>JAUMJJ010000122.1:0-600000 GCA_033556795.1 Tapera naevia
CCTTTGCCCCCCTTTTGTCCCCCCTTGACCCCCACTTGAGCCCCCTTGTCCCCACTTGACCCCCTTGTCCCCTCTTGACCCCCCATTGTCCTCCTTCTCCCCCTTTGACCCCCCTTGACCCCCCTGGACCCCCCCTTCTCCCCTTTGACCCCCCTTGAGCCCCCTTGTCCCCCTTTGAGCTTCTTCTCCCCCCTTGTCCCCTCTTGACCCCCCTTGACCCCCTTTGTCCCCCCCTTCTCCCCCCTTCTCCCCTTTTGTCCCCACTTGACCCCCCTTGACCCCCCCTTGACCCTCTTGACCCCCCTTGACCTCCTTCTCCCCTTTGTCCTCCTTGTCCCCCCTTGACCCCCCTTCTCCCCTTTGACCCCCCCTTGACCCCCTTTGTCCCCCCTTCTCCCCCCTTGTCTACCTTGACCCCTCTTGACCCCCCTTGACCCCCCCTTGTCCTCCTTGTCCCCTCTTGACCCCCCCCTTGACCTCCTTCCTCTTTGTCCTCCTTGATCCCCCCTTGACCCCTCTTCTCCCCTTTGAACCCCCTTGAGCTCCCTTGACCCCCCTTGACCCCCCTTTGTCCCCCCTTGACCCCCTTCTCCCCCTTGACCTCCCTGGAACCCCCCTTGTCCCCTTTGACCCCCCTTGACCCCCCCTTGTCCCCACTTAACCCCCCTTCACCTCCTTCTCCCCCTTGGTCCCCTCTTGACCCCCCCTTGACCCCCTTTGTCCCCCCTTCTCCCCTCTTGACCCCGCTTGACCCCCCCTTGTCCCCACTTGGCCCCCCTTCTCCCCCTTGACCCCCTTTGACCCCCCCTTGTCCTTCTCCCCCCTTGTCCCCTCTTGGAAGCCGAGGAGGAGAAGCCAAAGAGAAGGAGCCAAGGAGAAGGTCCCAAGGAGAAGGTCCCAAGGAGACCAAGGAGAAGGAGCCAAGGAGGAGAAGCCAAGGAGAAGGTCCCAAGGAGAAAGACCCAAGGAGAATGTCCCAAGGAGAAGGAGCCAAGGAGAAGGACCCAAGGAGGAGAAGCCAAGGAGAAGGAGCCAAGGAGAAGGAGCCAAGGAGAAGGAGCCAAGGAGAAGGTCCCAAGGAGGAGGAGCCAAGGAGAAGGACCCAAGGAGAAGGAGCCAAGGAGAAGGAGCCAAGGAGAAGGAGCCAAGGGAGAGGAAGGCAGGAGAAGGAGCCAAGGAGAAGAAGCCAAGGAGAAGGAGTCAAGGAGGAGGAGCCAAGGAGAAGGTCCCAAGGAGAAGGACCCAAGGAGGAGGAGCCAAGGAGAAGGTCCCAAGGAGAAGGAGCCAAGGAGAAGGACCCAAGGAGAAGGAGCCAAGGAGAAGGAGCCAAGGAGAAGGTCCCAAGGAGGAGAAGCCAAAGAGAAGGTCCCAAGGAGAAGGTCCCAAGGAGAAAGTCCCAAGGAGGAGAAGCCAAGGAGAAGGTCCCAAGGAGAAGGTCCCAAGGAGAAGGAGCCAAGGAGAAGGTCCCAAGGAGGAGAAGCCAAAGAGAAGGTCCCAAGGAGAAAGACCCAAGGAGAATGTCCCAAGGAGAAGGAGCCAAGGAGAAGGAGTCAAGGAGAAGGTCCCAAGGAGAAGGAGCCAAGGAGAAGGTCCCAAGGAGAAGGAGCCAAGGAGAAGAAGCCAAGGAGAAGGAGTCAAGGAGAAGGAGCCAAGGAGAAGGACCCAAGGAGGAGAAGCCAAGGAGAAGGAGTCAAGGAGAAGGTCCCAAGGAGAAGGAGCCAAGGAGGAGCCAAGGATTAGCCAAGGAGAAGGAGCCAAGGAGAAGGTCCCAAGGAGAAGCCAAGGAGGAGGAGCCAAGGAGAATGTCCCAAGGAGAAGGACCCAAGGAGAAGGTCCCAAGGAGAAGGTCCCAAGGACAAGGAGCCAAGGAGAAGGTCCCAAAGAGAAGAAGGAGGCCCAAGCTATGGAGGAAGCCCAAGAGCCAGCAGAAGGGCGTGGCCAGGAGGAAGGTGTCCTCTTCTCAGAAGGTCTCTGTTTGCTCAAGATGCGCCCAGGGATGGGCGAGGAGGAGAATTTGCATACGGAGGAAATCCTGGGTGAAGAGGACAACTTCCTCCTTTGAGGTCCCTTTATAAAGAGGAGGAGGAGGAGGAGGAGGAGGAAACGGCCCCAGGGCAGGAGAAGGAGGAGGAGAAGGAGCTTTGGAGAAGACAGAAGGTGGTGGGCTTGGTCTCCCATCTCCAGAGGGTTCCTCGTCGTGGTGACACCTCCTGGTGGGTCAAGGTTGGTGGGGGGGGGGCTTCAAGCTCTGGCAAACCTGGTCTGGAGCTTCTTCGTGGGATGGGTTGGGTTGGGACCTCTCATGGATCTGGGGGGGTCTTTGAGGGCCCTTCCAACCCATCCCATGGATCTGGGGGGGGCTTTGAGGGCCCTTCCAACCCATCCCATGGATCTCAAGGGGCTTTGAGGGCCCTTCCAACCCATCCCATGGATCTCAAGGGGCTTTGAGGGCCCTTCCAACCCATCCCATGGATCTGGGGGGGCTTTTGAGGGCCCTTCCAACCCATCCCATGGATCTGGGGGGGGTTTTGAGGGCCCTTCCAACCCATCCCATGGATCTCAAGGGGCTTTGAGGGCCCTTCCAACCCATCCCATGGATCTGGGGGGGGGGGGGGGGGGGCTTGGAGGTCCCTTCCAAGAAGTCCTCTCAGCTTGTGGAGACCCTTCTGACCACAAAGGACGTGTCTGGTGACAACTTTGGTTGCCCAAGCTCCTGAGAACCTCACCAGTCCTTGTGATCAGGAAGGAGATGACCCAACAGGTCCAGGCACCTCCTCCTCCACCTTCCAGAAGGTGAAGGTCCCAGGAAGGTCCATCTTCGTTCTTCTCCCGTGGTGGGACTCGCGTTGGGGGGGGGGGGTTTATTGGGAGACCTGGAGGACATTGAACCCCCCCCCCCCCCCGAGGACCTTCTGTGGTGGGGTTGGGAGTAGAAGACTTCCTTGGGGTGGGAGGGATTGCGTCACCGAGGAGCTGCAGCAGAAGATGAGTCACTTCCCTGAGGTCCTTCTTCCTTCTCCTTCTCCTTCATGTGGTGGCATCTCCTCCAGCTTCAGCTCCATGGACAACCAGGCCTTTGAGATGCACGGGGAGAGGGTGGAGAGGTCTTCTTCGAGAGGACAAGAGTGGCCAAGGAAGGAGGTACCGGTTCTTCTCCCTTCAAAGGGGTCCCCTTGGAGGTCAAAGGGTGGTTTTCCAACGTGGAACCCTCCAAAGCCACCCAGATCCATGGGGTGGGGCCACCTCTTGGTGGTTGAGGTTCCTCAGACCCCATCCAAAGTGGTCTTTGGGCTTCGTGGTTGAGTTGGGTTGGGTTGAGTTGGGTTGGGTTGGGTTGGGTTGGGTTGGGTTGGGTTGAGTTGGGTTGACTTGAATTGGGTTGGGTTGAGTTGAGTTGGGTTGGGTTGAGTTGAGTTGGGTTGGGTTGAGTTGGGTTGGGTTGAGTTGAGTTGGGTTGAGTTGAATTGGGTTGGGTTGAGTTGGGTTGGATTGGGTTGAGTTGGGTTGAGTTGAGTTGGGTCGAGATGGGTTGAGGTTGGGTTGGTTGAGTTGGGTTGGGTTGAGTTGGGTTGGGTTGAGTTGGATTGGGTTGAGTTGAGTTGGGTTGGATTGGGTTGAGTTGGGTTGGATTGGAAGGGCCTTCCAAGCCCCTTGAGCTCCTGCAATGGGTTGGGTTGGATGGGACCTCCAAGGCCACCCAGATCCATGGGGTGGGGCCACCTCCAGGTGGTTGAGGTTCTCCAACCCCCCTCCAACTTCTCCTTGAGCACCTCCAGGAGATCAGAGAACCTTGGGTTGAGTTGGAAGGGCCTTCAAAGCCCAAGTAGGTCCAACCCCACCACCACCACCACCACCACCACCCTGGTCCTTGGGGTCTGAATCAACCTGGTGGGATTGTGACATCCAGAGATGGTGGAACTGGGAGACCCTCAGGAGGTCCTACACCTGGGTCAGGACAACCCCAAGCAGGAAGTGGGTGGAGAATGGGGGTTGGAGAAGGTCTTGGGGTTGTCCTGGTGCTCCAGAAGGTCACCAGCAGCAGGCAAGGTTGGGCTTGAAGACCAGGAAGAGGTTCTTCACCCAGAGAGTGAAGGAGAACTGGGACATCTCCATCTCCAGAAGGTCCTCAGCACCACGGGGTGGACTTTTGGGTTGTCCTGAGCAAGGGTGGGGCTTGGACCCAATGGTCCTTGTTGGGTTCCTTCCACCTCAGGACCTTCTGAGGGTCTCAGAAGGTCAGGGTTGGAGTAGGACCGGATGCTCCTCGTGAGCCCCTTCCACCTCAAGCCACCCCATGGGTGTCCTCAACCCATCTCCTTCTCCTCTGGAGACCTCAATGTCCACCTCGATGAAGGACATCAAGCCTGGAGAACGTGGGCTGGGTGGAACTTCTCCATCTTGCCCTGTCTTCTCCTCCACCTGGAAACCCTTTGAGCTGTTGGATCTCCTCAAGGTTCCTTTCTTCTCCTGGGGGGTGGGGGGGGGGGGGGTGGTTTCTCCTCTTCCTCCAGGAAGGACGGGGCAGGTGGTCCCTCCTGAAGGTCTTCTTGGTTTGCCTCTTGGCTTGTGTCATCACCACCACTTTGGGGGTCCTGGTCCTCTCCTTGGTCTCCGGGAGGAGGCCGAGGTACGGCAGCGAGACGGGCGGTGAAGACCACGGAGGAGCTCCCTCAGCTCCAGAAGAAAGCAAGGTGGACCTCAAATTCCAGTTCCTGAATCACCTCTCGAAGTCCAAGGTAAGAGAGTGGGTGGAGAAGCCCTTTGAGATCCCTGAGGTCAACCCTACGTGGCCACCAGGGCCTCCAGAACCTCATCTCCCCAGGCCAAGGTGGTCTTTGAGCTTCATTGTTGGGTTGGGTTGAGTTGAGTTGGGTTGGGTTGGGCTGGGTTGGGTTGAGTTGGGTTGGGTTGGGTTGAGTTGGGTTGGGTTGGGTTGAGTTGGGTTGGGTTGGGTTGAATTGGGTTGGGTTGGGTTGAGTTGGGTTGGATTGGGTTGGGTTGGGTTGAGTTGGGTTGGATTGGGTTGGGTTGGGTTGAGTTGAGTTGGGTTGGGTTGGGTTGAATTGGATTGAGTTGGGTTGGGTTGGATTGGATTGGATTGGATTTGGTTGGGTTGAGTTGGGTTGAGTTGGGTTGGGTTGGAAGGGCCCTCCAAGCCCATTGAGCTCTTGCAATGGGTTGGAAGGGACCTCCAAGGCCACCCAGATCCATGGCTTGGGGCCACCTCCAGGTGGTTGAGGTTCTCCAAAGAGGGTCCTCAAAGCCCCATCCAGTGTCTTTGAGCTTCATCATTGGGTTGGGTTGGGTTGAGTTGGGTTGGGTTGAGTTGGGTTGAGTTGAGTTGTGTTGGGTTGGGTTGGTTGAGTTGGGTTGAGTTGGGTTGGGTTGAATTGGGTTGGGTTGAGTTGGGTTGGTTGAGTTGGGTTGAGTTGGGTTGGGTTGAGTTGGGTTGAGTTCGGTTGGGTTGAGTTGGGTTGGGTTGGGTTGACTTGGGTTGAGTTGGGTTGACTTGGGTTGAGTCTGGTTGACTTGGGTTGACTTGGGTTGAGTTGGGTTGACTTGAGTTGAGTCTGGTTGACTTGGGTTGCCTTGGAAGGGCCCTCCAAGCCCACCCAGATCCATGGCTTGAGGCCACCTCCAGCTTCTCCAAGGAGGTGGTTCTTCCCCTTCGACCTGGTTTCTCCTCCACCTTTACCAGGTCTTCAGGTACCCGGGTGGGGAGGTCCAATGGGCCAGGTTCAGGGAGGACCTGGAAGACTATGGAAGCTCTGAAGAGGTGGAGTTTGGGCGAAGCCTCCACCACCACCGCTCCAAAATGACCTTTGGCACCTTGAGGATCAAGAGCAGAGGACTTCGAGCTCCTCATTGGCATTTCAACGCCAACGAACACGGCTTCGTCCAACAGGTTGTCCCTCCTGACCCCTTGAAGGTCTCCAAGGTCCCATCCCTCTTGTTCTACCACAACGTTGGCCTTTCCTTCCATCCTTGAAGACCTCAAAACTCAACCAGCCTGACCCCCCCCCAACCTACCAGGTGGAACATCTCCACCTGCTTTTTGAAGACCCCACCCAAGGGGATGGAGATTCCACCACCACCTTAGACAACCTCCAGCTGATGGCTGGTGGATCTCCATGGGCTTCCCAATTCTCCAGGAGGTCTTGGATGGGTTTTGGAGGCACCTGGGGACATCTGGTTTGGGTTTGGAGGTCTCTTTTGTGAACCGGTCCCGGTCCTCCTTCCAGAAGAAGGCAAAACCAGAAGATGTCCAAGATGTTCTGATGTCCCTTTCAGGGTAAGGCTTGGGTTGGAGTCCTGGGAGCAGATGACACCGTGGTCACCACCTACAACGTCACAGCTGGCCAGGTGGTCTTCTTCCCTCGCAACACCGTCCACTGGATCCAGAACGTTGGCCCAGAAGATTGTGTCCTCCTGCTCTTCTTCACGACCCACCAAGAGCTTCAGACCTTGGACGTAGACGACGCCTTCTTCTCCACCCCAGAGGACATCTTGGCCAGAGCTTTGAAGGTGAAGCCTTGGTGGCTCCTCCCGTCACCCAAACCTTGGAGGGTGGTGAAGGCCACGTTGGGTGAAGCTTGGAGGACCCACCTTGAACCATTGGGAGGTGGATCTGGGGGGGCTTTGAAGGCCCTTCCAACCCATCCCATGGATCTGGGGGGGCTTTGAAGGCCCTTCCAACCCATCCCATGGATCTCAGGGGGCTTTTGAAGGCCCTTCCAACCCATCCCATGGATCTGGGGGGGCTTTGAAGGCCCTTCCAACCCATCCCATGGATCTGGGGGAGGTTTTAAAGGCACTTCCAACCCATCCCATGGATCTCAAGGGGCTTTGAAGGCCCTTCCAACCCATCCCATGGATCTGGGGGGGCTTTGAAGGCCCTTCCAACCCATCCCATGGATCTGGGGGAGGTTTTGAAGGTCCTTCCAACCCATCCCATGAATCACAAGGGACTTTGAGGGCCCTTCCAACCCATCCCATGGATCTCAAAGGGCTTTGAAGGCCCTTCCAACCCATCCCATGGATCTGGGGGGGCTTTTGAAGGCCCTTCCAACCCATCCCATGGATCTGGGGGGGCTTTGAGGGCCCTTCCAACCCATCCCATGGATCTCAAAGGGCTTTTGAAGGCCCTTCCAACCCATCCCATGGATCTCAAAGGGCTTTGAGGGCCCTTCCAACCCATCCCATGGATCTGGGGGGGCTTTGAAGGCCCTTCCAACCCATCCCATGGATCTGGGGGGGCTTTGAGGGCCCTTCCAACCCATCCCATGGATCTCAAAGGGCTTTGAGGGCCCTTCCAACCCATCCCATGGATCTCAAGGGGCTTTGAGGGCCCTTCCAACCCATCCCCTGGATCTGGGGGGGCTTTTGAAGGCCCCTTCCTGGTTCCTCAGATCTCCAGGAGCTCGGGTGGGTTCCCTCACCTTCATCTCTCGTGGCCTCCAGCCCCGCGGTGGCGTCAACTTCATCAGGACCTTCAAGAGGAGCCAAGAAGACCAAGCTGTCAACCTCCCACCCAACCTGGAGGAGCTCCTCTCGAAGGCCACCTTCGAGCAGTCTCCGGCCCACCTGGTCTGGCGCTTCTTCTACGACCTCCAAGGTGACCATCTCAGACCTTGGCTGCTGGGACTTCCTTCTCTCAGGGTGAGGAGGTCCACAAGTGCTCCAGAGGTCCTTGGAGAAAGCCAAGGTGGCCTTGGATGGACCTTCTTGAGACCTCCAGGGGAAATCTCAGAGGGCTTCAACCTTCTGGGGATGGAGGAGACCTCCAGGGATGGAGGAGCAGCAGCTTCTCTGGGCAACCTGGACCTCCCCACCCTGAGAAGGTCCAACCTTGGAGCAGCTGGAGGAGGTGGGGGTTGGTGAGACCTTGGGGAAGAAAGGTTCTCCTGTGAGGAACATCCCATGGATCTGGGGGGGCTTTGAGGGCCCTTCCAACCCATCCCATGGATCTCAAGGGGCTTTGAAGGCCCTTCCAACCCATCCCATGGATCTGGGGGGGCTTTGAGGGCCCTTCCAACCCATCCCATGGATCTCAAGGGGCTTTGAGGGCCCTTCCAACCCATCCCATGGATCTCAAGGGGCTTTGAGGGCCCTTCCAACCCATCCCATGGATCTCAAGGGGCTTTGAGGGCCCTTCCAACCCATCCCATGGATCTCAAAGGGCTTTTGAAGGCCCTTCCAACCCATCCCATGGATCTCAAGGGGCTTTGAGGACCCTTCCAACCCATCCCCTGGACCTGGGGTGGCCTTTGAGGTCCCTTGGGGCTTTCCCAGACCTCCACCTTCTTGAGGGCTTTGGAGTTGACCGAGCTCCTCCGGGGAGGTCGGAGCTGGTGGGATGTCCTCTTTGGGGTTGTCCATCCTCGTAGGGTCAAAGGAGTTCCCCTTCCAAGGAGGACTCTTCCAGTGGGCTCGGTTTCGCCTCAACGGCTCCGGCCTCAACGAGCTGGAACGGATCTTCAGCGAGAGCCTCCACCAGGTGGGACCTTGGGTGGGACCTTGGGTGGGACCTTTTGGGTGGGACCTTGGGTGGGACCTTTTGGGTGGGACCTTGGGTGGGAGAGGAGTTGGGGGGAGGGAAGGTTTCTGGTCGCTTTCTGCTGGAGAACCTTGGGATCGGGACGCTTGGTGAAGGACTTGGAGGGCCTCTGGGCCATTGGGGACCATCTGAGGTCCTGAAGTCCATTGGGGACCATCTGAGGATCTCCAGACCCATTGGGGACCATCTGAGGTCCTGGAGTCCATTGGGGACCATCTGAGGTTCTCCAGACCCATTGGAGATGGTTTGAGGTCCTCTGGGCCATTGGGGACCATCTGAGGTCCTGAAGTCCATTGAGGACCATCTGAGGTTCTCCAGACCCATTGGGGACCATCTGAGGTCCTGAAGTCCATTGGGGACCATCTGAGGTTCTCCAGACCCATTGGAGATGGTTTGAGGTCCTCTGGGCCATTGGGGACCATCTGAGGTTCTCCAGCCCACTGAGGACCATCTGAGGTTCTCCAGCCCCATTGGGGACCATCTGAGGTCCTGGAGTTCATTGGGGACCATCTGAGGATCTCCAGACCCCTTGAGGACCATCTGAGGTCCTCGAGTCCATTGGGGATGGTTTGAGGTTCTCCAACCCCATTGGGGACCATCTGAGGTTCTCCAGCCCCATTGGGGACCATCTGAGGTCCTGAAGTTCATTTGGGACCATCTGAGGTTCTCCAGCCCACTGAGGACCATCTGAGGTTCTCCAGACCCATTGAGGACCATCTGAGGTCCTGAAGTCCATTGGGGACCATCTGAGGTTCTCCAGCCCCATTGGGGACCATCTGAGGTCCTGAAGTTCATTGGGGACCATCTGAGGTTCTCCAGACCCATTGGGGACCATCTGAGGTCCTGAAGTCCATTGAGGACCATCTGAGGTCCTCCAGCCCCATTGGGGACCATCTGAGGTTCTCCAGACCCATTGGGGACCATCTGAGGTCCTGAAGTCCATTGGGGACCATCTGAGATTCTCCAATCCAACCCATCCCATGACCATGACCATGAGGTCCTTCCAACCCAACCCAACCCATCCCATGACCTTTGAGGTCCTTCCAACCCAACCCATGACCTTTGAGGTCCTTCCAACCCAACGCCCTCCCCCTCTCGAGGTGATGACCTCAGCTTTGTCACCTCCAGGAGCTCCTGGAGCCACCTCAGAAGCTTCTCCTTCTCCTTTCCAGCACGAGGACACCCTCACCTTGGCCACCCTCCGGATCTTCAGCGATGCCCTTGGTCAACCCCATTTCCACTCCAACGCCAACGAGATGGGTTTCGTCCTCAGCGGTTGCGGCCAGGTGAGGTCTTCTGGAAGGAGAACCTCAACCACCCCCCCTGGAGGTCCCATCACCTCCTGCTTCTCCGAGACCACCTCTGGGACAATCGGCTTTGCCTGAGGTGGACCCAGGGGTTGGGTTGGCTTGGGTTGGCTTGGAAGGACCTCAAAGGTCATGGGATGGGTTGGGTTGGAAGGACCTGAGAGGTCATGGATGGCTTGGGTCTGGTGGACCTCATGGTCATGGAACCAAGGGGATGGGTTGGGTTGGAAGGACCTCATGGACATGGGATGGGTTGGGTTGAGTTGAGTTGAGTTGGGTTGGGTTGGAAGGACCTCATGGACATGGGTTGGGTTGAGTTGAGTTGAGTTGGGTTGGAAGGACCTCATGGTCATGGGGATGGGTTGGGTTGGAAGGACCTCAAAGGTCATGGTCATGGGTTGGGTTGAGTTGGGTTGAGTTGGAAGGACCTCATGGTCATGGGTTGGGTTGGGTTGAGTTGAGTTGATTTGGGTTGGGTTGAGTTGGAAGGACCTCATGGTCATGGGTTGGGTTGGCTTGGAAGGACCTCAAAGGTCATGGGATGGGTTGGGTTGGGGTTGGGTTGAGTTGGGTTGAGTTGGGTTGGGTTGAGTTGGAAGGACCTCATGGTCATGGAACCATGGAATGGATTGGGTTGGAAGGACCTCAGAAGTCATGGATGGGTTGGGTTGGGTTGAGTTGGAAGGACCTCATGGTCATGGGTTGGGTTGAGTTGGGTTGGGTTGGAAGGACCTCGTGGTCTTGGGTTGGGTTGGAAGGACCTCATGGTCATGGGTTGGGTTGGGTTGAGTTGGGTTGGGGTTGGTTGAGTTGGAAGGACCTCATGGTCATGGGTTGGGTTGGGTTGGGTTGAGTTGGGTTGGGGTTGGTTGGGTTGGAAGGACCTCGTGGTCATGGGTTGGGTTGGGTTGGAAGGACCTCATGGTCATGGGTTGGGTTGGGTTGGGTTGGAAGGACCTCATGGTCATGGGTTGGGTTGGGTTGAGTTGGGTCGGGGTTGGTTGAGTTGGGTTGAGTTGGAAGGACCTCATGGTCATGGGTTGGGTTGGGTTGGGTTGAGTTGGGTTCGGGTTGGTTGAGTTGGAAGGACCTCATGATCATGGGTTGGGTTGAGTTGGGTTGAGTTGGAAGGACCTCACGATCATTGGTTGGGTTGGGTTGGAAGGACCTCATGGTCATGGGTTGGGTTGGGTTGGGGTTGGAGGAACCAGGCTGGAGGTTCCAAAGCCCACCTGCCGTGGCCTTCAGCTTCTTCTGCCCCTCTCAATGAGCTCTTGGTGCCACCAGGCCGGGGTTGTCCTCTCTGGGGTCGCCTCCACCTTCGACATCGGCATCGGAGACGTCGTCTTCTTCCCCGTTGGGACCCAACACTACCTGAGGAGCTTCTGCCAGGAGGACCTCCTCTTGCTTCTGGCCTACAGCACAGGAGATCAGGTGGGGACCTCCTTCCGGGTCAAAGGAGGGGGGAGGACCCAAAGACCTTCAAAACCACGGCTTTCAGGAGGTTCTTCCAACCCAACCCAACCCAACCCAACCCAACCCAACCCATGAGGTCCTTCAACCCAACCCATTCCTTGAGGTCCTTCCAACCCATCCCATGAGGTCCTTCAACTCAACCCATCCCATGAGGTCCTTCCAACCCAACCCAACCCATCCCATGACCATGAGTCCCTTCCAACCCATCCCATGAGGTTCTTCCAACCCAACCCATTCCTTGAGGTCCTTCCAACCCAACCCAACCCAACCCAACCCATGAGGTCCTTAAACCCAACCCATTCCATAAGGTCCTTCCAACCCATCCCATGAGGTCCTTCCAACCCAACCCATTCCTTGAGGTCCTTCCAACCCATCCCATGAGGTTCTTCCAACCCAACCCATGAGATCCTTCAACCCAACCCATTCCTTGAGGTCCTTCCAACCCAACCCAACCCATGAGGTCCTTCAACCCAACCCATTCCATAAGGTCCTTCCAACCCATCCCATGAGGTTCTTCCAACCCAACCCATTCCTTGAGGTCCTTCCAACCCATTCCATAAGGTCCTTCCAACCCATCCCATGAGGTCCTTCAACTCAACCCATCCCATGAGGTCCTTCCAACCCAACCCAACCCATCCCATGACCATGAGTCCCTTCCAACCCATCCCATGAGGTTCTTCCAACCCAACCCATTCCTTGAGGTCCTTCCAACCCAACCCAACCCAACCCATGAGGTCCTTCAACCCAACCCATTCCTTGAGGTCCTTCCAATCCATCCCATGAGGTTCTTCCAACCCAACCCCTTCCATGAGGTCCTTCCAACCCATCCCATGAGGTTCTTCCAACCCAACCCCTTCCATGAGGTCCTTCCAAACCCTTCCATGAGGTCCTTCCAACCCATCCCATGAGGTTCTTCCAACCCAACCCATTCCATAAGGTCCTTCCAACCCATCCCATGAGGTTCTTCCAACCCAACCCATTCCTTGAGGTCCTTCCAACCCATCCCATGAGGTCCTTCCAACCCATCCCATTCCTTGAGGTCCTTCCAACCCATCCCATGAGGTCCTTCCAACCCATCCCATTCCTTGAGGTCCTTCCAACCCATCCCATGAGGTCCTTCCAACCCATCCCATGAGGTTCTTCCAACCCAACCCATTCCTTGAGGTCCTTCCAACCCAACCCAACCCAACCCAACCCATGAGGTCCTTCAACCCAACCCATTCCTTGAGGTCCTTCCAACCCATCCCATGAGGTTCTTCCAACCCAACCCATTCCTTGAGGTCCTTCCAACCCATTCCATAAGGTCCTTCCAACCCATCCCATGAGGTCCTTCAACTCAACCCATCCCATGAGGTCCTTCCAACCCAACCCAACCCATCCCATGACCATGAGTCCCTTCCAACCCATCCCATGAGGTTCTTCCAACCCAACCCATTCCTTGAGGTCCTTCCAACCCAACCCAACCCAACCCAACCCATGAGGTCCTTAAACCCAACCCATTCCATAAGGTCCTTCCAACCCATCCCATGAGGTTCTTCCAACCCAACCCCTTCCTTGAGGTCCTTCCAATCCATCCCATGAGGTTCTTCCAACCCAACCCCTTCCATGAGGTCCTTCCAACCCCTTCCATGAGGTCCTTCCAACCCATTCCTTGAGGTCCTTCCAACCCATCCCATGAGGTTCTTCCAACCCAACCCCTTCCATGAGGTCCTTCCAACCCCTTCCATGAGGTCCTTCCAACCCAACCCATTCCATAAGGTCCTTCCAACCCATCCCATGAGGTCCTTCAACCCAACCCATTCCTTGAGGTCCTTCCAACCCCTTCCATGAGGTCCTTCCAACCCATCCCATGAGGTTCTTCCAACCCAACCCATTCCTTGAGGTCCTTCCAACCCATCCCATGAGGTCCTTCCAACCCAACCCATGAGATCCTTCAACTCAACCCATCCCATGAGGTCCTTCCAATCCATCCCATGAGATCCTTCAACCCAACCCATCCCATGAGGTCCTTCCAACCCAACCCAACCCATCCCATGACCATGAGGTCCTTCCAACTCAACCCAACTCAACCCAACCCAACCCCAACCCAACCCATCCCATGACATTTGAGGTCCTTCCAACCCAACCCAACCCAACCCAACCCAACTCAACTCAACCCAACTCAACTCAACCCAACCCAACTCAACTCAACCCAACCCAACCCAAATCAACCCAACCCAACTCAACCCAACCCCAACCCAAACCCAAACCATCCCATGACCTTTGAGGTCCTTCCAACCCAACCCATCCATGAGGTCCTTCCAACCCAACCCATCCCATGCCCTTTGAGATCCTTCAACCCAACCCAATCCCTCAGGTCCTTCAACCCAACCCATCCCTTGAGGTCCTTCCAACCCCTTCCATGATTCCACGAGGTCCTTCCAACCCAACCCATTCCAACAAGGTCTTCTCCTCCCCAGCTGGAGACCCTTCCCATGAGGTCCTACTTCCAGGGGACGGCCGATCACGTCCTCGCTCAGCTCTTCTCCAAAGCCCAAGAGGACTTCCAGAACTTTCCAAAGGCCACCAACAAATGAGGAGGAGAAGGACCTCCTGGGAGGACTTGAGGATCTCCCAATGGATTATTTCTTCGTGGCTTTTGAAGGACCTTTGGCCACCACCGGGCAAAATGGGACAATTTGGACCTCCTTTGGGGTCCAAAATAGGTCCTGAAATTAAAGGACTTCTCGGAAGCCACCGATGTTCCTCAAGGCTCAACATCTTCACCAAAGGGTTCCTGGTGATGCCACCACCCTGGAGGCTCCTCAAAGGACCTGGAGAGGTCACGGGGTTGAGGGAGAACTTCTTGAGGTCCAACCAGGTCGAGGTTCTCCCCTGGTGGCTTCTGCTGGGAGGGGTTTGGAAGAGGTGGCTCCAGGTGGTGGTGGAGTCTCCGGGGCTTCGAGGGCCAACCCTGTCCATGGGCTTGAAGGGCCAACCCAGTCCATGATCTTCAAGATCCAACCCAACCCAGTCCATGGTCTTCAAGGTCCAACCAAGTCCATGGTCTTCAAGGTCCAACCCATTCCATGGTCTTCAAGGTCCAACCCAGTCAATGGGCTTCAAGGTCCAACCCAACCCAGTCCATGGTCTTCAAGGTCCAACCCAGTCCATGGTCTTCAAGGTCCAACCCATTCCATGGTCTACGATGTCCAACCCAGTCCATGACCATCAATGTCCAACCCATTCCATGGTCTTCAAGATCCAACCCAACCCATTCCATGGTCTTCAAGATCCAACCCAACCCATTCCATGGTCTTCAAGGTCCAATCCATTCCATGACCATCAAGGTCCAACCCAGTCCATGGTCATCAAGGTCCAACCCATTCCATGGTCTTCAAGGTCCAACCCAGTCAATGGGCCTCAAGGTCCAACACATTCAATGACCATCAATGTCCAACCAAGTCCATGGTCATCAAGGTCCAACCCATTCCATGGTCTTCAAGGTCCAACCCAGTCCATGGTCTTCAAGGTCCAACCCAGTCCATGACCATCAAATGTCCAACCCAGTCCATGGTCATCAAGGTCCAACCCAGTCCATGGTCTTCAAGGTCCAACCCAGTCCATGGTTTTCAAGATCCAACCCAACCCAGTCCATGGTCTTCAAGGTCCAACCCAGTCAATGGGCCTCAAGGTCCAACACATTCAATGATCATCAATGTCCAACCAAGTCCATGATCATCAAGGTCCAACCCATTCCATGGTCTTCAAGGTCCAACCCAGTCCATGGTCTCCAAGGTCCAACCCAACCCAGTCCATGGTCTTCAAAGTCCAACCCATTCCATGACCATCAAGGTCCAACCCAGTCCATGGGCTTCAAGACCCAACCCAGTCCATGATCATCAATGTCCAACCCAGTCCATGGTCTTCAAGATCCAACCCAACCCAGTCCATGGTCTTCAAGATCCAACCCAGTCCATGGTCTTCAAGGTCCAACCCAGTCCATGGTCTTCAAGGTCCAACCCAGTCCATGGTCATCAAGGTCCAACCCAACCCAGTCCATTCCATGATTCTCTTGTCTTCAAGACCCAACCCAGTCCATGATCATCAAGGTCCAACCCAGTCCATGGTCTTCAAGATCCAACCCAACCCAGTCCATGGTCTTCAAGGTCCAACCCATTCCATGACCATCAAGGTCCAACCCAGTCCATGACCATCAATGTCCAACCCAGTCCATGGTCTTCAAGGTCCAACCCAGTCCATGGTCTTCAAGATCCAACCCAACCCATTCCATGGTCTTCAAGGTCCAACCCAGTCCATGACCATCAATGTCCAACCAAGTCCATGGTCATCAAGGTCCAACCCAGTCCATGACCATCAATGTCCAACCCAATCCATGGTCTTAAAGGTCCAACCCAGTCCATGGGCTTCAAGATCCAACCCAACCCAGTCCATGACCATCAATGTCCAACCCATTCCATGGTCTTCAAGGTCCAACCCAGTCCATGGTCTACAAGGTCCAACCCAACCCCTTCCATGATTCTCTTGTCTTCAAGACCCAACCCATTCCATGATCTTCAAGGTTCAACTCAGTCCATGGTCTTCAAGGTCCCCCACCCCTTGGTCCCCCACCCCTTGTTCCCCCTCCCTTGTTCCCCCACCCCTTGTTCCCCCACCCCTTGTTCCCCCACCCCTTGGTCCCCCACCCCTTGTTCCCCCTCCCTTGTTCCCCCACCCCTTGTTCCCCCACCCCTTGTTCCCCCACCCCTTGGTTCCCCCTCCCTTTGTCCCCCACCCCTTGTTCCCCCACCCCTTGTTCCCCCCTCCCTTGGTCCCCCCCCCCCTTGTTCCCCCACCCCTTGGTTCCCCCTCCCTTGGTCCCCCACCCCTTTGTCCCCCACCCCTTGTTCCCCCACCCCTTGTTCCCCCACCCCTTTGTCCCCCACCCCTTGTTCCCCCTCCCTTGTTCCCCCACCCCTTGGTTCCCCCTCCCTTTGTCCCCCACCCCTTGGTCCCCCACCCCTTGTTCCCCCACCCCTTGTTCCCCCACCCTTTGTCCCCCACCCCTTGTTCCCCCACCCCTTGTTCCCCCACCCCTTGGTCCCCCACCCCTTGGTCCCCCACCCCTTGGTTCCCCCTCCCTTGTTCCCCCATCCCTTGTTCCCCCACCCCTTGGTCCCCCACCCCTTGGTCCCCCACCCCTTGTTCCCCCCTCCCTTGTTCCCCCACCCCTTGTTCCCCCACCCCTTGTTCCCCACCCCTTGGTCCCCCACCCCTTGGTTCCCCCTCCCTTGTTCCCCCATCCCTTGTTCCCCCACCCCTTGGTTCCTCCCTTCCATGGTTCCACCTCTCCCCATCCTCCTCAAGTCCTTCCAAACCCCCCCGAGATGACCTTTTCTGGAAGCTTTAATCCACCCCAAACCCTGGAGACCCCGAGGGTGACCGGTTCCTTCTGAATAATTCAGATCCTTCAGAACCTGGAGAAAGGTCACGAAGCCCCTGAGATGCCTCTTTGAAGCTTCTAATTAAAGGACCTCCCTCTGGACATCAAGGACCTGATGGGGAGGAGGGGAAGGACCTCCTCTTGGTGACCTCCCATCTTCTCATTCCGGAGCTCCAACCCCTTCTTAAAGGTCCCTGGGTCTTCCTCAGGGTGGAGATGGTGGTGGTGGGGAAGGAAGTGAAGGTTGGAGATGGACACCAGAAGATCTCCGAAGCTCCTGGGGTCCTGCAGGTGGGTGAGGGACCTTTGGGGGTTGGGGTTGGGGTGGGAAGGGTCACCAAACCACCTCTGCTTGGGGAGATGTTCCTCAAAAGCAAGAGGTGGTGGGATGGGTGTGGTGGGACTCCGGGACCACCAAGGGCTCCTCAGGTGGAGTCACCACCTCCAAGCTGTGGAATGGGTTGGGTTGGACCTCAAAGTCCCCCCCACCCTCAAGTCCAACCTCCCACTGGCTCAGGGCCTCATCTAACCTGGCCTTGAAGACCTCCAGCCACCTCTTCTCCTGGGCCAGGTCTTCCCCACCCCTCCCAAGGAGGACCTTCCTCCTCGAGATCTTCATCTCCACCTCCCCTCTTCCGGCTTCCACCCAAAGATGGTCCTTGGGGTGACCCAAAGATGATCCTTGGGGTGACCCAAAGATGATCCTTGGGGCTCCTCACCCTTCCAGCTGCTTGAGAACATCGAAGAGGTGGAGTCACTGAGCTTGGAGAAGACCTCTAAGCTCCACCACGTCCCCAGGTGCCACATCTCCACCTCTTTTGAAGCCCACCAGGGATGGAGGTCCCACCACCTCCTTCTCCTTCTCCTTCTCCTTCTCCTTCTCCTTCTCCTTCTCCTTCTCCTTCTCCTTCTCCTTCTCCTTCTCCTTCTCCTTCTCCTTCTCCTTCTCCTTCTCCTTCTCCTTCTCCTCCTCCTCCTCCTCCTCCTCCTCCTCCTTCTCCTCCTTCTTCTCCTCCACCTCAGGTCCCACCTAAACCCCCCCCCCAGATCCAACCTCAGGGACTTCCCGAGGTCCCACCCCACGTTCCTCCCCAGCAGATCCACCACCACCTCCTTTGAGGTGGAACGAAGGGATGGAGAGCCACCAGGACCTCCTCCCTTCAAAAGCTGGACCTGGTGGACCCCTTTTTTTCTCCTGGTGGGAGGTTCCACCTTCTCCTCCCACCTCGGGGTGGTCGCCCAGGACCTTCTGGTCCCTCCTCCTGTAGAAGGAGGAGCTCCTGCCCCAACCTGGCTCCTCCATCCTGGAGCCAGGAGACCCGGTGGAAGAGGTTCCCACCTGACCTGGACCACAGGGGCTCTGCTGGTGGCCAAGGTGACCAAGGGAGGACACTGGGGTGGGAGAGGACACGGGGGAGGAGAGGACCTTCCCACCCCTGGGGAAGTGGTGGTGGTGGTGGGGGAAGGTGGAGACCAACTTGAGCCCACCTGGAAGCACCCCCAGATCCCACCTGGAACCACCCCCCCAGGTGCCACCAGGAAGCCCCTCCAGATCCCACCTGGAACCCCCTTCAGATCCCACCTGGAAGCTCCCCCAGATCCCACCTGGAACCCCCCCCAGGTGCCACCTGGAAGCCCCCCCAGATCCCACCTGGAACCTCCCCAGATGCCACCAGGAATCCCCTTCAGATCCCACCTTGAACCCCCCCCCAGATCCCACCTGGAACCCCCCCCAGGTGCCACCAGGAACCCCCTTTAGATCCCATCTTGAAGCCTCCCCAGATTCCACCTGGACCCTCCCCAGATCCCACTTGGACCCCCCTCAGATCCCACCAGGAACCCCCTTCAGGTCCCACCTGGAACCCCCCAAGATCCCACCAAGAAGCCCCTCCAGATCCCACCTGGACCACCTCCAAGATCCCACCAGGAAGCCCCTCCAGGTACCACCTGGAAGCCCCTCCAGATCCCACCTGGACCTCCTCCAAGATCCCACCTGGAAGCCCCCCCAGGTACCACCTGGAAGCCCCCCCAGATCCCACCTGGAATCCCCTTCAGATCCCACCTTGAACCCCCCCCCCAGATCCCACCTGGAACTCCCCCCAGGTGCCACCAGGAACCCCCTTTAGATCCCATCTTGAAGCCTCCCCAGATTCCACCTGGACCCTCCCCAGATCCCACTTGGACCCCCCTCAGATCCCACCTGGAACCCCCTTCAGGTCCCACCTGGAACCCCCCAAGATCCCACCAAGAAGCCCCTCCAGATCCCACCTGGAAGCCCCCCCAGGTACCACCTGGAAGCCCCCCCAGATCCAACTGGAAGCCCATGAGATCCCACCAGGAAGTCCCTCAGATCCCACCTGGAAGTCCCTCCCACTCCAAATCCTTCTCCTCCATCCAGGTGGATCTGGGGGGGGGGGGGGTTCCAGGTGGGATCTCAGGGGCTTCCAGGTGGATCTTGGGGAGCTTCCAGGTGGGATCTGGGGGGGCTTCTAGGTGAGATCTGGAGGGACTTCCAGGAGGGATCTTGGGGGGTTCCAGGTGGGATCTGGGGGAGCTTCCAGGAGGGATCTGGGGGCGGGGCTTCTAGGTGGCACCTGGGGGGGCTTCCAGGTTGGATTTGAGGGCTTCCAGGTGGATCTTGGGGAGGTTCCAGGTGGGTTCTGGAGGGACTTCAAGGTGGTATCTGGGGGAGCTTCCAGGTGGGATCTGGGGGAGCTTCCAGGTGGCACCTGGGGGGGCTTCCAGGTTGGATTTGAGGGCTTCCAGGTGGGATCTGAAGGGGGTTCCAGGTGGCATCTGGGGAGGTTCCAGGTGGGATCTGGAGGGGCTTCCAGGTGGGATCTTGGGGGGTTCCAGGTGGGATCTGGAGGGTCTTAAAGGTGGGATCTGGGGGGGGGTTCAAGGTGGGATCTGAAGGGGGTTCCTGGTGGCATCTGGGGAGGTTCCAGGTGGGTTCTGGAGGGACTTCCAGGTGGCACCTGAGGGGGCTTCCATGTTGGATTTGAGGGCTTCCAGGTGGGATCTGGAGGGGCTTCCAGGTGGCACCTGGGGGGGCTTCCAGGTTGGATTTGAGGGCTTCCAGGTGGGATCTGGAAGGGGTTCCTGGTGGCATCTGGGGAGGTTCCAGGTGGGTTCTGGGGGGGCTTCCAGGTGGCACCTGGGGGGGCTTCCAGGTGGGATTTGAGGGCTTCCAGGTGGGATCTGGAGGGTCTTAAAGGTGGGATCTGGGGGGGGTTCAAGATGGGATCTGAAGGGGGTTCCTGGTGGCATCTGGGGAGGTTCCAGGTGGGATCTGGGGGATGAGATCGGCCAAGAGTCCACTTCGAAACCACCTGGAATGGTGAAGAGGCTCCAAAACGGACTTCGTGGGCCGGGTTGGGTGGGAAGGGACCTCCAAGCACCTCCAGGAGCCCAAAGGTCTTCTCCATCCGAAGGTTTGGGTGAAACCAGGGCCTTAAAAAAATAAAGGGGTCCAAAAAAAGAGGAGGTTTGGGGGTCAGGAGGTCAAGGTTTCTCCACCGGTTCCTGGTAGGACCTTGAAGGAGAACGCGAAGAGCGTTGGAGCCACCCATTATCTCCTCAAGCTTCTGGCCCTTGGTGACTCTGGGGTGGGGAAGACCACGTTCCTCTACAGGTACACGGAGAACAAGTTCAACCCCAAGTTCATCACCACCGTGGGCATCGACTTCCGGGAGAAGCAGGTGGTGAGTTGAGGTCCTCCATGGGTTGGAAGGGCCCTCAAAGCCCCTTGAGATCCATGGGATGGGTTGGAAGGGCCCTCAAAGCCCCTTGAGATCCATGGGATGGGTTGGAAGGGCCTTCAAAACCCATTGAGATCCATGGGATGGGTTGGAAGGGCCTTCAAAAGCCCTTTGAGATCCATGGGATGGGTTGGAAGGGCCTTCAAAAGCCCCTTCAGATCCAGGGGATGGGTTGGAAGGGCCTTCAAAAGCTCCTTGAGATCCATGGGATGGGTTGGAAGGGCCTTCAAAGCCCTTTGAGATCCATGGGATGGGTTGGAAGGGCCCTCAAAGCCCTTTGAGATCCATGGGATGGGTTGGAAGGGCCCTCAAAGCCCCTTGAGATCCGTGGGATGGGTTGGAAGGGCCTTCAAAAGCTCCTTGAGATCCATGGGATGGGTTGGAAGGGCCTTCAAAGCCCCTTGAGATCCATGGGATGGGTTGGAAGGGCCCTCAAAGCCCTTTGAGATCCATGGGATGGGTTGGAAGGGCCTTCAAAGCTCCTTGAGATCCATGGGATGGGTTGGAAAGGCCTTCAAAAGCCCCTTGAGATCCAGGGGATGGGTTGGAAGGGCCTTCAAAGCTCCTTGAGATCCATGGGATGGACCTCCCAGTGGATCAGGAGATCAACAGGGTGGATCTGAGGTCCACCTGAGCTCCCCATGGTGGATCTGATCTCCACGTGGTGACTCCAAGCTCCACCTGAGCTTCACCTGAGCTCCTGGTGGTGGATCTCAACCCCACCTGAGCTCCACCAGGTGGATCTGAGCTCCACATAGTGACTCCAAACTCCACCTGAGCTCCACGAGGTGGACCTGAGCTCCACCTGAGCTCCACCTGAGCTCGAAGAGGTGGATCTCAACCCCACCTGAGCTCCTGGTGGTGGATCTGAGCTCCACATGGTGACTCCAAACTCCACCTGAGCTCCACGAGATGGACCTGAGCTCCACCTGAGCTCCACCTGAGCTCCACAAGGTGGACCTGAGCTCCATCCAAGCTCCATGAGGTGGATCTGAGCTCCACGTGGTGACTCCAAGCTCCACCTGAGCTCCACCTGAGCTCCTGGTGGTGGATCTCAACCCCACCTGAGCTCCACCAACTGGATCTGAGCTCCACATGGTGACTCCAAACTCCACCTGAGCTCCACGAGGTGGACCTGAGCTCCACCTGAGCTCCACCTGAGCTCCACAAGGTGGACCTGAGCTCCATCCAAGCTCCATAAGGTGGATCTGAGCTCCACGTGGTGGCTCCAAGCTCCACCTGAGCTCCACCTGAGCTCGACGAGGTGGATCTGAGCTCCACAAGGTGGACCTGAGTTCCACCTGAGCTCCTGGTGGTGGATCTCAACCCCACCTGAGCTCCCCATGGTGGATCTGAGCTCCACCTGAGCTCGACGAGGTGGATCTGATCTCCACGTGGTGACTCCAAGCTCCACCTCAGCTTCACCTGAGCTCCTGGTGGTGGATCTGAGCTCCACCTGAGGTCCAAGAGGTGAATCTCAACCCCACCTGAGCTCCCCATGGTGGATCTGAGCTCCACGTGGTGACTCCAAACCCCACCTCAGCTTCACCTGAGCTCCTGGTGGTGGATCTCAACCCCACCTGAGCTCCACCAACTGGATCTGAGCTCCACATGGTGACTCCAAGATCCACCTGAGCTCCACCTGAGCTCCACCTGAGCTCCACCTGAGCTCCACAAGGTGGACCTGAGTTCCACCTGATCTCCTGGTGGTGGATCTCAACCCCACCTGAGCTCCACGAGGTGGATCTGAGCTCCACATGGTGACTCCAAGCTCCACCTGAGCTCCACGAGGTGGACCTGAGCTCCACCTGAGCTCCACCTGAGCTCCACAAGGTGGACCTGAGCTCCACATGGTGACTCCAAACTCCACCTGAGCTCCACGAGGTGGACCTGAGCTCCACCTGAGCTCCACCTGAGCTCCACCTGAGCTCCACCTGAGCTCCACAAGGTGGACCTGAGCTCCATCCAAGCTCCATGTGGTGGATCTGATCTCCACGTGGTGACTCCAAGCTCCACCTCAGCTTCACCTGAGCTCCTGGTGGTGGATCTCAACCCCACCTGAGCTCCCCATGGTGGACCTGAGCTCCACGTGGTGACTCCAAGCTCCACCTGAGCTCCACGAGGTGGACCTGAGCTCCATCCAAGCTCCATAAGGTGGATCTGATCTCCATGTGGTGACTCCAAGCTCCACCTCAGCTCCACCTGAGCTCCTGGTGGTGGATCTCAACCCCACCTGAGCTCCACCAGCTGGATCTGAGCTCCACGTGGTGACTCCAAGCTCCACCTGAGCTCCACGAGATGGACCTGAGCTCCACCTGAGCTCCACCTGAGCTCCACCTGAGCTCCACAAGGTGGACCTGAGCTCCATCCAAGCTCCATGTGGTGGATCTGATCTCCACGTGGTGACTCCAAGCTCCACCTCAGCTTCACCTGAGCTCCTGGTGGTGGATCTCAACCCCACCTGAGCTCCTGGTGGTGGATCTCAACCCCACCTGAGTTCCATAAGGTGGATCTGATCTCCACGTGGTGACTCCAAGCTCCACCTCAGCTTCACCTGAGCTCCTGGTGGTGGATCTCAACCCCACCTGAGTTCCATAAGGTGGATCTGATCTCCACGTGGTGACTCCAAGCTCCACCTCAGCTTCACCTGAGCTCCTGGTGGTGGATCTCAACCCCACCTGAGCTCCCCGAGGTGGACCTGAGCTCCACCTGAGCTCCACCTGATGTCCACGTGGTGGATCTCGGCCTGGGTGGTGCTGCTGGGGCCTCTCTTGGCAGGTCTACAACAGGAGAGGAGCCAACGGGTCCCCTGGCAAAGCCTTCCAGGTGCATCTCCAACTCTGGGACACGGCCGGCCAAGAGAGGTAAAGGAAGTTCTTCTGAGATCAAGGGGTTTCCACCCATCTGGGGAACCTTTGGATGATGACCCGTGGCCTCCTTGAGGTTGGAGAAGACCTCTCTGCTCCTCCCAGCCATCCTTCTCAGCCCTGTCCCCTTGGTGCCACATCTCCATGAGGTTTTGGAAGGTCCTCCAGGGGGTGGAGCCTCCACCTGAGCAGCTTCTTCCAGGCTTTGGCCACCTCTGTTGGGTGAAGGTTCCTCGTCCCCGTGGTCAACCTGAAGCTCCCTCGGGTCCCACCAGGTGGATCTGTTGGGTCTTGGGGTGGCCCCCAAAACCCTGGAGAAGGTGGAGCTGGGGAGAACCTCAGGAGGTTCAGCTGAAGCTGAGGGTGAGGTCCTGGGTGGGGGTAAGACCTGAGGAGAAGGACTTGGGGTGGTGGAGAAGGACTTGGGGTGGGAGAAGGTCTTAGGGTGGAGGAGAAGGTCTTGGAGTGGTGGAGAAGGACTTGGGGTGGGAGAAGGTCTTGGGGTGGAAGAGAAGGTCTTGGGGAGGAGGAGAAGGACTTGGGGTGAAGGACTTGGGTGGAGGAGAAGGTCTTGGGGTGGAGAAGAAGGACTTGGGTGGAGGAGAAGGTCTTGGGTGGAGGAGAAGGTCTTGGGGTGGGAGAAGGACTTGGGGAGAAGGACTTGGGTGGAGGAGAAGGACTTAGGGTGGAGGAGAAGGGGTGGAGGAGAAGGACTTGGGGTGGTGGAGAAAGTCTTGGGGAGGAGGAGAAGAACTTGGGTGGAGGAGAAGGTCTTGGGGTGGAGGAGAAGGACTTGGGGTGGAGGAGAAGGACCTGGGGTGGAGGAGAAGGTCTTGGGGTGGGAGAAGGACTTGGGGAGAAGGACTTGGGGTGGAGGAGAAGGTCTTGGGGTGGGAGAAGGTCTTGGGGAAGAGGAGAAGGTCTTGGGGTGGTGGAGAAGGTCTTGGAGTGGGAGAAGGTCTTGGGGAGAAGGACTTGGGTGGAGGAGAAGGACTTGGGGTGGAGAAGAAAGTCTTGGGGAGGAGGAGAAGAACTTGGGTGGAGTAGAAGGTCTTGGGTGGAGGAGAAGGTCTTGGGGAGGAGGAGAAGGTCTTGGGGTGGGAGAAGGTCCTGGGGTGGAGGAGAAGGACTGGGGTGGAGGAGAAGGTCTTGGGGTGGGAGAAGGTCCTGGGGTGGAGGAGAAGGACTGGGGTGGAGGAGAAGGTCTTGGGGTGGAGAAGAAGATCTTGGGGTGGGAGAAGATCTGAAGAGAAGGTCTTGGGTTGGTGGAGAAGGACTTGGGTGGAGTAGAAGGTCTTGGTGTGGAGGAGAAGAACTTGGGGTGGTGGAGAAGGTCTTGGGGTGGGAGAAGGTCTTGGGGTGAAGGACTTGGGTGGAGGAGAAGGTCTTGGAGTGGTGGAGAAGGACTTGGGGTGGAGGAGAAGGTCTTGGGGTGGGAGAAGGTCCCGGGGTGGAGGAGAAGGACTGGGGTGGAGAAGAAGGTCTTGGGGTGGGAGAAGGTCTTGGGGTGAAGGACTTGGGTGGAGGAGAAGGTCTTGGGGTGGAGAAGAAGGTCTTGGGTGGAGGAGAAGGACTTGGGGTGGGAGAAGGTCTTGGGGTGGAAGAGAAGGTCTTGGGGAGGAGGAGAAGGACTTGGGTGGGAGAAGGTCTTGGGGTGAAGGACTTGGGTGGAGGAGAAGGTCTTGGAGTGGTGGAGAAGGACTTGGTGTGGAGGAGAAGAACTTGGGGTGGTGGAGAAGGTCTTGGGGTGGGAGAAGGTCTTGGGTGGAGGAGAAGGTCTTGGAGTGGTGGAGAAGAACTTGGGTGGAGGAGAAGGACTTGGGTGGGAGGAGAAGGTCTTGGAGTGGTGGAGAAGGTCTTGGGGTGGAGGAGAAGGACCTGGGGTGGAGGAGAAGGACCTGGGGTGGAGAAGAAGGTCTTGGGGTGGAGGAGAAGGACCTGGGGTGGTGGAGAAGGTCTTGGGGAGGAGGAGAAGGTCTTGGGGAGAAGAACTTGGGGTGGAGGAGAAGGTCTTGGGGAGGAGGAGAAGGTCTTGGGGTGGGAGAAGGACTTGGGGAGAAGGACTTGGGGTGGAGGAGAAGGTCTTGGGGTGGGAGAAGGTCTTGGGGAAGAGGAGAAGGTCTTGGGTGGAGGAGAAGGTCTTGGGGTGGAGAAGAAGGACTTGGGTGGAGGAGAAGGACTTGGGTGGAGGAGAAGGTCTTGGGGTGGTGGAGAAGGTCTTGGCGTGGAGAAGAAGGTCTTGGGGTGGTGGAGAAGGTCTTGGGGTGATGGAGAAGGTCTTGGGGTGGAGGAGAAGGTCTTGGGGAGGACGAGAAGGTCTTGGGGTGGGAGAAGGACTTGGGGAGAAGGACTTGGGGTGGAGGAGAAGGTCTTGGGGTTGTGGAGAAGGTCTTGGGGTGGTGGAGAAGGTCTTGGGTGGAGGAGAAGGACTTGGGTGGGAGGAGAAGGTCTTGGAGTGGTGGAGAAGGTCTTGGGTGGAGGAGAAGGACCTGGGGTGGGAGAAGGACTTTGGGTGGAGGAGAAGGTCTTGGGGTGGGAGAAGGACTTTGGGTGGAGGAGAAGGTCTTGGGGTGGGAGAAGGTCTTGGGGTGAAGGACTTGGGTGGAGGAGAAGGTCTTGGGGAGGAGGAGAAGGTCTTGGTGTGGTGGAGAAGGTCCTGGGTGGAGGAGAAGGTCTTGGGGTGGAGAAGAAGGTCTTGGGGTGGAGGAGAAGGTCTTGGGTGGAGAAGAAGGTCTTGGGGTGGAGAAGAAGGTCTTGGGGTGGAGGAGAAGGTCTTGGGGTGGAGAAGAAGGTCTTGGGGTGGTGGAGAAGGTCTTGGGTGGAGGAGAAGGTCTTGGGGTGGTGGAGAAGGTCTTGGGTGGAGGAGAAGGACCTGGGGTGGGAGAAGGACTTTGGGTGGAGGAGAAGGTCTTGGGGTGGGAGAAGGTCTTGGGGTGAAGGACTTGGGTGGAGGAGAAGGTCTTGGGGAGGAGGAGAAGGTCTTGGGGAGGAGGAGAAGACCAGAGCTTTGGGTTGGAAGGAGGAGGTTCAGGTTGGCCCTCAAGAAGAACCTCACCACGAGGGGGTTGAGGAGACCCTGGCCCAGGTTGTCCCATGGCTTCTCCATCCCTGGAGATGTTGAAGGCCACGTTGGGCAGAGCTTGGAGCACCCAAGAGGGAGTTGACCACCGGCTTGGGGTGGCCTTGGAGGTCCCTTCTAAACCATCTCCCGTCCTTCTGATGGTCTCCAAGTGGCCTTGGTGGCCCAAGGTCTTCTCCTGGAGCTCTTGGTGGGCCCTGAGGGAGCTCTGAGGACCTCGTTTCTCTCTCAACCTCCAGGTTCCGAAGCCTCACCAGGACCTTCTTCCGGGACGCGATGGGTTTCTTGGTCATCTTTGACCTCACCAACCTCCAGAGCTTCTGGAACGTCCGCAGCTGGATGAGTGAGTGGAGCTGATGGTCACCTGGGACCTCCTTTGGGTGGGCTGGAGCTCCTCTGGAGCTGGAGCATCTCAAGAACCTCCAAGGTCATCAGTTGGACCCACCAGGACTTCTCCAGCTCCTTCCCCAAATCCTTTCTCCTTCTCCAGAGGTTCTCCAGCTCCTCAAGGTCGTTTTTGGAGCCTTCTTGGAGCTCCATGGTCTTTAAGGTCTTTCCAACCCATCCCATGGTCTTTAAGGTCTTTCCAACCCATCCCATGGTCTCCAAGATCTTTGAGATCCTTCAACCCAACCATCCCATGGTCTTTGAGGTCTTTCCAACCCATCCCATGATCTCCAAGATCTTTAAGGTCCTTCAACCCAACCCATCCCATGGTCTCCAAGATCTTTGAGGTCCTTCAACCCAACCCATGGTCTTTAAGGTCCTTCAACCCATCCCATGGTCTTTAAGGTCCTTCAACCCAACCCATCCCATTTTCTTTGAGGTCCTTCAACCCAACCCATCCCATGGTCTCCAAGATCTTTGAGGTCCTTCCAACCCAACCCATGGTCTTTAAGGTCCTTCAACCCAACCCATCCCAGGAACCTCAAGGTCCTTCAACCCAACCCATCCCATGGTCTCCAAAATCTTTAAGGCCCTTCCAACCCAACCCATCCCATGGTCTTTAAGGTCCTTCAACCCAACCCATTCTCTTTGAGGTCCTTCAACCCAACCCATCCCAAGATCTTCAAGGTCCTTCAACCCAACCCATCCCATGGTCTCCAAGATCTTTAAGGTCCTTCAACCCAACCCATCCCAAAATATTTGAGGTCCTTCAACCCAACCCATCCCATGGTCTTTGAGGTATTTCCAACCCATCCCATGGTCTCCAAGATCCTCAAGGTCCTTCCAACTCAACCCATGATCTTCAAGGTCCTCCAAGCCATCCCATCCCATGGTTCCAAGATCCTCAAGGTCCTTCCAACCCAACCCATCCCATGGTCTTTAAGGTCTTTCCAACCCATCACATGGTCTCCAAGATCTTTGAGGTCCTTCAACCCAACCCATCCCATGGTCTCCAAGATCTTTGAGGTCCTTCAACCCAACCCATCCCATGGTCTCCAAATTCTTAAAGGTCCTTCCAACCCAACCCATCCCATGGTCTCCAAGATCTTTGAGGTCCTTCAACCCAACCCATCCCAGGAACCTCAAGGTTCTTCAACCCAACCCATCCCATGGTCTCCAAGATCTTTAAGGTCCTTCAAACCCATCCCATGGACTTTGAGGTCCTTCAACCCATCCCATGGACTTTGAGGTCCTTCAACCCAACCCATGGACTTTGAGGTCCTTCAACCCAACTCATCCCATGGTCTCCAAGATCTTTGAGGTCCTTCAACCCAACCCATCCCATTCTCTTTAAGGTCCTTCAACCCAACCCATCCCAGGAACCTCAAGGTCCTTCAACCCAACCCATCCCATGGTCTCCAAGATCTTTAAGGTCCTTCCAACCCAACCCATCCCATGGTCTTTAAGGTCTTTCCAACCCATCCCATCATCTCCAAGATCTTTGAGGTCCTTCAACCCAACCCATCCCATGGTCTCCAAGATCATTAAGGTCCTTCAACCCAACTCATCCCATTCTCTTTGAGGTCCTTCAACCCAACTCATTCTCTTCAAGGTCCTTCAACCCAACCCCTCCCATGGTCTCCAAGATCTTTAAGGCCCTTCCAACCCAACCCATCCCATGGTCTTTAAGGTCCTTCAACCCAACCCATTCTCTTTGAGGTCCTTCAACCCAACCCATTCTCTTTGAGGTCCTTCAACCCAACCCATCCCAGGAACCTCAAGGTCCTTCAACCCAACCCATCCCATGGTCTCCAAGACCTTTAAGGTCCTTCCAACCCAACCCATTCTCTTTGAGGTCCTTCAACCCAACCCATCCCATGGTCTCCAAGATCTTTGAGGTCCTTCAACCCAACCCATCCCATGGTCTCCAAGACCTTTAAGGTCCTTCAAACCCATCCCATGGTCTTTAAGGTCCTTCAACCCAACTCATTCTCTTTGAGGTCCTTCAACCCAACCCATCCCAGGAACCTCAAGGTCCTTCAACCCAACCCATCCCATGGTCTCCAAGATCTTTAAGGTCCTTCAAACCCATCCCATGGTCTTTAAGGTCCTTCAACCCAACCCATCCCAAGATCTTTAAGGTCCTTCAAACCCATCCCATGGACTTTGAGGTCCTTCAACCCAACCCATTCTCTTTGAGGTCCTTCAACCCAACCCATCCCATGGTCTCCAAGATCTTTAAGGTCCTTCCAACCCAACCCATCCCATGGTCTTTGAGGTCTTTCCAACCCATCCCATGGTTCCAAGATCCTCAAGGTCCTTCCAACCCAACCCATCCCATGATCTTTGAGGTCCTTCAACCCAACCCATCCAATGGTCTCCAAGATCTTTGAGGTCCTTCAACCCAACCCATCCCATTCTCTTTAAGGTCCTTCAACCCAACCCATCCCAAAATATTTGAGGTCCTTCAACCCAACCCATCCCATGGTCTCCAAGATCATTAAGGTCCTTCAACCCAACCCATCCCATGGTCTTTAAGGTCCTTCAACCCAACCCATCCCATTCTCTTTGAGGTCCTTCAACCCAACCCATCCCAAGATCTTTGAGGTCCTTCCAACCCAACCCATCCCATGGTCTTTAAGGTCCTTCAACCCAACCCATCCCAGTAACCTCAAGGTCCTTCAACCCAACCCATCCCATGGTCTTTAAGGTCCTTCAACCCAACCCATTCTCTTTGAGGTCCTTCAACCCAACCCATCCCAGGAACCTCAAGGTCCTTCAACCCAACCCATCCCATGGTCTCCAAGATCTTTAAGGTCCTTCCAACCCAACCCATCCCAGGGCTCTCCCAACCCCAGAAGGTCCAACCCTCCACCAGGCTGAGCTTCTCCTCCATCGTTGCCATCGTGGTGGAACCCAAAGCCTTGGCTTCTTCTGACCACCTTTCCCTGATGTCCTCTCCTGGTCTTTCTCCTCGAGGTCAACTCCAAGCGGACGCTTCCTGCGAGGAGCCGGAAGTTGTCCTGGTGGGGAACAAAGCCGACCTCTGCGACCAACAGGAAGTGACCCAGAAGGAGGCCAAGGACCTGGCGGCCAACTATGGGTGAGGAGGACCTTGGAGAAGCCTTGAGGGGGTGGGAAGGGACCTTTGAGAACCTCAGAAGGTCCTCAGGAGGTGGGGAGAGGTCCTCAAGGTGGAGAGGGTCCTCAGAAGGTCCTCAGAAGATGGGAAGGGTCCTCAGAAGGTCCCCAGAAGGTCCTCAGAAGGTGGGGAGAGGTCCTCAAGGTGGAGAGGGTCCTCAGAAGGTCCTCAGGAGGTGAGGAGGGTCCTCAAGGTGGGGAGGGTCCTCAGAAGGTCCTCAGGAGGTGGGGAGGGTCCTCAAGGTGGAGAGGGTCCTCAGAAGGTCCTCAGGAGGTGAGGAGGGTCCTCAGGAGGTGGGGAGGGTCCTCAGAAGGTCCTGAGAAGATGGGGAGGGTCCTCAGGAGGTGGGGAGGGTCCTGAGAAGGTGGGGAGGGTCCTCAGAAGGTCCTCAGAAGGTGGGGAGGGTCCTCAGAAGGTGGGAAGGGTCCTCAGAAGGTCCTCAGGAGGTGGGGAGGGTCCTCAGAAGATGGGAAGGGTCCTCAGAAGGTCCCCAGAAGGTCCTCAGAAGGTGGGGAGGGTCCTCAAGGTGGGGAGGGTCCTCAGAAGGCCCTCAGAAGATGGGGAGGGTCCTCAGAAGATGGGGAGGGTCCTCAGAAGGTCCCCAGAAGGTCCTCAGAAGGTGGGGAGGGTCCTCAGGAGGTGGGGAGGGTCCTCAGAAGTCCTCAGGGGGTGGGGAGGGTCCCCAGAAGAAGGGAGAGGTCCTCAGAAGGTCCTGAGAAGGTGGGGAGGGTCCTCAGAAGGACCCCAGAAGGTGGGGAGGGTCCTCAGGAGGTGGGGAGGGTCCTCAGAAGGTCCTCAGGAGGTGGGGAGGGTCCTCAGAAGGTCCTCAGGAGGTGAGGAGGGTCCTCAGGAGGTGGGGAGGGTCCTCAGAAGGTCCTGAGAAGATGGGGAGGGTCCTGAGAAGGTGGGGAGGGTCCTCAGAAGGTCCCCAGAAGGTCCTCAGAAGGTGGGGAGAGGTCCTCAAGGTGGAGAGAGTCCTCAGAAGGCCCTCAGGAGGTGGGGAGGGTCCTCAGAAGGTCCTGAGAAGGTGGGGAGGGTCCTCAAGGTGGAGAGGGTCCTCAGAAGGCCCTCAGGAGGTGGGTAAGGTCCTGAGAAGGTGGGGAGGGTCCTCAGAAGGTCCTCAGAAGGTCCTCAGAAGGTGGGGAGGTCCTCAGAAGATGGGAAGGGTCCTCAGAAGGTCCTCAGAAGGCCCTCAGGAGGTGGGGAGGTCCTCAGAAGGTCCTCAGGAGGTGAGGAGGGTCCTCAAGGTGGAGAGGGTCCTCAGAAGGCCCTCAGGAGGTGGGGAGGGTCCTCAGAAGGTGGGGAGGGTCCTCAGGAGGTCCTCAGGGGGTGGGGAGGGTCCTGAGAAGGTGGGGAGGGTCCTCAGAAGGTGGGAAGGGTCCTCAGAAGGTCCCCAGAAGGTCCTCAGAAGGTGGGGAGGGTCCTCAAGGTGGGGAGGGTCCTCAGAAGGCCCTCAGGAGGTGGGGAGGGTCCTCAGGAGGTGGGGAGGGTCCTCAGAAGATCGGGAGGGTCCTCAGAAGGTTCTCAGGAGGTGGGGAGGGTCCTCAGAAGGTGGGGAGGGGTCCTCAAGGTGGGGATCTGGAGGTGGTGGTGGTGATGGTGGTGATGATGGTGATGGAGGTGGTGGAGATGTTGGAGGTGGAGATGGTGGTGATGATGATGGTGGTGGAGATGGTGGTGGTGGTGATGATGGAGGTGGTGGTGGACGTGGTGGTGGTGGAGGTGATGGTGGAGCTGGAGATGGTGGAGATGGTGGAGATGATGGTGGAGATGGTGGTGGAGCTGGAGGTGGTGGAGGTGGAGAAGGAGGTGTTGGAGGTGGAGATGGTGATGGTGATGGTGGTGGAGATGGTGGTGATCAGGGAGGTGGTGGTGGAGGTGATGTTGGAGATGATGGTGGTGGAGGAGGTCGTGATCATGGAGGAGGTGGTGGAGGTGGTGGTGGTGGAGGAGGTGATGGTGGTGGTGATTCTGGAGGTGGTGGTGGAGATGATCATGGAGGTGGTGGTGGAGGTGGTGGAGGTGGTGGAGGTGGAGATGGTGGTGATGATGATGGTGGTGGAGATGGTGGTGGTGGTGATGATGGAGGTGGTGGTGGACGTGGTGGTGGAGGTGGTGATGGTGGAGATGATGGTGATGGAGGTGGTGGAGGTGGTGGAGATGATGGTGGTGGAGGTGGTGGTGGTGGAGGTGATTCTGGAGGTGGTGGTGGGGGTGGTGGAGGTGGTGATGGAGCTGGAGGTGGTGGTGATGGTGATGGAGATGGTGGTGATGGAGGTGGTGGTGGAGATGGTGGTGGTGGAGGTGGAGGTGATCATGGAGGTGGTGTTGGAGGTGGAGATGGTGGAGATGATGGCGATGGAGGTGGTGGAGGTGGAGAAGGAGGTGGTGGAGGTGGAGATGGTGATGGTGGTGGAGATGGTGGTGATCAGGGAGGTCGTGGTGGAGGTGGTGGAGGAGGTGATGGTGGTGGTGATTATGGAGGTGGTGGTGGAGATGGTGGTGGAGATGATGGTGATGGAGGTGATGGAGGTGGAGATGGAGGAGTTGGAGGTGATGGTGGTGATGATGATGGTGGTGGAGATGGTGGTGGTGGTGATGATGGAGGTGGTGGTGGACGTGGTGGTGGTGGAGGTGATGGTGGAGCTGGAGGTGGTGGAGATGATGGTGGTGATGATGGTGGAGGAGCTGCTGGTGGTGGACATGGTGGTGGTGGTGGTCATGGGAGGTCTTGCTTGCCTTGTCCCATCTTGGAAAGGTCCTCTTTGTCCCCGTAGCGTCCCTTACTTCGAGACCAGCGCCGCCACCGGGCAGAACGTGGAGGAGACCGTGGCCACCCTTCTGGACTTGGTCATGAAGAGGTTGGAGAAGTGCTTGGAGAAGCCCCAGGGCTTCCACCCAACCAACGAGGTCACCTCAGGGGTGGTGACCTCGGGCGAAGCCGAGGAGAGGAGATGTTCCTGCTGAAGGTCACCCTTGGTGGCACCTCCAGAGCGATGGCCACTTGACCTCCCACCATGGAGAAGCTCCACCCACCCCCTCTCCATGGTTCTGGGGACCTCCCAGGAGGTTCTTGAGATGTTCCTTGGAGAACCCTCCCACCCAACCTTCTCCTTCAACCCTTTCTCCTCGTGCTTTTCGGGTGCTGGAGGAGAAGCCCCAAGGGGTGGACCCTGTTGGAGATCCATCCCCCGTGGCTTTTGGGCTTGAGAAGCCTCCAGGAGCTCGACCTTCTCCAGCTCTTCTGGTCCCACCAGGAGGCTTTGAGATGATGGGGATCCAAGAGACCTTTGGTGGCATCTCTGAGGGTTCCTCTTTACTGAAAAGAGCCTTTTGGCCCCTCCCAAAAATAAGAAGCTCTGGTCATGGGTCCTTCTGGGAGAAGAAGCTTCAGGGTGGCAAAGGGTTGGGGTTGTCCTCCTGGGAAGCTGCTTTAGATGCCTTCAGGAAGAGGAGATTCGAGGAGAGGGGGTGGTGGGAAAGGACCTGGGAGAACCCAGATTGGGTTGGGGAGGTGGCTTGGAGGGCTTTGGGTGTGGTGGGACCTCAAAGATGATGGAGTCATGGGATGGGTTGGGTTGGAAGGGACCTCAAAGCCCATCCAGATCCCTTTGGTTCAGGGGTCTCCAAGCTCCATCCAACCTGGTCTTGGTCTTCATCATGGGATGGGTTGGGTTGGAAGGGACCTCAAAGACCTCTGGGTCAAGGGTTGGGTTGGAAGGGACCTCAAAGACCTCTGGGTCAAGGGTTGGGTTGGAAGGGACCTCAAAGACCAAGGAGTCAAGGGTTGAGTTTGGTTGGAAGGGACCTCAAAGCCCATCCAGCTCCCTCTGGTTCAGGGGTCTCCAAGCTCCATCCAACCTGGTCTTGACCTTCATCATGGGATGGGTTGGGTTGGAAGGGACCTCAAAGCCCATCCAGATCCCTTTGGTTCAGGGGTCTCCAAGCTCCATCCAACCTGGTCTTGGTCTTCATCATGGGATGGGTTGGGTTGGAAGGGACCTCAAAGAGCTCTGGGTCAAGGGTTGGGTTGGGTTGGGTTGGAAGGGACCTCAAAGCCCATCCAGATCCCTCTGGTTCAGGGGTCTCCAAGCTCCATCCAACCTGGTCTTGGTCTTCATCTTGGGATGGGTTGGGTTGGAAGGGACTTCAAAGACCTCTGAGTCAAGGGTTGGGTTTGAAGGGACCTCTAAGAGCTCTGGGTCAAGGGTTGGGTTGGGTTGGGTTGGAAGGGACCTCAAAGCCCATCCAGATCCCTCTGGTTCAGGGGTCTCCAAGCTCCATCCAACCTGGTCTTGGTCTTCATCATGGGATGGGTTGGGTTGGAAGGGACCTCAAAGACCTCTGGGTCAAGGGTTGGGTTGGAAGGGACCTCAAAGACCAAGGAGTCAAGGGTTGAGTTGGGTTGGAAGGGACCTCAAAGCCCATCCAGTTCCCTGTGGTTCAGGGGTCTCCAAGCTCCATTCAACCTGGTCTTGATCTTCATCATGGGTTGGGTTGGGTTGGAAGGGACCTCAAAGACCTCTGGGTCAAGGGTTGGGTTGGGTTGGGTTGGAAGGGACCTCAAAGCCCATCCAGATCCCTCTGGTTCAAGGATCTCCAAGCCCCATCCAACCTGGTCTTGGTCTTCATCATGGGATGGGTTGGGTTGGGTTGGAAGGGACCTCAAAGACCTCTGAGTCAAGGGTTGGGTTGGAAGGGACCTCAAAGACCTCTGGGTCAAGGGTTGGGTTGGGTTGGGTTGGAAGGGACCTCAAAGCCCATCCAGATCCCTCTGGTTCAGGGGTCTCCAAGCTCCATCCAACCTGGTCTTGGTCTTCATCATGGGATGGGTTGGGTTGGGTTGGAAGGGATCTCAAAGCCCATCCGGATCCCTCTGGTTCAAGGATCTCCAAGCTCCATCCAACCTGGTCTTGACCTTCATCATGGGATGGGTTGGGTTGGAAGGGACCTCAAAGCCCATCCAGATCCCTTTGGTTCAGGGGTCTCCAAGCCCCATCCAACCTGGTCTTGGTCTTCATCATGGGTTGGGTTGGGTTGGAAGGGACCTCAAAGACCTCTGGGTCAAGGGTTGGGTTGGGTTGGGTTGGAAGGGACCTCAAAGCCCATCCAGATCCCTCTGGTTCAAGGATCTCCAAGCCCCATCCAACCTGGTCTTGGTCTTCATCATGGGATGGGTTGGGTTGGGTTGGAAGGGACCTCAAAGACCTCTGAGTCAAGGGTTGGGTTGGAAGGGACCTCAAAGACCTCTGGGTCAAGGGTTGGGTTGGGTTGGGTTGGAAGGGACCTCAAAGCCCATCCAGATCCCTCTGGTTTAAGGATCTCCAAGCCCCATCCAACCTGGTCTTTGTCTTCATCATGGGATGGGTTGGGTTGGGTTGGAAGGGACCTCAAAGAGCTCTGGGTCAAGGTTGGGTTGGGTTGGAAGGGACCTCAAAGACCAAGGAGTCAAGGGTTGGGTTGGGTTGGAAGGGACCTCAAAGCCCATCCAGTTCCCTCTGGTTCAGGGGTCTCCAAGCTCCATTCAACCTGGTCTTGGTCTTCATCATGGGTTGGGTTGGGTTGGAAGTGACCTCAAAGACCTCTGGGTCAAGGGTTGGGTTGGAAGGGACCTCAAAGACCTCTGGGTCAAGGGTTGGGTTGGAAGGGACCTCAAAGACCTCTGTGTCAAGGGTTGGGTTGGAAGGGACCTCAAAGACCTCTGGGTCAAGGGTTGGGTTGGGTTGGGTTGGAAGGGACCTCAAAGCCCATCCAGATCCCTTTGGTTCAGGGGTCTCCAAGCCCCATCCAACCTGGTCTTGGTCTTCATCATGGGATGGGTTGGGTTGGAAGGGACCTCTAAGAGCTCTGGGTCAAGGGTTGGGTTGGGTTGGGTTGGAAGGGACCTCAAAGACCTCTGGGTCAAGGGTTGGGTTGGAAGGGACCTCAAAGACCTCTGGGTCAAGGGTTGGGTTGGGTTGGAAGGGACCTCAAAGCCCATCCAGATCCCTCTGGTTCAAGGATCTCCAAGCCCCATCCAACCTGGTCTTGGTCTTCATCATGGGTTGGGTTGGGTTGGAAGGGACCTCAAAGACCTCTGGGTCAAGGGTTGGGTTGGGTTGGGTTGGAAGGGATCTCAAAGCCCATCCGGATCCCTCTGGTTCAAGGATCTCCAAGCTCCATCCAACCTGGTCTTGGTCTTCATCATGGGATGGGTTGGGTTGGAAGGGACCTCAAAGACCTCTGGGTCAAGGGTTGGGTTGGAAGGGACCTCAAAGACCTCTGAGTCAAGGGTTGGGTTGGGTTGGGTTGGGTTGGAAGGGACCTCAAAGACCTCTGGGTCAAGGGTTGGGTTGGGTTGGAAGGGACCTCAAAGCCCATCCAGATCCCTCTGGTTCAAGGATCTCCAAGCCCCATCCAACCTGGTCTTGGTCTTCATCATGGGTTGGGTTGGGTTGGAAGGGACCTCAAAGACCTCTGGGTCAAGGGTTGGGATGGAAGGGACCTCAAAGACCTCTGGGTCAAGGGTTGGGTTGGAAGGGACCTCAAAGACCTCTGGGTCAAGGGTTGGGTTGGGTTGGAAGGGACCTCAAAGCCCATCCAGATCCCTTTGGTTCAGGGGTCTCCAAGCCCCATCCAACCTGGTCTTGGTCTTCATCTTGGGATGGGTTGGGTTGGAAGGGACTTCAAAGACCTCTGGGTCAAGGGTTGGGTTGGAAGGGACCTCAAAGACCTCTGAGTCAAGGGTTGGGTTGGGTTGGGTTGGGTTGGAAGGGACCTCAAAGCCCATCCAGATCCCTCTGGTTCAGGGATCTCCAAGCCACATCCAACTTGGTCTTGGTCTTCATCATGGGATGGGTTGGGTTGGAAGGGACCTCAAAGACCTCTGAGTCAAGGGTTGGGTTGGGTTGGGTTGGGTTGGGTTGGGTTGGGTTGGAAGGGACCTCAAAGACCTCTGGGTCAAGGGTTGGGTTGGGTTGGGTTGGAAGGGACCTCAAAGCCCATCCAGATCCCTCTGGTTTAAGGATCTCCAAGCCCCATCCAACCTGGTCTTTGTCTTCATCATGGGATGGGTTGGGTTGGGTTGGAAGGGACCTCAAAGACCTCTGAGTCAAGGGTTGGGTTGGAAGGGACCTCAAAGACCTCTGGGTCAAGGGTTGGGTTGGGTTGGGTTGGAAGGGACCTCAAAGACCTCTGAGTCAAGGGTTGGGTTGGGTTGGGTCAGGTTGGAAGGGACCTCAAAGCCCATCCAGCTCCCTCTGGTTCAGGGGTCTCCAAGCTCCATTCAACCTGGTCTTGATCTTCATCATGGGTTGGGTTGGGTTGGAAGGGACTTCAAAGACCTCTGGGTCAAGGGTTGGGTTGGAAGGGACCTCAAAGACCAAGGAGTCAAGGGTTGGGTTGGGTTGGGTTGGAAGGGATCTCAAAGCCCATCCGGATCCCTCTGGTTCAAGGATCTCCAAGCTCCATCCAACCTGGTCTTGGTCTTCATCATGGGATGGGTTGGGTTGGAAGGGACCTCAAAGACCTCTGGGTCAAGGGTTGGGTTGGAAGGGACCTCAAAGACCTCTGGGTCAAGGGTTGGGTTGGAAGGGACCTCAAAGACCAAGGATTCAAGGGTTGGGTTGGAAGGGACCTCAAAGACCTCTGGGTCAAGGGTTGGGTTCGGTTGGGTTGGAAGGGACCTCAAAGCCCATCCAGTTCCCTCTGGTTCAGGGGTCTCCAAGCTCCATTCAACCTGGTCTTGATCTTCATCATGGGTTGGGTTGGGTTGGAAGGGACTTCAAAGACCTCTGGGTCAAGGGTTGGCCTCTGGGTGGGAAATTTGAGGATGCTCTGGGTGGGAATTTGGAGATGCTCTGGGTGGGAATTTGGGAAGTTCTGGGATGGGAAATTGGGATGCTCTGAGTGGGAATTAAAGGATGGTTTAGGGTGGGAAATTGGGAAGTTCTGGGTGGGAATTTGAGGATGCTCTGGGTGGGAATTTGGGGATGCTCTGGGGTGGGAATTAAAGGATGCTTTAGGGTGGGAAATTGGGAAGTTCTGGGGTGGGAATTTGGGGATGCTCTGGGTGGGAATTTGAGGATGCTTTAGGGTGGGAATTTGGAGATGCTCTGAGTTGGGACATTTAGGGATGCTCTGGGTGGGAATTTGGGGATGCCCTGGGTTGGGATATTTGGGGAAGTTCTGGGTGGGAATTTGAGGATGCTCTGGGTGGGAATTTGGGGATGCTCTGGGTGGGAAATTCTGGATGCTCTGGGTGGGAATTTGGAGATGCTCTGGGTGGGAATTTGAGGATGCTCTGGGTGGGAATTTGAGGATGCTCTGGGTGGGAATTTGAGGATGCTCTGGGTGGGAAATTGGGATGCTCTGGGTGGGAATTAAAGGATGCTTTAGGGTGGGAAATTGGGAAGTTCTGGGTGGGAATTTGAGGATGCTCTGGGTGGGAATTTGGGGATCCTCTGGGTGGAAAATTGGGATGCTCTGTGTTGGGAAATTGGGATGCTCTGGGTGGGAATTAAAGGATGCTCTAGGGTGGGAAATTGGGAAGTTCTGGGGTGGGAATTAGAGGATGCTCTGGGTGGGAAATTGAGGATGCTCTGGGGTGGGACATTCAGATGCTCTGGGTGGGAATTTTAAGGATGCTCTGAGTTGGGATATTTGAGGATGCTCTGGGTGGGAATTTGAGGATGCTCTGGGTGGGAAATTGGGATGCTCTGGGTGGGAATTAAAGGATGCTTTAGGGTGGGAAATTGGGAAGTTCTGGGTGGGAATTTGAGGATGCTCTGGGTGGGAATTTGGGGATCCTCTGGGTGGAAAATTGGGATGCTCTGTGTTGGGAAATTGGGATGCTCTGGGTGGGAATTAAAGGATGCTCTGGGTGGGAAATTGGGAAGTTCTGGGGTGGGAATTTGGGGATGCTCTGGGTGGGAAATTGGGGATGTTCTGGGTGGGATATTGGGATGCTCTGGGTGGGAATTTGGGGATGATCTGAGTGGGAATTTGAGGATGCTCTGGGTGGGAAATTGGGATGCTCTGGGGTGGGAATTAAAGGATGCCTTAGGGTGGGAAATTGGGAAGTTCTGGGGTGGGAATTTGAGGATGATCTGAGTTGGGAAATCTGAGGATGCTCTGGGTGGAGATTTGAGGATGCTCTGGGTGGGAAATTCTGGATACTCTGGGGTGGGAATTAAAGGATGCTTTAGGGTAGGAAATTGGGAAGTTCTGGGGTGGGAATTTGGGGATGTTCTGGGTGGGAATTTGGGGATGATCTGAGTGGGAATTTGAGGATGCTCTCGGTGAGAAATTGGGATGCTCTGGGTGGGAATTAAAGGATGCTTTAGGGTGGGAAATTGGGAAGTTCTGGGGTGGAGAAATCGAATGCTCTGGGGTGGGAATTTGGGGATGCTCTGGGTGGGAATTTGGAGATGCTCTGGGTGGGATTTGGGGATGCTCTGGGGTGGGAAATTGGGATGCTCTGGGTGGGAATTTGAGGATGCTCTGGGGTGGGATATTTGGGGATGCTTTAGGGTGGGAAATTGGGAAGTTCTGGGGTGGGATATTTGAGGATGCTCTGGGTGGGAATTTGGGACTGGTATGGGGTGGGAATTTGAGGATGCTCTGGGTGGGAATTTGGGATGCTCTGTGTTGGGAAATTTGGGACTGGTCTGGGGTGGGAATTTGGGGATGCTTTAGGGTAGGAAATTGCGAAGTTCTGGGTTGGGAATTTGGAGATGCTCTGGGTGGGACATTGAGATGCTCTGGGTGGGAATTTTAAGGATGCTCTGGGGTGGGAAATTTGGATGCTCTGGGGTGGGAATTTGAGGATGCTCTGGGTGGGAATTAAAGGATGCTTTAGGGTGGGAAATTGGGAAGTTCTGGGGTGTGAATTTGAGGATGCTCTGGGTGGGAATTTGGAGATGCTCTGGGTGGGAATTTGGGGATGCTCTGGGTGGGAATTTGGGGATGCTCTGGGTGGCAATTTGAGGATGCTCTGGGATGGGAAATGGGGATGCTCTGGGTGGGAATTTGGGGATGCTCTGGGTGGGAATTTGGGGATGCTCTGGGTGGGAATTAAAGGATGCTCTGGGTGGGAAATAGAGAAGTTCCGGGGTGGGAATTTGGAGATGCTCTGGGTGGGAATTAAAGGATGCTCTGGGGTGGGAAATTGGGAAGTTCTGGGTGGGAATTTGAGGATGCTCTGGGTGGGAATTTTGGGATGCCCTGGGTTGGAAATTTGAAGGATGCCCTGGGCTGGCAATTTTCAGGATGCTCTGGGATGCAGGCTTTAATTCCCATCCCTCTTCCCCCCTCCTCCCCCCCCCACAACGGCAGCCGATTTTCTATCAAAACTTTCTTTATTAAACCAAAAACAATTCGCACCTTCGCGAGAACATTTCTATTTTAAATAAAAAAAACAACCCCTTCCTCCTCCTCCTCCTCCTCCCCCCGCGACTCTTCCACCCCCCTTTTATTTTTGGTGTAGCAGGAACAGCCAATCAGGATCGAGATGGGAGGGAAGGGGTTTCTACTCTTTCAGGACCCGGTTTTTCTCCTCGCCGGGACCGGCTGCTTTAAAGTCGGGGATTTGAGGAGGGGGAAGAGGGGTTCAAACCCCACCCTGGGGGCTCCGGATTCTTTCTCTTCGCTTTATTTTTGCTGCCTAAGGCTACTTAAAGCTGTCGTTTAACCCTTTCCTACCCTCCCCCAATCCCTTCTACTCTTGCTACGGAATCGCCTGGCGGAGGAACCCCCCCCCCTTCCCTTTTGTTTCTCCTTTAGGAAACCGGTTCCCCGCGGGGCGATGGAATTAAAACGAAATCGAAAAACGAATCGGCTGGAGCTTCCCCCGAGGTGTAAAGGAAGGAAGGAAGAAGGGGGGGGGGTTGCCATGGCAACGAGAGGGCACCCACCAAAAAGTGGAAGGGGCAACCAAAAAGAAAAAAAAATGGGTGGTGGTGGGGGGGGACCTTATCCAGCCGGGTATCCCCATCATCAGAAAGTACCAGAAGAAACCCCCCCTTAGAGAATAAATTAAGCATCACTTATAAAATAAAAAAGCACCCACCCATCACCCTGACCCCCCCCCACCCACCCACCCCCACCCACCCCCACCCAACCCTTCCAACCTCCTCCCACCCCCCCCCCACCCCACCCCCAGAACCCAAGAAAAGATATCCCCAATATGGCGGCGAGCGGCACGCGCGTGGACGCGCGCTCGCCGGGAGCTATTTTACAAAGGCGTTTCCTCCTCGGCGGACCTTGAGGGGAGAGGAGAGGAGGGGAGGGGGAGTGGGTGGGATGCTGAGAATATTCTAGAAAGGAAGAGCTTGAGGGAGACTCCAAGAGGCCACACGGAGAAAGGAGAAGCCGCCGAGAAAGGAGATGATGGGGAGAAGCCGTCATTGGTGGTCTCCAAAGTCAACGGTCTTCTAATTGGAGGAGCCAATGGTTGGAGAAGGTCTGGTGTGAGGGAAGGTGGAGGGTTGAGGGTGGTTGACTTTGGAGAAGGTTCTGAGGAGACCTCGTGAGGACCATCCGAGAAAGCCGAGGAGGGACCTTTTAAGAAGGTCTGGATGAGGAAGAGGAGAAAGGGATTGGACCTCGCGATGAAGTTCTTCCCGATGATGGGTGGAGAGGGCCCTCAGGTTGCCCAGAGAGGTTGGAGATGCTCCATCAGGAGGTCATGAGGCCATGGGTCTATGAGTCCAGGAGGCCATGGGTCTATGGGTCCAGGAGGCCATGGGTCTATGGTCCAGGAGGCCATGGGTCTATGGGTCCAGGAGGCCATGGGTCCAGGAGGCCATGGGTCTATGGTCCAGGAGGCCATGGGTCTATGAGTCCAGGAGGTCATGGGTCTATGGGTCCAGGAGGCCAAGAGTCCAGGAGGCCATGGGTCTATGGATCCAGGAGGCCATGGGTCTATGGTCCAGGAGGCCATGGGTCTATGGGTCCAGGAGGCCATGGGTCCATGAGTCCAGGAGGCCATGGGTCTATGAGTCCAGGAGGCCATGGGTCCATGAGTCCAGGAGGCCGTGGGTCTATGGGTCCAGGAGGCCATGGGTCCATGAGTCCAGGAGGCCATGGGTCTATGGGTCCAGGAGGCCATGGGTCTATGAGTCCAGGAGGCCATGGAGGCCATGAGTCCAGGAGGCCATGGGTCTATGGTCCAGGAGGCCATGGGTCTATGGTCCAGGAGGCCATGGGTCTATGGGTCCAGGAGACCATGGGTCTATGGGTCCAGGAGGCCATGGGTCTATAGGTCCAGGAGGCCATGGGTCCATAAGTCCAGGAGGCCATGGGTCTATGGTCCAGGAGACCATGGGTCTATGAGTCCAGGAGGCCATGGGTCCAGGAGGCCATGGGTCTAAGAGTCCAGGAGGCCATGGGTCTATGGGTCCAGGAGGTCATGGGTCTATGGTCCAGGAGGCCATGGGTCCATGAGTCCAGGAGGCCATGGGTCTATGGGTCCAGGAGGCCATGGGTCCAGGAGGCCATGGGTCTATGAGTCCAGGAGGCCATGGGTCTAAGGGTCCAGGAGGCCATGGGTCTATGAGTCCAGGAGGCCATGGGTCTATGGGTCCTGGAGGCCATGGGTCTATGAGTCCAGGAGGCCATGGGTCTACGGGTCCAGGAGGCCATGGGTCCATGGGTCCAGGAGGCCATGGGTCTATGAGTCCAGGAAGCCATGGGTCCATGAGTCCAGGAGGCCATGGAGGCCATGAGTCCAGGAGGCCATGGGTCTAAGGGTCCAGGAGGCCATGGGTCTATGAGTCCAGGAGGCCATGGGTCTAAGGGTCCAGGAGGCCATGGGTCCATGAGTCCAGGAGGTCATGGGTCTATGGGTCCAGGAGGCCATGGGTCTATGGGTCCAGGAGGCCAAGAGTCCAGGAGGCCATGGGTCTATGGATCCAGGAGGCCATGGGTCTATGGGTCCTGGAGGCCATGGGTCTATGAGTCCAGGAGGCCATGGGTCTATGGTCCAGGAGGCCATGGGTCCATGAGTCCAGGAGGCCATGGGTCTATGGGACCAGGAGGCCATGGGTCTATGGGTCCAGGAGGCCATGGGTCCATGGGTCCAGGAGGCCATGGGTCTATGAGTCCAGGAGGCCATGGGTCCATGAGTCCAGGAGGCCATGGGTCTATGGGTCCTGGAGGCCATGGGTCCATGAGTCCAGGAGGCCATGGGTCCATGAGTCCAGGAGGCCATGGGTCCATGAGTCCAGGAGGCCATGGGTCCATGAGTCCAGGAGGCCATGGGTCTATGAGTCCAGGAGGCCATGGGTCTATGAGTCCAGGAGGCCATGGGTCCATGAGTCCAGGAGGCCATGGGTCTACGAGTCCAGGAGGCCATGGGTCCATGAGTCCAGGAGGCCATGGGTCTATGAGTCCAGGAGGCCATGGGTCTATGGTCCAGGAGGCCATGGGTCTAAGGGTCCAGGAGGCCATGGGTCTACGGGTCCAGGAGGCCATGGGTCCATGAGTCCAGGAGGCCATGGGTCTATGGGTCCAGGAGGCCATGGGTCCATGAGTCCAGGAGGTCATGGGTCTATGGGTCCAGGAGGCCATGGGTCTATGGGTCCAGGAGGCCAAGAGTCCAGGAGGCCATGGGTCCAGGAGGCCATGGGTCTATGAGTCCAGGAGGCCATGGGTCTATGGTCCAGGAGGCCATGGGTCTATGAGTACAGGAGGCCATGGGTCTATGAGTCCAGGAGGCCATGGGTCCATGAGTCCAGGAGGCCATGGTTCTATGGGTCCAGGAGGCCATGGGTCTATGAGTCCAGGAGGCCATGGGTCTATGGGTCCAGGAGGCCATGGGTCTATGGTCCAGGAGGCCATGGGTCTATGGGTCCAGGAGACCATGGGTCTACGGGTCCAGGAGGCCATGGGTCCATGAGTCCAGGAGGCCATGGGTCTATGGGTCCAGGAGGCCATGGGTCCATGGGTCCAGGAGGCCATGGGTCTATGAGTCCAGGAGGCCATGGGTCCATGAGTCCAGGAGGCCATGGGTCCATGGGTCCAGGAGGCCATGGGTCTATGGGTCCAGGAGGCCATGGGTCTATGGGTCCAGGAGGCCATGGGTCTATGAGTCCAGGAGGCCATGGGTCTATGGTCCAGGAGGTCATGGGTCTATGGGTCCAGGAGGCCATGGGTCTATGAGTCCAGGAGGCCATGGGTCTACGGGTCCAGGAGGCCATGGGTCCATGAGTCCAGGAGGCCATGGGTCTATGAGTCCAGGAGGCCATGGGTCTATGGTCCAGGAGGCCATGGGTCCATGAGTCCAGGAGGCCAAGAGTCCAGGAGGCCATGGGTCTATGGGTCCAGGAGGCCATGGGTCTATGGGTCCAGGAGGCCATGGTTCTATGGGTCCAGGAGGCCATGGGTCTATAGGTCCAGGAGGCCATGGGTCTATGAGTCCAGGAGGCCATGGGTCTATGAGTCCAGGAGGCCAAGAGTCCAGGAGGCCATGGGTCTATGGGTCCAGGAGGCCATGGGTCTATGGGTCCTGGAGGCCATGGGTCTATGGGTCCTGGAGGCCATGGGTCTACGGGTCCAGGAGGCCATGGGTCTATGGGTCCAGGAGGCCAAGAGTCCAGGAGGCCATGGGTCTATGGGTCCAGGAGGCCATGGGTCTATGAGGCCATGGGTCTATGAGGCCATGGGTCTTTGAGTCCAGGAGGCCATGGTTCCATGAGGCCATGAGTCCAGGAGGCCATGGTTCTTGGAGGCCATGAGTCCATGAGACCAGGAGGCCATGGTTCTATGAGTCCAGGAGGCCATGAGTCCATGAGTCCAGGAGGCCATGGTTCTATGAGTCCAGGAGGCCATGAGTCCATGAGTCCAGGAGGCCATGGTTCCAGGAGGCCATGGTTCTTTGAGTCCAGGAGGCCATGGTTCCATGAGGCCATGAGTCCAGGAGGCCATGGTTCTTGGAGGCCATGGTTCTATGAGTCCAGGAGGCCATGAGTCCATGAGTCCAGGAGGCCATGGTTCCAGGAGGCCATGGTTCTTTGAGTCCAGGAGGCCATGGTTCCATGAGGCCATGAGTCCAGGAGGCCATGGTTCTTGGAGGCCATGGTTCTATGAGTCCAGGAGGCCATGGTTCCAGGAGGCCATGGGTCTATGGGTCCTGGAGGCCATGAGTCCATGAGTCCAGCAGGCCATGATTCTTTGAGGCCATGGGTCTATGAGTCCAGGAGGCCATGGTTCCAGGAGGCCATGAGTCCAGGTGGCCATGGTTCTTGGAGGCCATGGTTCCATGAGTCCAGGAGGCCATGGGTCTATGGGTCCAGGAGGCCATGATTCTTTGAGGCCATGAGTCCATGAGACCAGGAGGCCATGGGTCCTGGAGGCCATGGTTCTTTGAGTCCAGGAGGCCATGGTTCCATGAGGCCATGAGTCCAGGAGGCCATGATTCTTTGAGGTCATGGTTCTATGAGTCCAGGAGGCCATGAGTCCATGAGTCCAGGAGGCCATGGGTCCAGGAGGCCATGGTTCCATGAGTCCAGGAGGCCATGAGTCCATGAGTCCATGAGTCCAGGAGGCCATGATTCTTTGAGGCCATGGTTCTATGAGTCCAGGAGGCCATGGTTCTTGGAGGCCATGAGTCCAAGAGGCCATGAGTCCAGGAGGCCATGATTCTTTGAGGCCAAGAGTCCATGGTTCCAGGAGGCCATGAGTCCAGGAGGCCATGATTCTTTGAGGCCAAGAGTCCATGGTTCCAGGAGGCCATGAGTCCAGGAGGCCATGGTTCTTTGAGTCCAGGAGGCCATGGTTCCATGAGGCCATGAGTCCAGGAGGCCATGGTTCTTGGAGGCCATGAGTCCAGGAGGCCATGGTTCCAGGAGGCCATGGGTCCAGGAGGCCATGGTTCCATGAGTCCTCACTCCAAGAAAGACCTTCAGGGCCTGGAGACCATCCAGAAGCTGGAGAACAGGGGTTGTGGGAGCAGCTGAGGGACCTGGTGGTGGTGGTGGTGGTGGTGGTGGGGTTGGGTTTGGTCTGGAGAAGAGCTGAGGAGAGACCTCATGGCTCTGGACAACTCCTGGAGAGGAGGTTGTGGGGAGGTGGGTGGTGGGTTCTTCTCCCAAGTGGAAAGTTGATGGGGGGGGGGTGAGAGGAGATGGTCCAGAGGTCACCCAGGTCGGTGGTGGAGTCTCAAGCCCTGGAAGGGTTGGAAAGACCATGTGGATGAGGTTCTTCAGGACCTTCTTCCCTGGAGAGCTGGTTCCTCCACCACCTTCTGGCTGAAGAACCTTCTCTTGATGTCCAACCTAATCCTCTCTTGGCCCATCTTTGGGGCTTGGTATGGAATCACAGAACCTTCCAGTTGGAAAAGACCTCTGAGATCAAGTCCAACCCAGTTGGTCACCAGAGGGAAGAGCTCAGCACCTTCTCCTCCCCTTGTGAGGAACCTGTGGAGCACCACGAGGTCTTCCCCTCAAGCTCCTGGTGACTTCCTGTCCCTATCCTGATCTCCTCCGACGTGGAGGTGGAGCCATCCAAGAGCTTGGCGAAGCCTTCTTCTTCCAACTCGACCCCTTCCAGGTGGGGTTTTCACCCCAAGGACCTCGTGTCAAGGTGAGGTTCTCCAGCAGCAACCGGATGAGATCTCCTCACCCACCACGAAAACCCTTCGTGAAGTCAAAGAACGAAGGGTTTCACCCCTTCCACCACCACCACCACCCAAAAGCTTCCATCCAGAGCTCCAAAAACTCATCACCCCAAGGACCTCTTGGGTCTTAAAGGTCCTTCCAGTGTTTCTTCTAAACCTGGGAGCCACCAAGCTGGAAATCTCCCAAACGTTGGCCAACCCTTTGATGCTCCTCAACGTCCGGATGAAGAGCAACCACGAGACCGACGGGGCGGTTCCTGGGTGTGGAAACATCTGAGGTGGGTGGGATGGACTTGAGGAGACCACTTTTCACCCCCCCCCCCCGCCCTCAACCTCCTCTTTCTTCTCAGCTCCACCTCGTGGTGGCCCCAGAAGCTCTTCTCAAGCTCATCCTGGAGGCAAAAAGCCACCCCCAACGTGGAGATGGGTTTGATTTCAAGCTCGATGGAGAAGATTGGGTGACACCTCCTTCTCCAACGTGCGGTTGGGTGGGACAAGACCTCCAGTTGAGGTTGGGTTTGCCCCCTTTTTGTTGGGTTTTCTGGAACATTCCTGGGTGGTTTTTGGCCAGACTTGACTAGACTCTACAAAGGGGGCACCACGAGGTCTACCAAGACTCGGAAGACCACCAAGAGCCAAGAGTGGAGATGCCTTCTTGAAGCTCCTTATGGGTTCCATCACGACTCTACCCACGGCCTTCTTGGAGTTGGACTTTTGGAAGAGTCTTTCCAAACGTGGAAGGGCTGGAATTGGGAAGGTGATGATGGGGTGGAGGTGGGAGGTGATGGTGGAGAGGAGAAGGTCCTGGCGTCACGCGACGTTCCGAGACGACGAGCGCCTTCTCGTAGAGCTTCTCAGAAGGCTGAGCCCGTGATGGCGTTGAGTTGCTTCATCAACCCTTCCAAACTGGCCATCTGCTCGCTCAGGTCGTCCTGCTCGTAGACCTAGAAGACCCCCCCCACCCAAAAAAAAAGACCAAGGATGAGGTGGAGAACGGAGAAGAAGAGAAGAATTCCCAGAAAAACCTGGACAGGGCCCATGGGAGGAACCTTCTGGAACCAGCAGAGCAACCACGTGGTCCTCAGGGAGTTGGAGAGATGAAGGATGGGTTGGTGCCACCAGGATGGGTGGAGAAACCCTTTTGGTTCTCCAGGACCTGGAATGGTCAAGGATGGGTGGAGAGCAAAGCCCTTCCTGGTCCTGAAGGACCTGGAATGGTCAAGGATGGGTTGGTGCCTCCAGGATGGATGGAGAAACCCTTTGGGTTCTCCAGGACCTGGAATGGTCAAGGATTGGGTGGAGAGCAAAGCCCTTCCTGGTCCTGAAGGACCTGGAATGGTCAAGGATGGGTTGGTGCCTCCAGGATGGGTGGAGAAACCCTTTGGGTTCTCCAGGACTTGGAATGGTCAAGGATGGGTGGAGAGCAAAGGCCTTCCTGGTCCTGAAGGACCTGGAATGGTCAAGGATGGGTTGGTGCCTCCAGGATGGGTGGAGAAACCCTTTGGGTTCTCCAGGACTTGGAATGGTCAAGGATGGGTGGAGAGCAAAGCCCTTCCTGGTCCTGAAGGACCTTGAATGGTCAAGGATGGGTTGGTGCCTCCAGGATGGGTGGAGAAGACCTTTAGGTTCTCCAGGACCTGGAATGGTCAAGGATGGGTGGAGAGCAAAGGCTTTCCTGGTCCTGAAGGACCTGGAATGGTCAAGGATGGGTGGAGAGCAAAGCCCTTCCTGGTCCTGAAGGACCTGGAATGGTCAAGGATGGGTTGGTGCCTCCAGGATGGGTGGAGAAGACCTTTAGGTTCTTCAGGACCTGGAATGGTCAAGGATGGGTGGAGAGCAAAGCCCTTCCTGGTCCTGAAGGACCTGGAATGGTCAAGGATGGGTTGGTGCCTCCAGGATGGGTGGAGAAACCCTTTGGGTTCTCCAGGACCTGGAATGGTCAAGGATGGGTGGAGAGCAAAGCCCTTCCTGGTCCTGAAGGACCTGGAATGGTCAAGGATGGGTGGAGAGCAAAGCCCTTCCTGGTCCTGAAGGACCTGGAATGGTCAAGGATGGGTTGGTGCCTCCAGGATGGGTGGAGAAACCCTTTTGGTTCTCCAGGACCTGGAATGGTCAAGGATGGGTGGAGAGCAAAGGCCTTCCTGGTCCTGAAGGACCTGGAATGGTCAAGGATGGGTTGGTGCCTCCAGGATGGGTGGAGAAGCCCTTTAGGTTCTCCAGGACTTGGAATGGTCAAGGATGGGTGGAGAGCAAAGCCCTTCCTGGTCCTGAAGGATCTGGAATGGTCAAGGATGGGTTGGTGCCTCCAGGATGGATGGAGAAGACCTTTAGGTTCTCCAGGACTTGGAATGGTCAAGGCTGGGTGGAGAGCAAAGCCCTTCCTGGTCCTGAAGGACCTGGAATGGTCAAGGATGGGTTGGTGCCTCCAGGATGGGTGGAGAAGCCCTTTGGGTTCTCCAGGACCTGGAATGGTCAAGGATGGGTGGAGAGCAAAGCCCTTCCTGGTCCTGAAGGACCTGGAATGGTCAAGGATGGGTTGGTGCCTCCAGGATGGGTGGAGAAACCCTTTTGGTTCTCCAGGACCTGGAATGGTCAAGGATGGGTTGGTGCCTCCAGGATGGGTGGAGAAACCCTTTTGGTTCTCCAGGACCTGGAATGGTCAAGGATGGGTGGAGAGCAAAGCCCTTCCTGGTCCTGAAGGACCTGGAATGGTCAAGGATGGGTTGGTGCCTCCAGGATGGATGGAGAAGACCTTTAGGTTCTCCAGGACCTGGAATGGTCAAGGATTGGGTTGGTGCCTCAAGGATGGGTGGAGAAGCCCTTTAGGTTCTCCAGGACCTGGAATGGTCAAGGATGGGTGGAGAGCAAAGCCCTTCCTGGTCCTGAAGGACCTGGAATGGTCAAGGATGGGTTGGTGCCTCCAGGATGGATGGAGAAACCCTTTGGGTTCTCCAGGACCTGGAATGGTCAAGGATGGGTGGAGAGCAAAGGCTTTCCTGGTCCTGAAGGACCTGGAATGGTCAAGGATGGGTGGAGAGCAAAGCCCTTCCTGGTCCTGAAGGACCTGGAATGGTCAAGGATGGGTTGGTGCCTCCAGGATGGGTAGAGAAGTCCTTCCTGGTCCTGAAGGACCTGGAATGGTCAAAGCTCCATCCAACCTCATCTCAAACATCTCCAAGGATGGAGCCACCACAGATTCTCTGGAGAACCTTAAAGTCCTCCAGCTCCAACCCAAGACACCTCCAACTGGATGAGGTTCCTCAAAGCTCCATCCAACCGCATCTCAAACATCTCCAAAGCTGGAGCCACCACAGCTTCTCTGGAGAACCTTAAACCCACCCAGTTCCAACCCAGAACATCTCCCACTGGATGAGGTTCCTCAAAGCTCCATCCAACCTCATCTCAAACATCTCCAAGGATGGAGCAACCACAGCTTCTCTGGAGCCCACCCAGCTCCAACCCAAGACACCTCCAACTGGATGAGGTTCTTCAAAGCCCCATTCAACCTCATCTCAAACATCTCCAGGGATGGAGCAACCACAGCTTCTCTGGACAACCTTAAACCCACCCAGTTCCAACCCAGAACATCTCCCACTGGATGAGGTTCCTCAAAGCTCATCCAACCTCATCTCAAACATCTCCAAGGATGGAGCCACCACAGCTTCTCTGGAGAACCTTAAAGCCCTCCAGTTCCAACCCAGAACATCTCCAACTGGATGAGGTTCCTCAAAGCTCCATCCAAGCTGGTCTTGAACATCTCCAGGGATGGAGCAACCACAGCTTCTCTGGAGCCCACCCAGTTCCAACCCAGAACATCTCCAACTGGATGAGGGTCCTCAAAGCTCCATCCAACCTCATCTCAAACATCTCCAAGGATGGAGCCACCACAGCTTCTCTGGAGCCCACCCAGCTCCAACCCAAGACACCTCCAACTGGATGAGGGTCCTCAAAGCTCCATCCAAGCTGGTCTTGAACATCTCCAAGGATGGAGCAACCACAGCTTCTCTGGAGAACCTTAAAGCCCTCCAGTTCCAACCCAGAACATCTCCCACTGGATGAGGTTCCTCAAAGCCCAATCCAACCTCATCTCAAACATCTCCAAGGATGGAGCAACCACAACTTCTCTGGACAACCTTAAACCCAACCAGTTCCAACCCAGAACATCTCCCACTGGATGAGGTTCCTCAAAGCCCCATCCAACCTCATCTCAAACATCTCCAAGGATGGAGCCACCACAGCTTCTCTGGAGAACCTTAAACCCACCCAGTTCCAACCCAGAACATCTCCCACTGGATGAGGTTCCTCAAAGCTCCATCCAAGCTGGTCTTGAACATCTCCAAGGATGGAGCAACCACAGCTTCTCTGGAGCCCACCCAGTTCCAACCCAGAACATCTCCCACTGGATGAGGTTCCTCAAAGCTCCATCCAACCTCATCTCAAACATCTCCAGGGATGGAGCCACCACAGCTTCTCTGGAGAACCTTCAAGTCCTCCAGTTCCAACCCAGAACATCTCCCACTGGATGAGGTTCCTCAAAGCTCCATCCAACCTCATCTCAAACATCTCCAAGGATGGAGCAACCACAGCTTCTCTGGAGAACCTTAAACCCACCCAGTTCCAACCCAGAACATCTCCCACTGGATGAGGTTCCTCAAAGCTCCATCCAAGCTGGTCTTGAACATCTCCAAGGATGGAGCAACCACAGCTTCTCTGGAGCCCACCCAGTTCCAACCCAGAACATCTCCCACTGGATGAGGTTCCTCAAAGCTCCATCCAACCTCATCTCAAACATCTCCAGGGATGGAGCCACCACAGCTTCTCTGGAGAACCTTCAAGTCCTCCAGTTCCAACCCAGAACATCTCCCACTGGATGAGGTTCCTCAAAGCTCCATCCAACCTCATCTCAAACATCTCCAAGGATGGAGCAACCACAGCTTCTCTGGAGCCCACCCAGCTCCAACCCAGAACATCTCCCACTGGATGAGGTTCCTCAAAGCTCCATCCAACCTCATCTCAAACATCTCCAAGGATGGAGCAACCACAGCTTCTCTGGAGAACCTTAAACCCACCCAGTTCCAACCCAGAACATCTCCCACTGGATGAGGTTCCTCAAAGCCCCATCCAACCTCATCTCAAACATCTCCAAGGATGGAGCAACCACAGCTTCTCTGGAGAACCTTAAAGCCCTCCAGTTCCAACCCAGAACATCTCCCACTGGATGAGGTTCCTCAAAGCTCCATCCAAGCTGGTCTTGAACATCTCCAGGGATGGAGCTACCACAGCTTCTCTGGAGCCCACCCAGCTCCAACCCAGAACATCTCCCACTGGATGAGGTTCCTCAAAGCTCATCCAACCTCATCTCAAACATCTCCAAGGATGGAGCAACCACAGCTTCTCTGGAGAACCTTAAACCCACCCAGTTCCAACCCAGAACATCTCCCACTGGATGAGGTTCCTCAAAGCTCATCCAACCTCATCTCAAACATCTCCAAGGATGGAGCCACCACAGCTTCTCTGGAGAACCTTAAACCCACCCAGTTCCAACCCAGAACATCTCCCACTGGATGAGGTTCCTCAAAGCCCAATCCAACCTCATCTCAAACATCTCCAAGGATGGAGCAACCACAGCTTCTCTGGAGCCCACCCAACTCCAACCCAAGACACCTCCAACTGGATGAGGTTCCTCAAAGCCCCATCCAACCTCATCTCAAACATCTCCAAGGATGGAGCCACCACAGCTTCTCTGGAGAACCTTAAACCCACCCAGTTCCAACCCAACACACCTCCAACTGGATGAGGGTCCTCAAAGCTCCATCCAAGCTGGTCTTGAACATCTCCAAGGATGGAGCCACCACAGCTTCTCTGGAGAACCTTCAAGTCCTCCAGTTCCAACCCAGAACATCTCCCACTGGATGAGGTTCCTCAAAGCCCAATCCAACCTCATCTCAAACATCTCCAAGGATGGAGCCACCACAGCTTCTCTGGAGAACCTTAAACCCACCCAGTTCCAACCCAGAACATCTCCAACTGGATGAGGTTCCTCAAAGCTCCATCCAAGCTGGTCTTGAACATCTCCAAGGATGGAGCAACCACAGCTTCTCTGGAGCCCACCCAGTTCCAACCCAGAACATCTCCCACTGGATGAGGTTCCTCAAAGCTCCATCCAACCTCATCTCAAACATCTCCAAGGATGGAGCAACCACAGCTTCTCTGGAGCCCACCCAGTTCCAACCCAGAACATCTCCAACTGGATGAGGGTCCTCAAAGCTCCATCCAACCTCATCTCAAACATCTCCAAGGATGGAGCAACCACAGCTTCTCTGGAGCCCACCCAACTCCAACCCAAGACACCTCCCACTGGATGAGGTTCCTCAAAGCTCCATCCAACCTCATCTCAAACATCTCCAAGGATGGAGCAACCACAGCTTCTCTGGAGAACCTTAAAGCCCTCCAGTTCCAACCCAGAACATCTCCCACTGGATGAGGTTCCTCAAAGCTCCATCCAACCTCATCTCAAACATCTCCAAGGATGGAGCAACCACAACTTCTCTGGAGAACCTTAAAGCCCCCCCAGCTCTTACATTGGTGGTGTCCTCCGTTTGCTTGTGGCCTTCTTCTACGACCTCCGGGGCGGTGGGCACCGAGACGGGCAGCAGAGGTGACCTGGCCTTTCCTGCCAAGCCAAGAGATGCTGTCTTCACCTGAGCCTTGGGCAGGTTGGACCCTTGGAGGAGAAACAAAAGTCAAGTTGAAGACCTGGGAGGTACCAGAAGATGATTGAGGTGACAATTTGGTGCTGAGTAGTCCAATAAAAAAATAATGGGTGGCTTTTGGCTTCTGCTGCTCAAGAGTTTGGGTGTGGAGGTGGAGAGCCCTTCCTTGATGGTCCAAACATCTTCTTGGAGGAGAAGAGCCAACACTGAGACTCCCAAGAACTCTTGAGTTGTGTTTCATGGGCTCATCTCCTGCAAGAGGATTCCAAGTTGGGGTTGGAGTCACCACCCCTTGGAGGGCTTTAGAAGGTGGAGGGATGGCTTTCTGAGGGACGTGGTTGATGAGCTCAGAGGTGTTGTCCAACCAGGTGGCTCCAGGAGAGCTTGGAAAGAGCTCTGAGATCATCTCAGTCCAACCAACAGCCCAACCCCGATGGACGTGGTTTTGGAAACCCACCAAGGATGGAGGTTCTTCCTCCCCACCAGCCTTGGGCAGCCTCTACCAGAGCTTCCTCACTCTTTCAGTGAAGACATTTCTCTGGAGATCCAACTCGTGGTGGAACTCCAGGCTTTGTCCTCTCCCTTGTCACCTGGGAGAAGAACCCAGCACCCACGACCTCCAGAAAGGACAAGACCTCCACTCCCAGAAGCCTTGACCCAGCTTGCCCAGCCAAAGTGGTGGTCGCCCCATCCTTGGAGATCCTCAAGGTTCTTCTTCTTGCCTTGTGGTAGATGATTACCAGGACCTTCCAGAGCTTTCTGCTTCTTGGACCTGTGCGACCTCTGAGCTTGGTGGAACCACCTGAGACTTGGACTCCTCCACCCAAGGAGCCTTTGGAACTGGTGGAAACAAGGTCAGAAAAGACCACGAAGGGGATGGGTGGAGCTCATCTTCTCCCAGGCCAGGTTGAGAAGGTTGGAGTTGCTCAACCTGGAGATCTCAGAACAACCTCCCAATACCTGAAGGAGCTCCAGAGAAGCTCTGGAAGAAGTTTTTGAAGGGCTTTTTGGTTCTTCTTTGGGTCTCCTCCCTAGAGCGAGTCAAGTAGGGTTGGGTCCTCCTCAAGGAGAAGGTTGCATGAAGGAGAAGGAGCTCTGCTCTATCTAAAAGGGGTTTGGCAAAAGCAGCTTCGTGGTGGAGAAGGCAAGAAGAAAGAAGAGTCCAGCTCTTGGTTCAAGTGACCTGGACCAAGTGGTCCATCTTCATCACCCACTCGTTGACTCTTCTTCAAGGTCCTCGTTGTCTTCTAATTCCAGCTTGGTAGAGTGAACCCTTTGGCTTAGAACCCCCTTCCCAATCCTTCGTTGACCTCAACCTACCCCAACTTGAGCTTGAGATGGACCTATCAGGAGAAAGTCTTCTCCCAAAAGAGTGAGGAAGCACTGGAAGAAGCTACCAAGGCCAGTGGTGGAGTCTCCAACCTTTGAAGGCTTCAAAACCTCCTCCTTGAAGAGGTGGCTCTTTGACTCCTGCTTGGTTGGCTTTGATGGTTGGACTGGTTGACCTCAGAGGTCTTGAAGGTCCAGCAAGGCCCTTGGATGAGTTGATGGTTGGACTCAACCACCTTCGAAACCCTTCCCAAGGTGGGGGAACCTCTCCAAGCTCTGGATTGGACCTCCCCCCCTCCCACCCCTTTGCCCCACGTTGGGTCACGACGTCCAAGAGGAACCTCTGGAGATGTTTCTTCTTACCTGTCTGAGCCAGAAGCGGGGTGTAGGGCACCTTGGGTTCTATGGCACCCATGGGTGGAGGTAGCAAAGGGTTGGCAAAGCTTCGGAGGGGGTGGGTGGGGCGGACACAGGCGGTGGGAATGGTCCTACTGGGGGCGTCTTCGGTGGTGGAGTGTTCAGGTTGAGGTTGTGGTACCAATGGTGCTTGGGCTTGGGTTGCTCCTTCGTTTCCAGCTGCAAGAGAAGACTCAAGAGAAGCCCAAAACCACAAAAGGGCAACAAACCCCCCCCCCCCCACCCACCACCACCACCTTGATGGTCCTCAAGGTGAAGTTCTAAAGAGCTTCTCTGTGGAGAAGAAGAAATTCTTAAAGGTGGGGGGGTCTTCTTTTCTTCTTGATCTTCCCTCACCATTTCCTTTCTTCAACGCTGGAATGGAATCTTCTGGTTGGAGAAGACCTCGGAGAGCAGCGAGTCCAACCGCACCTTCTGCTGAACCATGGCCCTCAAAAACTCCTCTGGGCTCCCTGGTGACACCACCACCTCCCTGGAGGTGGTCAAGGTTGGGTTGGGTTGGGTTGGAGACCCTGAGCCAGTGGGAGGTGTCCCTGCCCCATCCCTGGAGGTGTCCAAGGTTGGGTTGAAGACTCTGAGCCAGTGGGAGGTGTCCTCACCCCATCCCTGGAGGTGGCCAAGGTTGGGTTGAAGACCCTGACCCAGTTGGAGGTGTCCTCACCCCATCCCTGGAGGTGTCCAAGGTTGGGTTGGATGGGACCTTGAGCCCCTGATCCAGTGGGAGGTGTCCCTGCCCCATCCCTGGAGGTGTCCAAGGTTGGGTTGAAGACCCTGACCCAGTTGGAGGTGTCCTCACTCCATCCCTGGAGGTGTCCAAGGTTGGGTTGGGTGGGGTTGGAGCCCCTGATCCAGTGGGAGGTGTCCCTGTCCCATCCCTGGTGGTGGCCAAGGTTGGGTTGGGTGGGGTTGGAGACCCTGAGCCAGTGGGAGGTGTCCCTGCTCCATCCCTGGAGGTGTCCATGGTTGGGTTGGGTTGGGTTGGAGACCCTGATCCAGTGGGAGGTGTCCCTGCCCCATCCCTGGAGGTGTCCAAGGTTGGGTTGGGTTGGGTTGGAGACCCTGATCCAGTGGGAGGTGTTTCTACCCCATCCCTGGAGATGTCCAAGGTTGGGTTGGGTGGGGTTGAAGACCCTGATCCAGTGGGAGGTGTCCCTGCTCCATCCCTGGAGGTGTCCAAGGTTGGGTTGGGTGGGCTTGGAGACCCTGAGCCAGTGGGAGGTGTCCCTGCCCCATCCCTGGAGATGTCCAAGGTTGGGTTGGATGGGCTTGGAGACCCTGATCCAGTGGGAGGTGTCCTCACCCCATCCCTGGAGGTGGCCAAGGTTGGGTTGAAGACCCTGACCCAGTTGGAGGTGTCCTCACTCCATCCCTGGAGGTGTCCAAGGTTGGGTTGGATGAACCTTGGAGACCCTGAGCCAGTGGGAGGTGTCCTCACCCCATCCCTGGAGGTGTCCAAGGTTGGGTTGAAGACCCTGACCCAGTTGGAGGTGTCCTCACTCCATCCCTGGAGGTGTCCAAGGTTGGGTTGGATGAACCTTGGAGACCCTGAGCCAGTGGGAGGTGTCCTCACCCCATCCCTGGAGGTGGTCAAGGTTGGGTTGGAGCCCCTGATCCAGTGGGAGGTGTTTCTACCCCATCCCTGGAGGTGTCCAAGGTTGGGTTGGAGACCCTGACCCAGTGGGAGATGTCCTCACCCCATCCCTGGAGGTGGTCAAGGTTGGGTTGGGTGGGCTTGGAGACCCTAAGCCAGTGGGAGGTGTCCTCACCCCATCCCTGGAGGTGTCCAAGGTTGGGTTGAAGACCCTGAGCCAGTGGGAGATGTCCTCACCCCATCCCTGGAGGTGTCCAAGGTTGGGTTGGAGACCCTGACCCAGTGGGAGGTGTCCTCACCCCATCCCTGGAGGTGTCCAAGGTTGGGTTGGAGACCCTGACCCAGTGGGAGGTGTCCTCACCCCATCCCTGGAGGTGTCCATGGTTGGGTTGGGTGGGCTTGGAGACCCTGATCCAGTGGGAGGTGTCCCTGCCCCATCCCTGGAGGTGTCCAAGGTTGGGTTGGAGCCCCTGAGCCAGTGGGAGGTGTTTCTACCCCATCCCTGGAGGTGGCCAAGGTTGGGTTGGATGGGGTTGGAGCCCCTGAGCCAGTGGGAGATGTCCTCACCCCATCCCTGGAGGTGTCCAAGGTTGGGTTGGGTGGGCTTGGAGCCCCTGAGCCAGTTGGAGGTGTCCCTGCCCCATCCCTGGAGGTGGCCAAGGTTGGATTGGATGAACCTTGGAGCCCCTGAGCCAGTGGGAGGTGACCCTGCCATGGTGGAACCAGACGGGCGTTGAGGTCCATCATGAGAGTGGTGGATTAAAGGTTGGACTTGATGATCTTGGAGGTCTCTTCCAACCCAGATGATTCCACGATTCGATCATCCGGTACTTCTATGGCTCCAGAATTCCATAAATCTGTGATTCTACCACTCCATAAATCTATAATTCTATAATTCTATGATTCCAGAATTCCAGAATTCCATAAATCCATAATTCTATAATTCCAGAATTCTATAATTCCATATTTCTATGATTTTATGATTCTATGGTTCTGTGATTCCAAAATTCTATAATTCTATGATTCTATAATTCTATAATTTTATGATTCCATAATTCCATGATTCCATTATTCTATAATTCCATAATTCTATAATTCAATAATTCAATAATTCCATAATTCTATAATTCTATAATTCAATAATTCAATAATTCAGTAATTCAATAATTCAATAATTCAATAATTCAATAATTCAATAATTCTATAATTCCATAATTCTATAATTCCATAATTCTATAATTCCATAATTCCATAATTCTAGAATTCTGATTCCATAATTATATATTTCTATGATTCCATAATTCCATAATTCTGTGAGTCTATGATTCTAGAATTCTATAATTCCATAATTTTAGAATTCTATATTTCTGTGATTCTATGATTCCAGAATTCTATAATTCTATGATTCTGATGCCACAATTTTATATTTCTATGATTCCATGATTCCATACTTCTATAATTCCATAATTCTGTGATTTTATGATTCCATAATTGTGTAATTCTGTGATTCTATGATTCTATAATTCCATAATTCTATAATTCTATGATTTTATAATTCTATAATTCCATGATTCCATAATTCTATAATTCCATAATTCTATAATTCTATATTTCTATGATTTTATGATTCTATGATTGTATAATTCTAGAATTCTGATTCCATAATTATATATTTCTATGATTCCATAATTCCATATTTCTATAATTCCATAATTCCATAATTCTATAATTTTATGATCCCATAATTACATAATTCTGTGATTCTATGATTCTAGAATTCTATAATTCCATAATTCTATAATTCTATATTTCTGTGATTCTATGATTTCATAGTTCCATAAGTCTATGATCCTATAATTCCATGATTTTATAATTCTATGATTCTGATTCCATAATTATATATTTCTATGATTCCATAATTCTACAATTCCATAATTCTATAATTCTATGACTCCATAATTCCATAATTCTCTGATTCCATAATTCCATAATTCTGTGATTCCATAATTCTATATTTCTATAATTTTATGATTCTGTGATTCCATAATTCTATAATTCTATGATTCTATAATTTTATGATTCCATAATTCCATGATTCCATTATTCTATGATTCCATTATTCTATAATTCAATAATTCTATAATTCTATAATTCCATAATTCTAGAATTCTGATTCCATAATTATATATTTCTATGATTCCATGACTCCATAATTCTAAAATTCCATAATTCTATGATTTTATGATTCCATAATTACATAGTTATGTGAGTCTATGATTCTAGAATTCTATAACTCCATAATTTTATAATTCTATATTTCTGTGATTCTATGATTCCATGATTCCATAATTCTATAATTCTATATTTCTATGATTTTATGATTCTATTATTCCATAATCCTATGATTCTATAATTCTCTGGTTACATAATTCTATGATTCTGTCATTCCAAAATTCTATAATTCTATAATTCTATATTTCTGTGATTCTGTGATTCCATAATTCCATAATTTTATAATTCTATAATTCCATAATTCTAGAATTCTGATTCCATAATTATATATTTCTATGATTCTATGATTCCATAATTCTATAATTCCATAATTCTGTGATTTTATGATTCCATAATTGCGTAATTCTGTGATTCTATGATTTCATAGTTCCATAATTCTATGATTTTATAATTCTATAATTCCATAATTCTATAATTCTATATTTCTATGATTTTATGATTCTATGATTCTATAATTCTAGAATTCTGATTCCATAATTATACATTTCTATGATTCCATGATTCTATAATTCTATAATTCCATAATTCTATAATTCTATATTTCTGTGATTCTATGATTTCATAGTTCCATAATTCTATGATTCCATAATTCAATGATTTTATAATTCTATGATTCTGATTCCATAATTATATATTTCTATGATTCCATAATTCTATAATTCCATAATTCTATAATTCTATGACTCCATAAATCCATAATTCTATAATTCTATGATTCTATAATTTTATGATTCCATAATTCTATGATTCTATTATTCTGTAATTCTACAATTCTATAATTCTATAATACTATGATTCTATGATTCCATAATTCTGTAATTCTGATTCAATAATTATATATTTCTATAATTCCATAATTCCATAATTCTCTGATTTTATGATTCCATAATTCCATAATTCTGTGATTCTATGATTCTAGAATTCTATAATTCCATAATTCTATAATTCTATATTTCTGTGATTCTATGATTTCATAGTTCCATAAGTCTATGATTCTATAATTCCATGATTTTATAATTCTATGATTCTGATTCCATAATTATATATTTCTATGATTCTATGATTCCATAATTCTATAATTCTATGACTCCATAATTCCATAATTCTCTGATTCTCTGATTCCATAATTCCATAATTCTATAATTCTGTGATTCCATAATTCCATAATTTTATGATTCTATGATTCCATAATTCTATAATTCTATAATTCTGATTCCATAATTATATATTTCTATGATTCCATGATTCCATAATTCTATAATTCCATAATTCCATAATTCTATGATTTTATAATTCCATAATTCTATGATTCTATAGTTTTAGAATTCCATAATTCTATAATTTTATGATTCTATGATTCCATAATTCTATAATTCCATAATTCATAATTCCATAATTCTCTAATTCTATGATTCCAGAACTCCACAATTCCATAATTTTATGATTCCTTAATTCTATAATCCTATGATTCTGTGATTCTATGATTCCATAATTCCATAATTTTATGATTCTATGATTCCATAATTCTATAATTCTATAATTCTGATTCCATAATTATATATTTCTATAATTCCATAATTCCATAATTCTATGATTTTATGATTCCATAATTACATAATTCTGTGATTCTATGATTCTAGAATTCTATAATTCCATAATTTTAGAATTCTATATTTCTGTGATTCTATGATTCCATAATTCTATAATTCTATGATTCTATAATTCTATAATTCCATGATTCCATAATTCTTTGATTTTATGATTCCATAATTACATAATTGCGTAATTCTGTGATTCTATAATTCTATAATTGTCTAATTCTATGATTCTGTGATTCTATAATTCCATAATTCTAGAATTCTATAATTTTATGATTCCATAATTGCATAATTCTGTGATTCTATGATTCTAAAATTTTATAATTCCATAATTCTATAATTTTATGATTCTATGATTCCATAATTCTATAATTCCATAATTCTCTAATTCTACGATTCCAGAACTCCACAATTCCATAATTTTATTATTCCTTAATTCTATAATTCTATGATTCTGTCATTCTATTATTCCATAATTCCATAATTTTATGATTCTATTATTCTATAATTCTATAAATTTATGATTCTATGATTCTATAATTCTATAATTCTATAATTTTGTGACTCCACAATTGCATAATTCTGTGATTCTATGATTCTATAATTTTATAATTCCATAATTCTATAATTTTACCATTCCAGAACTCCACAATTCCATAATTTTATGATTCCTTAATTCTAAAATTCTCTAATTCTGTGATCCCATCATTCCATCATTCCATAATTTTATGATTCCAGAACTCCAAAATTCCTTAATTTTATGATTCCATAATTCTCTAAATCTCTAATTCTCTAATTTTATGATTCCAGAACTCCATAATTCCATAATTCCCTAATTTTATGATCCCATCATCCCATCATTCCCTAATTTCCTGACTCCCTCATCCCATAACTCCACCACCCCCTGGTCCCATCCCTCCACCAACCCCTTTGAGATGCTCAATCCTGGCCTTCACCTTCCAAGCCCACCTTCTGTGATTCCATAATTCTCTGATTCCATAATTCCCTGACTCTATAATTCCATGATTCTCTCTTTCTATAATTCTATGGATCTATGACTCCATAATACAATGATTTTATTATTCTATGATTCCATAATTCTATATTTCTATAATTTTATGATTCTATGATTCCATAATTCTATCATTCTAAAATTCTCTGATTCCATAATTCTATGATTCTGTGATTCCATAATTCTATGATTCTATAATTTTATGATTCCATAATTCTATGATTCCATTATTCTGTAATTCTATAATTCTATAATTCTATGATTCGATGATTCCATAATTCTATAATTCTGATTCAATAATTATATATTTCTATAATTCCATAATTCTATAATTTTATGATCCCATAATTACATAATTCTGTGATTCTATGATTCTAGAATTCTATAATTCCATAATTCTATAATTCTATATTTCTGTGATTCTATGATTTCATAGATCCATAAGTCTATGATTCTATAATTCCATGATTTTATAATTCTATGATTCTGATTCCATAATTATATATTTCTATGATTCCATAATTCTACAATTTCATAATTCTATAATTCTATGACTCCATAATTCCATAATTCTCTGATTCCATAATTCCATAATTCCATAATTCTATATTTGTATAATTTTATGATTCTATGATTCCATAATTCTATAATTCTGATTCCATAATTATATATTTCCATGATTCCATAATTCTATAATTCCATAATTCTATAATTCTATGATTTTATGATTCCATAATTTCATAATTCTGTGATTTTATGATTCTATAATTCTATATTTCTGTGATTCTATGATTTCATAGTTCCATAATTCTATGATTCCATAATTCAATGATTTTATAATTCTATGATTCTGATTCCATAATTATATATTTCTATGATTCCATAATTCTACAATTCCATAATTCTATAATTCTATGACTCCATAATTCCATAATTCTATAATTCTATGATTCTATAATTTTATGATTCCATAATTCTATGATTCTATTATTCTGTAATTCTACAATTCTATAATTCTATAATTCTATGATTCTATGATTCCATAATTCTGTAATTCTGATTCAATAATTATATATTTCTATAATTCCATAATTCCATAATTCTCTGATTTTATGATTCCATAATTACATAATTCTGTGATTCTATGATTCTAGAATTCTATAATTCCATGATTCTATAATTCTATAATTCCATGATTCCATAATTCTATAATTCTATAATTTTATGATTCCATAATTACATAATTCTATGATTCTAAGATTCTATAATTCTATAATTCTAAAATTCTACATTTCTGTGATTCTATGATTCCATAATCCTATAATTCTATGATTCCATAATTCTATAATTCTATGATTCTGTGATTCTACAATTCCATAATTCTATCATTCTATAGTTTTATGATTCCAGAATTGCCTAATTCTGTGATTCTATGATTCTATAATTTTAGAATTCCATAATTCTATAATTCTGTGATTCCAGAACTCCACAATTCCATAATTTTATGATTCCTTAATTCTATAATTCTATGATTCTGTGATTCTATTATTCCATAATTCCACAATTTTATGATTCTATGATTCCATAATTCTATAATTCTGATTCAATATTTATATATTTCTATAATTCCATAATTCCATAATTCTATGATTTTATGATTCCATAATTACATAATTATGTGATTCTATGATTCTAGAATACTATAATTCCATAATTCTATAATTCTATATTTCTGTGATTCTATGATTTCATAGTTCCATAAGTCTATGATTCTATAATTCCAAGATTTTATAATTCTATGATTCTGATTCCATAATTATATATTTCTATGATTCCATAATTCTATAATTCTATGACTCCATAATTCCATAATTCTCTGATTCTCTGATTCCATAATTCCATAATTCTATAATTCTGTGATTCCATAATTCCATAATTTTATGATTCTATGATTCCATAATTCTATAATTCTATAATTCTGATTCCATAATTATATATTTCTATGATTCCATGATTCCATAATTCTATAATTCCATAATTCCATAATTCTATGATTTTATAATTCCATAATTCTATGATTCTATAGTTTTAGAATTCCATAATTCTATAATTTTATGATTCTATGATTCCATAATTCTATAATTCCATAATTCTATAATTCCATAATTCTCTAATTCTATGATTCCAGAACTCCACAATTCCATAATTTTATGATTCCTTAATTCTATAATCCTATGATTCTGTGATTCTATGATTCCATAATTCCATAATTTTATGATTCTATGATTCCATAATTCTATAATTCTATAATTCTGATTCCATAATTATATATTTCTATAATTCCATAATTCCATAATTCTATGATTTTATGATTCCATAATTACATAATTGCGTAATTCTGTGATTCTATAATTCTATAATTCCATAATTGTCTAATTCTATGATTCTGTGATTCTATAATTCCATAATTCTATAATTCTGTGATTCCAGAACTCACAATTCCATAATTTTATGATTCCTTAATTCTATAATTCTATGATTCTGTGATTCTATGACTCCATAATTCCATAATTTTATGATTCTATGATTCCATAATTCTATAATTTTATGATTCGATGATTCTATAATTTTATAATTCCATAATTCTATAATTTTATGATTCCATAATTGCATAATTCTATGATTCTAAGATTCTATAATTCTATAATTCCATAATTCTATGATTCCATAATTCTATAATTCCATGATTCTGTGATTCTACAATTCCATAATTCTAGAATTCTATAATTTTATGATTCTATGATTCCATAATTCTCTAATTCTACGATTCCAGAACTCACAATTCCATAATTTTATGATTCCTTAATTCTATAATTCTATGATTCTGTCATTCTATTATTCCATAATTCCATAATTTTATGATTCTATTATTCTATAATTCTATAAATTTATGATTCTATGATTCTATAATTCTATAATTCTATAATTTTGTGACTCCACAATTGCATAATTCTGTGATTCTATGATTCTATAATTTTATAATTCCATAATTCTATAATTTTACCATTCCAGAACTCCACAATTCCATAATTTTATGATTCCTTAATTCTAAAATTCTCTAATTCTGTGATCCCATCATTCCATAATTCCATAATTTTATGATTCCAGAACTCCAAAATTCCTTAATTTTATGATTCCATAATTCTCTAAATCTCTAATTCTCTAATTCTATGATTCCAGAACTCCATCATTCCATAATTCCATAATTTTATGATCCCATCATTCCATAATTCCCTAATTTTATGATCCCATCATCCCATCATTCCCTAATTTCCTGACTCCCTCATCCCATAACTCCACCACCCCCTGGTCCCATCCCTCCACCAACCCCTTTGAGATGCTCAACCCTGGCCTTCACCTTCCAAGCCCACCTTCTGTGATTCCATAATTCTCTGATTCCATAATTCTCTGACTCTATAATTCCATGATTCTCTCTTTCTATAATTCTATGGATCTATGACTCCATAATTCAATGATTTTATTATTCTATGATTCCATAATTCTATAACTCTGATTCCATACTTATATATTTCTGTGATTCTATGATTCTATAATTCCATAATTCTATAATTCCATGATTCCATAATTCTATAATTCTATGATTCTATATTTCTATGATTGTATGATTCGAATCCATAATTATAGAATTTCATAATTCCATAATTCTATAATTCTATAATTCTATGATTCCATAATTCTATAATTCTATGATTCTATAATTCTATAATTTTATGATTCCATAATTCCATGATTCCATTATTCTATGATTCCATAATTCTATAATTCAATAATTCTATAATTCTATAATTCCATAATTCTAGAATTCTGATTCCATAATTGTATATTTCTATGATTCCATGACTCCATAATTCTATAATTCCATAAATCTATGATTTTATGATTCCATAATTACATAATTATGTGATTCTATGATTCTAGAATTCTATAATTCCATAATTTTAGAATTCTATATTTCTGTGATTCTATGATTCCATAATTCTATAATTCCATGATTCTATAATTCTATAATTCCATAATTCCATAATTCTATGATTTTATTATTCCAGAATTGCATAATTCTGTGATTCTGTGATTCTATAATTCTATAATTCCATAATTCTATAATTCTACATTTCTGTGATTCTGTGATTCCATAATTCTATAATTCCATGATTCCATAATTCCATAATTCTATAATTTTGTGATTCCAGAATTCCATAATTCTATGATTCTAAGATTCTATAATTCTATAAATCTATAATTCTATGATTCCATAATTCCATAATTTTATGATTCCTTAATTCTATAATTCTATGATTCTGTGATTCTATGATTCCATAATTCCATAATTTTATGATTCTATTATTCCATAATTCTATAATTCTATAATTCTATTATTCTGATTCCATAATTATATATTTCTATGATTCCATGATTCCATAATTCTATAATTCCATAATTCTATAATTCTGATTCCATAATTGCATAATTCTGTGATTCTATGATTCTAGAATTCTATAATTCCATAATTCTAAAATTCTATATTTCTGTGATTCTATGATTCCATAATCCTATAATTCCATGATTCTGTGATTCTACAATTCCATAATTCTAGAATTCTATAATTTTATGATTCCAGAATTGCCTAATTCTGTGATTCTATGATTCTACAATTTTATAATTCCATAATTCTATAATTTTATGATTCTATGATTCCATAATTCTCTAATTCTATGATTCCAGAACTCCACAATTCCATAATTTTATGATTCCTTAATTCTATAATTCTATGATTCTGTCATTCTATTATTCCATAATTCCATAATTTTATGATTCTATTATTCTATAATTCTATAAATTTATGATTCTATGATTCTATAATTCTATAATTCCATAATTCTATAATTTTATGATTCCATAATTGCATAATTCTATGATTCTAAGATTCTATAATTCTATAATTCCATAATTCTATGATTCCATAATTCTATAATTCCATGATTCTGTGATTCTACAATTCCATAATTCTAGAATTCTATAATTTTATGATTCCAGAATTGCCTAATTCTGTGATTCTATGATTCTATAATTTTAGAATTCCACAATTCTATAATTTTCTGATTCTATGATTCCAGAACTCCACAATTCCATAATTTTATGATTCCTTAATTCTACAATTCTATGATTCTGTGATTCTATTATTCCATAATTCCATAATTTTATGATTCTATTATTCTATAATTCTATAAATTTATGATTCTATGATTCTATAATTCCATAATTCCATAATTCTATAATTCTATAATTCCATGATTCCACAATTCTATAATTCCATAATTCTCTAATTCTCTAATTCTATGTTTCCAGAACTCCACAATTCCATAATTTTATGATTCCTTAATTCTAAAATTCTCTAATTCTGTGATCCCATCATTCCATAATTCCATAATTTTATGATTCCAGAACTCCAAAATTCCTTAATTTTATGATTCCATAATTCTCTAAATCTCTAATTCTCTAATTTTATGATCCCATCATTCCATAATTCCCTAATTTTATGATCCCATCATCCCATCATTCCCTAATTTCCTGACTCCCTCATCCCATAACTCCACCACCCCCTGGTCCCATCCCTCCACCAACCCCTTTGAGATGCTCAACCCTGGCCTTCACCTTCCAAGCCCACCCAACCTTCTCCCACCGAAGACCCTTCCATTGACCACCACCACCTTCCGGCTCCACCTCCACCCCTTGGGACCCAAACCCTTGGCAACCCCTTTGGAGCCTCCAAAACCCCCCCCCCATCCTGAAGAAGACCTTTCCAAGCAGAACCTTTCCCACCACCTCACTGACCTCTTCCTGTCCCAAAGGTCCTCTCCACGGAGAGGGTGGGGAAGGGCACCGGTCGAAGGGTGAACTGTGGGTGGGGGTACCCACAGGTTGGAGATGGCAAGATCCCAGGGTACTGGGCGCTCTCCAAGGTTGGCACTGGGATGGCACTGACCACACCTGGAAGAGAAGGAGAAGACAGAGAGAGACTCAAAGCCAATTCAACCACGAATTCAACCAGAAGTTCTCAGAAGGTCGTTGAGGAAACCACGGCCAAGTGGACTTGGAAGAGCTTCTTCTCCCTAGCCCAGAAATTCAACCCAATTTTGACCCTCAGAAGTCAAAGAGAAAGAGTCCCAACGTCGTTGGGTCCTGAAATCCCCCAAGGTTTGGCCAAAGGTGGCCTCAGAAGGTTGGTTCCACCTCAAATCCATTGGTAGAGTCATGGAATGGGTTGGGTTGGAAGGGGCTTTGAAGGGCATCTGGTTCCAATATGGCAGGGAGATGTTCAACCCAACCTTGGAGACCTCCAGGGATGGGGAAGAGAGACCTCCAACTCATCAAGGGGCTCCAAGGTTCATCCAACCCAACCTTGGAGACCTCCAGGGATGGGGAAAGGAGACCTCCAACTCATCAAGGGGCTCCAAGGTTCATCCAACCCAACCTTGGAGACCTCCAGGGATGGGGAAGAGAGACCTCCAACTCATCAAGGGGCTCCAAGGTTCATCCAACCCAACCTTGGAGACCTCCAGGGATGGGGAAAGGAGACCTCCAACTCATCAAGGGGCTCCAAGGTTCATCCAACCCAACCTTGGAGACCTCCAGGGATGGGGAAAGGAGATCTCCAACTCATCAAGGGGCTCCAAGGTTCATCCAACCCAACCTTGGAGACCTCCAGGCTGGGGAAGAGAGACCTCCAACTGGATCAGGGGCTCCAAGGTTCATCCAACCCAACCTTGGAGACCTCCAGGGATGGGGAAGAGAGACCTCCAACTCATCAAGGGGCTCCAAGGTTCATCCAACCCAACCTTGGAGACCTCCAGGGATGGGGAAAGGAGATCTCCAACTCATCAAGGGGCTCCAAGGTTCATCCAACCCAACCTTGGAGACCTCCAGGGATGGGGAAGAGAGACCTCCAACTCATCAAGGGGCTCCAAGGTTCATCCAACCCAACCTTGGAGACCTCCAGGGATGGGGAAGAGAGACCTCCAACTCATCAAGGGGCTCCAAGGTTCATCCAACCCAACCTTGGAGACCTCCAGGATGGGGAAGGGAGACCTCCAACTCATCAAGGGGCTCCAAGGTTCATCCAACCCAACCTTGGAGACCTCCAGGGATGGGGAAGAGAGACCTCCAACTCATCAAGGGGCTCCAAGGTTCATCCAACCCAACCTTGGAGACCTCCAGGGATGGGGAAAGGAGACCTCCAACTCATCAAGGGGCTCCAAGGTTCATCCAACCCAACCTTGGAGACCTCCAGGGATGGGGAAGAGAGACCTCCAACTCATCAAGGGGCTCCAAGGTTCATCCAACCCAACCTTGGACACGTCCAGGATGGGGAAGAGAGACCTCCAACTCATCAAGGGGCTCCAAGGTTCATCCAACCCAACCTTGGAGACCTCCAGGGATGGGGAAGAGAGACCTCCAACTCATCAAGGGGCTCCAAGGTTCATCCAACCCAACCTTGGAGACCTCCAGGGATGGGGAAGAGAGACCTCCAACTCATCAAGGGGCTCCAAGGTTCATCCAACCCAACCTTGGAGACCTCCAGGATGGGGAAGAGAAACCTCCAACTCATCAAGGGGCTCCAAGGTTCATCCAACCCAACCTTGGAGACCTCCAGGATGGGGAAAGGAGACCTCCAACTCATCAAGGGGCTCCAAGGTTCATCCAACCCAACCTTGGAGACCTCCAGGGATGGGGAAGGGAGACCTCCAACTCATCAAGGGGCTCCAAGGTTCATCCAACCCAACCTTGGAGACCTCCAGGATGGGGAAGGGAGACCTCCAACTCATCAAGGGGCTCCAAGGTTCATCCAACCCAACCTTGGAGACCTCCAGGGATGGGGAAGGGAGACCTCCAACTCATCAAGGGGCTCCAAGGTTCATCCAACCCAACCTTGGAGACCTCCAGGGATGGGGAAGAGCGACCTCCAACTCATCAAGGGGCTCCAAGGTTCATCCAACCCAACCTTGGAGACCTCCAGGGATGGGGAAGAGAGACCTCCAACTCATCAAGGGGCTCCAAGGTTCATCCAAGCCAACCTTGGAGACCTCCAGGATGGGGAAGAGAGACCTCCAACTCATCAAGGGGCTCCAAGGTTCATCCAACCCAACCTTGGAGACCTCCAGGGATGGGGAAGAGAGACCTCCAACTCATCAAGGGGCTCCAAGGTTCATCCAACCCAACCTTGGAGACCTCCAGGGATGGGGAAGGGAGACCTCCAACTCATCAAGGGGCTCCAAGGTTCATCCAACCCAACCTTGGAGACCTCCAGGGATGGGGAAGAGAGACCTCCAACTCATCAAGGGGCTCCAAGGTTCATCCAACCCAACCTTGGAGACCTCTAGGGATGGGGAAGGGACATCTTCCACTGGATCAGGAGCTCCAAGGTTCATCCAACCCAACCTTGGAGACCTCCAGGGATGGGGAAGAGAGACCTCCAACTCATCAAGGGGCTCCAAGGTTCATCCAACCCAACCTTGGAGACCTCCAGGATGGGGAAGAGAGACCTCCAACTCATCAAGGGGCTCCAAGGTTCATTCAACCCAACCTTGGAGATCTCCAGGGATGGGGAAAGGAGACCTCCAACTCATCAAGGGGCTCCAAGGTTCATCCAACCCAACCTTGGAGACCTCCAGGCTGGGGAAGAGAGACCTCCAACTGGATCAGGGGCTCCAAGGTTCATCCAACCCAACCTTGGAGACCTCCAGGATGGGGAAGAGAGACCTCCAACTGGATCAGGGGCTCCAAGGTTCATCCAACCCAACCTTGGAGAGCTCCAGGGATGGGGAAGAGAGACCTCCAACTCATCAAGGGGCTCCAAGGTTCATCCAACCCAACCTTGGAGACCTCCAGGGATGGGGAAGAGAGACCTCCAACTCATCAAGGGGCTCCAAGGTTCATCCAACCCAACCTTGGAGACCTCCAGGGATGGAGAAGAGAGACCTCCAACTCATCAAGGGGCTCCAAGGTTCATCCAACCCAACCTTGGAGACCTCCAGGGATGGGGAAGGGAGACCTCCAACTCATCAAGGGGCTCCAAGGTTCATCCAACCCAACCTTGGAGACCTCCAGGATGGGGAAGGGAGACCTCCAACTCATCAAGGGGCTCCAAGGTTCATCCAACCCAACCTTGGACAGCTCCAGGATGGGGAAAGGAGACCTCCAACTGGATCAGGGGCTCCCCCAGTTCCACCTGAGGACCCACGTGAGATCTTCAGGTGGGTGAGGAGAGCTTGGGAGGTCCAGGAGGGATCTGGGAGAAGGTCTTGAGCCTCACCAGGGTTGCCCGGTTGCGTCTCCATGGGGATCATGAGCTTGGCCCGGGTGGCTCGGCGGGCGGCGAGCGAACGCTCTAAGGTGGACATGCTGCTTCCAACTTCTTCTGCTTCTGGACCTGGAGAAGAACAACCCAAACCCTTCAGTTGAAGGTGCTGGGTTCATTGATTGGAACCCACCATCAACTTGAGATGTCACCTCCACCTCCCTTCTTGGAGCTCCAAACCCTTTTTCCCCTTCATCTTCTTGATCAAGAGACCCCTCCTCAACTTTCTTGGAGCTCCTTCCAGTCCTGGAAGGTCTCCATGGAGTCTTCTCCTCTCCAAATTGAACAACCCTCAACATGGGGAGGTTCTCCAGCCCTTGGATCATCTCCGTGGTCTCCTCTGGACACCTCCAAGTCCTTCCTGTGCTGAGGACCCTACAAAGGACTCCAGGTGAGGTCTGATGAGGGTTGAGGAGCAGAACCTTCTCCCTCAACCTGGTGGTTCCACTTCTCCTAAAGCCAGGACCTTCTAAGTCCCTTCTCCTGGTTTACTAAACCATGGGTAGAACCACCTCAGAGAGGACCTTGATGCCCACTCAGACCATTCTTCTGGCGTGGTGGAACCTCAAAGATCTCAAAGGTGTCTTCCAACCAAGCTCTTGGCCTCTCTGCTGCTTCCATAGTCCTTCCAAAAGCCAAAGAACGAGGACAAAAAGACTTCTTCTTCTTTGAACACCAAGATCTCCTCTTGGTGGCCACTCCAAGACCTGGTGAGAAGCCAAAGCCTGGAAGAAGCCTAAAAGCATTGATTTATGGGCCAAAAGACATCAAAGATCTAACCTGGCTTCTCCCATTGGTCATCCCAGGTCCTGGATCTGCTCTTCTCATCCTGTCCAAGCAGGAAGAACCTTCTGGTGATCATAGAACCGTCCAGTTGGAAGAGACCTTTGGGATGATCTGGTCCCACCTGCTAAACCAGGTCCTTCAAAACCTCATCTCTGATGTGTTCCTGCTGCCTGGTGCAAGAGGGGACCAGGATAGGTTGGAGATCTGGGCCAGTGTGGACACCAAGAAGGTCAAGGAGACCAAGTGGAAGGTCCTACCTTTGGGTCAGGGCAATCCAAGGTTTCAATATAGGGTTGAGGGGACGATGGGGTTGGGAGAAGCCTCGAGGAGAAGGACTCGATACCAGGTGGCAACGTGCACCCAACAACCCCAAAAAAAAGCCACCCATGAAAGCTGCACCCAAAGAGGTGGGACCAGAAGGGAGAAGGAAGGGGATTGTCTTCTTCTGGTCCTCTCTTGTGAGGTTCCACCTGGAGTCCAGGTCTGGAATCTCCACCAGCAGAAGGAGATGGAGCTGTTGGAGCAGCTCCAGAGGAGGCCACGGAGATGATTTGAAGGTTGGAGAACCTCTGGGGTGAGGCCAACTTGGGAGAGTTGGGGTTGGTCAACCTGGAGAAAGCTCTGGAGGAGCTTGGAGAAGCTTCTTAGGACTTTTAGGAGCTCCAGGAAAGCTGGAGATGACCTTTTTACAAGAGCTGGAGTGATGGGATGAGAGGGATTGGCTTTAAATTGGAAGGGGGAAGACTTGGACTCAACATCAAGAAGAACTTCTTCAACCTGGGAAAGACTTTGAAGGTCATCCAATCCAAACCACGGCCTCAGGTGCCACCTCTCCACATGCTTTGAACCTCTCCAGGGATGGAAACACCACCCATGCCCTGGGCAACATCTACCAGGGCTTCACCACTCTCCTGGTGCAATCTGAGGGTGGTTCCTCTTGGTTTGTCCCCTGTTCCTTGGAAGAGGAACCCAAAACCCACCTCACCACCACTTCTTTTCCAGGAGGTGCAGAGAACGATGAGGTCTCCCCTCAAGCTCCTCTTCTCCAGCTTGACCAAAGCCCAGGTCCCTCAGCCACTCCCAGAAACCTTGTCCTCCAAAACCTTCCTCAGCTCTTCTCCAGGTGCTCTCCCAGAAGCCATCAAGGTCCTTCAAGGACCAAAAACTGAACCCTCAATCCCTTCACTTCTCCTGGTGGCCTGCCCCAAACCAAGACGTTGGTGGCCTTCTTGACCACTGTTGCCTCAAGTTCAGCTGCTTCCAACCAGGTCCTTTTCCTGTGGGCACCTCTCCAACCCTGGGTGGGCTCTTGGATTCTTTCCCCACCTCTTGGTGGATCTCACCAGGGTTCTTCCTCTCTTGGAGGCTCCACGAGCCGGGCAAAGCCCACCAATATGGTGGAAGGATAAGTGGAATGGACTTGGCTTAGAAGACCTCTAAAGGTCCTTTGGAACCTCAAGGGTTCTCTGATGGTAACCCCACCCAATCTAGAGGTGGAACCCAACCCCTTCAAGCCCTTGGAGAACCTCACCAGGTTGGGGGTTGCTCTTGTTGCCCAGCTGGCTTTCGGATTGGCTGTGGCTGACTGGGGGGATGTCTTGGCAGCTTTGCCTCGGGGAGTCCCTCCCCGTGGCCTCGGAGCCCGTTGGTTTCTCCATGTTCTTCATTTCCATCTCCTCGTGGTGGATCCACAGGTCAGGTGGCCTCAGGTCCTTCTGGCTGCCCTTCCTTTTGCCGGCGCTGTGGGTCGCGCGTTTCCTGCGGCGAAAAGAGACCAAAACCAACCCTTGGAGAAGACATTTGGGCCCCTTCAGGAGACCAAAAGCCAGAAGAACCTTTCCCAGAACAACATCTTGACCAAGAAGTCCTGGATTCCATCAGGAAGGGTGTGGCCAGGTGGACCACAGGTCTCATCCTGCCCCAGGTGAGGTGGAACCTCCAACTTGGGGTGAGTTTTGGGCTTCCTTGCTCCAAGGAAGACCTTGAGGGACAGGAGAACATCTGGAGAAGGGAAGGGAGCTCGGGAAGGAGCCACCATCCCTGGAGATGTCAAAACCACCACCCCTGGAGGTGTCAAAGCCACCACCCTGGAGATGTCAAAGCCACCACCCTTGGAGGTGTCAAAGCCACCATCCTGGAGATGTCAAAGCCACCACCCCTGGAGGTGTCAAAGCCACCACCCTTGGAGGTGTCAAAGCCACCACCCCTGGAGGTGTCAAAGCCACCATCTCTGGAGGTGTCAAAGCCACCACCCTGGAGATGTCAAAGCCACCATCTCTGGAGGTGTCAAAGCCACCATCTCTGGAGATGTCAAAGCCACCACCCTGGAGATGTCAAAGCCACCACCCCTGGAGGTGTCAAAGCCACCACCCCTGGAGGTGTCAAAGCCACCACCCTGGAGATGTCAAAGCCACCACCCTGGAGGTGTCAAAGCCACCACCCTGGAGATGTCAAAGCCACCACCCTGGAGGTATCAAAGCCACCATCCTGGAGGTGTCAAAGCCACCACCCTGGAGGTGTCAAAGCCACCATCCTGGAGGTGTCAAAGCCACCATCTTGGAGGTGTCAAAGCCACCACCCTGGAGGTGTCAAAGCCACCACCCTGGAGATGTCAAAGCCACCACCCTGGAGGTATCAAAGCCACCATCCTGGAGGTGTCAAAGCCACCATCCCTGGAGGTATCAAAGCCACCACCCTGGAGGTATCAAAGCCACCACCCTGGAGGTGTCAAAGCCACCATCCCTGGAGGTGTCAAAGCCACCATCCTGGAGATGTCAAAGCCACCACCCTGGAGATGTCAAAGCCACCACCCTTGGAGATGTCAAAGCCACCACCCTGGAGATGTCAAAGCCACCACCCCTGGAGATGTCAAAGCCACCACCCCTGGAGGTGTCAAAGCCACCAACCTGGAGGTGTCAAAGCCACCACCCTGGAGATGTCAAAGCCACCACCCCTGGAGATGTCAAAGCCACCATCTCTGGAGATGTCAAAGCCACCATCTCTGGAGATGTCAAAGCCACCACCCTGGAGGTGTCAAAGCCACCACCCTGGAGGTGTCAAAGCCACCATCCTTGGAGATGTCAAAGCCACCACCCTGGAGGTGTCAAAGCCACCACCCTGGAGGTGTCAAAGCCACCACGCTGGAGGTGTCAAAGCCACCACCCTTGGAGATGTCAAAGCCACCACCCTGGAGGTGTCAAAGCCACCACCCTGGAGATGTCAAAGCCACCATCCCTGGAGGTGTCAAAGCCACCACCCCTGGAGGTGTCAAAGCCACCACCCTTGGAGATGTCAAAGCCACCACCCTGGAGGTGTCAAAGCCACCACCGTGGAGGTGTCAAAGCCACCACCCTGGAGATGTCAAAGCCACCACCCTGGAGGTGTCAAAGCCACCACCCCTGGAGGTGTCAAAGCCACCACCCTGGAGATGTCAAAGCCACCACCCTGGAGATGTCAAAGCCACCAACCTGGAGGTGTCAAAGCCACCATCTCTGGAGGTGTCAAAGCCACCACCCTGGAGATGTCAAAGCCACCAACCTGGAGGTATCAAAGCCACCACCCTGGAGGTGTCAAAGCCACCAACCTGGAGGTGTCAAAGCCACCATCCCTGGAGATGTCAAAGCCACCACCCTTAGAGATGTCAAAGCCACCACCCTGGAGATGTCAAAGCCACCACCCTGGAGATGTCAAAGCCACCACCCTGGAGATGTCAAAGCCACCACCCCTGGAGATGTCAAAGCCACCATCCTTGGAGGTGTCAAAGCCACCACCCTGGAGATGTCAAAGCCACCACCCTTGGAGGTGTCAAAGCCACCACCCTTGGAGATGTCAAAGCCACCACTCTGGAGATGTCAAAGCCACCACCCTTGGAGGTGTCAAAGCCACCACCCCTGGAGGAGTCAAAGCCACCATCCTGGAGGTGTCAAAGCCACCACCCCTGGAGGTGTCAAAGCCACCACCCCTGGAGATGTCAAAGCCACCATCCCTGGAGGTGTCAAAGCCACCAACCTGGAGATGTCAAAGCCACCAACCTGGAGATGTCAAAGCCACCACCCTGGAGGTGTCAAAGCCACCACTCTGGAGGTGTCAAAGCCACCATCCTGGAGGTATCAAAGCCACCACCCTGGAGATGTCAAAGCCACCACCCTGGAGGTGTCAAAGCCACCATCCCTGGAGATGTCAAAGCCACCACCCTGGAGATGTCAAAGCCACCACCCTGGAGGTGTCAAAGCCACCATCCTGGAGATGTCAAAGCCACCATCTCTGGAGGTGTCAAAGCCACCATCCCTGGAGGTGTCAAGGCCACCACCCTGGAGATGTCAAAGCCACCACCCTGGAGATGTCAAAGCCACCACCCTGGAGATGTCAAAGCCACCATCCTGGAGGTGTCAAAGCCACCATCCCTGGAGGTGTCAAAGCCACCACCCTGGAGATGTCAAAGCCACCACCCCTGGAGATGTCAAAGCCACCACCCTGGAGGTGTCAAAGCCACCACCCTGGAGATGTCAAAGCCACCATCCTGGAGGTGTCAAAGCCACCACCATGGAGATGTCAAAGCCACCATCCTGGAGGTGTCAAAGCCACCATCCCTGGAGATGTCAAAGCCACCACCCTGGAGGTGTCAAAGCCACCACCCTGGAGGTGTCAAAGCCACCATCCTGGAGGTGTCAAAGCCACCATCCTGGAGGCATCAAAGCCACCACCCTGGAGATGTCAAAGCCACCACCCTGGAGGTGTCAAAGCCACCATCCTGGAGGTGTCAAAGCCACCACCCTTGGAGATGTCAAAGCCACCATCCTGGAGATGTCAAAGCCACCATCCCTGGAGGTGTCAAAGCCACCACCCTGGAGGTGTCAAAGCCACCACCCTTGGAGGTGTCAAAGCCACCACCCTGGAGATGTCAAAGCCACCACCCTGGAGGTGTCAAAGCCACCATCCCTGGAGGTGTCAAAGCCACCACCCTGGAGGTGTCAAAGCCACCACCCTGGAGATGTCAAAGCCACCATCCTGGAGGTGTCAAAGCCACCACCCTGGAGGTGTCAAAGCCACCACCCTTGGAGGTGTCAAAGCCACCACCCTGGAGGCATCAAAGCCACCACCCCTGGAGGTGTCAAAGCCACCACCCTGGAGATGTCAAAGCCACCACCCTGGAGGTGTCAAAGCCACCACCCTGGAGGCATCAAAGCCACCACCCTGGAGATGTCAAAGCCACCACCCTGGAGATGTCAAAGCCACCATCCTGGAGATGTCAAAGCCACCACCCTTTAGATGTCAAAGCCACCACCCTGGAGGTGTCAAAGCCACCACCCTTGGAGATGTCAAAGCCACCACCCTGGAGGTGTCAAAGCCACCATCCTGGAGGTGTCAAAGCCACCACCCCTGGAGATGTCAAAGCCACCACCCCTGGAGGTTTCAAAGCCACCACCCTGGAGATGTCAAAGCCACCACCCCTGGAGGTGTCAAAGCCACCACCCTGGAGGCATCAAAGCCACCACCCTGGAGATGTCAAAGCCACCACCCTGGAGGTGTCAAAGCCACCACCCTGGAGATGTCAAAGCCACCACCCCTGGAGGTTTCAAAGCCACCACCCTGGAGATGTCAAAGCCACCACCCCTGGAGGTGTCAAAGCCACCACCCTGGAGGCATCAAAGCCACCACCCTGGAGATGTCAAAGCCACCACCCTGGAGGCATCAAAGCCACCACCCTGGAGATGTCAAAGCCACCACCCTGGAGGTGTCAAAGCCACCACCTTGGAGATGTCAAAGCCACCACCCTTGGAGATGTCAAAGCCACCACCCTGGAGATGTCAAAGCCACCACCCTGGAGGTGTCAAAGCCACCACCCTGGAGGTGTCAAAGCCACCACCCTGGAGATGTCAAAGCCACCATCCTGGAGGTGTCAAAGCCACCACCCTGGATGTGTCAAAGCCACCATCCTGGAGATGTCAAAGCCACCACCCTGGAGGTGTCAAAGCCACCACCCTGGAGATGTCAAAGCCACCACCCTGGAGGTGTCAAAGCCACCACCCTGGAGATGTCAAAGCCACCATCCTGGAGATGTCAAAGCCACCACCCTGGAGGTGACAAAGCCACCACCCCTGGAGGTGTCAAAGCCACCATCCTGGAGATGTCAAAGCCACCAACCTGGAGGTATCAAAGCCACCACCCTGGAGGTGTCAAAGCCACCAACCTGGAGGTGTCAAAGCCACCATCCCTGGAGATGTCAAAGCCACCACCCTGGAGATGTCAAAGCCACCAACCTGGAGGTATCAAAGCCACCACCCTGGAGGTGTCAAAGCCACCAACCTGGAGGTGTCAAAGCCACCATCCCTGGAGATGTCAAAGCCACCACCCTTAGAGATGTCAAAGCCACCACCCTGGAGATGTCAAAGCCACCACCCCTGGAGATGTCAAAGCCACCACCCTGGAGGTGTCAAAGCCACCATCCTGGAGGTGTCAAAGCCACCACCCTGGAGATGTCAAAGCCACCACCCTGGAGGTGTCAAAGCCACCATCCTGGAGGTGACAAAGCCACCACCCTGGAGGTGTCAAAGCCACCATCCTGGAGGTGACAAAGCCACCACCCTGGAGGTGTCAAAGCCACCACCCTGGAGGTGTCAAAGCCACCACCCTGGAGGTGTCAAAGCCACCACCCCTGGAGATGTCAAAGCCACCATCCTGGAGATGTCAAAGCCACCATCCCTGGAGGTGTCAAAGCCACCACCCTTGGAGATGTCAAAGCCACCACCCTGGAGGTGTCAAAGCCACCACCCTGGAGATGTCAAAGCCACCACCCCTGGAGGTGTCAAAGCCACCACCCTGGAGGTGTCAAAGCCACCACCCTGGAGATGTCAAAGCCACCATCCTGGAGATGTCAAAGCCACCACCCTGGAGGTGTCAAAGCCACCACCCTTGGAGATGTCAAAGCCACCACCCTGGAGGTGTCAAAGCCACCACCCTGGAGATGTCAAAGCCACCACCCTGGAGAAGTCAAAGCCACCACCCTGGAGGTGTCAAAGCCACCACCCCTGGAGGTGTCAAAGCCACCACCCTTGGAGATGTCAAAGCCACCACCCTGGAGATGTCAAAGCCACCACCCTTGGAGGTGTCAAAGCCACCACCCTGGAGGTGTCAAAGCCACCACCCTTGGAGGTGTCAAAGCCACCACCCTGGAGGTGTCAAAGCCACCACCCTGGAGATGTCAAAGCCACCATCCTGGAGGTGTCAAAGCCACCACCCTGGAGATGTCAAAGCCACCATATCTGGAGGTGTCAAAGCCACCATCTCTGGAGATGTCAAAGCCACCATCCTGGAGGTGTCAAAGGCACCACCCTGGAGATGTCAAAGCCACCATCCTGGAGGTGTCAAAGCCACCACCCTGGAGATGTCAAAGCCACCACCCTTGAAGGTGTCAAAGCCACCACCCTGGAGGTGTCAAAGCCACCACCCTTGGAGATGTCAAAGCCACCACCTTGGAGATGTCAAAGCCACCACCCTGGAGGTGTCAAAGCCACCATCTCTGGAGATGTCAAAGCCACCACCCTGGAGATGTCAAAGCCACCACCCTGGAGGTGTCAAAGCCACCACCCTGGAGATGTCAAAGCCACCACCCTGGAGGTGTCAAAGCCACCACCCTGGAGGTGTCAAAGCCACCATCCTGGAGATGTCAAAGCCACCACCCTGGAGGTGTCAAAGCCACCACCCCTGGAGGTGTCAAAGCCACCACCCTTGGAGATGTCAAAGCCACCACCCTGGAGATGTCAAAGCCACCACCCTGGAGATGTCAAAGCCACCAACCCTGGAGATGTCAAAGCCACCACCCTGGAGATGTCAAAGCCACCACCCCTGGAGATGTCAAAGCCACCACTCTGGAGGTGTCAAAGCCACCACCCTTGGAGATGTCAAAGCCACCACCCTGGAGGTGTCAAAGCCACCACCCTGGAGATGTCAAAGCCACAACCCTGGAGGTGTCAAAGCCACCATCCTGGAGATGTCAAAGCCACCACCCCTGGAGATGTCAAAGCCACCACCCTGGAGGTGTCAAAGCCACCACCCTGGAGGCATCAAAGCCACCACCCTGGAGGTGTCAAAGCCACCACCCTGGAGGTGTCAAAGCCACCACCCCTGGAGGTGTCAAAGCCACCACCCTGGAGGGATCAAAGCCACCATCCTGGAGGTGTCAAAGCCACCATCCCTGGAGGTATCAAAGCCACCACCCTGGAGGTATCAAAGCCACCACCCTGGAGGTGTCAAAGCCACCACCCCTGGAGGTGTCAAAGCCACCATCCCTGGAGGTGTCAAAGCCACCATCTCTGGAGATGTCAAAGCCACCATCCCTGGAGGTGTCAAAGCCACCACCCTGGAGATGTCAAAGCCACCATCCTGGAGATGTCAAAGCCACCACCCTTGGAGATGTCAAAGCCACCACCCTGGAGGTGACAAAGCCACCACCCCTGGAGGTGTCAAAGCCACCACCCTGGAGGTGTCAAAGCCACCATCCTGGAGGTGTCAAAGCCACCATCCTGGAGATGTCAAAGCCACCACCCTTGGAGATGTCAAAGCCACCACCCTGGAGGTGTCAAAGCCACCACCCTGGAGATGTCAAAGCCACCACCCTGGAGATGTCAAAGCCACCACCCTGGAGATGTCAAAGCCACCATCCTGGAGATGTCAAAGCCACCACCCTTTAGATGTCAAAGCCACCACCCTGGAGGTGTCAAAGCCACCACCCTTGGAGATGTCAAAGCCACCACCCTGGAGGTGTCAAAGCCACCATCCTGGAGGTGTCAAAGCCACCACCCCTGGAGATGTCAAAGCCACCACCCCTGGAGGTTTCAAAGCCACCACCCTGGAGATGTCAAAGCCACCACCCCTGGAGGTGTCAAAGCCACCACCCTGGAGGCATCAAAGCCACCACCCTGGAGATGTCAAAGCCACCACCCTGGAGGTGTCAAAGCCACCACCCTGGAGATGTCAAAGCCACCACCCCTGGAGGTTTCAAAGCCACCACCCTGGAGATGTCAAAGCCACCACCCCTGGAGGTGTCAAAGCCACCACCCTGGAGGCATCAAAGCCACCACCCTGGAGATGTCAAAGCCACCACCCTGGAGGCATCAAAGCCACCACCCTGGAGATGTCAAAGCCACCACCCTGGAGGTGTCAAAGCCACCACCTTGGAGATGTCAAAGCCACCACCCTTGGAGATGTCAAAGCCACCACCCTGGAGGTGTCAAAGCCACCACCCTGGAGGTGTCAAAGCCACCACCCTGGAGATGTCAAAGCCACCATCCTGGAGGTGTCAAAGCCACCACCCTGGATGTGTCAAAGCCACCATCCTGGAGATGTCAAAGCCACCACCCTGGAGGTGTCAAAGCCACCACCCTGGAGATGTCAAAGCCACCACCCTGGAGATGTCAAAGCCACCACCCTGGAGGTGTCAAAGCCACCACCCTGGAGATGTCAAAGCCACCATCCTGGAGATGTCAAAGCCACCACCCTTGGAGATGTCAAAGCCACCACCCTGGAGATGTCAAAGCCACCACCCTGGAGGTGACAAAGCCACCACCCTTGGAGATGTCAAAGCCACCACCCTGGAGGTGTCAAAGCCACCATCCCTGGAGGTGTCAAAGCCACCATCCTGGAGATGTCAAAGCCACCATCCCTGGAGGTGACAAAGCCACCACCCTGGAGATGTCAAAGCCACCACCCTGGAGGTGTCAAAGCCACCACCCCTGGAGGTGTCAAAGCCACCACCCTTGGAGATGTCAAAGCCACCACCCTGGAGGTGTCAAAGCCACCACCCTGGAGATGTCAAAGCCACCACCCCTGGAGATGTCAAAGCCACCACCCTGGAGGTGTCAAAGCCACCATCTTGGAGGTGTCAAAGCCACCACCCTGGAGGTGTCAAAGCCACCACCCTGGAGATGTCAAAGCCACCATCCTGGAGGCATCAAAGCCACCACCCTTGGAGGTGTCAAAGCCACCATCCTGGAGATGTCAAAGCCACCACCCTGGAGATGTCAAAGCCACCACCCTTGGAGATGTCAAAGCCACCACCCTGGAGGTGTCAAAGCCACCACCCTGGAGATGTCAAAGCCACCACCCTTGGAGATGTCAAAGCCACCACTCTGGAGATGTCAAAGCCACCACCCTGGAGATGTCAAAGCCACCACCCTGGAGGTGTCAAAGCCACCACCCTGGAGATGTCAAAGCCACCACCCTTGGAGATGTCAAAGCCACCACCCTGGAGGTGTCAAAGCCACCACCCTGGAGGTGTCAAAGCCACCACCCTTGGGGGCATCAAGGCCACCACCCTGGAGGTGTCAAAGCCACCACCCTGGAGGTGTCAAAGCCACCACCCTGGAGATGTCAAAGCCACCACCCTGGAGATGTCAAAGCCACCATCTCTGGAGGTGTCAAAGCCACCACCCGGGAGATGTCAAAGCCACCACCCTTGGAGGTGTCAAAGCCACCACCCTGGAGGTGTCAAAGCCACCACCCTTGGAGGTGTCAAAGCCAACACCCTGGAGGTGTCAAAGCCACCACCCTGGAGATGTCCAAGCCACCATCCTGGAGGTGTCAAAGCCACCACCCTGGAGATGTCAAAGCCACCACCCTGGAGATGTCAAAGCCACCATCCCTGGAGGTGTCAAAGCCACCATCCTGGAGATGTCAAAGCCACGACCCTGGAGGTGTCAAAGCCACCATCCCTGGAGATGTCAAAGCCACCATCCTGGAGGTGTCAAAGCCACCACCCTGGAGGTGTCAAAGCCACAACCCCTGGAGGTGTCAAAGCCACCACCATGGAGATGTCAAAGCCACCATCCTGGAGATGTCAAAGCCACCACCCTGGAGATGTCAAAGCCACCACCCTTGGAGATGTCAAAGCCACCATCCTGGAGGTGTCAAAGCCACCACCCTGGAGATGTCAAAGCCACCATCCTGGAGATGTCAAAGCCACGACCCTGGAGATGTCAAAGCCACCACCCTGGAGGTGTCAAAGCCACCACCCTGGAGGTGTCAAAGCCACCACCCCTGGAGGTGTCAAAGCCACCATCCTGGAGATGTCAAAGCCACCACCCTGGAGATGTCAAAGCCACCACCCCTGGAGGTCTTCAAAAGACAGAGAGATGAGGAGCTCAGAGACACTTTTGGACATTTATGGGTGGTGTCCCAGGTCCCTCAGCCACACCCTGAGATCCAGAACCTTCCCCAGCTCCCTTCACCTTCTCCAGATGTTCTCCAGTCCCTCAAGATCTTCCTTGGAGTGAAGAAGCCCTAAAATTGAACCCAGAACTTGAGGTGTGGCCCTCACCACCACCAAGGTGGACAATCCTTGCTCCTTCTGGTAGATCCAAAGCATCTCAAGCCATGCCCGAGGTTCTTCCCCAACTCTAGGTTGAAGTCCAACCCCACTTCCTGTTCCTTCCACCCAATCACCCCAGGACCTACTTCCTCTGCTGGGCCGAGGAGCGCCGGGTGCAGACGACGGCCACCACCACCACCACCACCACGGTGAGGACGCCGACGGTGACCACGACGACCACCAAGAGGTTGCTGTTCTTCTGAGGGGTGACGCTGCCGTGGGGTGGGTGCATCTGCCCAATGGGTGGCTCTGGGAGAAGAAAGAGAGAGAGAGAGGGGAGGGTGAAGGGTGGCTTTGGGCCTCCTTCTCTTCAGGAGGCCACGGGATCGAGGTGGAAAGGTTGGAGAGGAGAGGTCCATCTGGAGAAGGGAAGGGAGGTTGGGATGGAGGTGGAGAGCAGAGGTCCATCTGGAGAAGGGAAGGGAGGTTGGGATGGAGGTGGAGAGCAGAGGTCCAACTGGAGAAGGGAAGGGAGGTCAGGATGGAGGTGGAGAGCAGAGGTCCATCTGGAGAAGGGAAGGGAGGTCGGGATGGAGGTGGAGAGCAGAGGTCCACCTGGAGAAGGGAAGGGAGGTTGGGATGGAGCTGGAGAGCAGAGGTCCATCTGGAGAAGGGAAGGGAGGTTGGGATGGAGGTGGGGAGAAGAGGTCCATCTGGAGAAGGGAAGGGAGGTTGGGATGGAGGTGGAGAGCAGAGGTCCATCTGGAGAAGGGAAGGGAGGTTGAGGAGGAGCTGGAGAGCAGAGGTCCATCTGGAGAAGGGAAGGGAGGTTGGGATGGAGGTAAAGAGCAGAGGTCCATCTGGAGAAGGGAAGGGAGGTTGGGATGGAGGTGGAGAGCAGAGGTCCATCTGGAGAAGGGAAGGGAGGTCGGGATGGAGGTGGAGAGCAGAGGTCCATCTGGAGAAGGGAAGGGAGGTCAGGATGGAGGTGGAGAGCAGAGGTCCAACTGGAGAAGGGAAGGGAGGTTGGGATGGAGGTGGAGAGCAGAGGTCCATCTGGAGAAGGGAAGGGAGGTTGGGATGGTGGTGGAGAGCAGAGGTCCATCTGGAGAAGGGAAGGGAGGTCGGGATGGAGCTGGAGAGCAGAGGTCCACCTGGAGAAGGGAAGGGAGGTTGGGATGGAGGTGGAGAGCAGAGGTCCACCTGGAGAAGGGAAGGGAGGTTGGGATGGAGCTGGAGAGCAGAGGTCCATCTGGAGAAGGGAAGGGAGGTTGGGATGGTGGTGGAGAGCAGAGGTCCATCTGGAGAAGGGAAGGGAGGTCGGGATGGAGATGGAGAGCAGAGGTCCATCTGGAGAAGGGAAGGGAGGTTGGGATGGAGGTGGAGAGCAGAGGTCCACCTGGAGAAGGGAAGGGAGGTTGGGATGGAGCTGGAGAGCAGAGGTCCATCTGGAGAAGGGAAGGGAGGTTGGGATGGAGGTGGAGAGCAGAGGTCCATCTGGAGAAGGGAAGGGAGGTTGGGATGGAGGTGGAGAGCAGAGGTCCACCTGGAGAAGGGAAGGGAGGTTGGGATGGAGGTGGAGAGCAGAGGTCCACCTGGAGAAGGGAAGGGAGGTTGGGATGGAGGTGGAGAGCAGAGGTCCATCTGGAGAAGGGAAGGGAGGTTGGGATGGAGGTGGAGAGCAGAGGTCCATCTGGAGAAGGGAAGGGAGGTTGGGATGGAGGTGGAGAGCAGAGGTCCAACTGGAGAAGGGAAGGGAGGTTGGGATGGAGGTGGAGAGCAGAGGTCCAACTGGAGAAGGGAAGGGAGGTTGGGATGGAGGTGGAGAGCAGAGGTCCATCTGGAGAAGGGAAGAGAGGTCAGGATGGAGGTGGAGAGCAGAGGTCCAACTGGAGAAGGGAAGGGAGGTTGGGGTGGAGGTGGAGAGCAGAGGTCCATCTGGAGAAGGGAAGGGAGGTCGGGATGGAGGTGGAGAGCAGAGGTCCAACTGGAGAAGGGAAGGGAGGTCAGGATGGAGGTGGAGAGCAGAGGCTCATCTGGAGAAGGGAAGGGAGGTCAGGATGGAGCTGGGGAGAAGAGGTCCATCTGGAGAAGGGAAGGGAGGTCGGGATGGAGCTGGAGAGCAGAGGTCCAACTGGAGAAGGGAAGGGAGGATGGGATGGAGGTGGAGAGCAGAGGTCCATCTGGAGAAGGGAAGGGAGGTTGGGATGGAGGTGGAGAGCAGAGGTCCATCTGGAGAAGGGAAGGGAGGTCAGGATGGAGGTGGAGAGCAGAGGTCCATCTGGAGAAGGGAAGGGAGGTCAGGATGGAGGTGGAGAGCAGAGGTCCATCTGGAGAAGGGAAGGGAGGTCGGGATGGAGGTGGAGAGCAGAGGTCCAACTGGAGAAGGGAAGGGAGGTTGGGATGGAGGTGGAGAGCAGAGGTCCATCTGGAGAAGGGAGGTTGGGATGGAGGTGGAGAGCAGAGGTCCAACTGGAGAAGGGAAGGGAGGTCGGGATGGAGGTGGAGAGCAGAGGTCCACCTGGAGAAGGGAAGGGAGGTTGGGATGGAGGTGGAGAGCAGAGGTCCATCTGGAGAAGGGAAGGGAGGTCGGGATGGAGGTGGAGAGCAGAGGTCCATCTGGAGAAGGGAAGGGAGGTCGGGATGGAGGTGGAGAGCAGAGGTCCAACTGGAGAAGGGAAGGGAGGTTGGGATGGAGGTGGAGAGCAGAGGTCCATCTGGAGAAGGGAAGGGAGGTTGGGATGGAGCTGGAGAGCAGAGGTCCATCTGGAGAAGGGAAGGGAGGTCAGGATGGAGGTGGAGAGCAGAGGTCCATCTGGAGAAGGGAAGGGAGGTTGGGGTGGAGGTGGAGAGCAGAGGTCCATCTGGAGAAGGGAAGTCTTCTCCAGGCTGAACAACCCCAACTCTCTCATCCTGTCCTCCCAGCAGAAGTTCTCCAACCCTAAGATCCTCGTCGTGGCCTCCTTTGGAGTCCCTCCAACACATCCATGTCCTTCCTCTCTACTGAGGTCTCCAAAACTGGCTGAGGACCTCTAGGAGATATCTCAGGAGGTTGGAGAAGATGGACAAGACCCCCCTCCCTTGGGACAACTCCAAGTGGGCGTTTTTGGTGCCCTCCAAGCCACGAGGAAGAGGAAGGAGAGACCTTGAGAGGCCTCCAAGGCTTGGAGAAACGCAAGGAGGGAGCAAGGATGAGAAGAGAAGTGGTGGTTGCCACCAGAATTCACGTCACCGAGGAGGTGGTGCTGGACAAGGTGTTTATTTACCATTGAGGCTGCTCCTGTCAATCAGGTTGGTGTCCACCGGCCAATAGGAAGCATCCCCGTGGCGACCTGTGGGTAGAAAACGCCATCAAGACCTGCTTTGAAGCCCTCAAAGCCAAGGTTGGGTCCTCCATGGGTGGGTGGAGGTTCCACCACTTCCTTGGGTGCCTGAGGAAGCCTTCAGTGGAGAGAACATCCAATGCAAAGTTCTCCTGGCACAACTTGAGGTGGTTTCCTCTTGGCTTGGCCTCTGTTCTTTGGGAGAAGAGCACCCACCTCCCCACAACCTCTTCTGGTGGAGCTTCAGAGAGCCATGAGGTCTTCTCTCAACCACCTCTCCACCAGGTGAAACAACCCCAGGTCCCTTCTCTTAACCCCTGAGCTCCAAGGCCTTCTCCAGCCCCTTCAAAGACCTTCTTGAAGTGAGGAGTCCAAAACTGAAGCAAGGATTCGAGGGGGACAATTCCCTTGGCTCTTGGTGTCACCCCATGGTTGATCCAAGCCAAGATGCTGGTGGCCTTCTTGGCCAACTGGGCCACTCCTGGCTCATGTTCAGCTGCTGTCAACCAACATCTCCAAGGAGTTTTACCACCAGGTGCTCTTCCCTAAGCTTGGAGCTACCTGAGGTTGTGGTGGCCCAAGTGATGGGCAGGAGAAGTCCTACCAAGGCCCTCTCCAGCTCTCCTGGTGTGGGAAGGAGGAGACAAAGATGGGGACAGAAGGGATTTGGGGTGGAATCTTCTCTTCTGGGCCACCAACAGGTTCTTGATGTGCCCAAAGCGTGGTCGTATCATTCCTTCAAGGCTCGGTTTGGGGCAAATGAACCTTCTCAGGTGCCACAATCCCAACTGGTGCTGGGTCAACCCTTCAAGGAGAGGACAACCTCCCTCGAGCAGAGCATCACCACCAACTTCAGGAGCCTCCTGGGGTTTCTTTTATTTTGGGGTTGACCTCACTTAGGAGAGACCTGAGGGGGGGGGTTTTGATTGGTGAAGCGGTCACGTGTAAGGCTGAGAACTTCCTGGAGGGATGAGTTGTCCCAAGTGACAGGTGATGGGACAAGAGGACACGGCCATGGGAGGTTCAGACTGGGAAGAACATCACTGAAAGGGTTCTCAGGGTGGAGTCACCATCCCCCTGGAGGTGTTTCAAGCAAGGGCAGATTGAGGTTTTGAGGGACGCGGTTTAGCAGATGATGGCTGAGGTTGGACTGGATGATCTCCAAGCTCTTCCCCAACGGTGGAAGCACGAGATCTTCTACACCAGAAACCCAATAGATCAGCAATTCAACCCATTTCCAAACCTCCCTGCACCATTCAACCACCACGTTCTTCTCCAGAAGTCCTTCCGTGGACGACAGAGCTCCACGGGCACAACTTCATCTCCCAATTTGGGAAGGTCCTCCATCAAAAGAGCCTTCGAAACAAGAGATAAACGTGGGGGTTTCCCTGAGACAGAAGGCAAAGAACTCACCAGAGAGACATGGAATGGGTTGTGTTGGAAGGGACCTCAAAGCCATGGGTAGGGCCACCTTCATGGAATCATCTGGTTGGGAAAAGACCTTTGAGATCGTTGAGTCCAACCATGCTTTTTGGCTCCTAAAAAGCTCTCTCGGAGCACCTCGTGTGTGCCCCTCTTTGAAAGACCTCCAGGGGTAGAGGTGATCCACTGGATCATCCCAACCTGGTCTTGAACACCTCCAGGGATGGGGCAACCACCACTTCTCTGGGCAACCTGGGCCAAGACCTCCTGACCCTCAGAGGAGAACATTTCTTCTTAAGATCTCATCTCAATCTCCCCTCTTTCAGCTCCAAACTCTTCTTCTCATCCCATCCCTTCCACCCCTCATCAAGAGCTCCTCCCCAGCTTTCCTGGAGCTCCTTCCAGTCCTGGGAAGCTTCTCCAAGGTCTCTCCAGAGCTTTTGTCTTCTCTCTAGCAAGCAAAAAAGTGGCTCTTTGGGGTTGTTCTCGAGGTTGGAGATGACCCCATGGCTGGAGATGACCCCACGGCCTTTTATTCCTTCACCCAAGGGAAGGAAAATTGATCTCAGGGAGGTTTCAACCACCAGAACATCTGTGACAATCCAAGGTGACAGAGGTTGACCCACAAGAAGCCAAGTTCCAGGCAGGACCAGGCTGTTCTTCAAAGCTTCTTGCTCTTGAAAGCCAAAGCAAGTGGTCCACTCTTAACCCAAGGACAAAAGCACCCAAAGCCTCATCCTTCGTTCTGGAGAGGAAAAGCCCCTCAGCAGCCCTTGGAGACCCTTCCACGTGTCTTTGGAGTGGGTGCAAGACAACAAAGGTGATGCTTCCCATGAGATTTGGGAACCAAATGTGAATTTCTCCCTTGGGTTGACCTCAACGGGTGCGGTCGCAACCCGTGGGATCGTTCTTCTTCAGATCTCATCCCAACTTCCAGCTTCAAACCTTTCCTCCTCCCTTATCTCATCCCCTCCTTGATCCTTCTCCAGCTTTCCTGGAGCCCCTTTTCAACCCTGGGAGGTTGCTCTGAGGTCTCCTCGAGGCCTTCTCCTCTCCAGGTTGAAGTTATCTCCCAAACTCGACACCAACGGGCAACTCTTGAGCTGGAATTGAAAGAAATCCTGAAGGTAAAAGAGATTTGGAAGTCAAAGGGAAAAATAAAAAAAGATCCTGGCAGCTGATTTCAGAGGTGTCACAGGATTGGAGGAACTGGGACCAACCATCCAGATGTCCATCTTTGGAAAATGTGTCTACAAGGCCCTGAAAAGTTGACTGAACTTGGCTTTTCTGGGAGCAAAGACCATCAACGATCGCTCTCCACGAGGCTTTTGAACTTCAAGCCCCACCCCTCCAAAAAAAAGGGTCCAAGAGGCACCTGGAAGCTTCTCTGAGGCTTTAATTAGGTTTGAATGGGACTTATTGAGAAGAACAGCCAAGAGACTCCAAGTTTAGACCCTACAAAGAAGCTTGAGGTTTGGATTGGTCCTTCAGAAAGAGGTCAACCCACTTCCTCTCCCAAGAACTTCCCATCTTCCCCAGCGAAACAGCAGCCTCAGCCCAGGAGAAGCTCGTTAAGGAGATTAATTAACCCAACAGGGGTTGCCTCATGGGCAGGTTGAACCCAAATCCCACCTCTTCATGGAAGATGAAGATTGGAGGACACTTTACCTTGGTCATTGGCCATTTTGTCGGGGTGTTCGACTGCAAGAGAAGAGACAACGCCGTCGTTAGAGGCAGAAAAGGTGGTGGCATCACAGGAAGGTTTGCTTTGGAAAGGTTTCTTCAAGCTCTAGGAAGGTCCACCTTCACAGGGGGGCCTCAAAAGGAGGGCTTCACCGTTGGGATGAAGCCAAAGAGGACTTGGTTTCATTGATGGCCCCCCTGGAGGTCGTTAACGGCGTTGTGTTATCTAAAGAGCTTATGAGGAACTGGATCGTGGAATGGGTTGGGTTGGAAGGGACCTTAAAACTCAACCAGGTCCAACCTCCCTGCAGGGACACCTCCCCATCCAACCTGGCCTTGAAGACCTTCAGGGATGGAGCAACCACCATGTCTCTGGGCAACATTAAACCTCATTAAACCTCATTAAACCTCATTAAACCTCATTAAACCTCATTAAAACTCATTAAAACTCATTAAGACTCAACCAGTTCCAACCCCCAGCCATGGGCACCTCCCACTGGATCAGAGGACTCAAAGCTCCATCCAACCTGGCCTTGAAGACCTCCAGGGATGGGACCTTGAAGACCTCCAGGGATGGAGCAACCACCACTTCTCTGGGCAACATTAAAACTCATTAAACCTCATTAAACCTCATTAAAACTCATTAAAACTCATTAAGACTCAACCAGTTCCAACCCCCAGCCATGGGCACCTCCCACTGGATCAGGGGGTTCAAAGCCCCATCCAACCTGGCCTTGAAGACCTCCAGGGATGGGACCTTGAAGACCTCCAGGGATGGATCAACCACCACTTCTCTGGGCAACATTAAAACTCATTAAACCTCATTAAGCCTCATTAAACCTCATTAAAACTCATTAAAACTGATTAAGACTCAACCAGTTCCAACCCCCAGCCATGGGCACCTCCCACTGGATCAGGAGACTCAAAGCCCCATCCAACCTGGCCTTGAAGACCTCCAGGGATGGGACCTTGAAGACCTCCAGGGATGGAGCAACCACCACTTCTCTGGGCAACTTTAAACCTCGTTAAACCTCATTAAACCTCATTAAACCTCATTAAAACTCATTAAAACTTATTAAAACTCATTAAGACTCAACCAGTTCCAACCCCCAGCCATGGGCACCTCCCACTGGATCAAGGGGCTCAAAGCTCCATCCAACCTGGCCTTGAAGACCTCCAGGGATGGGACCTTGAAGCCCTCCAGGGATGGAGCAACCACCACTTCTCTGGGCAACATTAAAACTCATTAAACCTCATTAAACCTCATTAAAACTCATTAAAACTGATTAAAACTGATTAAGACTCAACCAGTTCCAACCCCCAGCCATGGGCACCTTCCACTGGATCAAGGGGCTCAAAGCTCCATCCAACCTGGCCTTGAAGACCTCCAGGGATGGGACCTTGAAGACCTCCAGGGATGGAGCAACCACCACTTCTCTGGGCAACATTAAACCTCATTAAACCTCATTAAACCTCATTAAAACTCATTAAAACTGATTAAAACTGATTAAGACTCAACCAGTTCCAACCCCCAGCCATGGGCACCTTCCACTGGATCAAGGGGCTCAAAGCTCCATCCAACCTGGCCTTGAAGACCTCCAGGGATGGGACCTTGAAGACCTCCAGGGATGGAGCAACCACCACTTCTCTGGGCAACATTAAAACCTCATTAAACCTCATTAAACCTCATTAAAACTCATTAAAACTTATTAAAACTGATTAAGACTCAACCAGTTCTAACCCCCAGCCATGGGCACCTCCCACTGGATCAGGGGGTTCAAAGCCCCATCCAACCTGGCCTTGAAGACCTCCAGGGATGGGACCTTGAAGACCTCCAGGGATGGAGCAACCACCACTTCTCTGGGCAACATTAAACCTCATTAAACCTCATTAAAACTCATTAAAACTCATTAAAACTCATTAAGACTCAACCAGTTCCAACCTCCAGCCATGGACACCTCCCACTGGATGATGGTGCTCAAAGCCCCATCCAACCTGGCCTTGAAGACCTCCAGGGATGGGACCTTGAAGACCTCCTCAGAGGTCTCCTCAGAGCTTTATCTTCTCCAAGGTGAACAACCCCAACTCTTTCAAGCTGTCCTCACAGCAGAGGTGCTGAAACCCTCAGATCTTCTCCCGTGGCCTCCTCTGGACTTGCTTGAACAGATCCATGTCTTTGCTTTGCTAAAGACTCTAGAAGAGGACTCCAGGTGGGTGGGTGTGTGGGGGTCTCACTTAGAAGAAGGGCACCACCACCTCCCTCAACCTTCTGCTTATTAATTGCAACCCTTCCACTGAGTCATTCGAAAGGTCTACGTGTCATCGACTCCCAGATGACAAAGAGGTCCAAACCTTTCAGCGTCCGGAAGAAGATGGGATCAGAGAGGGGTCCCACACCCTTAGCATTACGAGCTTGGATTCTGAAGTAGTAGACAGTGTCCAAGTGGAGGTCCATGAGCTGGTGGGTGAGGCGGTCACCGCTGATGGATTCCATGATCCAATCATCGATCGGAGCGTTCTTGTCCAAAGTGTAGAAGAGGATGTAAGCTGGAAGAAACACAACATCTCAATGATGTGGTCAACTTTGGACATCGTTTTGTTGGGATGTGGAGAGAAAAACCCCCAGGTTTGAAGAGCACTTGTGGCAGGTCTTTGACCAAAATAGCTTTGAGGGACCTCATGGTTGTCTACTTGGAGAAGCAAACCCGTAAGTAGAAGGAAATGTTGATTTAAGGAGCGTAAAAAGAGACAGGATGTGTTGTGGTGCTGCTGCATCAGAGGTTCAGAAGGTTGGAAAGGACCTCTGAGTCCAACCTTAGGACCCAACACCAACCCATCATCTAAACCATGGCATTCAGTGCCTCATCCAGCCTCTCCTTAAACACCTCCAGGGTTGGTGACTCCATCCCCTTCCTGGGTGCTCATCCAATCACCCTTTGAGTGAAGAACTTCTTCCTCAAGTCTAACCTTTCCCTGATGAAAATCCATGGGGTTGTTGTGTCCAAGATGAAGCACCCAACATTTGGACTCATTAAACATCATCCCATTGGAATCATCTCACCTCTTCAATCTGGCCAGGTCCCTCTGGAGGGCCACCCTACCTTCTAGAAGATCAACCCTTCCTCCCAGCTTGGTGTCATCTGCCAACTTGCTGCTGATGGACTCCATCCCCTCATCCAGCTCATCAATAAAGATATTAAACAGGATGGGACCCAACACCTGGGGGGCCACCACTGGTGACCAACTGGATGAGACACCATTGACCACCACCCTTTGGGCTTGGCCATCCAACCCATCCCAGAGTGGTCCCATCTAAGCCACGGGGCTTCCAGCTTCTCCAGGAGTCTACTGGGGGAGACAAAGGCCTTGCTGAACTCCAGGTCTACCACATCCACAACCTTCCTCTCATCCACCTTGAGATGTTTCTGCAGAAACTAAGGGCTGAATGGTCAAAAAGTGGTCAACTAGAAAGGAAAAAGTGGGACAATGGAAAGGTTTACCAGTAATTTTGCCATTGGCTTCCAGAGGTGGTTGCCAGCTGACCGTGACGGCCCGAGGTTTCCCTTCTCTGGTGATGACTGTCAGGTCCTTGGGAGCAGAAGTTGGGGCTGAAAAGAAGGCAAAGGATGAAAAACGTTGAGTTCTTCAAATCACAGAATGGTTTGGTTGGCAAAGACCTTGGAGATCCAACTGTCCTTGGTCATTGCTAACCCAGAGCTCTCCAACACCTCATTAAGTCATCTTTTAAAGATCTCCAGGGATGGTGACTCCACCACCTCTCTGGGAGCTTCTACCAGGGCTTGAGAACCCTCTTGGTGGGGAAATGCTTCCTAAATTCCAATCTGGACCCTCTTGGTGGGAAAATGCTTCTTAAATTCCAACCTGGACCTTCCTTGGTGTCCTTGTCCTTACCTGGGAGAAAAGACCAACCTCCACCTCACCACAACCTTTCAGAGAGTGATAAGGTCCTTCCTCAACCTCCTCTTTTCCAGACTCTTTTCCAGGTCCCTCAGCCACTTCCAGAAGCTCTGGGCTCCAGATCCTTCTCGAGATCTTTTCCCCTTCTCAATCCCTCAGTGTCCTTCTTGGAGTGAGAGGACCAAACCTGAACCCAAGATTCCAGGTGTGGCATCAAAGCCAGGGTGTTGGTGGCCTTCTTGGCCACCTGGGCCACCGCTGCCTCATGTTCAGCTGCTGCCAATCATTCCCAGGTCCTTTTGCCAACCACTCCACCTGGAGCATGTCATGGACACCCATGAACCTTGGGTTAGATTGGAAGGGACCTCAAACATCATCCAATTCCAACCCCTCCTACCATGGACAGGGACACCCAGGAGGTGGATCAGGTTGGTCAAAGGCCCCATCCAACCTGGCCTTGACCACCTCCCCTTCCATGGGGAAGTTAAGAGAGAGGAGGAACACGTTGGTGCTGAGGTCATCATTCCTTTAGTTGGGTTGGAAAGGGGTTGTTGGTTACTCATGGAGACACCAATGGAGAAGTCAGCGTAGGAGCATCCCACCAGCTGTGTCCTACCCAGATGGTTGCTAAACCCCTTCCTTGGATGGTCAAAGAACTTCTCCAAAGTCACTGTGGGGGCTTCCAGCTTAAAGCACAGACAGAAACCTTCGGGGTGTTGAGCGTTCAATGGTCTTGAAGAACAAGAAGGTTTGGAAGAGCCAACTGATGTAGATGCCCCTTTGAGATAACACTGAGCTGATCATAGAATCTCTTGGTTGGAGAAGACCTTTGAGGTCATTGAGCCCAACCATCCCTGTCCACTCCTAAACCAGATCCCTGAGCACCTCATCTACTCATCTTTTAGATCTCTCCAAGGATGGAGACTCCACCACCTCCTTGGGCAGCCTCTGCCGGGGTTTTGAAGAACCTTTTGGGTGAAGAAATACTTCCTGATGTTCAACGTGAACCTGGTGCAACTTGAGGTCATCTGCTCTCGTCCCATCTCCTGGCACTTGGGAGAAGAGACCAACCTCCACCTCACCACGACCTCCTTCCAGGCAGTTGTAGCCAGGGATGAGGTCTCCCCTCAACCTCTTTCTTTTTAATCCAGTTCCCTCAACCATTCCTCATCAGATGTTCTCCAGCCCCTTCACCACCTTTGTTGGCCTTCTCTGGATGCTCTCCAGCTCCTCAAGGTCTTTCTTGGAAGGAGGGGGACCAAAACTGAACCAGGTACTCAAGGTGTGGCCTCCCAAGTCCAAGGGGGAATGATTCCTTCCCTGCTCCTGCTGGTCACACCATGGTTGAGCCAAGCCAAGATGCTGGTGGCCTTCTTGGCCACTTCTGGCTGATGTTTGGCCACCATTAACCAGCACCTCCAAGGTCTTTTCCCACCAGGCAACCATCCAGTTGGTCTTGCCCAAGCGTGGAGCTCTTCGTGGGGGTTGTTGTGGTCCAAGTGCAGCACTTGGCCTTGTTGAACCTCATCCCGTTGAGCTCAACCCATGGATCCAACCTGTCCAGATCCCTCTGTAGAACCTTCCTTACCTTCAAGCAGATCAAAACCTCCACCCAGCTTGGGGTCATCTACAAACTGACCGGGTCAACACTTGCTCCCTTCATCCAGAAGAAGACACTGGACAGAATTTGACCCAACCCTGAGCTTTCTGGGACACAACAGTGGGTCTTGTGAACCTCCTCATGCAGCGTAAGCTTTCCATACTGGTGGTTACCACGTGGTGGTCCTCCTGAGAAGCTGAAGGCTTCTGCTTTCAGAAGACCGTGACCAGAAGACATCATGAGAGACGTTTAGATGTTTCCCTCAGCGCTCATCGCCATCAGAAGGACACGGGGAGGAAGATCTGGAGATGGAACTTGGCTCCAAGAACCTCTTTTGAATTATGGGCACAACAGTTCTCTCCAGCCAAGGTAGGAACCTCCAGTGAGTCCTCCATCGATGGTGAGATGTCCATTCTTTAATCTCATCCAACCTAAGGACAGCTTTAATTTGGTATCTGCTGGTAGGACCTGCTTTCTGATGGCATCTGGAGGGGTTCCAAGAGGAACCACTCAGGAACATTCAGAGTGTGCTACACTCATTGTAGACTTTGCTCTCTGAACCAGAAGAAGACATCCACCAAACCCCCCCCCCCAGGTGTTCTTCTCCATGGCCAATGGGTGACACCTTGAATCCTGAGTTCAGATTTGGGTCCTTCACTCCAAGTTCTGGAGATCATCCAGAGAAAGGAAAGGGAGTTGGGGAAGGATCTGGAGAAGAGAGGTTCTGGGAAGGGCTGAGGGACTTGGTGAGGTTCAATCTGGAGAAGAGGAGAAGGTGGGGGGGGGACACCTCATCTGAAAGGAGGTGGTGGGTGAGGTGGGTGTCGCTCTCCTCGGTGCCAGGTGATAGGGTGAGAGGAAGTGGCCTCAAGTTGCACCAGGGGAGCTTCAGCTTAGACATCAGGAAGAACTTCTCACTTCAAGATGCTCTCCAGGGATGGGACTTGGAAGACCTCCAGGGATGGGGTCTTGAAGAACTCCAGGGATGGGACTTGGAAGACCTCCGGGGATGGGACCTTGAAGACCTCCAGGGATGGGGCCTTGAAGACCTCCAGGGATGGGACCTGGAAGACCTCCAGGGATGGGGTCTTGAAGACCTCCAGGGATGGGGCCTTGAAGACCTCCAGGGATGGGGCCTTGAAGACCTCCAGGGATGGGACCTGGAAAACCTCCAGGGATGGGACTTGGAAGACCTCCAGGGATGGGGCCTTGAAGACCTCCAGGGATGGGGCCTTGAAGACCTCCAAGGATGGGGCATTGAAGACCTCCAGGGATGGGACCTTGAAGACCTCCAGGGATGGGACTTGAAGACCTCCAGGGATGGGACTTGGAAGACCTCCAGGGATAGGGCCTTGAAGACCTCCAGGGATGGGGCCTGGAAGACCACCAGGGATGGGACTTGGAAGACCTCCAGGGATGGGGCCTTGAAGACCTCCAGGGATGGGACTTGGAAGACCTCCAAGGATGGGGCCTTGAAGACCTCCAAGGATGGGGCATTGAAGACCTCCAGGGATGGGGCCTTGAAGACCTCCAGGGATGGGACTTGGAAGACCTCCAGGGATGGGACCTTGAAGACCTCAAGGGATGGGGCCTGGAAGACCTCCAGGGATGGGGTCTTGAAGACCTCCAGGGATGGGGCCTTGAAGACCTCCAGGGATGGGGTCTTGAAGACATCCAGGGATGGGACCTGGAAGACCTCCAGGGATGGGACCTGGAAGACCTCCAGGGATGGGACCTGGAAGACCTCCAGGGATGGGGCCTTGAAGACCTCCAGGGATGGGACTTGGAAGACCTCCGGGGATGGGACTTGGAAGACTTCCAGGGATGGGACCTGGAAGACCTCCAGGGATGGGGCCTTGAAGACCTCCAGGGATGGGACTTGGAAGACATCCAGGGATGGGACTTGGAAGACCTCCAGGGATGGGGCCTTGAAGACCTCCAGGAATGGGGCCTTGAAGACCTCCAGGGATGGGGCCTGGAAGACCTCCAGGGATGGGGCCTTGAAGACCTCCAAGGATGGGGCATTGAAGACCTCCAGGGATGGGACCTGGAAGACCTCCAGGGATGGGGCCTTGAAGACCTCCAGGGATGGGACCTTGAAGACCTCCAAGGATGGGGCATTGAAGACCTCCAGGGATGGAACCTTGAAGACCTCCAGGGATGGGGCCTTGAAGACCTCCAGGGATGGGACTTGGAAGACCTCAAGGGATGGGGTCTTGAAAACCTCCAGGGATGGGGCCTTGAAGACCTCCAGGGATGGGGCCTTGAAGACCTCCAGGGATGGGGCCTTGAAGACCTCCAGTGATGGGACTTGGAAGACCTCCAGGGATGGGGCCTTGAAGACCTGCAAGGATGGGGCCTTGAAGACCTCCAGGGATGGGGCCTTGAAGACCTCCAGGGATGGGACTTGAAGACCTCCAGGGATGGGACCTTGAAGACCTCCAGGGATGGGGCCTTGAAGACCTCCAGGGATGGGGCCTTGAAGACCTCCAAGGATGGGGCCTTGAAGACCTCCAGGGATGGGACTTGGAAGACCTCCAGGGATGGGACTTGGAAGACCTCCAGGGATGGAGCCTTGAAGACCTCCAGGGATGGGACCTGGAAGACCTCCAGGGATGGGGCCTTGAAGAACTCCAGGGATGGGGCCTTGAAGACCTCCAGGGATGGGGCCTTGAAGACCTCCAGGGATGGGACCTTGAAGACCTCCAGGGATGGGACTTGGAAGACCTCCAGGGATGGGACCTGGAAGACATCCAGGGATGGGGCCTTGAAGACCTCCAGGGATGGGGCCTTGAAGACCTCCAGGGATGGGACCTGGAAGACCTCCAGGGATGGGGCCTTGAAGACCTCCAGGGATGGGACCTGGAAGACCTCCAGGGATGGGACTTGGAAGACCTCCAGGGATGGGGCCTTGAAGACCTCCAGGGATGGGACCTGGAAGACCTCCAGGGATGGGGCCTGGAAGGCCTCCAGGGATGGGACTTGGAAGACCTCCAGGGATGGGACCTGGAAGACCTCCAGGGATGGGGCCTTGAAGACCTCCAGGGATGGGACTTGGAAGACCTCCAGGGATGGGGCCTGGAAGACCTCCAGGGATGGGGCCTTGAAGACCTCCAGGGATGGGACTTGGAAGATCTCCAGGGATGGGGCCTTGAAGACCTCCAGGGATGGGGCCTTGAAGACCTCCAGGGATGGGGCCTGGAAGACCTCCAGGGATGAGGCCTTGAAGACCTCCAGGGATGGGGCCTGGAAGACCTCCAGGGATGGGACCTGAAAGACCTCCTGGGATGGGACCTGGAAGACCTCCAGGGATGGGGCCTTGAAGACCTCCAGGGATGGGACTTGGAAGACCTCCAGGGATGGGGCCTTGAAGACCACCAGGGATGGGGCCTTGAAGACCTCCAGGGATGGGGTCTTGAAGACCTCCAGGGATGGGACCTTGAAGACCTCCAGGGATGGGACTTGGAAGACCTCCAGGGATGGGGCCTTGAAGACCTCCAGTGATGGGGCCTTGAAGACCTCCAGGGATGGGGCCTGGAAGACCTCCAGGGATGGGACCTGAAAGACCTCCTGGGATGGGACCTGGAAGACCTCCCGGGATGGGGCCTTGAAGACCTCCAGGGATGGGACTTGGAAGACCTCCAGGGATGGGGCCTTGAAGACCTCCAGGGATGGGGTCTTGAAGACATCCAGGGATGGGACCTGGAAGACCTCCAGGGATGGGGCCTTGAAGACCACCAGGGATGGGACCTTGAAGACCACCAGGGATGGGACCTTGAAGACCTCCAGGGATGGGGCCTTGAAGACCTCCAGGGATGCGACCTGGAAGACCTCCAGGGATGGGGCCTTGATGACCTCCAGGGATGGGGCCTTGAAGACCTCCAGGGATGGGACCTTGAAGACCTCCAAGGATGGGGCATTGAAGACCTCCAGGGATGGGACTTGAAGACCTCCAGGGATGGGGCCTTGAAGACCTCCAAGGATGGGGCATTGAAGACCTCCAGGGATGGGGCCTTGAAGACCTCCAGGGATGGGGCCTTGAAGACCTCCAGGGATGGGACCTGGAAGACCTCCAGGGATGGGACTTGGAAGACCTCCAGGGATGGGGCCTTGAAGACCTCCAGGGATGGGGTCTTGATGACCTCCAGGGATGGGGCCTTGAAGACCTCCAGGGATGGGGTCTTGAAGACATCCAGGGATGGGGCCTGGAAGACCTCCAGGGATGGGGCCTTGAAGACCTCCAGGGATGGGACTTGGAAGACCTCAAGGGATGGGGTCTTGAAAACCTCCAGGGATGGGGCCTTGAAGACCTCCAGGGATGGGGCCTTGAAGACCTCCAGGGATGGGACTTGGAAGACCTCCAGGGATGGGGTCTTGAAGACCTCCAGGGATGGGACCTTGAAGACCTCCAGGGATGGGGCCTTGAAGACCTCCAGGGATGGGGCCTTGAAGACCTCCAGGGATGGGGTCTTGAAGACATCCAGGGATGGGACCTGGAAGACCTCCAGGGATGGGGTCTTGAAGACCTCCAGGGATGGGACCTTGAAGACCTCTAGGGATGGGACCTTGAAGACCTCCAGGGATGGGGCCTGGAAGACCTCCAGGGTTGGGGCCTTGAAGACCTCCAGGGATGGGGCCTTGAAGACCTCCAGGGATGGGACTTGGAAGACCTCCAAGGATGGGGCCTTGAAGACCTCCAGGGATGGGGCCTTGAAGACCTCCAAGGATGGGGCATTGAAGACCTCCAGGGATGGAGCCTTGAAGACCTCCAGGGATGGGACTTGGAAGACCTCCAGGGATGGGGCCTTGAAGACCTCCAGGGATAGGGCCTTGAAGACCTCCAGGGATAGGGCCTTGAAGACCTCCAGGGATGGGGCCTGGAAGACCTCCAGGGATGGGACCTTGAAGACCTCCAGGGATGGAGCCTTGAAGACCTCCAGGGATGGGACTTGGAAGACCTCCAGGGATGGGGCCTTGAAGACCACCAGGGATGGGGCCTTGAAGACCTCCAGGGATGGGGCCTGGAAGACCTCCAGGGATGGGGTCTTGAAGACCTCCGAGGATGGGGCCTTGAAGACCTCCAGGGATGGGGCAGCCACATCTTCTCTGGACAACCTGGACCAGGGCCTCCCCACCCTCACAGAAGAACATTTCCACCTTAAGATCTCATCTCAATCTCCCCTCTTCCAGCTGAAAATTGTCCCACCTCGTCCTGTCCCCGCAACCCCTCATCAAAAGCCCTTCCCCAGCTTTCCTGGAGCTCCTTTCAATCCTTGAAGGCTTCTCAAAGTTCTCCTCCCCCTTCTCCTCTCCAAGTTGAACAACCCCAACCTCCCTCAACCTGTCCTCCTTGTGGGAGATCCTCCAGAAGGACCATCTTCACGGCTTCCTCTGGTCTCACTCTAAGAGATCTCACTCTGGAGAACTTCAGAACCAGATGGAGGACAGGAGGTAAGAACTTTGGGCAATGGGTTCCAAAGAGATTCAAGACCAAGACTCAAGAGAATGAGTCTTCTGCTGGACCCTTCCATACCTGCTTCGTAGGTGGTGGCGTGCGCGGTCATGCTCCAGGTGCTGGACCTCCGTCCTTTGGTGACCATGACGGAGAACTCGTACATGGTGTTGGGCTTCAAGCCAATCACGGTGTGGCTCAGAGCGGTCGTATCTGCTGACTGGGAGAGGAGAAGGTGGTCAAAGTCATTCTTTTGGTTGGTGGAAAGCAAAAGCCTTGGTAGAACGAGGTCCTTTTCTTTGGAGGAAAAGAGCTCTGGTGCTTCTGTCATCTTCAGTGGGGGCTTTTTAAAACCATAGACACCAAGAAACATGGAAAGGTTGGGATTTCAAGGGAGCTTAAAGACTTTCTGGTCCACCACCATCCAACCCAACCTTGAACACCTCCAGGGATTGGGCAACCACTGCTTCTCTGGCCAACCAGACCCTCCCCACCTTCACAGGAGAACATTTCTTCCTAAGATCTCCTCTCAATCTCCTCTCTCTCAGCTTCAAACCCCGTTGTCCTCTCCCTGCACCCTCTGATGGAGAACCTTCTTGAAGATCTCTTCTTTCAGCTTCAAACCCCGTTGTCCTCTCCCTTGCACCCTCTGATGGAGAACCTTCTTGAAGATCTCTTCTTTCAACTTCAAACCTTTCCTCCTCAGCCTGTCCCTTCAATCCCTGATCGAGAGCCCCTCCCCAGCTTTCCTGGAGCCCCTTTCAGCCCTGGGAGGTTGCTCAGAGGTCTTCTCAGAACCTTCCAGGCTGAACAACTCTCTCAGTCTGGGAGGTGCTCCTGAGGTCATCTTGATGGCCACCTCTGGACTTGCTCCAAGAGATCCATCTCCTTCCTGTGCTGAAGACTCCAGAACTGAATGGAAGCTCTCCAAAGAGCAGAGCAGAGGGGCAGAAAGCTCTCCTCCAACCTTCTCCTCCTTCTTTTTCTCTGGTGCAACCCAGGCTTTCAAGGCTGGAGGTGCACCCTTGACCACTCAAGTTGACACCAGAAGAGTCAACTTGATCCCAACGAGGCCTCCTAAAACATGAGACCATTCCGTTGCCGACCATCACTTAGAACCTCCACGTTCATAAACTTCTCAGCTGCCCCTTGTCTACTCAACTGCTTTGGTTGCTCTTGTCCAAGTTGGCCAAGTCTACCCCTCTGACCTTCACACAAGTGGTTCTACCACCAAAGAGCCAAGTATGGAGTCATAGGATGAGAAGAAATGACCTCAAGTTCCACCAAGGGGAGGATTTAGATTGGACATTATGAAAAATGTGAGTGGTGAAGCACTGGGAGAGGCTCCTCAGGGCAGTGGTGGAACCACCAACCCTGGAGGGTTCCAAAACTACGTAGATGTGGCACTTCAGGACCTGGTTTAGAAGACACAGTGGGGTTGGGGCTTCTGGATGAACGTGGATGTCTTCTCCAACCTGAAGGATTCCACCATCCTATCACTTTGTAGGTTGCCTTGAGGGTTGGACTTGATGATCTCAGAGGTCTTTCCCAACCACAATGACTCTCTGAATCTCTGATTTCCCAGTTTCACGGTATCAGAAGGTTGGAAAGGACCTCTGAGATCATCAAGTCCAACCTAGAACCCAACACCAAGACCAACCCCAACCCATCATCTCAACCAAGGTCCTCATCCAATAATTTCAATATAGGGAATAACAAATTTCTCCTCCAGAAGGTATTTTGGAAGAGATGAAGTGATCTACGGCGTGAAAGACTCTTCAGCATGGCTGAAGGTAACTGATGACTATCACCATGGAAGTCCTCAGATGTTCCACAAGATGTTCCACAAGATGAGGAACATATTCCTGGATGAAATAATGGAACAGAAAGACCTTGGGTCCTTTTTTTTTTATTCATTCAAAGCCATTCCCTAGAATCATCCAATGGGTTGGGCTGGAAGGAACTATGAAGGACATCCAATCCAACCTCCTTAGGGACACCTCCAACTCAACCAGTTTCTCAGAGCTCCATCCAACCTGACCTTCAAGAGATGAGGCCCCAATTTGTCTCCAGCTGAGTGGTTTCCTTCCACCCTAAATTTCAACAGTCGCCAACCTCCTTGAAGTTCACACCACGGTGAGGTGAAGGAGGTGGAAGCCACAAGCAAGAACCTTTCTGCTGTGGGAACCTCTTTATGAGCGCGTTCCAGATCTTTCTGAAGACAACAGAGGTTTCCTCCACTCTTTGCAAAGCTTTCATCTTGTTTTCTTGACCAACCAAGTGGTTGTTGCAAGAAAGGAGAAGCTTTGGAAAGATTTGGGATCCTTTCTGCTGAAGGGTGGTCGAAACCGATCTCCAGGCAACCTGGAGAGCTCAAGGCTTGGAGAGCACATGAGGAGAAGCTGAAGGCACTTGGTCTGTTCAGTTCAGAGGAGACCAGAGGGGGGAAGGTTTTGAACCTGAAGGAGGGGAGATGTGGGTGAGATCTGAGGGAGAAATGTTTCCCAACGAGGGTGGGGAGGTCCTGGACCAAGTTGCCCAGAGAAGTGGTGGCTGCCCCATCCCTGGAGGTGTTGAAGACCAGGTTGGATGGGACCTTGAGCCCCTGAGCCAGTGGGAGGTGTCCCTGCCCCATCCCTGGAGGTGGCCAAGGTTGGGTTGGGTTGGGTTGGAGACCCTGATCCAGTGGGAGGTGTTTCTACCCCATCCCTGGAGGTGTCCAAGGTTGGGTTGGATGGGGCCTTGAGCCCCTGATCCAGTGGGAGGTGTCCCTGCCCCATCCCTGGAGGTGGCCAAGGTTGGGTTGGATGGGACCTTGACCCCTGATCCAGTGGGAGGTGTCCCTGCCCCATCCCTGGAGGTGTCCAAGGTTGGGTTGGGTGGGGTTGGAGCCCCTGATCCAGTGGGAGGTGTCCCTGTCCCATCCCTGGAGGTGTCCAAGGTTGGGTTGGGTGGGGTTGGAGCCCCTGATCCAGTGGGAGGTGTCCCTGTCCCATCCCTGGAGGTGTCCAAGGTTGGGTTGGATGGGGTTGGAGCCCCTGATCCAGTGGGTTGAGGGTGGGGAGGCCCTGGCAGAGGTTGCCCCAGAGAAGTTGAGGGTGGCAGAGGTTGCCCAGAGAAGTTGAGGGTGGGGAGGCCCTGGCAGAGGTTGCCCAGAGAAGTTGTGGCTCCTCCAACCCTTGAAGTGTTCAACGTTGGGTCAAGTGGGGCTTTGAAGATCCTGGTCTATCTGGAGATGTCCCTACTCATGGGTCAAGGAAGGTGTGGATTCATCTTCTCTGGAGGTTTTCAAGGTCAGGTTGAGGTTCTTGAGGAACCTGGGTTGGTGGGAGGTGTCTTGGATGGACTTGAAGGTCCTTTCCAAGGCAACCCATCTGAAGAAGGTAGGATTGGATGGATTTAAAAAGGAATTATGGTTGAGGGAAGTTCATAAAAGGCAATTTTAGGTGTGGAAATTGAAAGAAATGAGGTGAAATAAGTCATAAATGGGTAAAGTGGTGAAATTTCACCTTGTACTTGGCCGTCGTTGAGTAGCTCGTTCTCCATCGGACCGTGTAGAACCGAACCTCCGACGTCTTTTGGTTCTTCGGGACAGAATTATCTGCCCAGATGACCCTCACTGCGTCGTGAGTAAGGCCAACAGCTTGGACACCTACTGGTGGGAGCATGGGGGTGGAGATATCTGGGATTGAGGTAGGGAAATCATCAAGGAAAGGATAAAAATCAACTTCTAAAGGGTCAACGGGATCTGGACGCGTTCGATCAACGCAACGAACATTCCGAAAACACGAAAAAAAGACGTTAAAACAAGAGGAAAGACCCAAAAAAAATAAAGCAAAGATCAAAAATCAAGAGTCACCAAAAAAAAAGGGGAGGGAGGGAGGGTAGAGGACACGAAGGGTTAAAAGCATGGCGGGCATGAGGAGGAGGAAGATGAGGAGAAGACAAAAAGAGGCGTTAATACGAACAAAAAAACACGAAGGTCCGAGAAATCGGCGCGGGCCGAACGCTTCCGGGATGGATTCTTCCAATTTAACCCCCACTTTTCACCTTTATTACCCCCTTTCAACCCCTTTCTTACTCCAAACACGTTTTAAACCCCGTTTTTACAGCCTTCTTACCCCAATTTTTACCCCTTTTATCCCTTTTTATCCCTTTTTAGCCCTTTTTACCCCCTTTTACCCCCTCTAAACACATTTTTACCCCCCTTTTGTCCCCTTTTACCCCTTCAGACACTTTTTTAACCCCGTTTTTACACCCTTCTTACCCCAATTTTTACCCCTTTTACCCCCTTTTACCCCTTTTTACCCCCTTTTACCCCCTTTTACCCCCCTCTAAAACACATTTTTACCCCTCTTTTTTCCCCTTTAACCCCTTTTACCCCCTTTATCCCCCTTTAAACACTTTTTAACCCCACTTTTTACTTCCTTCCTACCCCGATTTTTACCACTTTTACCCCTTTTTACCCCCTTTTACCCCCTTTTACCCCCTCTAAACACATTTTTACCCCCCTTTTTTCCCCTTTTACCCCTTTTTAACCCCTTTCAGACACTTTTTTAACCCCGTTTTTACACCCTTCTTACCCCAATTTTTACCTCTTTTATCCCTTTTTACCCCTTTTAACCCCCTTTCCCCTTTTTTCCCCTTTTACTCCCTTTTTACCCCCTTTATCCCCCTCTAAACACTTTTTAACCCCCCTTTTTATTCCCTTCCTACCCCAAGTTTTACCCCTTTAATCCCTTTTGACCCCTTTTTACCCTCTTTTACCCCCTTTTCCCCCCTCTAAACACATTTTTACCCCCCTTTTTTCCCCTTTTACCCCTTTTGACCCCCTTCAGACACTTTTTTAACCCCGTTTTTACACCCTTCTTACCCCAATTTTTACCCCTTTTATCCCTTTTCCCCCTTTTTACCCCCTTTTACCCCCTTTTACCCCCCTCTAAACACATTTTTACCCCTCTTTTTTCCCCTTTTTACCCCTTTTACCCCCTTTACCCCCCTCTAAACACTTTTTAACCCCCCTTTTTACTCCCTTCCTACCCCGATTTTTACCCCTTTTACCCCTTTTTACCCCTTTTTACCCCCTTTTACCCCCTCTAAACACATTTTTACCCCCCTTTTGTCCCCTTTTACCCCTTCAGACACTTTTTAAACCCCGTTTTTACACCCTTCTTACCCCAATTTTTACCCCTTTTATCCCTTTTTACCCCTTTTACCCCCTTTACCCCCATCTAAACACTTTTTAACCCCCCTTTTTACTCCCTTCTTATCCCGATTTTTACCCCTTTTACCCCCTTTTACCCCTTTTTACCCCCTTTTACCCCCTTTTACCCCCTCTAAACACATTTTTACCCCCCTTTTTTCCCCTTTTACGCGTTTTTAACCCCTTTTAACCCCCTTCAGACACTTTTTAACCCCGTTTTTACACCCTTCTTACCCAATTTTTACCCCTTTTATCCCTTTTTACCCCTTTTACCCCCTTTTACCCCCTTTAACCCCCTCTAAACACATTTTTACCCCCCTTTTTCCCCCTTTTACCCCTTTTAACCCCTTTCTTACTCCAAACACATTTTTTAACCCCGTTTTTACTCCCTTCTTACCCCAATTTTTACCCCTTTTATCCCTTTTTTTCCCCTTTTAACCACTTTTACCCCCTTTACCCCCCTCTAAACACTTTTTAACCCCCCTTTTTACTCCCTTCTTATCCCGATTTTTACCCCTTTTATCCCTTTTTACCCCCTTTTTCCCCCTTTTACCCCTTTTTAACCCCTTTTGACCCCCTTCAGACACTTTTTAATGCCTTCTTACTCCCTTCCTATCCTGATTTTTAACCCTATTATCCCTTTTTACCCCTTTTTACCCCTTTTTACCCCCTTTTACCCCCTCTAAACACATTTTTACCCCCATTTTTTCCCCTTTTACCCCTTTTTAACCCCTTTTGACCCCCTTCAGACACTTTTTTAACCCCGTTTTTACACCCTTCTTACCCCAATTTTTACCTCTTTTATCCCTTTTTACCCCTTTTAACCCCCTTTCCCCTTTTTTCCCCTTTTACTCCCTTTTTACCCCCTTTATCCCCCTCTAAACACTTTTTAACCCCCCTTTTTATTCCCTTCCTACCCCAAGTTTTACCCCTTTAATCCCTTTTGACCCCTTTTTACCCTCTTTTACCCCCTTTTACCCCCTCTAAACACATTTTTACCCCCCTTTTTTTCCCCTTTTTAACCCCTTTTGACCCCCTTCAGACACTTTTTTAACCCCGTTTTTACACCCTTCTTACCCCAATTTTTACCCCTTTTATCCCTTTTTACCCCCTTTAACCCCTTTTAACCCCTTTTACCCCCTTTACCCCCCTCTAAACACATTTTTACCCCCCTTTTTCCCCTTTTACTCCTTTTTAACCCCTTTTGACCCCCTTCAGACACTTTTTAACGACCTTTTTACTCCCTTCCTATCCTGATTTTCAACCCTTTTATCCCTTTTTATCCCTTTTTACCCCTTTTACCCCCTTTACCCCCCTCTAAACACATTTTTACCCCCCTTTTCCCCCTTTTACCCGTTTTTAACCCCTTTTGACCCCCTTCAGACACTTTTTAACGCCTTTCTACTCCCTTCCTATCCTGTTTTTCAACCCTTTTATCTCTTTTTACCCCTTTTTACCCCTTTTTACCCCTTTTTACTCCCTTTTTACCCCCTTTTACCCCCTCTAAACACATTTTTACCCCCCTTTTTTCCCCTTTTACCCCTTTTAACCCCTTTTGACCCCCTTCAGACACTTTTTAATGACCTTTTTACTCCCTTCCTCTCCTGATTTTTACCCTTTTTACCCCTTTTTACCCCTTTTTACCCCCTTTTACCCCCTTTTACCCCCTCTAAAAACACATTTTTACCCCATTTTTTCCCCTTTTAAACCCTTTCTTACTCCAAACACATTTTTTAACGCCTTTTTACTCCCTTCTTACCCCAATTTTTACCCCTTTTACCCCCTTTTTACCCCTTTTTAACCCCTTTTTACCCCCTTTTACCCCCTCTAAACACAGTTTTACCCCCCTTTTTTCCCCTTTTACCCCTTTTGACCCCCTTCAGACACTCTTTTAACCCCGTTTTTACACCCTTCTTACCCCAATTTTTACCCCTTTTATCCCTTTTTACCCCTTTTTACCCCCTTTTACCCCCTTTTACCCCCTCTAAACACATTTTTACCCCCCTTTTTTCCCCTTTTACCCCTTTTAACCCCTTTTGACCCCCTTCAGACACTTTTTAACGCCTTTTTACTCCCTTCCTCTCCTGATTTTCAACCCTTTTATCCCTTTTTATCCCTTTTTACCCCTTTTGAGCCCCTCTAATCACATTTTTAACCCCTTTTTTACTCCCTTCTTACCCCGAGTTTTACACATTTATCCATTTTTTACCCCTTTTACCCCTTTTAACCCTCTCTAAACACATTTTTACCCCCCTTTTTCCCCTTTTACTCCTTTTTAACCCCTTTTGACCCCCTTCAGACACTTTTTAACAACCTTTTTACTCCCTTCCTATCCTGATTTTCAACCCTTTTATCCCTTTTTATCCCTTTTTACCCCTTTTACCCCCTTTACCCCCCTCTAAACACATTTTTACCCCCCTTTTCCCCCTTTTACCCGTTTTTAACCCCTTTTGACCCCCTTCAGACACTTTTTAACGCCTTTCTACTCCCTTCCTATCCTGTTTTTCAACCCTTTTATCTCTTTTTACCCCTTTTTACCCCTTTTTACCCCTTTTTACTCCCTTTTTACCCCCTTTTACCCCCTCTAAACACATTTTTACCCCCCTTTTTTCCCCTTTTACCCCTTTTAACCCCTTTTGACCCCCTTCAGACACTTTTTAATGACCTTTTTACTCCCTTCCTCTCCTGATTTTTACCCTTTTTACCCCTTTTTACCCCTTTTTACCCCCTTTTACCCCCTTTTACCCCCTCTAAAAACACATTTTTACCCCATTTTTTCCCCTTTTAAACCCTTTCTTACTCCAAACACATTTTTTAACGCCTTTTTACTCCCTTCTTACCCCAATTTTTACCCCTTTTACCCCCTTTTTACCCCTTTTTAACCCCTTTTTACCCCCTTTTACCCCCTCTAAACACATTTTTACCCCCCTTTTTTCCCCTTTTACCCCTTTTGACCCCCTTCAGACACTCTTTTAACCCCGTTTTTACACCCTTCTTACCCCAATTTTTACCCCTTTTATCCCTTTTTACCCCTTTTTACCCCCTTTTACCCCCTTTTACCCCCTCTAAACACATTTTTACCCCCCTTTTTTCCCCTTTTACCCCTTTTAACCCCTTTTGACCCCCTTCAGACACTTTTTAACGCCTTTTTACTCCCTTCCTCTCCTGATTTTCAACCCTTTTATCCCTTTTTATCCCTTTTTACCCCTTTTGAGCCCCTCTAATCACATTTTTAACCCCTTTTTTACTCCCTTCTTACCCCGAGTTTTACACATTTATCCATTTTTTACCCCTTTTACCCCTTTTAACCCTCTCTAAACACATTTTTACCCCCCCTTTTTTCCCCTTTTACTCCTTTTTAACCCCTTTTGACCCCCTTCAGACACTTTTTAACGACCTTTTTACTCCCTTCCTATCCTGATTTTCAACCCTTTTATCCCTTTTTATCCCTTTTTACCCCTTTTTACTCCCTTTTACCCCCTTTAACCCTCTCTAAACACTTTTTAACCCCTTTTTTCCCCCTTTACCCCTTTTTAGCCCCTTTTGACCCCCTTCAGACACTTTTTTAGCCCCGTTTTTACACCCTTCTTACCCCAATTTTTACCCCTTTTTTCCCTTTTTACCCCCTTTTACCCCCTTTACCCCCCTCTAAACACATTTTTACCCCCCCTTTTTCCCCTTTTACCCCTTTTTAACCCCTTTTGACCCCCTTCAGACACTTTTTAACGCCTTTTTACTCCCTTCCTATCCTGATTTTCAACCCTTTTATCCCTTTTTACCCCTTTTTACCCCTTTTTACTCCCTTTTACCCCCTTTTACCCCCTCTAAACACATTTTTACCCCCTTTTTTCCCCTTTTCTCCCTTTTAACCCCTTTCTTACTCCAAACACATTTTTTAACGCCTTTTTGCTCCCTTCTTACCCCAATTTTTACCCCTTTTATCCCTTTTTACCCCCTTTAACCCCTTTTACCCCCTTTACCCCCCTCTAAACACTTTTTAACCCCCCTTTTTACTTCCTTCCTACCCCGATTTTTACCCCTTTTATCCCTTTTTACCCCCTTTTACCCCCTTTAACCCCCTCTAAACACATTTTTACCCCCCTTTTTTCCCCTTTTACCCCTTTTTAACCCCTTTCAGACACTTTTTTAACCCCGTTTTTACACCCTTCTTACCCCAATTTTTACCCCTTTTATCCCTTTTTACCCCTTTTACCCCCTTTTACCCCCTCTAAACACTTTTTAACCCCCCTTTTTCCCCCTTTTACCCCTTTTTAACCCCTTTTGACCCCCTTCAGACACTTTTGTAACCCCGTTTTTACACCCTTCTTACCCCAATTTTTACCCCCTTTATCCCTTTTTATCCCTTTTTACCCCCTTTTACCCCCTTTAACCCCCTCTAAACACATTTTTACCCCCCTTTTTTCCCCTTTTACTCCTTTTTAACCCCTTTTGACCCCCTTCAGACACTTTTTAACGACCTTTTTACTCCCTTCCTATCCTGATTTTCAACCCTTTTATCCCTTTTTATCCCTTTTTACCCCTTTTTACTCCCTTTTACCCCCTTTAACCCTCTCTAAACACTTTTTAACCCCTTTTTTCCCTTTTTACCCCTTTTTAACCCCTTTTGACCCCCTTCAGGCACTTTTTTAACCCCGTTTTTACACCCTTCTTACCCCAATTTTTACCCCTTTTATCCCTTTTTACCCCTTTTACCTCCCTTTCCCCCTTTTTCCCCTTTTACTCCCTTTTTACTCCTTTTGAGCCCCTCTAATCACATTTTAACCCCTTTTTTACTCCCTTCTTACCCCGAGTTTTACCCCTTGTATCCCTTTTTACCCCTTTTTACCCCCTCTAAACACATTTTTACCCCCCTTTTTTCCCCTTTTACTCCTTTTTAACCCCTTTTGACCCCCTTCAGACACTTTTTAACGCCTTTTTACTCCCTTCCTCTCCTGATTTTCAACCCTTTTATCCCTTTTTATCCCTTTTTACCCCTTTTGAGCCCCTCTAATCACATTTTAACCCCTTTTTTACTCCCTTCTTACCCCGATTTTTACCCCTTTTATCCATTTTTTTACCCTTTTTACCCCTTTTACCCCCCTCTAAACACATTTTTACCCCCCTTTTTTCCCCTTTTACCCCTTTTTAACCCCTTTTGACCCCCTTCAGACACTTTTTAACCCCTTTTTTACTCCATTCCTACCCCCCCCCCCCTTAAATATGGAAGAGACCAACGGCTCTCCAAATGATTTGGCTCATCTTTAAAAATGTTGAATGAGACAGCGTCGGAAACACCTTCAAAAGGGACCATTGTGACATCCAACCTGCTTTAGAAGTCTCACATCTAAGTCCCAACTGCCCTTTGCCACCCCCTTGGTGCCTTCAGGCTCCACCAAATCATGGATGGGCTTGGTTTCTACTGGAATAACCATCAGCCTTTCTGCATCTCGTTAATTTTGGTGATAATTATGAATATTAAGCTTTATCATCATCTGGTGGCCACTGCCTGAAGAACATGCCGTGAACTTCCAGGAACCAAGGGAGATCTGAAGAAGAAGCGACTTAGGTGAGGCTTGGCTGAGAAGTGGCCTCAGGAATGGGATTCAGGAATGGACAGCTCAAAGATAAGATGGGTGAGGACCCTACTGGACGTTGTTGAAGAAGAGAACTTGACCTCCCCCAGGATCCCTCACTTTTACATCAAGGAGGAAGTCAACGGGATGGATTTACTCAGTTGGTCAATTTTGGGTCGCAGCTCCCGTAGGAATTATCGATGCTTTTCTCTCTCAGCGGCCTCTCTCAAGCTCTTCTGTCATCTTGGCCTCTTGAACGTGGCCCAACATCTGTTGGGCGAAGCCCAACTCAACAGCTTCACCGCTGGAGACCGTGGTTTGAGATGGTCGGGGTGATAAACGTGCACAGCTGGAGAGCTGGGTTGCCTTCAAGTGGTTCCTCTCCAGATGTGCCTGTGATGGGGTGGCCTTTGGGCGAGCGAGATGCCGGAGGACCCCAACGTGTGCCGTGCAGGGTCAGGGACTTCATTATTGAGACAGAGGTTGTCTCTTTCCCCTTGGGGCCTCGTGGAGATGATCATGGAGATGACACTCAACGTAGGAAGCAGGGGTTGCTCCCATCTCTGGCCGTGTTGAAGGTCTTGGCCAACTTCCGGGCCGTCTTTGAGTTAGGGTTTACCAGTCGTGGGTTTTCTAAACACAGCATCAAAAATGCAGTGGGGAAATCCCACTCCCCCCCTCCCAAAAAAAAAGAATTGGGGTTGTTTTTAACAAAACTAAGGTTCTAATTAATTAATCAGAGCCCAAATGCCACTAATTAGTCCCTTACTGACAGTTTTGCGGCGGTTGTGCCGGTCCAGCTCGTGGCACCCTTGGATCACTCTTGCTTTCTGGTTTTGGGCCTCGTTATTCACAACTTGGGAAAGGTCACAGCCTTCAGAAGGGAAAAGAAAAAGCAGAGGAGACAAAGGTGGTGGAAATATCTGATGGACCTTTAGGTTCCTTTGGTGGTTTCTTTCAGCGAAACCTTGAGGTTGGGTGCTGGAGGAAACGAAAGCGCTCGGTGGTTGTTGAAGAACTCCAAAACCCAACCACGGGTTTTTTTATATGGGGAGGGTTGGGCTGTTGAATCTTTAACGTGGAGTTGAGGGGGATGTTTTAGGAAATGTGGACTTCCTTTCTCCTTTCTTTCCCATAGATGATGGGAAGAGGTTGGGTTTAACAATAGAAATCCTCAGCTCTGCTCAATCCAGATAATTCAGTTTATGAAACGCGTCCCCTTTGACTTGAGGAAGAAGGGAAACCTCTACAATCCCCCAGGTTCTTCAAGAAAAGGCATTTTGGATGGTGAAAAATGCTTAGTTCTGTTGGGTTTGTACAAGCCAATGATTGGAAGTTAAAATGACCAGAGGTGACCAGTCCATATTTTAGGAAATACGGACTTTAGTCTTTCCCTCCTCTACTCCCCCTCGTGGAGGTGATGATGGAAAGAGGTTAAATTTAGCAAATTAAATGATCAGACTCAATTAATCAGATGAATTCCATTTCTTAAAACACTTCCCCGTTGACCTGAGGAAGAGGGAAACATCTGCAATCCAGCGGTGGTTGAAAATAAAGCCCTAAATTTTGCCCTTTTCCCACCAAAATTTCGTTTGTTGCTGTTTACCCCAAGGCCACCTCTTTTGGAGAATTGAAACTCTTGAGGGAGAAGAAGTTTCTCGCTGGCTTTGGAGTTGTTTTTATAACTGTTGGGTTCCAAAAATGGAATTTGCACCTCTTATCCACCAAAATATCTCCAGGTAAGTGCTAAGTGGACACACAAAGACAGGACTTTGGGGTTATTTGTGGTGGCTCCAGGTCCATCAATTCGGTTGCTCCTCGGGGAAACCAAGCATTTTGGAGATGGTTCTCCACGAATGACTCAAGCTCCTTTCAGAGCTGCGTCCTGCGGGTGGGAAGCTGTCTCTCAACAAGAAACATGGAGGTAGACTTTCTCCTAGATGGTCACCAAAAGAGAGCCCAACCCCTGGATTACCTCTTCCACCCGTGGGTATTTGGTTTCAGAGAGGTTCTAACAGAGACGTAAAATCAAGCCCCACCAACCAAAAAAAGTGGTTATTGAATAGAAGAAAAGACTAAAAACCCCAAAGCACAGGTGGATCCCGAGGTGAACCCAATGGATAAAGATCTTCCAAGACACACACTCAACAAGAACAACCTCTGGAGGCTCCAGACTAAAAGAAAGGTCATTAATTTTGAGCCAGAAGTTCCCCAACTCCTTATTTTTGATCGTGTTCCTTCCCATCGCCCTTGAAGGTCTACTCAATCTCTTTGTTTTCCCTTCTCCTTTTGAGTTTCCAAGATTTCTCCTGGGAATACTTCACACAAAAACCCAAAACCAGGTGGAGAAAAGCTCTTTTTTCCCTCCCCCTCTTTCCTAGAGCCACCAAAAATGCCATTTGGTTGCTTTGACCCTCGAGGGCCGCCCAAGCCAAGTGTCAACGATTGGATTTGCTCTCAGCGACACAGCTTCACCCTCCTCTTTCCAGGAGGTTCTGAACTTCATGGGCGGAACACGAGGAGAAAACTTTGCCAAATGGTGAGGTCACTCCAGAGGGGAAACTCCACAGGTTTGGGTGGTTCTTTTATTTTGTTTTTGGGGGGGTGGTCCTCAAGTCTATTCTTTTAACCCTTCCCCAGCCACAGCAGCAACGAAGACGAGGCGACGCTACCCATAATCTTGCTTTTACGACTCTGACGTGGTCCCAGTGATGTCTTTCTGACAACCAAGTGCCCAAAAGCAACCAATCCACTTTCTCCTGGGTAAATCCCCCTCCTCCAAACCTTACCCTGCCAGGAAAACAAATCAGGTTATTCCTCTACCTTTTGTAACCTCTCTACGTGTTTCTTGGCAACGGGAGTGGTGAAAGTGGCTTTTAACCAATCCCTTGTCGTTTCGATCGCTTCCGAAACGAAGGAAGGACCAATCTGGGCGTAATTCAGCGAAGAATTTGGCCCTGATCTTGAAATATTCAACTGCTTTGGGTGCCATGCTTCACCCAAAGCCACCCCACACCAGAGAGCAAGCACCCTCTTAAATTTATACAGCCTGGGTGCTGGGAAGGGTCAATAATTCGTCCGAGTCGCGTCGTTACGATGAGTGGAAGAGGAAGCTGGTTTATTCCAGCAGGGACTTGGAGGTTGAAGGGTTCTTCTCTTCCATTGCCTTGACCTTTTCACGTTCTCTGTTGGGGAGTGGATTATGAACCAGGTGGGGAACTCACCTGTCAACGACCTGGTGGTGGCACTTTCATACAGAGGAACGCCTTCCCCCGCGTTGTTGAAGGCCTTTAAGGAGATGACATAGTGGGAACTTGGCTCTGGAGGAGAAGACAAAGAAGGCAAAACAGAGGACAGGTTGTTAAAGTCAGGTTTGGGGTGAGGAACGGACGAGATCTTCCCTGGAAAGCAAGAAGAAAGAACACAAAGTTCCTAGAGTTGTAGAAGAGAAAGATGGAATGGGTTGGAAGGGAACTTAAAGATCACCTCGTTTCAAGTCAAGGAACACAAGTGATGAACACAACCACCACAAGACCCTTTTTGGGTTCCAAAGGCTTTATTTAGCTCAGTCTCGTGGTGGTTCCTTCCATAATGAGCTGAAGGTCTCTAAGGCATCTGCAGAAGAGAGTTGGAACCAACCTCCCGACCCATCGCTCAAAGAGGAGGAGGCTCCAGATGTGGTGCTACCTACGGAGCTCCACGGTGAGCTCCGAGGTGAGACAGTGGAACAGGTTGACCAGGGAAGCTGTGGATGTCTCCTCCCTGGAAAGTGTTCAAGGCCAGGTTGGATGGGGCCTTGAGTTGCTTAGGTCTTGAAAATGGATGATCTTGAAGGTCTTTTCTACTCCAAACCATTCCATGATTCTACGGATGTTGAGGGTTCCAGAGCTTTCCTGGTGGCTCCTGACACACTGCTGGATGGAGTTGTGGGAACCAGGGCTGTGGTGCTGAGCTCTGGTGACCAAGAAGGCATCTAACCCTGCATAAGGACCACTGCTGGATGATATGGAAGGGTCACCACCTTTGGGATGCTGGAATTCATACCCAGGAACCACACGTAGCCAAGTTCTCCAACGCTGCTCTGGTGGACCTCATGGTCTTATAGAATTGTAGAATGTCTTGAGTTGGAAGGGACCCACGAGGACCAACTCTTGGCCCTGCAGAGGACAACCCCAACGTTCACACCGTGTGACTGAAGGTGTTGGCCAAATGCTTCTGGAATATTGTCAGGCTGGGACTGCTTCCACGGGGAGTTCTTCAAGAGCTCCACCACCCTCTGGAGGAAGAACCTTCTCCTGATGTCCAACCCAACCCTCTCCTGGCCCATCTTCCTGCTCTTCCCTTGGATCCTGTCCTTGGTGACCAGAGAGAAGAGCTCAGCCCCTGCTCCTCCTCCTCCTCCCCTTGTGAAGAAGCTGAAGAGCACGAGGAGGTCCCCCCTCAGTCATCTCCAGGTTGAGAACAGACCAAGTGGCTCCAGCTGCTCCTCAGACAACCCTTCACCAGCTTCGTGGCCTCCTCTGGACCCTCTCCAGGAGCTTTGGAGCCTTTGTACCCTCTGGTGTCCCAAAGTGTCCCTCAGTGCTCCAGGTGGGACCTCACCTGTGCAGAGCAGAGTGGGACAACGCCCTCCTTCTCTTACCTGGTGTCCTCAACTTCTGGACACCGAGACCAAAGCCTCCAGTGGTGATGTCTTGATGGCACAATTGGGTTGGTAATGGCCAACATCCATCTTAGAATTGGAAAGGTTCGAAAAGACCTCTAAGACCACCCAGTCCAACCATCAACCCAACCCCACCGTGTCCACCGAACCACGTCCCAACGTGCCGTGGCCACCCTTCCGCGGATGGTGACTCCACCATTGCCCTGGGCAACCTCTTCCAATCCTTCCACTCATTCCACGAAGAAGATGTTGGTCCTGACATCCAACCTAAACCTCCTCTGGCACAACCTGAGGGCACTTCCTCTCATCCTTATCCTTGGGAGAAGAGCCCAGCACCCACCTCACCACCTTTCAAGGAGATGAAGACAACGATGAGGTCTCCCCTCAGCTTCCTCTTCTCCAGACTAAGCCCAGGTCCCTCAGCCACTTCTCATAAGACTTGTCCTCCAACCTCTTCCCCAACCTCTTTCCTGTCCTCCAGAGGCCCTCCAGCCCCTCCATATCTTTCTTTACCACACTCTTGATGGGAAGAGCTTCAACAGGAAGGTTGTGGGAGACAAAGAAGTCCTGGGAATGACCTTCTGGGTGCTTGGCCCACTTCCTGTGTCCCACATAACCACAGGACAACTCTCAATCCATCCCCAGATGAAAACGAAGGGCGACGAGAAGGTCACATCCACGTTGGTATTTTTTGGGCTCTTCTCTGAGCAGAACAAGGAAATCCATTCTCCTGATGTTTCCCAGGTCAACTTCTCCATCTCCAACCTTCTGGCTTTGAAGCTGGGAATTCTATTTCAGAGAATGGAAAGGGTTGGCTTGGAAGGGTCTTCAAAGATCATCCAGATCCAACTTCCCTGCCATGGGCAAGGATACCTTCTGCGAGACGAGGAGGCTCAAGACCTCATCCAACCTGGTCTTGAACACCTCCAGAGAGGGGACATCCCCAACTTCTCAGGGCTTCCCCACCCTCATTGTGAAGAATTCCTTCATAGCCAAGGTTCTCCAACCCCTGGATTGTCCTCATAGCCAAGGTTCTCCAGCCCTTGGATCCTCCTCATAGCCAAGGTTCTCCAGCCCTTGGATCCTCCTCATAGCCAAGGTTCTCCAGCCATTGGATTGTCCTCATAGTCAAGGTTCTCCAGCCCTTGGATCATCCTCATAGCCAAGGTTCTCCAGCCCTTGGATCCTCCTCATAGCCAAGGTTCTCCAGTCTTTGGATTGTCCTCATAGTCAAGGTTCTCCAGCCCTTGGATCATCCTCATAGCCAAGGTTCTCCAGTCTTTGGATTGTCCTCATAGCCAAGGTTCTCCAGCCCTTTGATCGTCCTCATAGCCAAGGTTCTCCAGCCCTTGGATCCTCCTCATAGCCAAGGTTCTCCAGCCATTGAATCATCTTCATACTCAAGGTTCTCCAGCCATTGGATCCTCCTCATAGCCAAGGTTCTCCAGCCATTGGATCATCTTCATAGCCAAGGTTCTCCAGCCCTTGGATCCTCCTCATAGCCAAGGTTCTCCAGCCCTTGGATCCTCCTCATAGCCAAGGTTCTCCAGCCCTTGGATTGTCGTCATAACTAAGGTTCTCCAGCCCTTGGATCCTCCTCATAGCCAAGGTTCTCCAGCCCTTGGATCCTCCTCATAGCCAAGGTTCTCCAGCCCTTGGTGCTCTAGGTTCTCCCCAGAACCTTCTCTTCTCCAGGCTGAACAACCCCAACTCTCTCAGCCTGTCCTCACAGCAGAGGTTCTCCAGCTCTCTAATCATCTCCATGGCCTCCTCTGGACCCATTCCCACAGTTCCATCTCCTTCTTATCTTGGGGATTCCAGAACTGGTTGAAGGACTCCAGATGGGGGTCTCCTCGAGTGCTGGGTTCAGTTCTGGGCTCCTCTTCAAGAAGGTCATTGAGGGGTTGGAGAGCATCCAGAGAAGGGCAACGAGGCTGGTGGAGGAGCTGGAGAACAAGTCCTATGAGGAAAGGCTGAGGGACCTGGGGTTGTTCAGCCTGGAGAAGAGGAGGCTGAGGGGAGACCTCCTCACTGTCTCCAACTGCCTGAGAGGAGGTGGTGGCAGAGCCAGTGTTGATCTCTTCTCTCAAGGTGATGGGACAAGAGGAGATGACCATGAGTTGCACCAGGGGAGGTTCAGACTGGATATTGGGAAGAACTTCTTCACCAAAAGGGTTTTCAGGCCCTGGAACATCTGCCCAGGGAGGTGGTGGAGTCCCCATCCCTGGAGGTTTTCAAGAGGAGACTGGATGAGGCACTGAGGTTTAGATGATGGGTTGGGTTCTAGGTTGGACTTGATGATCTTGGAGGTCCTTTCCAACCTTCTAATACCGCGTGATACTTTATAGAATCATTTGGTTGGAAAGACCTTTGAGATGATGGAGTCCAACCATACCTGCCCACTGCCAAACCAGAGCTCTCAGCACCTCTACCTGTCATTTAAATCCCTCCAGATGTGGTGGCCCAACCACCTCCTTGGGAAAAGGACAACTTGACTTTGTGTGTCCTTCCACCTTCCAGTAGCCACAATGGTAGAGGAGAACAATTTCAATCCACCGGAAGAGTCGTAATAGCTGAAGAACATCAACTTTCCACAAATACCAAGTGCAGTTACCCTCTTAGAAAGCTTCAGGTTGTATCTAGAACATCTTCCACCTGGTGGCCATGGCCATCAGAGGCCCTTCTCAGTGGTCTTTTAATACCTGAAGGAAAACAAACACCAAAGCCCCCCAAAAATCCAAGACTTTTCTCCAAACACTTCATGAAATCACAAAAGGACCCAACAAGGATCAACGAGGCCATGCAAAAGACAACCCCAACATCCACACCGTGGTGACCACTCAAGAACTGAAGTGGACATCTCTTCTTTGGGTTTTCCCCAAAGCCAAAGCTTAGGTAGCTCCAATATGATTTCCATTTCCAATACTTCCGTATTGAGAATGGCGAAACGTTCAACTGAAAACTCCTTAAAGACACAAAATGACTTCAAATAAGTTCCTCAGCACCCAAATCCCTTTGGAAATTCAAGAAAACCCCAACTTTAATCCTGACCATTAAGCAGAGACGTTCCTTGGTCATAACTTTCATGTGCCACCATATTTCTTCCACAACCAAACCCAGACGTCGTTCCGCTTCGCGTAATAACGACCACGCTTGTGGGAGCAGCGAAACGGTTGGATGGAGCAGGTCCTTGGTGCTGCAGAAGACCAATCCCAAAGGAAAAGGTCCTCAGATCTTCGAATTTTTGGTCTTGCAGGATTTGCATAATAGAATTATGGAATGGATTGTGTTGGAAGGGATCTTAAAACCCATCCAGTTCCAACCCCCTTTCCACCTTCCGTTGGGTGACGTTGCTCGAAGCCTCATCCAAGGTGGTGTTGGACACCTCCAGGGAGATAATTAGTCCAGCTGTGCACCCCTAAAACACTGAGATAATGGATTTTATTTTAATATCTAATCATTCCCAGATCATTAAGCAGAAAACTTACCTTTTAAATCAGGACTAAAAGCTGTAAAGAGGAAACGACGAGGAAACCGTTCAATTTTTTTTTCACTTCCCTCAAATTTTGAGCTGTTTTCCCAGTGCTTGGGGAGAAATCCCTCACCATGAGAAGGATCCAGGTCCCTGCTTACCACGCTGAGAATTCAGAGGAAGTGCCACTGAGCTGGGCCATGATTAATGAAGAACCACTTCTCTCTTGGCACCCTCTTGAAAGACACAAAATAGGAGTTTCTCGTTGCCGTTCAATTCAAATCTGGGGGGGGATAACTGGGAATAACATCTTAAGGTCCTGTTCTTGGCACCAGTGGGAGTTGGAATTAGGAGAACTGAAGAAAAGGAGGATTTGATCAGATTTGAGAGCATCCAGGATTGAGAACATCCAGGATTGAGAGCATCCAGGATTGAGAGCATCTAGAATTTTGACGGCAGGGCCGAACGCGTCGTGAAATGTAGAAAGAGCCAAAGAAAGCGACGTAGAAAGAGGGAGCGAAGAAAAAGGAAGCCACCAACCCAACGGGAACGTGGTGTGGTGGAGTGAACTGAGTGAAAGCAACCACTCACCCAAGTTCTCGATGGAGTAAAACCTCTGCTTGCTGTCCACCCTGACGGTCTCAGCGTACGGACTGCCCACGCCGTAGCCGATGATGTAGCCGCGGACGACGACGTTGGGGTTCAACGGCGGAGTCCAACTCATGACGATACTCGTCGACAAAGGCCTGACGTGGAGAGAGCTGGGCTGGTCAGGAACCTGAGATTCTGGGAGTCACAAGAAGAGAAAAACAAAAACAAAAACAAACCAAACCAACTCAATCAACGGTCTACTCCTTCGGAAAGTCGGAGTCTGGGTTAAAAGAACCTCCCAAACTCCACAAGTGGACTCAGGTCCATGCAGAGCTCATACGGAGGTCCATTTCTGAGCTACGTCCTCCCAAGAGCACCAAAACACCTCATCCTTTTCTAAACATCTCCTTCTTCCCACCTGAGAGATCTGGAGAGCTTTAAAAGAACGCAGGACGATGAAAGATGACCTAAAAGAGCATTTCCAAGTGGACCTCGCCGGTCTACACACAAGCTCACCATCATCCTCCTTCCCTCTGCGCTCCCAAAACGTTGAGTTGCTTAGATCTAGGAAAATTCTAGAATAACCTCTCTCTTTCCCACGGAAAGAAGTGAATTTTGATTCTTAGACACGCCCCTTCTCCTCTGGAACTGCTTTGAGTCACACACCAACCCCTCAGAGATGAAAAAGGTTCGAGAGAAGGTACAATTAATTCATCTCAAGAGGAATTCATCCCTTGATTTGCCTTTCAGGAGGTCGATTTTATTGGTGAGTTGAGGAAATGCCTTTTGTTGGAGTTCAACCTGGTCATTACCATATCACAAGGCTCTTCAGAGGAGCCTCCGGAGCAGCTTGTCTTTTTTGAGAGCAGAAAGAGACAAGTCACTACTTTCCTCCAATAAAAAGGCTTGTAATATGGTAGGTGGAAAGCTTAGGTAGGAGGAAACGAGGCCAGAGGGGAAATAAAACCAAGAATAATAGAGATTGGTGGAAACTCCAACAAAAGACACCTCGTGGTGGTGAAGCATTCCCAGTGGAAACCTTGGAAAAGGTCCTAAAGAGGAATTAACCCTTCTCAGACACGTTCTGAGGAACAGATTTGAGGTTCTGAGAAGATTTCACACCTTCAAGGAGGTCTGGTGAGCACCTCACTGGCCTGAAACCCCCCAGAAACTTCAGGAACCCCTCCCAGAAGTCCAAAAATTGCAAATAAACCCAAAAATAATGGAAATTGGTGGAAATTCCAACAGAAGACACCTTGAGGTGGTGGAGAATTCCCAGTGGAAACCTTGGATAAGGTCATAAAGTGGAATTAACCCTTCTCAGACACGTTCTGAGGAACAGATTTGAGGTTCTGAGAAGGTGTCACACCTTCAAGGAGGTCTGGTGAGCACCTCACCGGCCTGAAACCCCCCAGAAACTTCAGGAACCCCTCCCAGAAGTCCAAAAATTGCAAATAAACCCAATAATAATAGAAATTGGTGGAAACTCCAACAAAAGACACCTCGTGGTGGTGGAGAATTCCCAGTGGACACCTTGGGAAAGGTCCTAAAGAAGAATTAACCCTTCTCAGACACGTTCTGAGGAACAGATTTGAGGTTCTGAGAAGGTGTCACACCTTCAAGGAGGTCTGGTGAGCACCTCACCGGTCTGAAACCCCCCAGAAACTTCAGGAACCCCTCCCAGAAGTCCAAAAATTGCAAATAAACCCAATAATAATAGAAATTGGTGGAAATTCCAACAGAAGACACCTCGTGGTGGTGGAGAATTCCCAGTGGAAACCTTGGGAAAGGTCCTAAAGAGGAATTAACCCTTCTCAGACACGTTCTGAGGAACAGATTTGAGGTTCTGAGAAGGTGTCACACCTTCAAGGAGGTCTGCTGAGCACCTCACCGGCCTGAAACCCCCCAGAAACTTCAGGAACCCCTCCCAGAAGTCCAAAAATTGCAAATAAACCCAATAATAATAGAAATTGGTGGAAATTCCAACAGAAGACACCTGGAGGTGATGGAGAATTCCCAGTGGAAACCTTGGAAAAGGTCCTAAAGAGGAATTAACCCTTCTCAGACACGTTCTGAGGAACAGATTTGAGGTTCTGAGAAGGTGTCACACCTTCAAGGAGGTCTGGTGAGCACCTCACCAGCCTGAAACCCCCCAGAAACTTCAGGAACCCCTCCCAGAAGTCCAAAAAATGCAAATAAACCCAATAATAATAGAAATTGGTGGAAATTCCAACAGAAGACACCTCGTGGTGGTGGAGAATTCCCAGTGGAAACCTTGGAAAAGGTCCTAAAGAGGAATTAACCCTTCTCAGACACGTTCTGATGAATAGATTTGAGGTTCTGAGAAGCTTTCACGCCTTCAAGGAGGTCTGGTGAGCACCTCACCAGCCTGAAACCCCCCAGAAACTTCAGGAACCCCTCCCAGAAGTCCAAAAATTGCAAATAAACCCAATAATAATAGAAATTGGTGGAAATTCCAACAGAAGACACCTCGTGGTGGTGAAGAATTCCCAGTGGAAGCCTTGGGAAAGGTCCTAAAGAGGAATTAACTCTTCTCAGACACGTTCTGATGAACAGATTTGAGGTTCTGAGAAGGTGTCACACCTTCAAGGAGGTCTGGTGAGCATCTCACCGGCCTGAAACCCCCCAGAAACATCAGGAACCCCTCCCAGAAGTCCAAAAATTGCAAATAAACCCAATAATAATAGAAATTGGTGGAAAATCCACCAAAAGACACCTCGTGGTGGTGGAGAATTCCCAGTGGAAACCTTGGAAAAGGTCCTAAAGAGGAATTAACCCTTCTCAGACACGTTCTGATGAACAGATTTGAGGTTCTGAGAAGGTGTCACACCTTCAAGGAGGTCTGGTGAGCACCTCACCAGCCTGAAACCCCCCAGAAACTTCAGGAACCCCTCCCAGGACTTCGAAAAAATGCAAATAAACCCAATAATAATAGAAATTGGTGGAAATTCCAACAGAAGACACCTCGTGGTGGTGGAGAATTCCCAGTGGAAACCTTGGAAAAGGTCCTAAAGAGGAATTAACCCTTCTCAGACACGTTCTGAGGAACAGATTTGAGGTTCTGAGAAGATTTCACACCTTCAAGGAGGTCTGGTGAGCACCTCACCGGCCTGAAACCCCCCAGAAACTTCAGGAACCCCTCCCAGAAGTCCAAAAATTGCAAAAAAACCCAATAATAATAGAAATTGGTGGAAATTCCAACAGAAGACACCTCGTGGTGGTGGAGAATTCCCAGTGGAAACCTTGGGAAAGGTCCTAAAGAAGAATTAACCCTTCTCAGACACGTTCTGATGAACAGATTTGAGGTTCTGAGAAGGTGTCACACCTTCAAGGAGGTCTGGTGAGAACCTCACCGGCCTGAAACCCCCCAGAAACTTCAGGAACCCCTCCCAGAAGTCCAAAAATTGCAAATAAACCCAATAATAATAGAAATTGGTGGAAATTCCAACAGAAGACACCTCGTGGTGGTGGAGAATTCCCAGTGGAAACCTTGGGAAAGGTCCTAAAGAGGAATTAACCCTTCTCAGACACGTTCTGATGAACAGATTTGAGGTTCTGAGACGCTTTCACACCTTCAAGGAGGTCTGGTGAGCACCTCAACGGCCTGAAACCCCACAGAAACATCAGGAACCCCTCCCAGAAGTCCAAAAATTGCAAATAAACCCAATAATTATAGAAATTGGTGGAAATTCCAACAAAAGACACCTCGTGGTGGTGGAGAATTCCCAGTGGAAACCTTGGATAAGGTCCTAAAGAGGAATTAAGCCTTCTCAGACACGTTCTGATGAACAGATTTGAGGTTCTGAGAAGATTTCACACCTTCAAGGAGGTCTGGTGAGCACCTCACCGGCCTGAAACCCCCCAGAAACTTCAGGAACCCCTCCCAGAAGTTCAAAAAATGCAAATAAACCCAATAATTATAGAAATTGGTGGAAATTCCAACAAAAGACACCTCGTGGTGGTGGAGAATTCCCAGTGGAAACCTTGGGAAAGGTCCTAAAGAAGAATTAACCCTTCTCAGACACGTTCTGAGGAACAGATTTGAGGTTCTGAGACGCTTTCACACCTTCAAGGAGGTCTGGTGAGCACCTCACCAGCCTGAAACCCCCCAGAAACTTCAGGAACCCCTTCCAGGACTCCAAAAATTGCAAATAAACCCAATAATAATAGAAATTGGTGGAAACTCCAACAAAAGACACCTCGTGGTGGTGGAGAATTCCCAGTGGAAACCTTGGAAAAGGTCCTAAAGAGGAATTAACCCTTCTCAGACACGTTCTGATGAATAGATTTGAGGTTCTGAGAAGATTTCACACCTTCAAGGAGGTCTGGTGAGCACCTCACCAGCCTGAAACCCCCCAGAAACTTCAGGAACCCCTCCCAGAAGTCCAAAAAATGCAAAAAAACCCAATAATAATAGAAATTGGTGGAAATTCCACCAAAAGACACCTCGTGGTGGTGGAGAATTCCCAGTGGAAACCTTGGGAAAGGTCATAAAGAAGAATTAACCCTTCTCAGACACGTTCTGATGAATAGATTTGAGGTTCTGAGAAGCTTTCACACCTTCAAGGAGGTCTGGTGAGCACCTCACCGGCCTGAAACCCCCCAGAAACTTCAGGAACCCCTCCCAGAAGTCCAAAAATTGCAAATAAACCCAATAATAATAGAAATTGGTGGAAATTCCAACAAAAGACACCTCGTGGTGGTGGAGAATTCCCAGTGGAAACCTTGGAAAAGGTCCTAAAGAAGAATTAACCCTTCTCAGACCAAAAAGAACAATATTTAATCGTCTTGAAACGCGGAAAAGTCAACAAGAGGGGCAATTCCTCAACGTTTCTCCAACAGCAGAGGAGATCAGAGCATCCCAAGGTCCTGCTGCCTCCAAATGAAGCTTCTCACCTCTTCCAGGGCAGCACAGAGGAGCTGTTTGGGTTCAAAAGTGCTTGATTTCTTCATATTTTGGATGGAAATACTCCATTTACGCCGTTTTTGGAGGGAAATCAGGGCTGCTCGGCGCAATAAAAAACCAAAAGGCTGCTGAACTTCTCACCTTTTGTGTCTTAACTCTCCAAAATCAAGGTTTTTGAACCATTTGGGTTCATAAAACCCATTTTTCACTGAGCACGTGGGGTTTTTTTTTGCTTCTAACGCAACTTTAACGAGCTTTTCATGAGCTTGACGGTCAAACCTTTTCTGGAAAACCACTTCTTGTCTTCTTCCAGAATAGGTCTGAGTTTAAAACTTTGTGCTGTGCATTTCAAATCCCCAAAATCAACCTGAAATGTCACAATCAATTATTTCCCCCCCCAAAAAAAAACCCAATTAATTGCTTCTTTTCCCAACGGAGCGTGTTTTTCGACGGCAAAGGTCTTCCGCCAAACGTTACCGTAAAGCCAAAATTCAGAATTCATCCTTCCTAATCACTTGAGGAACCTGGACCATCCGGCTTTTGATTGGCTCTGCTGATTGGCAGTGTCCCAACACTGAGATATCCTGGAGTCAAACTTCTAGAGAAACATCTTGGATTCCTACTTTCTTCGTCAGGTTCTTTCCTTCCAGTTAGAAGCACAGAACAATCAAGGTTGGAAAAGACCTCGAAGATCATCCAATCCACCACCACCACCCCTACAAAACCCTGCCCTTAAGTGTTTGTTCTAGACCAATATCTTTCTCCTGGGATGTGACTTCTGAGAAGCAACCTTGAGATTGTGTTCTCCTACACTCTCCAATGAGTTCTTCAACCTGGATTCCCAAATGAGCCAAACCTTAACTACACCAAGAGTTTTCATGAAGGGACACCTCTGGGGACCTTGTAAGGGAATGCTGTGCTCAGACACACGAGATGTGGACGTTGGCAAGCCCTGCAGACCACCATCTCCACCAGGAGCAGGGTTCTCCATGAGATCTGCCTATGGAATCAGGTTCCTTGGTCCTGCATTTCTTACTCTCTTCCCCTACAGAATCATAGGATGGGTTGGGTTGGAAGGAACGTTAAAACCCATCCAGTTCCACCCCCTTGCCACGGGCAGGGACACCTCCCACTGGATCTAGGGGGCTCAAAGCCCCATCCAACCTGGCCTTCAACACCTCCAGGCATGGGGCAACCACCACTGCTCTGGGCAACCTGGGCCAGGGCCTCCCCACCCTCAAAGGAAAACTCTTCTTCCTAAGATATCATTTCAACCCTCTTTCAGCTTCAAACCACTCCCCCTCATCCTTTTTTTGCTGATCAAAAGCCCCTCCTCAGCTTTCCTGGAGACCCTCCAGCCCTGGGAGGCTGCTCTAAGGTCTCCCCAGAGTCTTCTCCTCTCCAGGCTGAACCACCCCAACTCTCTCAGCCTGGCCTCACAGGGTAGGTGCTCCAGCTCTTGGATCACAATTAGGCTCCCAAGAAATGGAAGCTGAAGTTCTGTGTCCCCACCTGGTGTGACATCTCCTCTTGGGATGCCACACCTTCCCACATGTTCTTCTGAGTCCTTCAACTACGGGATTGCTTGAGCACCATCCTCTTCCACCTCATCTTGAATATTGTGTCCAGTTCTGGGCCCCCCAGTTTGGGGAAGATGTCAGGATGCTGGAGAGTGTCCAGAGAAGGGCAACGAAGATGGTGAAGGGGCTGGAGCACAAGCCCTACGAGGAGTGACTGAGGGAGTTGGGGCTGTTTAGTGAAGAAGAGGAGGCTCAGGGGAGACCTCATTGCTCTCTACAACTCCCTAAAAGGAGGTTGGAGTCGGGCAGGGGTTGGTCTCTTCTCTCAGGTGACCAGGGACAGAACTGGAGGGCATGGATTTCATCAGGGAAAGGTTAGACTTGATGTGAGGAAGAAGTTCTTCACTGAAAGGCTGATTGGTCATTGGAATGAGCACCCAGGGAGGAGGTGGAGTCACCATCCCTGGAGGTGTTTAAGGGGAGACTGGATGAGGCACTGAGTGCCATGGTTTGGATGATGGGTTGGTGTTGGTGTTGGTGTTGGTGTTGGTGTTGATGTTGGGTTATAGGTTGGGCTTGATGATCTCAGAGGTCCTTTCCAACCTTCTGCTGCTGTCATACTGTGATCTCAAAGGTCTTTTCCATCTATGATTTTATGATTCTATGAACAAACAGAACCAAAAGCAGGGATTCAGCACCTGCCTGCAGAGATGCCCTCTGAGCTGTTGTTCATCCCAAGGATAATTGGTTTGGTTCATTATCCCTGTATCTAGTGATGAAAGACTATTTCTCCCTTTATTTTCTCTTTCAATTCAGTGCAGGTGTATGCTTTCATCTTTTCATAGAACTGTAGAACCATGCAATAGCTTGGTTGGAAAAGATCTTTGAGATCATCAAGTCCAACCAGTCAACTACTAAACCAGTCCCTGTGCACCTCATCTATCCATCTTCTAGACACCTCCAGGGATGGAGACTCTGTCACTGTCCCAAACAGCCTCTGCCCGGTCCTGAGAACCCTTCCAGTGAAGAAATCTTTCCTGGTGTCTAATCTGAGCCTCCCTTGGTGCAACTTGAAGCCATTTCCTCTCATCCTATCTCTCGTTACTTACAAGAAGAGCCCAGCACCCACCTCACCACAACCTCCTTTCAGGCAGTCGTAAAGAATGATGAGGCCTCAGCCTCTTCTCCAGGCTAAACAGCTCTAAGTCCCTCAGCTGCTTCTCGTAAGTCTTGTTCTCCAGCCCCTTCACCCCCTCTATTCCCTTTCTCTGGGTGCTCTCCAACCCCTCAATGTTCTTCTTGGAGTGAGGGGCCCAGAAGTGATGAACAACAGCACCGAGCCCAGGGAGATGATCCCTTCCCTCCTCCTGCTGGCCACACCATGGCTGATCCAAGCCAGGATGCTGATGGTCTTCTTGACCACCTGGGCCACTGCTGGCTCATATTCAGTGGTTGTCAGCCACACCCCCACCTCATTTCCTGCTTTCCAGCTGCTCTTCCTCAAGCTTGGAGTGCTCCATGAGGTGGTTTGGAGAGAATCAGCTTTGTTACAACTTCATTTGAAGGTCCAACTACTTGGGATCTCCTTGTGAATATTGTCCTTAAAAGCCTCCAATTCCACTGCCAAGCTGGAAAAATGCTTTACCTTTGGGCCACTCGAGCAATTTTCTTCGACGTTCCAACACCTTTCATTTCCAAAACCCGGGTGGTTTTCACTCCTCTTGTTTTCTTCACGGATTTCAGTACCAATTATGACAGCAGCTTAACTCTAATTTAGAGCTGAACTCTATCCCTCTCTAATAGGTGTTATAACTTCCATCTGTTCAATCACAAACCCAACATCAGAAATTCATATTTCTTTTGTGTGGGGGGGGGAAGAACTTTGGAAGGTCGATCATTCCTTTGCTTGAGCTCTCAAAAAAAGAAATCAAACCCTCTGAGGAAAGCTTGAAGTTTCTGGTTTGGTTGGGGGCTTCTTGGTTTTGGTCTCTTTAAAGTATAAAATTGGAGGCTTGAAATAAATATTTAAAACCTTCCCAGCTGGCAGGAGAAGCTTTCTAGGGAACGTTGAAGAAGCAGCTCTGTTTGGATTTCTAATCACTAAAACAAACCACACTAATTAAGACGAATCTTAATTAGTTGACGCTGGTTCTCCAGGATGTTGTTTGTCTTCGTGTTTGCTGACGCCAACGAGGCTTCCAGTGAAAGCAACAGAAGCTGCATCAGCCATAGAAGAAGAGGAAGGATCGAGTTACCTGGTTGTGGGCCAAGTGGCCTAGAATCGTTTGCTTGGAGAAGACCTTTGAGATCATCAAGTCCTCTGCTAAAGCAGATCCCTCAGCACCCAAACTCAGTGTTTAATGACAATAATAAGTAGGTTTCTCCCCTCCCCAGGGTTTATCAGAGCATTGGAAACATGGAATTGGTTGGTTGGAAAGCCCAATAGTCCCTGTCCACTACCAAACCAGGTCCCTGAGCACCTTGTCTGCCTGTCTTTTAAATCCCTCCAGGGTTGGTGACTCCACCACCTCCCTGGGCAGCTGGATGTGGCTTTGAGCCACCCTTTTGGTAAAGAAGTTCTTCCCAATATCCAGTCTGAACCTCCCCTGGTGCAACTCATGGTCATTTCCCTTTGTCCTATCACCTTGAGAGAAGAGATCAACACTTGCCCTGCCACAGCCTCCTCTCAGGCAGTTGGAGATATTGAGGAGGTCTCTCCTCAGCCTCCTCTTCTCCAAACTAAACAACCCCAGCTCCCTCAGTCTCTCCTCGTAGGACTTGTTCTCCAGCTCCTCCACCAGCCTCGTCGCCCTTCTCCGGATGCTCTTCAACCCCCTTCTTGTAGTGAGGGGCCCAGAACTCCAGGTGTGGCCTCACCAGTGCCCAACACAGGGGGACAATCACCTCTTGGTCCTGCTGGCCACACTCTTCTTGATACAAGCCAAGATGCCATTGACCTTCTTGGCCACCTGGGCCCCTGTTGGTTCATATTCAGCCAACTGCCAACCAACACCCCCAGGTCCTTCTCCTCCAGGCAGCTCTCCACCACTCTTCCCCAAACCTGTGACACTCCCTGGGGTTGTTTTGCCCCAAGTTCAAGACTCGGCGCGTTCAGGATGTCTTATTTTTCCCCTCCCTCCTGTGTCAAGTCACCTCTTTCCACCTTCTCCAACCGCTGCCCAAGCCAAAGCCCAATTAGAACGACACCATCGTTGTGTTACACCGCGCCTCGAAGCATCACCTCTTCTTTCAAACCTGTCAGCCCCAGGGGTTGGGGCTCTTGCGGCGCGTCGTGTCCTTTGCAGTCCTTCCCAATCTGCTGGAAAATTCCATCCAGACACAGGGAAAGGCAGAAATCTTTCTTTTTTTTTTTTTTCCCCAGTTGCCAAGGTTGATTTGGAGCCCAGAAGGAAATCCGGCCACTCAAAAGAAAGGCGACATCAAGCCCTTTTCAGCTGATTATTTATTTATTCTTTCCTCCAGTTTGCCTTTGATCCTTTTTTTTAGGTGATTTACTTTATTTTAAAAATCATAGCCATTTCCATCAGTCTCCTTTTAGTTTCTATTCATCCCCTTTCTGCTCCAGATTTGCTTCTCAACTGGAGTTTTGCTGTGACTTCAACCTGTCACGTTCTTTGTTCCGATTGATTTGCACTCTCTTTAATACTCTTTTTTTTTAAGCTAGAATTCATTACTCTCCATATTTTCCCTTTACTACTTCAAATATTCCAGTTTTTTTTTTTTTAATCTAACCCTTTCATTTCAGTCTTTCCCTTTTTGGGTGGCAGCATCATCACTGATTTATCCAGCCCACGGTTTTCAGGTATCTGCATCCCATCCTCTCTCACTAATTATTCGGCTTCGTTGCCAACCTGCATTTTTAACACTTGCAAATAAAGGCTGGGAGACAGGATTGGACCTATTTGAATATTTGCTTGATTTCTCATTAAGAAGGGTTAAAGGTTCACCTCAGCGTTGCTCAGGAGCTGAATTTTGGCACGGGATTGTTTTAATAAAGACTTCTGACTCTTTCATCCTGGTGGTGACGGAGAAATAGAACATAAGGCAGTGGGATCCAGGAATACAAGAAAACATCTCATGGTGAGGATTTAAACCTTGGACATCTCATCCTAACCTTGGCCACACATTGGTTGATCACTACATGGCCACCTCTCAGCTCTTTCAGTGCCAAGGGTTTTAAGAGAAGATGCATTTACCATCAAGATCGTTCTCGGGCGTTTCCGCCGTGTACCAGTCTGAGGCAGGTCCTGTCCCATTCACCGTCATGGCAGCCACCTGGAAACTGTATTGACTTCCTTTCTCAAGTCCTGTTTGAAGGGGGAAAAAAAAAAAAAATAGCAAATAACAACCATAAAAAGACCAAAAATAACCCTCACAAAGCGATGACGCCACCAGAGTCTGCGATAAGGTTAAACGGGACGTCCAGTGCAAGTCCGTTGGGTTGAGCATCCCTAAGGAAACCACACAATGGTTTGTGTTGGAAGGGAGAAGGTCACCCAGTCCAACCCCACCGCAGAGAGAGTGGACACCTTCAATTTGAGATGGTTGCTCAGAGCCACATCCAGCCTGTCTCCACTAATCAGGCATCTTACCACCTCTCTGGGCAAATTGCGCCGTTGCTTCACCACCCTCAGCATAAAAAATGGTCCTGGTTTAGTCCAAACTTCTCCTCATTTAGTCTAAAACCATCACCCTTTGTCCTGTCACCGCAGGTCCTGCTAAAAAGTTTCCCCCCACCTTTCTTTTAGGCCCACAGTGGACATTAATGTGTCTAAAGCAAGTCCAGAGGAGGTCACGGAGATGTTCTGAGGGCTGGAGCACCTCCTGTAGAGCCTCTTTCAATCCCAAGAGGTTGCTCTAAGGTCCTCCCAGATCTTTCTCCTCTCCAAGCTGAACAACCCCAACTCTCTCAGCCTGGCCTTAGATGGGAGATGCTCCAATCCCTTGATCATCTGCATGGCCTTCCTATTTTTCTGTTCACAGGAAGTCCAAAAATGACTATTTCTCCACACTTAGGAACACAGAACTACGGAATCCTTTCGGTTGGAAAAGATCTCAAAGCTCATCCAGCCCAACCATCAACCCAACCACCATCGTGACTACTAAAACCACGTCCCAAAATGCCTTGACCATGTGTTTTTTTAGAAACCCTCCAGGGATGGTGACTCCACCCTTGAGCAGAGCAGCCCATTTCACTCTTTCCAGAAGGAAATACTTCCTGATATCCAATCTAAACCCTCCCCTGGCACAACTTGAAGCCACAAGAAGAACATCTCCCGTCTTTTAACACGGAGGGAAATGCGGGCACGCTCTCCTCAGGCATAAAAATCTCAGGCCATGAACTTGGTTAGCAACTAAAAAGTGTTTTTCTTTCCTCATCAACTTCAGAGCCCACAGATTGGGGGAAAAACTAGAAAGTCTTGCCAATATTTTGCAAAAAAACCACCAATTTAAAGAAAAAAACCCAGACATTTTTCTCTGTGACTAAAGCCACCGGAAAACCATTATTGCAGTGCTCCTCAGACTTCCTCCAGCTCCCTGAGGTGGGGATGGAGGTTTCTTTTCCAGCTCAGGCTACAAAAGCAGAGGTAAAAACCTCTTTCATTTCACTGCAGACATCTTCCAGAGAAGCCCACTCGTGATTAAAAAGGGCAGTTGAACGTTCGGCCGGTACGGAAGCCGACTCTAAAATTGATAGTGGGTATCACAGTATCTGAAGGTTGGAAAAGACCTCTGAGATCATCAAGTCCAACCTATCACAGTATCACAGTATCACAAGGTTGGAAAGGACCTCTGAGATCATCAAGTCCAACCTATAACCTAACACTAACACCAACACCAACACCAACCATCATCTAACCCATGGCACTCAGTGCCTCATCCAGTCTCCCCTTAAACACCTCCAGGGTTGGTGACTCCACCTCCTCCCTGGGTGCTCATCCAATGGCCAATCAGCCTTTCAGTGAAGAACTTCTTCCTCACATCAAGTCTAAACTTTCCCTGATGAAAATCCCTGCCCTCTGGTTCTGTCCCTGGTCACCTGAGAGAAGAGACCAACTCCTGGCCCACTCCAACCTCCTTTTAGGGAGTTGTAGAGAGCAATGAGGTCTCCCCTGAGCCTCCTCTTCTTCAGACTAAACAGCCCCAACTCCCTCAGTTGCTCCTCATAGGGCTTGTGCTCCAACCCCTTCACCATCTTCGTTGTCCTCCTCTGGACACTCTCCAGCATCCTGACATCTTTCCCAAACTGGGGGGCCCAGAACTGGACACAGTATTCAAGGTGAGGCCTGACCAGTGCCCAGTACAGGGGGACGATAACTCCTCTGGTCCTGCTCCCCACACTATTCCTGATGCCCACCAGGATGCCATTGGCCTTCTTGGCCACCTGGGCACACTGCTGGCTCATGGTGAGCTTCCTGGCCACCAGCACTCCCAGGTCCCTTTCTGCCTGACTCCTCTCCAGCCACTCTGTCCCCAGTCCAGAGCTCTGCATGGGATTGTTGTGTCCAAAATGAAGCACCCAACATCTGGACTCATTAAACATCATCCCATTAGAATCAGCCCACCTCTCCAATCTGTCCAGGTCCCTCTGTAGGGCCATCCTACCCTCTAACAGATCAACCCTTCCTCCCAGCTTGGTATCATCTGCCAACTTGCTGCTGATGGACTCAATCCCCTCATCCAGATCATCAATAAAGATATTAAACAGGACGGGACCCAACACCGATCCCTGGGGTCCACCACTGGTGACCAACTGGATGAGACCCCATTGCCCACCACTCTCTGGGCTCAGCCATCCAACCAATTCCATTTTGATGAATTTTTCATTCATCAAAACTTTGAAGGCTCTACCAACCTGTGAACAAGTACCAGAGGTTGTTTGGCTCCAGCGTTTCAATCTCACCCCTGCGGGTGGTCTTTCGATGTCGGATTTTATAGCCCGTAAGAAATCCGTTTTGAGTACCTGGTGGTGGAGGCAACCAGCTCACTTTGATGCTCTGGAAAAGAAGAGATATTATTGTTGATTTCCCTTTTTTTATTTCCTCCTCTCCCCCTGCCCCAAGAAATAAAACTCAAAAAAAAAAAGAAGGAAATAGAAAATAAAAGTTGTGGTTTTCAGATAATTAAATGTATTCCTATTTCTACCAACTACCTATGAGAAGCTTGGTTGAGTGGGAGGTGCCCTTCTCCATGGCAGTGGTTGGGCTTTTAAGGACCTTTCCACCCCAAACCTGTGATTATCTATTTTTGGACAAAGAGAAAAGCCATGGTGTCACCAGAGAATCGTGGAATGGCTTGGGTTGGAAAGGACCTTAAAGATCATCCAGTTCCACCCTCCTGGGCAGGGACACCTCCCATTACACCAGGATGCTCCAGATCTCATCCAACCTGGCCTTCAACACCTCCAGGGATGGACCAACCATGACTGAAAACAAAGCTCTTCCCAGGAATGACCTGTCCAGAGAGGGGGTGGAGTCACCATCCCTGGAGGTTTCTAAAACAAGACTGGACGTGGCACTTGGTGCCATGATCTGGATTAAGGGTTGGACTTGATGATCTTGGTGGTCTCTCCCAACCCAGATGATTCGATGTTTCTATGACTTCTCTGAGCAACCTGTGCCAGGGCTTCCACACCTTCACTGTGAAGAATTCTTCCTCGTGTCCACTCTAATTCTTCCCCTTTCCAATCCAGAGTCATTCCCCCTCATCAAACCACTACGTGTCCTTATGAAAAGCCCCTCCCCACCTTTCCTGGAGCCCCTTTCAGTCCTGAGAGGCTGCTCTAAAACCTCCTCAGAGCTTTCTCTTCTCCAGGCTGAACAACCCCAACTCTCTCAGCTTGGCCTCCAACCCTTGGATCATCTCCGTGGCTTCCTCTGGACCCATTCCACAAGTTCCACGTCGTTGGACATTGGGGATTCCAGATTTGGATACCCCAAGTGGGGTTTCAGGAGTGGGAAGTAGAAAGGGAGATGATGCTCATGGGAACATCAGGATTTGCTTCTATTTCAGAAAGTGCCTGAAGCCAAATGTTCAGCTGATCGCCGAATCACAGAATGGTTTGGGTTGGAAGGGACCGTGAAGGTCATCCAGGGACGTCTTCAACAGGTTGCTCAGTGCCTCGAAGTTTCTGAGAGAAACCACAAGCAGATTTTGAAGGAACTCCCCAAATTTGGAAGACTTTTGGATTGCCTGGACTTTGGGCAGCCCCACCTTTCTTTCCAAAACACCAGATCCATTTTTGTCAAGTTATTTCAGGAGAAAGCAGGAGTTCTCAGCAGAGGAAGGAGATGGAGCTGTTGGATTGACTCCAGAGGAGGCCACGGAGATGATCCAAGGGCTGGGAACACCTCTGCTATAAGGACAGGCTGGGAGAGGTGGGGTTGTCCAGCCTGGAGAAGAGAAGGCTCCAAAGAGACCTTAGAGCAACCTCCCAGTATCTGAAGGAGCTCCAAGAAAGCTGGGGAGGGACTTTTTCCAAAGTGACAGAATGAGGAAGACTTGCTTTAAATTGGAAGGGGAAAGATTCAGCTTAGACTTTAGGAAGATGTTCTTCATGATGAGGGTGGGAAGTCCCTGGCACAGGTTTTCCAGAGAACTTGTTGCTCCCCATCCCTTGGAGATGTTCAAGGTCAGGTTGGATGGGGCTTTGAACATCCTGGGGTCCTTACCAATGGCAGAGGGGTTGGAACTGGTTGGGCTTTGAGGTCTCATCCAACCCAAGCCACTCCATGATTGGATGATTCTGTAGTTCAGAAGTAGACAAGCACTTGTGAGATTTAAAGACTTTTTGGAAGCCCTTCAGCCATACTATGATCAGGGACTCAAGGTCCCATCCAACCTGGCCTTCGACACCTCCAGGGATGGGGCAGGGACACCTCCCACTGGCTCAGGGGCTCAAGGTCCCATCCAACCTGGTCTTCAACACCTCCAGGGATGGGGCAGGGATGGGCTTAAGGTCCCATCCAACGTGGCCTTCAACACCTCCAGGGATGGGGCAGGGACACCTCCCACTGGCTCAGGGGCTCAAGGTCCCATCCAACGTGGCCTTCAACACCTCCAGGGATGGGGCAGGGACACCTCCCACTGGCTCAGGGGCTCAAGGTCCCATCCAACCTGGTCTTCAACACCTCCAGGGATGGGGCAGGGATGGGCTTAAGGTCCCATCCAACGTGGCCTTCAAAACCTCCAGGGATGGGGCAGGGACACCTCCCACTGGATAGGGGGCTCAAGGTCCCATCCAACGTGGCCTTCAACACCTCCAGGGATGGAGCAGGGTCACCTCCCACTGGATCAGGGGGCTCAAGGTCCCATCCAACCTGGTCTTCAACACCTCCAGGGATGGGGCAGGGAATCTTCTCCCTCCCCTTCTGGTCCCACTGCTTTGGATGCAGCCCAGGACACTGTTGGCTTTCTGGACTGTGAGTGGACATCACCAGCTTCTGTTGAACTTCTCAACCTCCATCACCCAGAGCCTTTCTCCTCAGAGCTTCTCTCAATCCATTCTCCCCCCAACCTGGATTTGTGCTTGGGATTGTCCCACCCCAGGTGCAGAACGTTGCCCTTGGCCTTGCTTGACTTCATGATCTCTGCACAGTCCCACCTCTCCAGCCTGTCAAGGTCCCTCTGGCTGGTGAAAGAGGGGCTGCTGTCATGGACTTCACTGTCTTCTGGGCTTGTACCCACCCCAGAACCTGTTCTCTCAAGCATCCCAACCCATACATGAGCAACAATTCAGTGAACTTCATGGAGAAGCCATATTTCTCCCAAGCCCTCCTTCCACCCTCAGCTCCACGTCCATCCTTGCGCTCCTCAAATCCCACTGCCCCGTGGGGAAGGAGCTCTCCTTCAACAACCAGCATGGAAGCTGCAGATGATTTTACAAGGCTTGGATCTGAGCAATTCTCAAGTCCCCAAGCTTTGTGTTTCGTTTTTGTTCTTTCTTTTCCACCCAACAGAAGATGAGAAGAAGGGAAATACACAAGGAGGATTGTTAAGGTAGGAAAACCTTCTCAGCCAGTGTTGTCTCCTCGGGGTATTTATCACCTGAACTCTAAAATTGCCTGATCAGGTATTTAAAGCCTTTGATCACCACAGTCTTATAAATTATAAAATAAAAGTGATAGTAATGATCCAGCAGGGGAAAAAAAAAGGATAAAAAATGCCTCTGGGTGCCTTTGCTAACTTGAAAAGAAGAAAGGACAACCCATAACTAAGGCTTCCAAGAGTCAAGAACCCCAGGCAAACACAATCATAGAATGACCTGAGTTGGAAGGAAACCACAAGGATCATCCTTTCCAACTCCTGGTCCTTCACAAGACAACCCCAACCTTCACCCCGTGGGGTTGAGGGTGTTGGCCAAAGGCTTCTGGGATATTGTCAGGTTGGGAGTGCTTCCCTGGGGAAGCTGTTGTGCTCCACAACCCTTTGGGTCAAGAACTTCTTCGTGATGTCCAACCTAAGCCTCCCCTGGCCCATCTTCTTGCCATTCCCTTGGGTCCTTCTATTGGGTGTCAGAGAGAAGAGCTCAGCACCTGCTCCTCCCCTTTGTGAGGAAGATGTAGACCATGCTGAGGTCAATTTCTCCAGGTTGAACAGACCAAGTGACTTCAACCACTCCTCAAACAACTCCTCTAAACCCTTCACTATCTTTGTGACGCCCATCCACAAGAAGGGCCGTAAGGATGATCCAGGTAATTACAGACCTGTCAGCCTGACCTCGGTCCCAGGTAAAATCATGGAGAAGATAATCCTGGGTGATATCATGCACCACCTGCAGAATGGTCAAGAGATCAGGCCCAGCCAGCATGGATTTAGGAGGGGTAGGTCCTGCCTGACCAACCTGATCTCCTTTTACAATCATGTGACTCGCCTGGTGGATGAGAGGAAGGCTGTGGATGTGGTATACCTGGACTTCAGTAAGGCCTTTGACACTGTCTCCCACAGCAGACTCCTAGGGAAGCTGGCAGCTCGTGGCCTAGATGGGAGCACTCTGTGCTGGGTTAGGAATTGGCTGGATGGCCGAGCCCAAAGAGTGGTGGGCAATGGTGTCTCATCCAGTTGGTCACCAGTGGTGTCCCCCAGGGATCGGTGTTGGGTCCCATCCTGTTTAATATCTTTATTGATGATTTGGATGAGGGGATTGAGTCCATCATCAGCAAGTTGGCAGATGACACCAAGCTGGGAGGAAGGGTTGATCTGTTAGAGGGTAGGATGGCCCTACAGAGGGACCTGGACAGATTGGAGAGCTGGGCCGATTCTAATGGGATGATGTTTAATAAGTCCAAATGTTGGGTACTTCATTTTGGACACAACAATCCCATGCAGAGCTACAGACTGGGGACAGAGTGGCTGGAGAGGAGTCAGGCAGAAAGGGACCTGGGAGTGCTGGTGGCCAGGAAGCTCCCCATGAGCCAGCAGTGTGCCCAGGTGGCCAAGAAGGCCAATGGCATCCTGGCCTGCATCAGGAATAGTGTGGGGAGCAGGACCAGAGGAGTTATCGTCCCCCTGTACTCGGCACTGGTCAGGCCTCATCTTGAATATTGTGTCCAGTTCTGGGCCCCCCAGTTTGGGAAAGATGTCAGGATGCTGGAGAGTGTCCAGAGGAGGGCAACGAAGATGGTGAAGGGGCTGGAGCACAAGCCCTACGAGGAGAGACTGAGGGAGTTGGGGCTGTTTAGCCTGGAGAAGAGGAGGCTCAGGGGAGACCTCATTGCTCTCTACAGCTCCCTAAAAGGAGGTTGTAGTCGGGCAGGGGTTGGTCTCTTCTCTCAGGTGACCAGTGGTAGAACCAGAGGGCATGGACTTAAGCTTGGTCAGGGAAAGTTTAGACTTGATGTGAGGAAAAAATTCTTCCCTGAAAGGGTGATTGGTCATTGGATGAGCACCCAGGGAGGGGGTGGAGTCACCGACCCTGGAGGTGTTTAAGGGGAGACTGGATGAGGCACTGAGTGCCATGGTCTAGATGATGGTTGGTGTCAGTGTTAGGTTCTAGGTTGGACTTGATGATCTCAGAGGTCCTTTCCAACCTTATGATACTGTGATACTGTGATCTTTGTGACCCTCTCCAGGAAGTTTAGACCCTTTTTACCCTTTGACACCCAAAACTGCCCCCAGTGCTCAAGGTGAAAAGCAGGGTGGGACAATCCCCTCCCAGTGGTTGCACCCCAGGAGATGCTTTTCCCTCTTGGCTTCCAACAAATATTTGCTCATGGGTGCCAAAAAAGCCCCCAAAATCCCCAGGAAATTGTGATGTTTCAAAAGAAATAATGAAAGGAAGTAATAATTTCCTCTCTCTCTGCAAATGTAGAAACTTCTCAGGCACAAATGCTTTCCAATTTTTGTTCGGCGTGTTTGAAAGAGACGCGAGAAATAACCCCATCCTCAAACTCAGTGCCTTTTAGTTGGGTGAGAGAGGGGCATTTCCAAAGAAAACCCTTTTTTTCCCCTTCTTTAACAGACCAACATTTAAATAATTTGAATATTTCAAAACCTGGTGAGATTCCCCTCAACTAAATTTAGTTTAAATTAGCTGACGGCGAGAAAAAAAGAGGCTGGCCAAAGAAATTCACCTGGTGTGATTGAATAGCGCTGCTAAATCTTGCTTTGGGTTTCTCATTTTATTATCCAAGCAGAAAAGAGGGGTTGCTTGTTGGATTTTTGGGCATTTTTAGCTATTTTAGGACATTTTAGAATCGCAAGGTGTTTCACGATACGGTTAAAATCACCACGGAATAATTTTGTAAGCAACGCTTTCTGAAGTAACCGAGGTGGTTCAACTTGAAATACTCTTTATTTTTTTTCAATATTATCACACTCATTAACATTTTTCAAAGCTCTGACTTCTCATTCAGAGTTGGGCTAGAAAATTTCATCAAGAAAAACACCCCCTGTGATAAAAAAACCCCTCTACAGCCCTTCTACAGGTGGTCTCCATGGGTTGTGGCCAACAGGATGCAACAAGACCGAGTACCATGGGTCACAACAACCCCATGAGGTGCTCCAGGCTTGGGAAGAGTGGTTGGAAAGCTGCCTGGAAGAGGAGGACCTGGGGGTGTTGGTTGACAGTCAGCTAGACATGAGCCACCAGTGGCCCAGGTGGGCAGGAAGGCCAATGGCATCCTGGTTTGGATCAACCGTGGTGGGGCCAGCAGGGATTGTCCTCCTGGATTTGGCACTTGCGAGGCCCCACCTTGAATTGTGGGTTCAGTTTTGGGTCCTTCACTTCAAGAAAGACTTTGAGGGGTTGGAGTGCACCCAGAGAAGGGAATGGAGTTGGGGAAGGGGCTGGAGCCTTCTGGGAGTGGGTGAAGGATCTGGGGCTGCTTAGCCTGGAGAAAAGGAGGCTGAGGGGAGACCTCATCACTCTCAGCATCTACTGGAAAGGAGGTTGTGGTGAGGTGGCTGTTGGTCTCCAAAGCATCAAGTGATAGGACAAGAAGAAACAATCTCAGGTTGACTTCTGGTTTAACTCATCCTTGTCTAAATGGCAGAATGAAAGTTTGCTCTGAACTCTTCTTCCCTCTGCTGAGGGTGCTTTAATTTGAAGAGGCTCTGGTGTGTGGAGTCATGAAGCCCTGGGAGGCTGCCCAAGAACAAAAGACATGGCATTTGCTGAAATCAGATGTACAGAGGCAGCCAAACCACAGAGAAACCCAGCTTGGTTGGAAAAGACCTCTGAGATGATCGAGCCCAAGCGCATCTGTCCACTACTAAACCAGATCCTTGAGCACCTCTTCCACCCATCTCCAGGGATGGTATCTCAGCCCCCTTGGGCAACCTCTGCCAGTGCCTTAGAACTCCCTGTCACCATGCAAACTCCTCCAAGTCATTCAACCAGTTGGAAAACCACCTCTGACCTCCAGTGCCAGTTTTTTATTGACGTTGGCCAGGCAAGGGAAGGTTGAAAACCACCTCCCTCCTTCGCAACACCTGCAAACCATTGAAAACTTGTAAAGCGCTTCCATCAATGCCAAGAAAACCAACTGGAACTTCAGAAGTCCAGGGATCAAAGCAAGTATCAATACTTCAATCAACTTTTCAATTACAAAGGCACTTAATTGATTAGTACTTAGGAGCACCTGTAGTTAGCTCTCACTTTAATTGCTGATTATACCGATGCCGATGACTTAAACGATAGCTGCCTGAGAGCCTCCTGATGAAGAGTTTATGAAGCAAAGGGCACAATAATTTCAAAATAATTAGCTTATTAAGATTCAGATTAAAATCAAAAAAAAAAAGAAACCTCAAGGATATGTAAAATAAAAAGAATATTCTAAATAATGTTAATTATAGGCACCCTTATTATGCTGCGCCGATACCAGGAGGTGCCCAGATACCCCTCAAAGGCAGGTGGGTCCTTCCTCTGGAGAAAGGGATTTGCTGCCCAGCAGCAAAAGCAACTTAACATCATCAATGACACCGAAAAGAGAAGGAGAAGGAGCTCAACCTGAGCCAAAAATATGTGTCTGCAGCCCAGAAAGCCACCGGTGTCCTGGGCTGTATCCAAGGCAGTAGGACCAGGAGGGTGAGGGAGGAGATTCTGCCCTCTGGTGAGACCCCACCTGTAGCTCTGAGTTCAGTTGTGGAGTCCTCAGCACAGGAAGGACCTGGATATGTTGGAGCAAGTCCACAGGAGGCCCTGCAGATGATCAAAGGATGGGAGCGCTTCCCATACAGAGTCGTTCACCCTGGAGAAGAGAAGGTTCTGGAGGGACCTCAGAGCAGCCTCCCAGGGCTGAAAGGAGCTCCAGGAAAGCTGGGGAGGGGCTCTTGATCAAGGAGTGCAGGGATAGGATGAGAGGAATGGTTTGAAGCTGAAAGAGGGGAGATTGAGATGAGATCTTAAGAAGCAATGTTTTGGTCATAGAATCATGGTTCCTGTTGAGCTTCTCATCCACCAACATCCCAAATCCTGCTCTTCAGGGCTGCTCCCAATCCATTCTCCTCCCAGCCCTTATTCGTGCTTGGGGTTGCTCTGATGTAGGTGAGAAGTAGGTTTGAAGTCTTGGCTTGAGGATGTCCAGTCTTGGCCTGAAGATGTCCTACATTAGGACCACTTATTATTGGGACATCAGCTGATAAACAGGGCTGCAGGAGGATTTTTCTACAATGGCTTTAGTTCAGCCTCAGCCGTTATTACCAGAGCAGGAAAGTTCAACCTTGTTATAAATCTGCTGCTGGACACCTGGGTTTGGGTTCATCCCAATGAATTTCTCTGTCTGAAGCACCTCAATATTTGGCCAGAGAAGGATGGGATAAAAGAGGAACTTTTAATACTTGACCTTGGGTGAAGGGAGGGCTCTGTTCATTTAAACAGCCAAAACCAGAATCAAAGAATGGGTTGGGTTGGAAGGGACCTCAAAGCCCAACCAGTTCCAACCCCTCTGCCATGGGCAGGGACACCTCCGGATAGACCAAGATGTTCAAAGCCCCATTCGACCTGGCCTTGAACACTTCCAGGGATGGGGGAGAGACAACTTCTCTGGACAACCTGTGCCAGGGCCTCCCCACCCTCATCATGAAGAATTTCTTCCTGATGTCTAACCTAAATGTCCCCCCTTCCAATTTAAAGCCGTTCCCCCTCGTCCCATCACTCCAAGCCCTCGTTAAAACCTTCTCCCCACGTTTCCTGGAGCCCCTTCCAGTCCTGAGAGGCTGCTCTAAGGTCTACCCAGAGCTTTCTCTTCTCCAGACTGAACAACCTCAGCTCTCTCAGCCTGTTCTTAAAGATTCTCCAGCCCTTGAGTCATCTTTGTAGCCTCCTCTGGACCCGTTGCAACACTTTCGTATCCTTATGTCGGCAATTCCAGCGCTTCACGCGGGGGCTCAGGAGAGAGGAGTAGAAGGGGAGAAAAAGGCCTTGTTTTGGGATATTTTGGAAGCTTTTTTTTGTGTTTCAGTGCAATATTTAGGGCCTTGAGGGAGAAGAGCTGTCAGAAGCCAAAAGAATTCAAAGTTCTCAGAATTCATGGAGTAACTTTACGGCGTTGGGCAAAACAGACCTGTTCCTTAAGGAAATGAAGTGGCTCATTCCAAACCAAGCCCATTTTATTACCTCAGACTGCCAGGACATCCTCAGAAGATGCTGGAAAAAAAGCTGCTCTGCACCTCTCTTCAAGCTATTTAAGAGCTTAGGGCTGGGTGGTGGAAAGCCTTCACCACACTTCATTGGAGATAACACAGAACCGTAGGATGTTACGGGTCAGAAGGGACCCCAAAGCCCACCCAGTTCCAACTCCCCTGCCCCGGGCAGGGACACCTCCCACTGGAGCTCCAAGCCCCATCCAACCTGGCTTGGAACACCTCCAGGGATGGGGCAGCCACAGCTTCTCTGGGAAACCTCTGCCAAGGTCTCCCCACCCTCCCAGGAAGATATTTCTCCAAAAGATCTCGTCTCAATCTCCCCTCTTCCAGCTTCAAACTGTTCCTCCTCATCCTATCCCTGCTCTCCCTTGTAAAAAGCCCCTCCCCAGCTTTTCTGGAGCCCCTTTCAGTCCTGGGAAGCCGCTCTAAGGTCTCTCTGGAGCCTTGTCTTCTCCAGGTTGAACAACCCCAACTCTCTCAGCCTGGCCTCATACAGGAGGTCCTTGAATCATCTCCATGGCCTCTTCTGGAGCTATTCCAACAGTTCCATATCCTTCTTACGTGTGGAATTCCAGAACTGGTTGCAATTCTCCAGGTGGGGGTCTCACCAGAGCGGAGGAAAGAGGGAGAACCCCCTCCCTCACCCTGCCCGGGACACGGGTGCCTTTCTGGGCTGGAAGTCCACACCGAGGGCTCATGGGGAGCTTTTCACTTGCCAACACCCCAAGTCCTTCTCCTCAGGGCTACTCTCATCCCAAAGCCTGTATTGAAACCACAGATTGCCCTGATCCACGTGTAGGACCTTGCACGTGGTCTTGTTGAACCTCATGAGGTTCACTTCTCCATGAGGTTCACTTCTCCATGAGGTTCACTTCCCCATGAGGTTCACTTCTCCAGCTTTGTCCAGGTCCCTCTGGCCACCATCCTGTCCTGGTGTGACAACTGCACCACTCAGCTTGGTGTCATCTGCAAACTTGCTGAGGGTACCCTCGATCTCACTGTATCATCACCGAAGTTATTAAAGAGCACTGGTCCCAGTAGGGACCCCTGTGGGACACCACCAGTTGTGGAATCCCATCAAATGGCACCGGATTGCTTGGAAACCATCCAGATAACAGAGAAGGAATTTTGAGCTATGACATTGTTAACCTGTCTTAACTTTACAGGAGGAAGAGAGCAACCATTAAATAATCAGAAACCTTCAGCCCACGCTGCTTGTGGAAAACTAAGCTCAGAGATCTTCCAGTTTGAGTCAATTACACCAGATGGCAGCTCTTTGAAAGCCCAAGATGTCATTCCTCTGTTTTTATCTGATGGGAAAACAAGCCATGCAGCAAAGATAAAGAATCAAAATGAAGTGTTATTCCCCAAATCCTGCAAATTCCACCCAAGAGCAGGCTCTGCCTTGCCCTGAAGGTGAAGTCATTCCCACCCTACGGATGAACCAAGTGAGGTGCAGTAAGAGCAATCAGATGTTGGGCCTAATCGGTGGCCCCCAGGGATGGTGTTGGGTCCCATCCTGTTTAATATCTTTATTGATGATCTGGATGAGGGGATTGAGTCCATCATCAGCAAGTTTGCAGATGATACCAAGCTGGGAGGAAGAGTTGATCTCCTAGAGGGTAGGATGGCCCTACAGAGGGACCTGGACAGATTGGATCCATGGGCTGATTGCAATGGGATGATGTTTAATGAGTCCAAATGTTGGGTACTTCATTTTGGACACAACAATCCCATGCAGAGCTACAGACTGGGGACAGAGTGGCTGGAGAGGAGTCAGGCAGAAAAGGACCTGGGAGTGCTGGTGGACAGGAAGCTCACCATGAGCCAGCAGTGTGCCCAGGTGGCCAAGAAGGCCAATGGCATCCTGGTGGGCATCAGGAATAGTGTGGGGAGCAGGACCAGAGGAGTTATCGTCCCCCTGGACTCGGCACTGGTCAGGCCTCACCTTGAATACTGTGTCCAGTTCTGGGCCCCCCAGTTTGGGAAAGATGTCAGGATGCTGGAGAGTGTCCAGAGGAGGGCAACGAAGATGGGGAAGGGGCTGGAGCACAAGCCCTACGAGGAGAGACTGAGGGAGTTGGGGCTGTTTAGTCTGGAGAAGAGGAGGCTCAGGGGAGACCTCATTGCTCTCTACAACTCCCTAAAAGGAGGTTGTAGTGGGGCAGGGGTTGGTCTCTTCTCTCAGGTGACCAGTGGCAGAACCAGAGGGCATGGACTCAAGCTTCGTCAGGGAAAGTTTAGACTTGATATGAGGAAAAAGTTCTTCACTGAAAGGGTGATTGGTCATTGGATGAGCACCCAGGGAGGGGGTGGAGTCACCGACCCTGGAAGTGTTTAAGGGGAGACTGGATGAGGCACTGAGTGCCATGGTTTAGATGATGATTGGTGTTGGTGTTGGTGTTAGTGTTGGGTTCTAGGTTGGACTTGGTGATCTCAGAGGTCCTTTCCAACCTTGTGATACTGTGATAATAGAGGACTTCCCATGTGAGGAGAGGCTGAGAGAGTTGGGGTTGTTCACCTTGGAGAGGAGAAGGCTCTGGGGAGACCTTAGAGCAGCCTCCCAGGGCTGAAAGGGGCTCCAGGAAAGCTCTTGATCAGGGATTGCAGGGACAGGAAGAGGGGAATGGTTGGAAGCTCCAAGAGGGGAGATTGAGATGAGATCTTAATGAGAAATATTTCCCTTTGAGGGTGGTGAAGCACCTGTAGAGGTTTCCCAGAGAAGCTGCCCCATCCCTGGAGGTGTTCAAGACCATGTTGGATGAGGCTTTGAACAACCTGATCCAGTGGGAGGTGTCCCTGTCCAGGAAAATAGGGTTGGAGCTGGATGGGCTTTGAGGTGCCTTCTAACCCAACCCATTCCATGGTTCTCTGACTTCTTGATCAAAAAGAGGTTGTGAAAACTGACTTTTAGTATAAATCATACAAAATCACCCAGAAAAAACCCCACTAAAGCAAATAAATACCAACCTCCTACTACCTTCTGAGAAGTCCCTGTGTAGGGGAAGAACTTCTGAGGTTGCATGAGTTATCCTTTTATAATAAAATACTCATCAAGCCTGTGCATCCAAACCCTAAACTCCTGATCTTACGCCTCTGCCAGGCACGAGAAGCCAACCCTTGTTGTGGAAACCCTCCAGATTTACACGAGGATGTGGAGCATAAACCCTGGCCCAAACTAATGCTCCCTGGTGGATGCTCCATGAGCTTGGTAACTCAACTGGATGAAAGCCTTGAACACCTCCAGGGATGGGACAACCGCGATTACCCTGGGCAACCTGTGCCAGGGCCTCCCCACCCTCACAGGAGAACTTCCCTTCCTCACCTCAATCTGCTGTCTTTGAGGTTCAAACCAATCCCTCTCATCCTATCCCTGCAGATCAAGAGCCCCTCCTGAGCTTTCCTGGACTGGAAGCTGCTGGAAGGTCTCCCCAGAGTCTTTTCTTCTCCAGATTGAGCAACCCCAACTCTCTCAGTCTGTCCTCATCTGGGAGGTGCTCCAGCCCTTGGATCTTCTTCGTGGCCTCCTCTGGACTCACTCCAACAGCTCCAGGTCCTTCCTGTGCTGAGGATTCCAGAACTGACCACGGGGTTCCCAAGGTGGGTTCCCACCAGAGCAGAACAGAAGGACAAAATCCCCTCCCTCACTCTGCAGGCCATGATTCTTTTGATGCTCCCCAGGTCACAGTTGTCCTTTTGGCTTCCAAGAGCACATCACCAGCTCCTGTTGAGCTTCTCATCCACCAGGACCACCAAAATCTCAAATTCCTCCTCCTTTCTGTGCTTGGGGCTGCCCTAACCCAGGTGCAGGACCTTGCAGTTGGCCTTGTTGAGGCCAACTTCTCCAACCTGTCCAGGTCCTACCGTTACAAGAACTTCAATCCCAATGAAAGGGAACTCCCCCCCATCAATAAATTCTGTCCCAGTAGCACTTAGTTAAAAAACAACCACCACCAGAACAATCTGTAGAGCTCTGGAGGGTGTCACTGGAGCACAAATACAGATTTTTCACCGCACACTTCCCGAGTTCTCTGTGAAAGATCATATTAAGCTCCTGAGAAGAGTTAATTATGCATTAAAAGGGCACTCTGGGAGTTAAGATTAGTCTCAAAATTCCAAAGCCAAGCTAATTCTGGCATGAATGGTTCCAGAAATATCATGCCATTTAAGCCCAGAAATAGACTGGTTAATAATTTAGTCTCTGGAGACTCTTCTGTGTATTTTAAAGATGGGAACACACATCCTTTTGGCTTTGGAAGAGCTCTGGTATCCAGGCTTTGCTTTGAAGGAACTGCTCTTGGTCTCAGGATTTGTTTCCAACCAATCCCCCAAGCCCTACACACCAATTCCATTAAGCAAAAGTCTTTTTATAACACACAAAAAGTCTTTTATGGCTTTCTTTTTCATTGGTTCCACGACACCAGTTAACAAGAAGCATTATTCCTACTGCTATAGAGACATTAAGATGATCTCAAAGGTCCTTTCCAATGAAGCAATTCTACAATTATCAACGAGGAACACGGAAAACAACTCCAGAAAAGCAAAGAAATCCTTAGCTTAGACATCATTGAAAGACATAAAAGTCACAGAATCATTGAATGGTTTGGATTTGAAGGGACCTCAAAGCCCATCCAGTTCCAACCACCTTACCATGGACAGCGACAGCCCCCCCCCTCCCTAAAATAGGGTGTTGAAAACCTCATCCAACCTGGCCTTGAACACCTCCAGGGATGGAGGTGTTCAAAAAAAGAAAGCAACCTCAGGTCCTGCTTTTCATTTAGGCCTAGAAGTCTTCCAAAGGTCCTGGCAGTGCAAAAAGACCTCAAGGAGGCAACAGTAAATTTAATAACTCTTTTTTCAGGTGCCACCATCCTCCCAGAACGTCGTGAGAAGAAGAGAAATCCCGTAAGAAATCTACTGGAAACTGGTTTATTTTATTTTCCAAACCTTCGACGGTCTCATAGGAGCCTCCAGCAAACCAGGCTTTGTCGATGCCGCTCCACCACCCAAGAGGTGCTGGGATGCCCTTGCTCCCACCTGGTGGGTGCTGGGTGTGGGACCTCAGCGTCGCTGGGCACCCCAGAGTTGCAGTTGCTGCCCCAGAGGGCTTTTTGCCTCAACAGACAGCACAAACTGGACCTTGGGGTCCAAGAGAAGGGCAACAAAGCTGGGGAAGAAGCTGGAGAACAAGTCTTAGAAGGCTGAGGGACCTGGGGTTGTTTAACCCGGAGAAGAGGAGGTTGAGAGAAGACCTCAGCACTGTCTACAACTGCCTGAAAGGAGGTTGGGGTGAGGTGGGTGCCTCTCTTTCTTCTCCCAAGTGACATTTCCTAAGAGGAAATGACCTCAAGTTGCACCAGAGAAGGTTCAGATTAGACATCAGGAAATGTTTCTTCACCAAAAGGGTTCTTGGGCGCTGGCAGAGGCTGCCCAGGGAGGTGGTGGAGTCCCCATCTCTGGAGGGGTTTGGAAGATGGGCAGATGAGGTGCTCAAGGATCTGGATTGGTGGTGATAAGGTGCAGTTGGACTCAATGTTCTCAAAGGTCTTTTCCAACCAAACAATTCCACGATTCTTGATAAGAAAGCAGCAGGAGAAACGGAGCGCAACACATGAGGCAAGAAGGGTGCTCCAAGAGGCTTTGACTCCCTCCTTCAGCATCACCTCTGCCTCAGGTAGATGTTACACCAAGGCTTGCAATGCACTGTTGGCATGGGAATCCATCCATCCATCCATCATCCATCCATCATCCATCATCCATCATCCATCATCCATCATCCATCATCCATCATCCATCATCCATCCATCATCCATCATCCATCATCCACCCATCCATCCATCCATCATCCATCATCCATCATCCATCCATCCATCATCCATCCATCATCCATCATCCATCATCCATCATCCATCATCCATCATCCATCATCCATCCATCCATCCTCCATCCATTCATCCATCCATCAATCATCCATCCATCATCCATCATCCATCATCCATCATCCATCATCCATCATCCATCATCCACCATCCATCATCCATCCATCCATCCATCCATCATCCATCATCCATCATCCATCATCCATCCATCCATCATCCATCCATCCATCATCCATCATCCATCATCCATCATCCATCATCCACCATCCATCATCCATCCATCCATCATCCACCATCCATCATCCATCCATCAATCATCCATCATCCATCATCCATCCATTCATCCATCCATCAATCATCCATCATCCATCCATCATCCATCATCCATCCATCCATCCATCCATCCATCCATCCATCCATCCATCCATCCATCCATCCATCCATCCATCATCTATCATCCATCATCCATCATCCATCCATCCATCCATCCATCCATCCATCCATCCATCCATCCATCCATCCATCCATCCATCATCCATCATCCATCATCCATCATCCATCATCCATCCATCATCCATCCATCCATCCATCCATCCATCCATCCATCCATCCATCCATCCATCATCCATCATCCATCATCCATCATCCATCATCCATCATCCATCCATCCATCATCCATCCATCCATCATCCATCATCCATCATCCATCCATCCATCCATCCATCATCCATCCATCCATCCATCCACCCCACCCACCCTTCCCTCTGCCTCATTTTCAGTAGACACCTCTATCTCCATTTCAGAACTTGGGAACAATCATTTGTGTGGCTGAAACCCAATGGAGACCTCTCTGAACGAGATGGATCTCCTCAAGGTTCAAGTATCTCCAACAGAGGTGCCGTTGGAGCATCGTTTTGAAACGTAGCCAAGCAAGTATGGAGATCACACACAATCATGGCATGGTTTGGGTTGGAAGGACCTATGAAGGGCATCCAGTTCCACCTCTCTGCATCGGACACGGACATCTTTTGACTCATCAGGTTGCTCAGAGCCCCATCCAGTGGGACCTTGTTATGTCTCACTGGGTTTAACAACTCCACAGACACCAGAACTGGACACAGGGCTCCAGGTGGACTCTCCCCAGACCAGAGCAGAAGGGCAAGAACCCTCTCCCTCACCCTACTGGTCCCACTGCTTTGAAGCAACCCAAGGACCCAGTTGACCTTTCGGGTTGCGACCGCAACTTTACCAACTCCTCTTGAGCTTCTCATCCACCAGCACCCCCAGCTCCTTGTCTGAGAGGCTGTTCCAAACCTCTTCATCCCCCAGTCTTTATGGATATGGTGTTTCCCTCACCCAAGTGTAGGACCTTGCACTTGGCCCAAGTTTTTCACAAACCCACCAGTCAAGGTCCTTCTGGCTGTCATCCCCCCCCCTTCCAATAAAAGCCTACAGTGAAAATACACGAAGAACACTAAACCACTAAGGCCACGTTGCCACTGCTCAATCTTTTTTTGAGTATGAGAAATGGACCTATTACCTCAAATATCCTGGACACCTCTTGAGATTGTGGTTGTTTCATTTCTGGCCTTCCGCTCTACGTTGAGGAACTCATAAAACGACCGAGTTTGTAGGCAGAGCAGCACGTCAATTAGCTTCTTACCAAAGGGACAGGGAAAGACTGTGCCTCCTTCACCTCAGCCCAAGACACTGGTTGTCACCATCTCTCTTAAATTAAGAGCAGGAGCTCAGCCAGGTCACCACCAACCTCAACTCTGAGGTGGGAAGGTGCACCATTCGTTAGTTAGCCGTGCAACCAAGGGTGAACGAGAGGATATTTGTCCTCATCCTCGGTGTTTTCTACTGTACCAGCAGAATAAAGCTATAATTTTTAATCATGAGTGTGAAACTTGGCAGAGGAAGCGAGCTGGAATAGAGATATAAACCATACACCTTCTGAGAGTGGCCAAAAAAGCTCTGCATGCAACCTCTCCTTAATTGGACTTCTCGTCTCGAATGCAAAATCAATATGGAGTTCATCGTGCTGTGATAGCACCCATGGATGAAAGTGCAGATGGGGTTCTGACCATGGCTTCCAGACACCCCAAAGCCAAGCAGAAGAGCTGGAGGTACCTCCCTGTATTTCTGAGGAGCCACATTCCATCCTGTCCTCCCACCTTGTCCCCCCAAGAGAAAGACAAGTTGTAGTGAGGTGGGTGTTTCTCTCTTCTCCCAAAAGACAGGTGAGAGGAAACGGCCTCAAGGTTGAACCAAGGGAGACTGAGATCAGACAACAAGAAAGATTTCTTCAACCAAAGGGTTCTCAGGCACTGGCAGAGGTGGTGGAGACACCATCCTTGGAGGGATTTAGAAGATGGGTAAACAAAGTGCTTAGGGATCTGGTTTAATAGTTGGGATGGTTGGACTCGATGGTCACAAAGGTCTCTTTGAACCAAGTGATTCCATGATTCAAGGCAGGTGTTGCACGAGTGGAACGATGGAGGCCACTCCTTGAGCTACTCCTGCTGCAGGACCAGCTTTCTTCTGGGTAGAGGAGATTTTCTTGCAAGTCATAGAATGATAGAATATCATTTGGAAGGAACCCACACGGACCATCGAGTCCAACTCCTGTCCCTCCACAGGACAACCCCAACCTTCACCCCGTGTGTCTGAAGGCGTTGGCCAAATGCTTCTGGAATATTGTCAGGTTGGGTCTGTTTCCCTGGGGAGCTCTTCCAGTGCTCCACCACCTTCTGAGTGAAGAACCTTTCCCTAACATTGACCCTAACCCTCCCCTGGCCCATCTTCCTGCCATTCTCCATGGTCCTGTCATTGGTCACCAGAGAGAAGAGCTCAGTGCCTCCTCCTCCTCCCCTTGTGAGGAAGCTCCACACCTCTCTGAGGTCTCCCCTCGGTCTCCTCTTCTCCAGGCTGAACAGACCAAGTGACTCCAACAGTTCCTCATAAAGCTTCCCCTCTAAACCCTTCACCAACCCTGTGGCCTCCTCTGGCCCCTCTCCAGTAACTTTTGATTCTTCTCATCCTACGGCTCCCTAAACTTCATCCAATACTTAAGGTGGGGCCACACCAACGTGGAGCAGAGTGGGACAGTCCCTCAGCCACCTGGTTGATGATGTGTTCTTCCACCTTTGCATCAATTTTGGACTCACTTCTTCCCCCTTTTTGTTTTTTACTTCACGTTCATACCAGTTGTTTGGAAGTCTCCGTAGGGTTTCTTCTAACCTCTCCCGTTAAAGATAAGAAACAAAGTCATCAGTGGTTGACTCATGGTTCAAATACATGAGAGAGAGACAATACTCAACTAACCAAGGCCAATGTCACCCCTAAATACAGTAGGAACACCCCAACTCTAGAGTGAATGTCAACACCAGCAAACAGAAGAGCCACAAAGAAACCCACGTCCTCAGCCACATCTCTTCATCCTATGTAATAAAGATTGTCAGAGAATTCTAGAATTATGTTGGAAGGGACCTTTAGAGGTCATCTGGTCCAAGCCACCTGCCAAGGGCAATGATATCTTCAACTTGATCATCCAACCTGACCTCCAATGTTTCCAGGGATGGGTTCCACCCACCACCTCTCTGGGCCGCTGCCCCATCAGCCTCGTTGTTAAAAATGTCCTCCTTATATCCAGTCTAAATCTCCTCTTCCTTACTTTAAAGCCACTACTCCTTGTTCTGCCCCAACAGACCCTTCTAGAAAGCCTGTCCCTGGCTCCTTGGAGCTCCTTTGAGTACTGGGAAGCTCCTCTAAACATCCCCAGAGCCTTCTCTTCTCCAACAACCCAAACTCTCTCAGCTTGTCGTTATACAAGAGCTCCTCCAACCCTTGGATCATCTTCTTGACCTCTGGACTCTCTCCAACAGCTCCACACCCTTCCAGTGCCAAGGACTCCAGAACTGGACACGGGTGGGATCCAGAGAGGAGCAGAGGGACAGAATGGCCTTGCTGGTCCTACTGCTTTGGAGACAGCCCAAGACACGGTTGGTTTCTTGGGAGCGCACGTTGCCGGCTCGTGTCGAGCTTCTAAGATCTGCTCCAAGTTCTCCTCAAAGCCTTCTCTTCTCCAGCATGAAGAAGTCCATATCTATTCCTGGCACATCCTGTATCATTTCCAAATCCCTTTTTCCCCCCCCAATTCCTAGCAGGAGATGAAGACAGAGCAAGCTCAGCCCAAATGATGTGTCCTTTCCAATAACAGGCTCCACGCTGCCGCCTCAGAGTTTATTACCACCGGCTCGTTCTTTCCTCATTAGGACAAAGCTCTTTTGCTCCCCCAAAACACCATCCAATCAACCATCAGAAATCTGGGAATGGGTTGCCATAAAAGATTCTTGAGTCAGGATCCACGATGGAATAAACACCGGAGGAATTCATTCCGGGGTTCGGGCTGAGCGCTCGTGGTTCGAGACGGGAGATAATTTGGGTGTCTATTTTCCCTTTGATTTCTGATGCCTTGGAATGAGCCATAAGATTTCTGCAGCATTGGCAGAGTTGGGTGTTTTTTTTTAATTGGATTTTATTTTTATGGAATTATTTAGTTTATTAAAAAAAAAAAGACAGCAAGTGCCTGCTCTTCCCTCATTTTCTTTACTGCTTCTTAACATCGTATTTTAATTGCCTTTTATGCAGAGATACAGCCTGGCAATGTGTTCTTTTATCACCCTGAAATATATTGGCTTGAGGCCATTTCCTAAAAGAAAATTCCTCTGCTGTGGTTTGACAGGAGAAGGCGCGGATTTAGGGGATTGTTGACATTTTCCATCGTTATTTTTTAATACAGTAAAGAAAAATGCATCCAGAGCGGGTGGAATTCATCCTGTCTTTAGGGATGGGAATGCTGTAGAATCATGGAATGATGAGGAGAGGCTGAGGGAGTTGGGGCTGAGCAAGAGAAAGCTCTGAGGAGACTTTAGAGCAGCCTCCCAGGACTGAAAGGGGCTTCAGGAAAGCTGGGGAGGGGCTCTTGATCAGGGAGCGCAGGGATGGGATGAGAGGGAATGGTTTGAAGCTGAAAGAGGGGAGATTGAGATGAGATCTTTGGGAGAAATGCTCTCCTGTGAGGGTGGGGAGGTCCTGGCACAGGTTTTCCAGAGAACTGGTGGCTGCCTCATCCCTGGAGGTGCTCAAGGCCAGGTTGGGTGGAGTTTTGATCCCCCTGATCCAGTGGGAGGTGGCCTTGCCCATGGCAGGGGGGGGGGTTGGAACTGGATGGGCTTTAGAGGGCAATGGTTTGAAGCTGAAAAGGGGGAAATTGAGATGAGATCTCGGGAAGAAATAATTTCCTGTGAGGGTGATGAGGCCCTGGCCCAGGTTTCTCAGACAAGTGGTGGCTGCCCCATCCCTGGAGGTGTTCAAGGATGAGGCTTTGAGCAACCTGACCAAGCTGAAGATATCCCTGCTCACTGTAGAAGGGTTGGACTGGATGTCCTTTATGGTCCCTTCCAGCCCAAACCATCCCATGATTCTATGATTATTCTGGGATTCTATTTCCTTACTCTTGTTTTCTTATCTCAACTTTTAACTTTGAATCAAACTGTTCCAGCTTCTAGAGTTTGGATGCCTAAAAAAAAAATCACAAATATTGAGCTCAATCAAAAGAAATTAATGAGCATTTTTTTTTTTTAGAAGGTGTTCTCCACCAAACAAAACCAGCAAACCAGCTCTGATTAAATCAGAGACCTTTTGAAGCAACAGCCTTGTCAGTCTTCATTGAATTTGGCTGCATTAGTACAGTTTGACTTATTTGAATGTAATTAGCAGCAAATCCAATAAGAAGCTTTGATAACACTTTTCAAAACAACTAGGAAATGAGGAAAAATGCTGGCAGGGATAATCCAGCACCGCCTTTCTAAACTCCGCTCGCTGCTCCCCGTGTGCCGCGTTGGCTTTGCGGAGATTCCACCGAGCCGAACACCGTGGGCAGTGAAGTCCCAGAGCTGGAGGCAAAATTTGGGAGGAAATCACAACCATTCAGCAGCCTGGATTCGATTTTGAATGAAAAAAGAGTGTAATAATGTCTTTAAAATACCAAAGAAGAGCCATAGAATCGTCGAGTTGTGTATTTATCGGATCACGGAAGGGTTGAGATGGAAAGGATGTCAAAGGATGTCAAAGGATGTCAAAGGATGATCCTGATTCCAACCCCTCTGCTATGGGTAGGGACACCTCCCACTGGATTAGGTTGCTCCAAGCCTCATCCAAGCTGGCCTTGAACACCTTCAAGAAGGGAGTATGTAGTATTTTTCTAAAAATCCCTATCTTTTAATCCTTTCAGGCCAAGAAGGGCACATGCTCTGGTTATCCTGGGTGGATGACTGATTGGTGGATAAATCTGAGCTGCCAATGGTCACTTCCTCCCTCAATCCTATACAGAACTATAAATAAGTCCATAACTACCCTTTTGCTCAGACACCTTCTGGTTTACCCCAACTGATGTCTACCTGAGAGCCTGCCGTGCAGCTGGACCTGGGCAGGCCGGAGAGGTGAGCCTGGGTGAACCTCATGAGGGTCAACACGGCCCAATGCCAAGTCCTGCACCCTGGTGAGGGCAATCTGAAGCACAAATAGGGGCTGGGCAGAGAATCTGGAGTAGCTCTGAGGAGGAGGTGCTCGTGGATCAGAAGTTCAAAGTCAACGTACACTTGCAGTACAGCCAACCATAAACTGGGCTCTGTCCAAAGCAGTGGGACAAGCAGGGTCAAGGAGGAGATTCTGCCCCTTTGCTCAACTCTGGTGAGACCCCACCTGGAGCCCTGCTCTGGAGTCCTCGGCACAGGAAGGACATGGACCTGTTGGAGCAAGTCCAGAAGAGGTCATGGAGATGATTCGAGGGCTGGAGCATCTCCAATAAGAGGAGAGGCTGAGAGTTGAGGTTGGTCAGCCTGGAGAAGAGAAGAAGACTCTGAGGGCACCTTGGAGCAGCCTCCCAGTGCTGAATGAAGATCCAGAAAAGCTCTGGATCAGGAAGTACAAGGACTGGTTTGAAGCTGAAAGAGGGGAGATGGAGATGAGGAAGAGGGTGGGGAGGCCCTGGCCCAGGTTGCCCAGAGAAGCTGTGGCTGCCTCATCCCTGGAGGTGTTCAAGGCCAGGTTGGGTGGGGCTTTGAGCCCCCTGATCCAGTGGGAGGTGTCCCTGCCCATGGCAGGTGGTGGGACTGGATGGACTTTGAGGTCCTTTCCAACTCACACCATCCCACGACTCTTTTAAACACCATCTCCTCCAGCGATTCCTCGTGCTGCTCACAGGATCTTGGGATGAGGAGGAAAAAAAAAACCCCCCTCACACCAGTGGATATTTCTATTTTTAACTAGAACCAACTGGAATTTCCTATATTTTGGACTTCAAAGCAGTTGAAATTTTGAATTGCAATTTTCTGGAGCTGTTCAGCCTCAGGCAGTTGTCTTCTACCAGTAATGAAGGTAATTCAGTCGCACAGGTTTCACCCACTTCAAAATTCCCCGTTGCAGAGGTTCCACTGCCTTGTCTAAGGGACTCATTGCTCCCCCAATTATTCCATCACCAAACTGATTTCTTTTATTCCCCAAATGTCACATTTTTTTTTTTATTTTTCCTGCTTCCTCTCTGTTTCCTTTCCCTCTGTTGGAACCTTACGGCTCCTCTCCAACATCCTGGAACAAACTTCACCAAGTCTCATGCATATCCATAAGTTTATTTTCAGCTCTCTGCAGCTCCTCTGACGTGTTAATGATATTCAACACCTCTATAGAAAGTTCTCAGAAGTTTCCAGCTGCTTAAAAAAAACCCTTTCCAGAGCTATTTTGTGTCACAGTTGCGTGAAGAGTCTAAATATGTTTTCAGTGTTGTAAAAAGGAGTTCAAACGTCGTTGTAGGGAAGTGCCAACATGACTTTTCCTGCTTGTTATTTGCCAGAAATGTTTTGGGAGCAACCCTGAGGAGAAGGAATTGGGGTGCTGGTGGATGAGAAGCTCTACATGAGCACTTGCAGGTCAGAAAGCCAAGGGGTTGAATCCAAAGCAGTGGGACCAGCAGGGTGAGGGAGGTGATTCTTCCCCTCTGCTCTGCTCTGGTGAGATCCCACTTGGAGAACTGTTTCCAGTTCTGGAGGACATGGAGCTGGTGGAGTGAGTCCAGAGGAGACCACGAAGTTGACATGAGGGCTGGAGGACTTCTGCTGTGAGGACAAGCTGAGAGGGTTGGGGTTCTTCAGTCTGGAGAACAGAAGGTTCCAAGGAGACCTTCTGCTAGAACGTCTGAAAGGGGCTCCAGGAAAGCTGGGGAGGGGCTCTTGATCAGGGAGTGCAGGGATAGGATGAAGGGGAACAACTTTCAGCTGGAAGAGGGGAGACTGAGATGAGATCTTGGGTAGAAATATGTTTATATGAGGTTGGGGAGGCCCTGGCCCAGGTTGCCCAGAGCAGTGGTGGCTGCCCCATCCCTGGAGGTGTTCAAGGCCAGGTTGGACGGGGCTTGGAGCTCCCTGATCCAGTGGGAGGTGTCCCTGCCCGTGGCAGGGGGGATGGAACCGGATGTGCTTTAGGGTCTCTTCCAACCCAAACCATTCCATGTCTTATTTTCTCAGTAAGCTAGAAAATCTTGGTTCAAGCCATGTTGAAACATCTCCATCCTGAGAAGCCGAGGTGTGGCTCGACTGGGCAGCCTTTCCCTGCCTGACTCCCTGCACACAATCCCATCTATTTAAGTAAAACCCACAGTAATCTAGAAGATTCTAAAAACCTATGCATTTATTTGCTCTCATTCTGCTCCCTCAACTTACTTTTCAGTCCTGCTCAGGAGATGAAGTCGCCAAGTTGGTCTTGTGAGGTCTCACAGTATCACAGTATCAGAAGGTTGGAAAGGACCTCTGAGATCATCAAGTCCAACCTAGAACCCAACCCCAACACCAACACCAACCATCATCTAACCCATGGCACTCAGTGCCTCATCCAGTCTCCCCTTAAACACCTCCAGGGTCGGTGACTCCACCTCCTCCCTGGGTGCTCATTCCAATGACCAATCACCCTTTCAGTGAAGAACTTCTTCCTAACATCAAGTCTAACCTTTCCCTGATGAAAGTCCCTGCCCTCCAGTTCTGTCCCTGGTCACCTGAGAGAAGAGACCAACCCCTGCCCGACTACAACCTCCTTTTAGGGAGTTGTAGAGAGCAATGAGGTCTCCCCTGAGCCTCCTCTTCTCCAGACTAAACAGCCCCAGCTCCCTCAGTCTCTCCTCATAGGGCTTGTGCTCCAGCCCCTTCACCATCTTCGTTGCCCTCCTCTGGACACTCTCCAGCATCCTGACATCTTTCCCAAACTGGGGGGCCCAGAACTGGACACAGTATTCAAGGTGAGGCCTGACCAGTGCCGAGTACAGGGGGACGATAACTCCTCTGCACGTTCTGCACCTGGGGTGGGACAATCCCAAGCACAAATCCAGGTTGGGGGGAGAATGGATTGAGAGAAGCTCTGAGGAGAAAGGCTCTGGGTGATGGAGGTTGAGAAGTTCAACAGAAGCTGGTGATGTCCACTCACAATCCAGAAAGCCAACAGTGTCCTGGGCTGCATCCAAAGCAGTGGGACCAGAAGGGGAGGGAGAAGATTCCCTGCCCCATCCCTGGAGGTGTTGAAGACCAGGTTGGATGGGACCTTGAGCCCCCTGATCCAGTGGGAGGTGTCCCTGCCCCATCCCTGGAGGTGTTGAAGGCCAGGTTGGATGGGGCTTTGAGCCCCCTGATGCAGTGGGAGATGTCCCTGCCCATGGGAGGGGGGGTTGGAACTGAATGGGTTTGAAGGAACTTCAATCCAACCTGGCCTTGATCACCTCCAGGGATGGGGCAGCCACCACAGCTCTGGGCAACCTGGGCCAGGGCCTCCCCACATTTCTTCCTAAGATCTCATCTCAATATCTCCCCTCTTTCAGCCTCAAAGTGTTTCCCCTCATCCTATCCCTGCACTCCCTGATCAAGAGCCCCTCCCCAGCTTTCCTGGAGCCCCTTTCAGCTTCTCTAAGGTCTTCCCAGAGCCTTCTCTTCTCCAGGCTGGACAACCCCAACTCTCTCAGCTTGGCCTCATATGGGAGGTGCTCCAACCCCTTGCATCATCTTCGTGGACTTGCCTCAACAGCTCCATCTCCTTCCTGTACTGAGGACTCCAGACCTGAATGAAGGGCTCTTGGAGAGGTTTCACCAAAGCAAAGCAAGGAGACAGAGTCCCCTCCCTTGCCCTGTTGGTCCTGCTTTGGATACAGCCCTGGTCACGGGTGGCTTTCTGGGCTACAAGAGCTCACTCATGTTGCACTTCTCATCCTCCAATTGGTTGAAGCAGCGTATGGCTGAGCAGAGAACATCTGTGACACTGGGAAAGCTCTTAAGTACTGAAGAGCTGCGTGGAGGCAGCTTTTGGAAGCCTTTGGGGTGGTGTTGGCTTCAGGCTGAAGATGACAGTGCTCAGGAACCCTCAAACATGGAAATAATGATAAGAGAAATGACAAGGTAGAGAAACAACTGGAAACTGTTACTGCCCGACAGCCGGTAGAGGATGGGAAGAGGATTGAGCTGAGGGGGTGAGTTCTGTCCTACTTCATGGGTCTCAAAATTGTCATAAAATAATGTCCTTGCCAGCTTCTAGGGCCTGGAACATGAAATCCTATTTATGAAATCACTTTAGCACCCATAGGCTGCTTTTCTGTAGTTCAACGAGAGAAGAACGTAAAAGAAATCGTTTTAAAGAGTGAAGTTGCCACCTGTAAATTAAAGAGCATTGAAGGCTTCTGCTCCATCTGCTGGGTAAAGAACTGGTTGGATGGCCAAGCCCAGAGGGTGGTGGGGAATGGAGTTAAATCCAGCTGGAGCCTGGTCATGAGTGGTGTTCCTCAAGGTTCAGTGCTGGGTCCAGTCCTGTTCAATATCTTCATCAATGATTTGGACAAAGGGATCGAGTGCACCCTGAGCAAGTTTGCAGATGACACCAAGCTGGGTGGAGGTGTTGATCTGCTTGATGGAAGGGAGGCTCTGCAGAGGGATCTGGCCAGGCTGGATCGATGGGCTGAGACCAACGGGATGAGGGTCAACAAGACCAAGGGCAGAGTCCTGCACTTGGGACACAACAACCCCATGGAGTGTCACAGGCTTGGGGAAGAGTGGCTGGAGAGCTGCCTGGAGGAGAAGGACCTGGGGGTGTTGGTTGACAGCAGCTGAACATGAGCCAACAGTGGCCCAGGTGGCCAAGGAGGCATCTTGGCCAACAGGACCAGGGCAGGGATTGTGCCCCTGTACTTGGCACTGGTGAGGCCACACCTCAAGTGCTGTGTTCAATTCTGGGCCCCTCTACAAGAAGGACATTGAGGGGTTGGAGAGCATCCAGAGAAGAGCAACGAGGCTGGTGGAGGAGCTGGAGAACAAGTCCTATGAGGAAAGGCTGAGGGAACTGGGGTTGTTCATCCTGGAGAAGAGGAGGCTGAGGGGAGACCTCATCACTGTCTCCAACTGCCTGAAAGGAGGCTGTGGCAGAGCCAGTGTTGATCTCTTCTCTCAAGGTGATAGGACAAGGGGAGATGACCATGAGTTGCACCAGGGGAGGTTCAGACTGGTTGTTGGGAAGAACTTCTTTACCAAAAGGTTCTCAGGCACTGGCACAGCTGCCCAGGGTGGTGGTGGAGTCACCATCCCTGGAGGGGTTTAAAAAACAGGGAGATGAGTTTTTGAAGGATGTGGTTTAGAGGATGATGGGTGCGGTTGGACTCGATGATCTCAGAGGTCTTCTCCAACTGGAAGACTCTATGATTCTTGTGTGGATGCCCTCCTTCAGAAAGAAATTGGCCTTCATGTGCCAGTGATTCAAGGAAGACCACGCTTCACTGAAACCACAATTTTCCACCTGACTTAGAGCTTTTTCACCCTTTAATTTATATCCATTAACCTTAGAGTTTTCATTAATTTCCCTTTGCTCTCCAAGTGGGCAACACCCTTGATTAACTGCCCCTTGGACCTTCAGATGATAGAATCACAGATTCATTGTTTGGAAAAGACCTCTAAGACCATCCACTCCAATTGTCAGATCACCACCACCATCCCTACTCAACCATGTCCCTAAATGCCACAACTACACATTTTTGAACCCCTTTATGGGTGGTGACTCCACCACTTCACTGGGTAACCTCTTCCAATCTGTAAAGATTCTTTCCTAATATCCATTCTAAACCTTCCCTGGTGTAGCTTGAGACCTTTTCCTCTCATCCTATCACTTGTTACAAGAAGAGCCCAACACCCACCTCACCACAACCTCCTTTCAGGGAGCTGCAGAGAGCGATGAGGTCTCCCCTCAGCCTCCTCTTCTCCAGAATAAACAGCCCCAGGTACCTCAACCACTCCCAGAACCCCTGGGCTCCAGACCCTTCCCCAACTCTTCTCCCTTTCTCTGGATGCACTCCAACCCCTCAATGTCCTTTTTGGTGTCAGGGATCCCAAACTGAATCCAGAATTCAAGGTGCAACCCCACCAGTGGGACAATCCCTTCCCTTCTCCTGCTGATCACACCATGGCTGATCCAAGGCAGGATGTTGGTGACCTTCTTGCCTACCTGAGCCACTGCTGCCTCATGCTCTGTCACATTTGACCAACATCCCCACGTCCTTTTCCACCTGACAACTTTCCAGCCACTCTTCCCCAAGCCTGGAGCGTTGCGTGGGGTTGTTGTGAGCCAAGTGCAGGCCCCAACACAACCCCAAAGCACCCTTAATCTCCTGGAAGCCAAAAGCAAGCTTGAACCTCATTGTGGTTGCACATTGGCATGTTCTTCCATTTGGCCTTGCCTGTGTTAGGATGCTCTGGCTTATTTATCTCTTTGTAATAGGAGTGTTACTCTCTTTTACAACCCCACTGTTCTTTGGGTTGGTTTTTTTTTAATGGCAAGATGTTCTCTAGTCCAAACAATTACAGAAAAGGCATTAGAGCAAGGAGGGCTAAATAATAAAGAAAGCCAAAGAAAGCAATGTGGAATAAAAATCTATCAGGGCTGCAAAATAAAAACAGAGCCAGGCAGAATTAGAGATGAGTGAATTATTTACGGGGAGTAATTTGTCTTCCTGGCTGCTCTCAAATGAGGAAAAGCCTCTTGTTTCCTCTGACTCATTCAAGAAGAGGGCTGCAGCAAAGGGGTTATGAGAAGGAGCTGAGGGACCTGGGGCTGCTTAGCCTGGAGAAAAGGAGGTTGAGGGGAGACCTCATCGCTCTCTGCAGCTCCTGGGAAGGAGGTTGTGGTGAGGGGCATCTCTTCTCCCAAGTAACACAGGATGGGAAGGGAACAAATGGCCTCAAGTTGCACCAGGAGAGGTTTAGATTGGACAGTAGGAAAAATTTCTCCGCTGAAGGAGTAATGAAACACTGGAAGAGGCTGCCCAGGGAAGTGGTGGAGTCACTGTCCCTGGAGGGGTTCAAAACCCACGTAGAAGTGGCACTTTGGGATGTGTTTTAGTAGGCATGTTGGTGATAGGACCCCACCTGGAGCTCTGCGTCCAGTTCCGGAATCCTCAGCACAGGAAGGATCTGGAGCTGTTGGAGCGAGTCCAGAGGAGGTCACAAAGATGATCCAAGGGTTGGAGAACCTCTGCTATGAGGACAGACTGGGAGAGTTGGACTTGTTCAGCCTGGAGAGGAGAAGGCTCCAAAGAGACCTTAGTGCAACCTCTCAGTACTTGATGGAACTCCAGAAAAGCTGAGGGAGGTTTTTTTTCCCAAGGGTCTGGAGTGATTGGATGAAGGGAAATGGCTTTAATTTGGAAGAGGGAAGACTTAGAATGGACATCAGGAAGAAATTCTTCAGAGTGAGAGTGATGAGGCCTTGGCACAGGTTGCCCAGAGCAGTGGTGGCTGCCCCATCCCTGGAGGGGTTCAAGGCCAGGTTAGATGTGGCTTTGAGCAACCTGATCCACTGGGAGATGTTCCTGCCCATTGGAATTGGAACTGGATGGGCTTTAAGGTCCCTTCCAATCCAAAGGATGGCATGATTCCATGATTCTATGCTTCTGGAAAGTGTTTAAATCCCTAATTCAAGGGCAAATTGCAACAGATTTCAGAAAGCTAAGAATGACAATCATATTTTGAAGGTGTTTGTGTAACTTCCAAAAGAAAGAGGGGTTTATCAGGCTCCAGATTTTGGAATGAAAAAGTAGGACACTGCCATAGAAAAAAAGAAAACTAGAATGATAGAATGTCCAGAGTTGGAAGGGACCCACAAGGACCATCAAGTCCAGCTCCTGGTCCTGCCCAGGACAACCCCAACTTTCACCCCGTGGGGCTGAGGGTGTTGGCCAAATGCTTCTGGAATGGTGTCAAGCTGGGACTGCTTCCCTGGGGAGCTCTTCCAGTGCTCCACAACCCTCTGGAGGAAGAACCCTTTCTGAATGTCCAACCAAACCTTCCCCTGGCCCATCTTCCTGCCATTCTCCATGGTCCTGTCGTTGGTCACCAGAGAGAAGAGCTCAGCACCTCCTCCTCCCCTTGTGAGGAAGCTGTAGAACATGATGTGTCCCCTCAGTCATCTCTTCTCCAGGCTGAACAGATCAAGTGACTCCAGCTGCTCCTCATACAGCTTCCCCTCTAAACCCTTCACCAGTTTTCTGGCCTCCTCTGGACCCTCTCTGGTGCCTTTACATCCTTTTTTAACCCGTGGTGCCCCAACCTCCCCCCAGTACTCAAGGTGGGACCTCACCAGTGTAGAGCAGAGCGGGACGATCCCCTCCCTCACCCACCTGGCGATGCCCTGTTGGACACCCCCTTGGACATGGTTGCCTTCTTGGCTACCAGAACACTGCTGGCTCACGTTCAACTTGCCTCAACCAGACCCCCCCAGATCCTTTTCTGCAGGGCTGATGTCCAACTTCTCATTATGGACATTGAGGTTGGCCATGTCGCAGGTGCAAAACCCGAAGGGACCAAACCAGAGAGTGAAACCTTTTCTCCCAAACCAGTTGGGATTAAACCCCAGACCCACCAGTTCCTGGCTCTTCTCAGCTTTGATTTTTTCCTCCTGCTTTGAGAGGAAGCTCTACTTAGTTCAGACACTTTGTTTGATCTTAAAAACAATGTAGAGCTTCTTGGGACTAACGTTACGCCGGTAATTTTCAACGAACGTATTTATAAAGGAATCAAGTGTTTACCACAACACATCAAATTAAGGAGAAATATATTTAGGCACAGTTTTGCACTGCTTTGCTTGTTATGATTATAAATGTTTGGGGTTTTTTTTGTCAGTCAAGCTGCTTAATTGCAAAAGAAGGAGCTCTTAAGGGAGCAAAAAGGAAATAGGAGAACAACTCAACGATGCGCAGCACCCGAACGCGGCTCCCGGCCGCGGTGCCAACCAGTTTTGAGGAACTTCTGGCAACACGAAGCCCCCCCCCCCCCAAATGAATGGAAGGGTTTTTTTGAGAGGATCTGGATCCTTCCATTTCTGTGTGAAGCAGAGAGCAGAGGTGACAACTCCATATCGTTTACAGCTCAAGCATTAACCAGCTCAGAGGTTTTTATAACGAGAAAAGGGAGAGCCCGGCTCAAGGTTGGAGTTTTCCTGACTGTGAACATGAGATTTTGAAGAAAACCATCATTCTGTTGTCTAAAGGAAATATTGTAGGTCATGAAGATGATCCAAGGGCTTGAGAACCTCCTGTACATGGACAGGCTGAGAGAGATGAGGTTATTCAGCCCAGAGAAGAGAAGGTTCTTTGGAGACCTTAGAGAATCCTTCCAGTACCTACAGGAAAGCTGGGGAAGGGCTCGTTCCACCTCATTCTGTCATTATAGTCCTTTGGAAAAGTCCCTCCTCACCTTTCTTGTAGCCCCTTCAGGTACTGGGTGGCTGCTCTAAGGTCTCCCCGGAGCCTTCTCTTCTCCAGGTTGAACAACCCCAACTTTTTATCATAGAATCATGGAATGGTTTGGCTTGGAAGGGACCTTCAAGCCATCTTTTCAGTTCCAACCCCCATGTGATGGGCGTGGACACCTGTTACTGGACCAGGTTGCTCAAAGTCCCATCAAGCCCAGCACTGAACACCTCCAGAGCTGGGGTATAATGGTTTCTCTTGGAAACTTGGAGATCAACAACAAGAAGATAAAGATATTTTGCACTTTGAGTAACCATGGACTGTGGCAACTCCCAGAGTCCAGCAAAAGAGTCAAAATCTGCACGTGAAGAAGGGTAAAGGATTATTAAAGTAATATTGGGAATTATGGTGGCTGGGAGTCCAGAGGGAAACACCAGAAGGTGTTAAATCACTGGTTTAGCATCATCCAGGTATCTCTGGCTGCCCCACCATCCAGTCCACGACAGTGACAAACAACAACTGCCTAGAGACATGTTAGATGACAACTTTAATAATTATTAACCCCTGATATCAAGCTTCTAGGTAGAGCCACCGCAATCCTTTCCCAGGGTGAATATTTCTGCTGTGGTTGAGATTGCTTTGTGATCAAGAACTTGTTGAGGAAACTGGGGCTGTTGAGTCTGGAGAAGAGGTGGCTGAGGGGAGACTCCCTGAAAGGAGGTTGAAGTGAGGTGGGTGCTGAGCTCCTCTCCCAAGTAACAAACGATGGGATGAGAGGAAACGGCCTCAGGTTGCATCAGGGGAGGTTTAGATTGGAAATTAGGAAATAATTCTTTATGAAAAGAGTAGTGAAACCCAAGAAGAGGCTTTCCAGGGCAGTTGTGGAGTCTCCATCCTTGGAGGGGTTCAAAAGCCATGGGGATGTGGCATTCTGGGACACGGTTTATTAGGCACAGTGTTATTGGGTTGACAGTTGGACTGGATGATCTTAGAGGTCTTCTCCAACCTTAACAATTCTACGACTCTATTAAGGTTGACTCAGAAGCTTTCCATGTTACTCACATTAGAAGGGATGTTGGCACTTGAACCTGCTTAAATTAGAAGAGGGATGATTTAGATGAGACATTAAAAGAAATTCTTCATTATGAGGGTGAGGAGACACCAGCCCAGGTTGCCCAGGGAAGCTGTGGATGCCCCCTCCCTGGGCCTGTTGAAGCCTGGGTTGGATGGGGCCTTGAGCAACCCGGTCTGGTGGAAGGTTTTGACAGGGGGGGGGTGTTGAAACTGGATGAGCTTTAAGGTCCATTCTAATCCAAACCATTCCATGGCTCTATGATTCAGAAAGACATTCAGAAATCGTGTTGTCCTGAGCATGGAAAGTAAAAATCCCACCCTTCAGCCCATCTTGCCCTTCCTTTTGGCTTTGCGTTGGAGGCGCCGGGGAGAAGGGATGAGCGGCTCACGTTGCCCATTCCTCCTGTCCTTGTCTTTCTCCTTCCCAAGCCTTTTTATTGTTCCTCTCAGAGATACCCAGGAACATCTAGCTCTACTAATCAGTGTCATAGCTCATTAATTTGCTTTATTGGTCTCTGGGTAAACCTCTTGTGCTACAATATTCGGAAGCTCCTGAGTCTTTATCATTAAGAAATAACTGCCCAGAGCTCCTCACTCTGTGCATTAAGTGGCTTAATAGAATCTCTAAATTCATCTTAAATGGGAAGGTGGCCGGAACATTCATCACCTTGAACAAGGTTTAATCAGATCCCATAACATAATGAATCTGCCCAGTTTTGACACGGCAACCTTTGAGAGTTTATATGTGCTGAGCGCTGAGGTGTCGGACGCCGACGATCCCCTTAAACGCGACGCAACGCCGCCGCTGTCTTGATAATGATGCTTCTTCCAACCAGGGATGTTTTCACAGTATCACAGTATCAGAAGGTTGGAAAGGACCTCTGAGATCATCAAGTCCAACCTAGAACCCAACACTAACACCAACACCAACACCAACACCAACACCAACACCAACACCAACCCATCATCTAACCCATGGCACTCAGTGCCTCATCCAGTCTCCCCTTAAACACCTCCAGGATGGGTGACTCCACCCCCTCCCTGGATGCTCATTCCAATGGCCAATCACCCTTTCAGTGAAGAACTTCTTAACATCAAGTCTAACCTTTCCCTGATGAAAGTCCATGCCCTCTGGTTCTGCCACTGGTCACCTGAGAGAAGAGACCAACCCCTGCCTGACTCCAACCTCCTTTTAGGGAGTTGTGGAGAGCAATGAGGTCTCCCCTGAGCCTCCTCTTCTTCAGATTAAACAGCCCCAACTCCCTCAGTCTCTCCTCGTAGGGCTTGTGCTCCAACCCCTTCCCCATCTTCATTGCCCTCCTCTGGACACTCTCCAGCATCCTGACATCTTTCCCAAACTGGGGGGGGCCCAGAACTGGACACAATATTCAAGATGAGGCCTGACCAGTGCCCAGCACAGGGGGAATGTAATTCTAAGAGAATGACCCACCAACAGTTTTGGTCTCAGCAATCTGTGTAATTAAAAATGAGAAGCAGAAGGTATCGATCTACAAGTTTCAGCAAATTTTCCCCTTTTAAAGGTTAAGCTCAAGTGCTTGCTACTGTCCTTCCCTATAATTAATAGCTTTAAAGCTTAAAGAGCTCCTCCTCTGTTGCCTTCTCAATAAATTTAAAGGTTACATAGGTTGTTTCCAGAGGACACATCTCTAAATGCTGGTGACAGGCCCTTTTATTTTGCTTTTTGCTTCTCCCAGACTACTTGTTTGGTAGCGATTCCTTTATGAGGAATCCAATCTCAGTTTCCAGTTCAGAGCTCAACTTGCCTACAGCCACAACCTTTCCAGAATCATAGTGTCATGGGATGGTTTGGGTTGCAATCCATCTGCTTCCAACTCCCCTTCCATGGCCAGGAACACTGCCCACTGGATCAGGTTGTTGAAAGCATTGTCCACCTTGGCCTTGAACACCTCCAGTGATGGGATATCATAGAATCATAGACCCTTTCAGTACTGGAAGAGTGCTCTAAGGTGTCCTCAGACCCTTCTCCTAAAGCCCATCTGGTTCCAACCCCCCCCTGCCATGGGCAGGGACACCTCCCACTGGATCAGGAGGCTCAAAGCCCTATCCAACCTGGCCTTGAACACCTCCAGGGATGGGGCTTCCATAAACCTCTTTGGGCAACCTGTGCCAGGCTTTCCCCACCCTCACAGGAAAGCATTTCTCCCTAAGATCTCATCTCAATCTCCCCTCTTTCAGCTGAAAACTCTTCCACTCATCCTATCCCTTCACTCCCTGATCAACAGCCCCTCCACAGCACTCCTGGATCTCCTTTCAGTCATGGAAGGCTGCTCTAAGGTCTCCCTGGAGCCTTTTCTTCTCCAGGCTGAACAACCTCAACTCTTTCAGCCTGTCCTGGGATGGGAGGTTCTCCAACCCTTGGATCATCTCCGTGGCCTCCTCTGGAGTCACTTCAAGAGCTCCATGTCCTTCCTGTGATTCACAACACTCATGGAATGGTTTGGGTTGGAAGGAATCTTAAAGATCATCCAATTCCAAGCCTCCTGCCGTGGGCAGGGACACCTTGAGGTTGCTCAACACCCCATCCAACCTGGCTGTGAACACTTCCAAGGAGGAAGCACCCACAGCTTCCCTAGGCAACCTGGGCCAGTGGCTCCCCCCACCCTCATTGTGAAGAATTTCTTCCTAATGTCCAATCTAAACCTTCTCCCTTCCAATCAAAAGCCATTCTGCTGGTCCTACCACTCCTTGTCCTTGTAAAAAAGTCCCTCTGCAGCATTATTTAAGCACTTGATCTTAGGCACAGAATCATGAAATTCCTTCGTTGGAAAAGCCCTTTGAGATCATTGAGTCCAACCACACCTGTCCACTGCTAAACCAGATCCCTGAGCACCTTGTCTGCCTGTCTTTTAAACACCTTCAAGGATGGGGACTGCACCACCTCCTTGGGCAACCTCTTCCAGCCCCTGATAACTCTGTCAGTGAAGAATTTTTTCCTAATATCCAGTCTAAAGCTCCCCTGGTACAACTTGAGGATGTTTCCTCTCGTCTTATCGCTTGTCACTTTGGGAGAAGAAACCAACACCCACCTCACCACAACCTCCTTTCAGGGCACTGCAGAGAGCAATGAGGTCTCTCCTCAGCCTCATCCAGGCTAAAACCAGCCCCAGGTCTCTCAGCTTCTCTCAGAACCCCTGGGCTCCCAACTCTTCCCGGGCTCTGCTCCTCTTCTCTGGCCGTGCTCCAGGCCCTCAATGTCCTTCTTGTACTGAGGGACACAAAACTGAACCCAGTACTCCAGGTGTGGCCTCACCAGTGCTGTGACAAGAGGCACAAACCTTTCCCTGATCCTGCTGGCCACCCTCTTTCTTACACAGGCCAAGATGCCATTGGCCTTCTTGCCCACCTTGGCCACTGCTGCCTCATGTCCAGCTGCTGTCAACCAACACCCCGAGGTTCTTTTCCACTGAGCAGCTTCCCCAAGCCTGGAGCACTGCATGGGGTTGTTGTGACCCAACTGAGGGGCCTTTGGCCTCATTGAACCCCAACCCATTGGTTTCTGCCCATTGGTCCAAATCCCTCTGTAGAACCTCCCTTACCCTCAAGCAGATCAACACTTCCTCCCACCTTAGTGTCAGCCACAAACTTCCTAAGGGTGCATTCAATCCCCTCATTGGCCTCATGGATAAAGGTGTTGAGAAGGACTGGACCCAAGAGTGAGTCCTGAGAAGAAGACCATGTGGTTGCTTGGTCTCACAGGTGATCACCTATGGCATGTTTTACGTTAGCCTAGATCTAGAAAGGATCTGCTGGAGGGACCTTGCTTCTTGGAAGGACTTTTGCATCAGCAGCAAGAAAACATTTCATAGAATCATAGAATCATAGAATCTTCAGGTTGGAAAGACCTCTGAGACCATCAAGTCCAACCACACCCATCATCTGTTAAACCATGTCCCTCAAAAACTCATCTAACCCTTTTTTTAAACCCCTCCAGGGATGGTGACTCAACCACCTCCCTGGGCAGCTGTTCCAGTGTCTGAGAACCCTTTCAGAAAAGAAATACTTCCAAATATTAAGTCTGAACTTTCCCTGGTGCAACTTATGGTCATTTCCCCTTGTCCTATCACCTGTCACTTGAGAGAAGAGCTCAACACCCAGTCTCCCACAGCACCCTGAGTGGTCTTTAAATTAAAATCCTTACCAAATTCTTTAACAGTCTGTAAAGAAAGTGTCTAGAGAAGAGAAGACTCTGAGGAGACCTCACAGTGGCTTTCTAGTGCTTGAACAGGGCCTACAAGAAAGCAGGGGAGGGGCTTTCTACAAAGCCATGGAGTGATAGGACGAGGGGGATTGGCTTAAATTGGAAGGGGAAAGATTTAGATTAAACATTAGGAAGAAATTCTTCATGATGAGGATGGGGGAGCCTTGACCCAGGTTGCCCAAGGAAGTCATGGCTTCTCCATCCCTGGAGGTGTTTGAGGCCAGGCTGGATGGGGCTTGGAGCCCCCTGATCCAGTGGGAGATGTCCTTGCCCATGGCAGGGGGAGGTTTGGTTGGAACTGGATGATCTTTAAGGTCCTTTCCAACCCAAGGCATTCGATGAAAATAAAATGTCATGAAGCTTCTCTTCCCACCCCTCTGATTTTGGTCCCCACGTTGATTCCTGGCACTGAGAGTGGTAGAGACACGAGGATGCTCTGTGACAGATGTGAGGCGTGCAGGAGCCAGCTGTTGCAGCTGCAAAGAAGGATTTCTTTCATCTCTTGGCATCTGGGTCTGGAGGCTGCTCTGCACCGACGGCGAGCGACGCACTCCAGCGCAGCCAAAGAGATCAACCATCCTGTCAACCTGCGTTTAGCTCAGCTGCCTAAAATTGCTCTGCTGCTAAATGTGCATTAAAATGTGCTATAAATGCACCCTAAACCTTCAGAGGAATCGTTGCTCAGCTCTACATCATCCCAGCACCCTGCCACCAGCTCACAAAAGATGAGGATGGATTGGGCCCTTTATGGTGAAGCGATATGAAGAGTGAATGTTTCTTTTAAGGCTGCACAGACTGCCTGAAGGAGGTTCAATATATCCTTTCCAGGGTCTTTTCTCATATGTGAAACGTTTGGAGGATGTGGGAGGTATTTTTCCCTGCAATAAGTATTATTCACAGCACCCAGGTTGGACATCAAGAACCGTTCCGACACGAGCCGGCGACGCGCGTTCGCATCCCGAAAGGACAACCACATCCTGGGCTGCATCAAAAGAAGAGTGGTCAGCAGGGTGAGGGAGGGGATTCTGTCCCTCTACTCCATTCTTGTGAGACCCCACCTGGAGTCCTGTGTCTGATTCTGGAATTCCCAACATGAGAAGGGTGTGGAACTGTTGGAATGGGTGCAGAGGAGGCTACGAAGATGTGCTCCATCTCTTGGATCATCTTCATAGAGTTCCTCTGGACCCATTTGAACATCTTCATTTTCTTTCTCATACTGGGAATTCCAGAACTGGATAAAACACTCCTCACCTGGAGTCCTGTGTCTGATTGTGGAATTCCCAACATGAGAAGGGTGTGGAGCTGTTGGAATGGGTGCAGAGGAGGCTACGAAGATGTGCTCCAGCCAATCATCTTCATAGCGTTCCTCTGGACCCATTTGAACATCTTCATTTTCTTTCTTATACTGGGAATTCCAGAACTGGATAAAACACTCCTCACCTGGAGTCCTGTGTCTGATTCTGGAATTCCCAACATGAGAAGGATGTGGAGCTGTTGGAATGGGTGCAGAGGAGGCTACGAAGATGTGCTCCAGCCAATCATCTTCATAGCGTTCCTCAGGATCCATTTGAATATTTTCATATCCTTCTTATGCTGGGAATTCCAGAACTGGATAAAACACTCCTCACCTGGAGTCCTGTGTCTGATTGTGGAATTCCCAACATGAGGAGGGTGTGGAGCTGTTGGAATGGGTGCAGAGGAGGCTACGAAGATGTGCTCCAGCCAATCATCTTCATAGCGTTCCTCTGGACCCAATTTAACATCTTCATTTTCTTTCTTATGCTGGGAATTCCAGAACTGGATAAAACACTCCTCACCTGGAGTCCTGTGTCTGATTCTGGAATTCCCAACATGAGGAGGGTGTGGAGCTGTTGGAATGGGTGCAGAGGAGGCTACGAAGATGTGCTCCAGCCAATCATCTTCATAGCGTTCCTCAGGATCCATTTGAATATTTTCATATCCTTCTTATGCTGGGAATTCCAGAACTGGATAAAACACTCCTCACCTGGAGTCCTGTGTCTGATTGTGGAATTCCCAACATGAGAAGGGTGTGGAGCTGTTGGAATGGGTGCAGAGGAGGCTACGAAGATGTGCTCCAGCCAATCATCTTCATAGCGTTCCTCTGGACCCATTTGAACATCTTCATTTTCTTTCTTATACTGGGAATTCCAGAACAGGATAAAACACTCCAGGTGAGGCCTCACCTGGAGTCCTGTGTCTGATTGTGGAATTCCCAACATGAGAAGGGTGTGGAGCTGTTGGAATGGGTGCAGAGGAGGCTATGAAGATGTGCTCCAGCCAATCATCTTCATAGCGTTCCTCTGGACCCAATTTAACATCTTCATTTTCTTTCTTATGCTGGGAATTCCAGAACTGGATAAAACACTCCTCACCTGGAGTCCTGTGTCTGATTCTGGAATTCCCAACATGAGAAGGGTGTGGAGCTCTTGGAATGGGTGCAGAGGAGGCTACGAAGATGTGCTCCAGCCAATCATCTTCATAGCGTTCCTCTGGACCCATTTGAACTGTTTCATGTCCTTCTTATGCTGGGAATTCCAGAACTGGATAAAACACTCCTCACCTGGAGTCCTGTGTCTGATTCTGGAATTCCCAACATGAGAAGGATGTGGAGCTGTTGGAATGGGTGCAGAGGAGGCTACGAAGATGTGCTCCAGCCAATCATCTTCATAGCGTTCCTCTGGACCCATTTGAACATCTTCATTTTCTTTCTTATACTGGGAATTCCAGAACTGGATAAAACACTCCAGGTGAGGCTTCACCTGGAGTCCTGTGTCTGATTGTGGAATTCCCAACATGAGAAGGGTGTGGAGCTGTTGGAATGGGTGCAGAGGAGGCTACGAAGATGTGCTCCAGCCAATCATCTTCATAGCGTTCCTCAGGATCCATTTGAATATTTTCATATCCTTCTTATGCTGGGAATTCCAGAACTGGATAAAACACTCCTCACCTGGAGTCCTGTGTCTGATTGTGGAATTCCCAACATGAGAAGGGTGTGGAGCTGTTGGAATGGGTGCAGAGGAGGCTACGAAGATGTGCTCCAGCCAATCATCTTCATAGCGTTCCTCTGGACCCATTTGAACATCTTCATTTTCTTTCTTATACTGGGAATTCCAGAACTGGATAAAACACTCCAGGTGAGGCTTCACCTGGAGTCCTGTGTCTGATTGTGGAATTCCCAACATGAGAAGGGTGTGGAGCTGTTGGAATGGGTGCAGAGAAGGCTACGAAGATGTGCTCCAGCCAATCATCTTCATAGCGTTCCTCTGGACCCATTTGAACATCTTCATTTTCTTTCTTATGCTGGGAATTCCAGAACTGGATAAAACACTCCTCACCTGGAGTCCTGTGTCTGATTGTGGAATTCCCAACATGAGGAGGCTGTGGAACTGTTGGAATGGGTGCAGAGGAGGCTACGAAGATGTGCTCCAGCCAATCATCTTCATAGAGTTCCTCTGGACCCATTTGAACTGTTTCATGTCCTTCTTATGCTGGGAATTCCAGAACTGGATAAAACACTCCTCACCTGGAGTCCTGTGTCTGATTCTGGAATTCCCAACATGAGAAGGATGTGGAGCTGTTGGAATGGGTGCAGAGGAGGCTACGAAGATGTGCTCCAGCCAATCATCTTCATAGCGTTCCTCTGGACCCATTTGAACATCTTCATTTTCTTTCTTATACTGGGAATTCCAGAACTGGATAAAACACTCCTCACCTGGAGTCCTGTGTCTGATTCTGGAATTCCCAACATGAGAAGGATGTGGAGCTGTTGGAATGGGTGCAGAGGAGGCTACGAAGATGTGCTCCAGCCAATCATCTTCATAGAGTTCCTCTGGACCCATTTGAACATTTTCATATCCTTCTTATGCTGGGAATTCCAGAACTGGATAAAACACTCCTCACCTGGAGTTCTGTGTCTGATTGTGGAATTCCCAACATGAGAAGGGTGTGGAGCTGTTGGAATGGGTGCAGAGGAGGCTACGAAGATGTGCTCCAGCCAATCATCTTCATAGCGTTCCTCTGGACCCATTTGAACATTTTCATATCCTTATGCTGGGAATTCCACAACTGGATAAAACACTCCAGGTGAGTCCTCAGGAGAGCCAAACAGACAGAAAGACAGAGGCTTGGAGCACTTTTTCCAAGTGGACCTGAATTACTGAGTGCTGAGACACACACAGTGAAACTGTTCTTCTTGCAATACAGTTCATTTTGTGAAAAGTTTGGGAGCAGATGAGATGCATCCCAGAGATGGCGTGGAATTGGTTGGTCTGATTGCCAAGCCACTCTCCATGATGTTTGAAAAGTCATGGCAGTCAGGGGATGTCCTTGGAAGAAGGAAAGCTTGTGGCCATCTTTAAAAAGGGTAGAAAGGAGGATCCTGAGAACTGCAGCCTCACCTCTGTGCCTGGGAAGGTCATGGAACAGATGATTCTGGGAGGTATTTTAAAGCACATGGAGGACAGAAGGTCATGGAACAGATGATTCTGGGAGGTATTTTAAACCACATGGAGGACGGGGAGGTGATTCAAGACATGGCTTCTCCAAGGACAAGTCCTACCTGGCCAACCTAATGGCTTTCAATGTTGGAGTGATTACACCAGTGGACAAAGGAAGAGCTAAGACACCAAGCTGAACGTGGCAGTTGACCCTCACGAAGGGTGATGTCATCCAAAGGGACTTGGAGAAGCTGGAGAGGTGGGCCCAACTCTCCACTTCATCAGAGGGAAGTTTAAAATAAATGGTGTTCTTAAAAAGATATATAAAATGTGATAATTAGTTTAACTTAGATTGGTAGGTCTTACATTTTCTGGTTTCTAAAAGCCTGCTATAAAAATGTCTCCCTTTTTTTTGACCCCTCTGGAGATCAAAAATGGACAACTGCCAGAAAGAGAAAGGGTGCATGAAGATATATCATAGAGGCATTGAGTGGTTTAGTTAGAAGGGACCTCAAAACCCATCCAGTTCCAACTCCCTAAAATGGGCAGGGACACCTCCTACTGGATCAGGGGGCTCAAAGCCTCATCCAACCTGGCCTTCAGCACCTCCAGGAATGGGACAGCAACCACTGCTCTGGGCAACCCGTGCCAAGACCTCATCACTCTGAAGAATTTCTTCCTGATGTCCATTCTAAGTCTTCCCTCTTCCAAATTAAAGCCATTTCCCTTCATCCAATCACTCCAGACCCTTGGGAAAAAAACCCTCCTCAGCTTTTCTGGAGTCCCATCAAGTACTGAGAGGTTGCACTAAGGTCTCTTTGGAGCCTTCTCCTCTCCAGGCTGAACAAGTCCAACTCTCCCAGTTTGTCCTCATAGCAGAGGTTCTCCAACCCTTGGATCATCTTTGTGACCTCCTCTGGACTCGCTCCAACAGCTCCAGATCCTTCCTGTGCTGAGGACTTCAGAACTGGACGCAGGGCTCCAAGTGGGGTCTCCCCAGAGTGGAGCAGAGGGGTAGAATCCCCTCTCTTAAGTCAGGGACAGAAATCCAGCCAACTCTAGAACATTGTGCATGTCCTTTTCTTTAAGAAAAGGATATTTTTACCAAAAAGAACCCTCCAGAAATAAATTTCTTACTCCTTATTAGCTCATCATGCAGATGACACCAAGCTGGGTGGAGGCGTTGATCTGCTTGAAGGAAGGGAGGCTCTGCAGAGGGATCTGGCCAGGCTGGATCCATGGGCTGAGACCAACGGGATGAAGTTCAACAAGACCAAGGGCAGGACACAACAACCCCATGGAGTGTCACAGGCTTGGGGAAGAGTGGCTGGAGAGCTGCCTGGAGGAGAAGGACCTGGGGGTGTTGGTTGACAGCAGCTGAACATGAGCCAACAGTGGCCCAAGTGGCCAAGGAGGCATCTTGGCCAACAGGACCAGGGCAGGGATTGTGCCCCTGTACTAAACACTGGTGAGGCCACACCTCAAGTGCTGTGTTCAATTCTGGGCCCCTCTACAAGAAGGACATTGAGGGGTTGGAGAGCATCCAGAGAAGAGCAACGAGGCTGGTGGAGGAGCTGGAGAACAAGTCCTATGAGGAAAGGCTGAGGGACCTGGGGTTGTTTAGCTTGGAGAAGAGGAGGCTGAGGGGAGACCTCCTCACTGTCTCCAACTGCCTGAAAGGAGGCTGTGGCAGTGTTGATCTCTTCTCTCAAGGTGATAGGACAAGGGGAGATGACCATGAGTTGCACCAGGGGAGGTTCAGACTGGATATTGGGAAGAACTTCTTTACCAAAAGGGTGGTCAGGCACTGGAACAGCTGCCCAGGGTGGTGGTGGAGTCACCATCCCTGGAGGGGTTTAAAAAAGTGGGAGATGAGTTTTTGAAGGACGTGGTTTAGAGGATGATGGGTGCAGTTGGACTCGATGATCTCAGAGGTCTTTTCCAACCAGAGGATGCAATGATTCTGTGCTCCACCTCCAATTCAAGCTCTGCACGAGCACCCTACGCGTTTTCCCAGCTTCTGATACCGAATTGTCCTCTTCCTTGTCCCAACCCCTTTCGTGTTGCATTGTACAGTGGCATCTCTTTTAGGCAGTATTTGTGTCATCATCTTCATCAGTATCAACTCTGATCTGACCAAGGTCTCCAGTCACAGAACACCATCAATATTAAGCAATAATCATGATAATAGTAATTCACATCAAGCATCTTCCATTCGCTCGGCCGTCTCCGTTACGGCATTAAATTAATAGATCTGCCGCCACCAAAGAAAAACAGCAGCAAGAGAGAAACCTTATTAAACTGGAGATCCAATTTTTAACAAGTCTGGGAACTGCCTGTGGGCTCTTCTGTGTACGACTCAAATCCTGGGAGCGCAGCACAAAGGTTACTTATTTATTTATTTGCTTTGCTTTCATCAGTTTCTGAGGAATAAGTGTTTAATCGAATTAATTCTGACTGCGGCCAAGCTAGAAGAAAAACCAAGAAGATGACAACAATTAGACTGCAGAAATACAGTGCTCTGGGTTATTGCAGCTTTTTAGAAGAGTGAGATGCTCCATGCAGCTCTTTACAACATCAGGAATTTAGTGATACCCCCAACTACAAATCGGAGAATCATGGAGGGGTTTTGACTTCAAAGCCCAGGGACATCTTCTATACTGCATCAGGTTGCTCAGACCCTCATCCAACCTGGCCTTGAACACCTCCAGGGATGGGGCAGCCACCACTTCTCTGGGCAACCTGAGCCAGGGTCTCCCCACCCTCACAGGAAAACATTTCTTCTTAAGATCTCATCTCAATCTCCCCTCTTTCAGCTTCAAACCATTCCACCTCGTCCTATCCCTGCACTCCCTGATCAAGAGCCTCCTCAGCTTTCCTGGAGCCCCTTGCAGTACTGGGAGGCTTCTCTAAGGTCTCCCTGGAGCCTTCTCCAAGCTGAACAATCCCAACCCTCTCAACCTGTCCTCAGATAGGAGGTTCTCCAACCCTTGGATCATCTCCGTGGCCTCCTCTGGAGTCACTTCAACAGCTCCATGTCCTTCCTGTGCTGAGGACTCCAGAACCGAACGCTGGGTTCCAAGTGGGGTCTCACCAGAGCAGAGGGACAGAATCCACAGCCACCCTTGCCACGTCTATAGGTGATGGAGAAGTCCTCACACTAACCTGGTGTTGTTCTCCAGTCCATAGAAGAGGACCAAGACCCATTTCTTTTGCCTGCCATGAATTACCAGCTCTTCACCATGGTCTTCAGGCAAACGCTCTGATCAAGGTGTCAACCAATCTCTGTCCAATACAGCACTTCTGGTCTGGTCTGAGCTAAAGCAGAATCAGATTCTAACATCAACCAAGCTCATCTCATGTTCTGAGAGTTGACTGTGTGTTTTTCAGGCAGGGTTCATCTCTAGAAGATGGGACACTGGGATGCAGAAAGGCTGTTGTTTGTACTTATTCCTAGGCCATCCTGGAGCTGGTGGAGCCATAAAGGAAGGGGATGGAAAACGGTGGCACCTGCAAGGTGGGACAGTCGAGACAGGTGACCCCAAGCAGCTCAGCAGAAGATTCCATCCCACATACTTTGGATGAGACTGCAGGATCACCAAGGTCAAGGTCTCTTCTGCAATAGCTGATGTCCAGTGAGGATTTCATCTCTCTTTGTCCTCTGAGCTTGCATCCATGCATTCCTGAATCCAGATCCTGAGTCCAGATCCCTTCTAGCTTGGGACCTTTCCCAGTGCCTCTGGGACACTGGTGGTGACATCAAGAGGGGGTGCAATTTCTGGCATTTGTATATATTTTTTGATTTTATTATTAGTGTTTTCTTTATTGTTATTATCGTTCCATTGAAGTTTCCAACCCACAAGTCTTTTTCCTTCCATTTCCCTTTCCCTTTTCATCAGGTCAGGGGGGGGCAGGAAGGGAATTGGGAGCTCAACTGCTCACATTTAAGCCCCCAATCAAACTGGGCTGGGGTTAAACCATGACAACTTCCAGCTGCTATTTAATATCCCACCAAGACTTCCAACATGGAATGTCCAACAGAGGACCCACAAAGATCATTGAGTCCAGCTCCTGGCCTTGAACAGCACAACTCCCAACCTTCCCACCCTGTGTCTGAGGGCCTTGGCTGAATGCTTCTGGAATATTATCAGGCTGGGACTTCTTCCCTGAGGAGCTGTTCCAGTGCTCCACCACCCTCTGGGGGAAGAACATTTTCCAAGTCCAAGCTAACCCTCTCCTGGCATCTTCCTGCCATTCCCTGGGGGTCCTGTGATTAATCACCAGAGAGAAGAGCTCAGCACCTTCTCCTCCTCCCCTTGTGAGGAAGCTGCAAACTGCAAGATGAACGTTCTGATGTCCTCTGATGATCACAGAATGGTTGGGTTGGATGGGACCTTACACCCTATCCAGTTCCCTGCCATGGGGCAAGGACACCTCCCACTAGACCAAGCTGCTCAATGATGGTGAACAGGAGTGAGTTTGACCCTATCCATGCAACCCATCTCCCTATTTAAGCACCCAATAATAACCCAATCACATCCCTCAGGGTAGGAGCATCCTCACAGCATCCCAGGCAGCTTGTTTTCTATTTTCATTCTAAGCACTTTAAGTGCCAATGATCACCACTAAAGGTCACAGAACGTCATCAGCTGCTCTGTGACATTTTTACCTTGAGAATAAACCAGAAAAGGTAAACACAAAGGTTTAGGGCAATGTGTACCAAGGCATCAATGCCCATTAGGCACTACCTGTAAGGAAAGCTTAAGAGGAACTGGAGCTGGGAACATTAAAAAGGTAAAATAGATCAGAATATACATTTGATGTGGTGAAAATGAGCAGGTGAAGAGGAAGATCAAACCAACAGGTACTCGATTTCCCCAACAAACCAGAGATTGGAAAAATCCTAGAATACTTCAGGTTGGAAGGCACCTTAAGGATCATCCAGTTCCACAGGCAGAGATGGAACTTCCCACTGGATCTCGTTGTTCAAAGCCCATCCAACCTGCTCTTGAACACCTCCAGGGATGGGATAACCATGATTCCCCTTGGAAACCTTTGCCAGGGCCTCCCCAACCTCATCGTGGAGACTCTCTTCCTAACTCTTCCTCCTTCCTATTTAAAGCCATTCCCCCTCATCCTATCACTGTTGTAAAAAGCCCCTCCCCAGCTTTCCTGGAGGCCCTTTCAGTCCTGGGAGGCTGCTCTAAGGTCTCCCCGTAGCCTTCTCTTCTCCAGGCTGAACAACCCCAACTCTCTAAACCTCTCCTCATAGCAGAGGTTCTCCACCCCTTGGATTATTTCCGTGGCCTCCTCTGGACCTGCTCCAACAGTTCTGCATCCTTCTTATGTTGGGGATTCCTGGACACAGGACACCAGGTGGGATCTGACCAGAGTGTGGAGTAGAGGGGAGAATCCCTTCCTTCATCCTGCTGGTCCCACTCCTTTGGTTGCAGCCCTAAATATTGTCATCAGTGAGCTTGGGGCTTCTCCTTGTCAGCTGGGCAGCTGGAAATCTCCATAGATTATGTGCAAAGTGAGACACAGAGGGTGGGATTTTCATCTCTGTATTTCAGGCTCTAAAGTGGGAGCTTTCCCACGTCCTAATGGGCCTATTCCTGACACCAACTATGGAATAAAAGCTTCTGTAGTTCTAGTAAACAGCAGGGATTAATAAAAAGAGGAAAAATCATCTAAACCTAATTCAGAACATGTTCAGAAACAGCACTCAACAAGGAGTGAAGATCATTAACACCTACCATGTACGATATCATAGCACGAAACAACATCAACCACCTCATTAGCGATATTGGACCTTTTTTAAGGTGTAAACCACTGGATTTAAGAATAAGAAATGCACCCTTCAGCAAACAAATGGAACAGGCAAGATTCCAACAGCCCTACCTGCACGTGGTAATAAAACCTTCCTTCCCCACCCCTCCTTTTCCCCAGGAACAGCTTTGCTTCTCATTATTCCCCGAGATTGTTTCGTTTAATCAAAGCGCCGTTACGTTTATCGCCGATGTTAATGTGCAATCAGGGAGCACTTTCTGCTCCTTCACCTGAGCTTAAAGCGACACTGCTGGTGCTGAAACCTCTCTGGAAAAATCAGCTGCTTCTCTTGAAAGCATTTTTGGGGTGTTTCAGTTGTTTGAACATCATTTCCCAGGGAAGGGAACCTTCTGCAAGGGGCAGATTGGGTCTCATTCTACACCCAAGACAGGAAGACCCATCATCATTGGGTACCCATGAGGTGCTGAGCACCTGGCAGACTTACCCTGGAGTTAACCACCTCCAAGGAGACGTTCTGAGGCGTCGCACTGGGCACTGAAAGGGAAGAAAAGCAAAGAGAAATGGGAAATAGTCAAAGTCAGGCAAGCTTACATCAAGCGTTTCTCTTTTTTTTGGAATGAAAAGTCATAGAATCTTAGAAAGGTTTGGGTTGGAAAGGATCTCAAAGCTCATCCACTTCCAACCCCTCCACCACGGGCAGGGACACCTCCCATTCAGTTAGGTTGCTCCAAGCCCCACCCAAGATGGCCTTGAACATCTCAAAGGATCGACCATCCACAGCTTGTCTGGGTAACTTGCACCAGGGCCTCACCACCCTCAGCAGGAAGAGTTTCTTCTTAATATCTAATCTAAATCTTCCAATTTAAAGCCAATCCCCCTCATCCTGTCACTTTGCAAAATGTCCTGCCCTAGTTTTCTTGTAGTCCCCTTCAAGGGGAAGGCCTCTAGAAGGTCTGCCCAGAGCTTTCTCCAGGCTGAACGACCCCATCTCTCTCAGCCTGTCCTCATAGCAGAGGTTCTCCAGCTCTTTGATCGTGTCCATGACCTCCTCTGGACCCGTTCCAACCGTTCCATCTCCTTATGGGGGAGACTCCAGAACTGGAGACGACACTCCAGGTGTGTGTGTGGGGGGGGTCTCACGAGAGCAGAGTAGAGGGAGAGTACCACAGCAGCTTTTACACCTGGTTTATAATCTGATCACAACCACACAGCTAATCCAGGTGGCAGTTCAAGAACTTCCCCCCGCCCCGGGGAGAGAAAAACCAAACACATCTGTTCAACTCATCCCATTTTTGATGGACTTATTAGTAAAGAGCCAATTGGCAGGTTCCCTGCAGTGAGAGCAACTACTTGGATTCAGTTATTTGTCATCAGCTTGGTCAGAAATAAGACCATGCTGCAATTTCTTTGGCTGTTATGCTTTAAACTGCATTTCAGAACATATATAGAGGCAGAGAAGGGTGTTTTCCTCTCTGTAGCACCAGTGGACTTCTTTTTACAAGGATGCCTAAGGGGGAAATAATAGAAAAGAAAGCTGGCCTTTAGGTAGGATTTATAAAGCAGAGTTTCACATTAAGGCTCTGCTTCTCATCCATAAAACAATCCAGACCTGATTTTATACAACTAAACTTTGTTGTATTCGTTCGCAAGGTCTGGAGAAGAAGTTTTATGGGGAGTGGCTCTCCAGAGCTGTTTGGTCTGGAGAAGAGGAGGCTGAGGGGGAGACCTTATTACCCTCTCCAACTTCCCTGGAAGGAGGTTGTGGTGAGGTGGGTGCTGGTCTCTCAAATAACAAGCGATAGGATGAGGGGAAAAGGCCTTTAGGTTGCACCAGGGGAGGTTTAGACAGGATAGTGGGAAACTTGCCTTTACTGAAAGGTTTGGTAGAGGCTGGTGGTGGAGTCTCCATCCATGGAGGGGTTTAAAAGATGGGCAGATGAGGTGCTCAGGGGTCTGGTTTAGTAGTGGACAGGTAGGGTTGGACTCCCTGATCTCAAAGATCTTCTCCAACTGAAAGATTCTATGAGTCCATACTGTTCAGAGGTTGACACCATGGGTGCTGTGGACTATATTGTCCATATAGGTCTATATATCTGCATCATGCGGCACCTGCAGATGGCCAAGAGATCAGGCCCAGCCAGCATGGGTTTAGGAGGGGTAGGTCCTGCCTGACCAACCTGATCTCCTTTTATGACCACGTGACTCGCCTGGTGGATGAGAGGAAGGCTGTGGATGTGGTGCACCTGGACTTCAGCAAGGCCTTTGACACTGTCTCCCCCAGTAGACTCCTGGAGAAGCTGGAAGACCCTGGCTTAGATGGGAGCACTCTGTGCTGGGTTGGATGGCCGAGCCCAGAGAGTGGTGGTCAATGGTGTCTCATCCAGTTGGTCACCAGTGGTGGCCCCCAGGGATCGGTGTTGGGTCCCATCCTGTTTAATATCTTTATTGATGATCTGGATGAGGGGATTGAGTCCATCAGCAGCAAGTTGGCAGATGATACCAAGCTGGGAGGAAGGGTTGATCTGCTAGAGGGTAGGATGGCCCTACAGAGGGACCTGGACAGACTGGAGAGCTGGGCCGATTCTAACGGGATGATTTTAATGAGTCCAAATGTTGGGTACTTCATTTTGGACACAACAATCCCATGCAGAGCTACAGACTGGGGACAGAGTGGCTGGAGAGGAGTCAGGCAGAAAAGGACCTGGGAGTGCTGGTGGCCAGGAAGCTCAACATGAGCCAGCAGTGTGCCCAGGTGGCCAAGAAGGCCAATGGCATCCTGGTGGGCATCAGGAATAGTGTGGCCAGCAAGACCAGAGGAGTTATCGTCCCCCTGTACTGGGCACTGGTCAGGCCTCACCTTGAATACTGTGTCCAGTTCTGGGCCCCCCAGTTTGGGAAAGATGTCAGGATGCTGGAGAGTGTCCAGAGGAGGGCAACGAAGATGGTGAAGGGGCTGGAGCACAAGCCCTACGAGGAGAGACTGAGGGAGTTGGGGCTGTTTAGTCTGGAGAAGAGGAGGCTCAGGGGAGACCTCATTGCTCTCTACAACTCCCTAAAAGGAGGTTGTAGTCGGGCAGGGGTTGGTCTCTTCTCTCAGGTGACCAGGGACAGAACTGGAGGGCATGGATTTCATCAGGGAAATGTTAGACTTGATGTTAAGAAGAAGTTCTTCACTGAAAGGGTGATTGGCCATTGGATGAGCACCCAGGGAGGGGGTGGAGTCGCCAACCCTGGAGGTGTTTAAGGGGAGACTGGATGAGGCACTGAGTGCCATGGGTTAGATGATGGGTTGGTGTTAGTGTTGGTGTTGGTGTTGGGTTCTAGGTTGGACTTGATGATCTCAGAGGTCCTTTCCAACCTTCTGATACTGTGATATTGTCGATATAGGCCGACAGCTGTGGGAGATGGAGACCATCAGCATGGAGGGGCTCAACATCAGCACTCTGGAAGAGCCAGGCTGCATCCTTAGTGAGAAGACACCTCTGACCTTCTCATCTATGACTCTCTAAATTATGTCTGAGGCAGTAATAGGGAAAGGAACCACCCTGTGCAGCCATTAAAGGAGAAGATCGCAGTGAGTTGTACGAATGATACTTTCTACCAAGAATTTGAAGTGGTGCTGGTGCGACAACTCCTTTGCTGGACTCTGTCTGGTCCCATGAAGATATCCGAGGGCTGGAGCATCTCACAGTGTCACAAGGTTGGGAAAGACCTCTGAGATCATCCAGTCCAACCTATGACCCAACACCAACACCTCCTCGTCATTTGGACCATGGCACTAAGTGCCTCATCCAATCTGTTTTTCAACACTTCAAGGGATGATGACTCCACCACCTCCCTGGGAAGGGCATTCCATTGTCCAATCACCCTTCCAGTGAAGAATTGTGTCCTAATAACAAGGCTAAACTTCCCCTGACAAACTTGAGGCCATGTCCTCTTGTTCTGAGAAGAGACCAACCCCTGCCCGACTGCAACCTCCTTTTAGGGAGTTGTAGAGAGCAATGAGGTCTCCCCTGAGCCTCCTCTTCTCCAGACTAAACAACCCCATCTCACAGTATCACAGTATCACAGTATCACAAGGTTGGAAAGGACCTCTGAGATCATCAAGTCCAACCTATCACAGTATCACAGTATCACAAGGTTGGAAAGGACCTCTGAGATCATCAAGTCCAACCTAGAACCCAACACTAACACCAACACTAACACCAACCATCATCTAAACCATGGCACTCAGTGCCTCATCCAGTCTCCCCTTAAACACCTCCAGGGTTGGTGACTCCACCACCTCCCTGGGTGCTCATCCAATGGCCAATCACCCTTTCAGTGAAGAATTTTTTCCTCATATCAAGTCTAAACTTTCCCTGACGAAGCTTAAGTCCATGCCCTCTAGTTCTGTCCCTGGTCACCTGAGAGAAGAGACCAACCCCTGCCCGACTACAACCTCCTTTTAGGGAGTTGTAGAGAGCAATGAGGTCTCCCCTGAGCCTCCTCTTCTCCAGACTAAACAGCCCCAGCTCCCTCAGTCTCTCCTCGTAGGGCTTGTGCTCCAGCCCCCTCACCATCTTCGTTGCCCTCCTCTGGACACTCTCCAGCATCCTGACATCTTTCCCAAACTGGGGGGCCCAGAACTGGACACAATATTCAAGGTGAGGCCTGACCAGTGCCGAGTACAGGGGGACGATAACTTCTCTGGTCCTGCTTACTACACTATTCCTGCTGCAGGCCAGGATGCCATTGGCCTTCTTGGCCACCTGGGCACACTGCTGGCTCATGGTGAGCTTCCTGTCCACCAGCACTCCCAGGTCCCTTTCTGCCTGACTCCTCTCCAGCCACTCTGTCCCCAGTCTGTAGCTCTGCATGGGATTGTTGTGTCCAAAATGAAGTATCCAACATTTGGACTCATTAAACATCATCCCATTGGAATCAGCCCATGGATCCAATCTGTCCAGGTCCCTCTGTAGGGCCATCCTACCCTCTAGCAGATCAACCCTTCCTCCCAGCTTGGTATCATCTGCAAACTTGCTGATGATGGACTCAATCCCCTCATCCAGATCATCAATAAAGTCAATCTCCTTCAGCTGCTCTTCATAGAGCTTGTGCTCCAGTCCCTTCCCCATCTTCGTTGGCCTCCTCTGGACACTCTCCAGCATCTCAACATCTCTCTTAGTTTTGAGGGGCCCAGAACTGGACACAGCACTCAAGGGGTGGCCCAACCAGTGCCAAGTACAAGGTGATGATAACTTCTGTGGTGCTGCTGGCCACACCATTCGTGATGCAGGCCAGGACACCACTGGCCCTCTTGGCCACTTGGGCACACTGCTGGCTCGTGTTGAGTTTCCTGTCCACCATCACACCCAAGTCTCTTTCCACTTGACTGTTCTCCAGCCATTCTGTCCCCAGTCTAGAGCTCTGCATAGGGTTGTTGGGTCCAAAGTGTAGAACCTGGCACTTGGGACTTGTTGAACAATCAGCCCATCTCTCCAGTCTGTCAAGGTGCCTCTGTAGGGCCATCCTACCCTCTAACAGATCAACACTTCCTCCCAGCTTGGTATCATCTGTGAAGTTGCTGCTGATGGACTCAACCTCCTCATCCAGGTCATCAACAAAGATGTTAAACAGGACCGGGCCCAAGGACAGGATGAAAGAGTTGAGGTTGTTCAGCCTGGAGAAGAGAAGCCTCCAAGGAGACCTCAGAGCAGCCTCCAGTACTGAAAAGGGCTCCAGGAAAGCTGGGGAGGAGCTCTTGATCAGGACAGGACATGGGAGAACAATTTTCAGCTGAAATAGGTTTAGATCTTGTGGAGAAATGTTTTCCTTTAAGGGTAGTGAGATCCTGGCAGAGGTTGCCCAGAGAAGTGGTGGATGCCCTGTGCCTGGAGGTGCTCCAGGCCAGGCTGGATGGAGCTTTGAGCAACCTGATCCCGTGGGATCCCAGGACACCGGGGGTTTGGAACTGAATGAACTTTAGGGTCCCTTCCAACCAGAACCATTCTATGATTCTTAAAACTCAGATGGTTTGGAGGCAGCAAAACGAGAGACAACGAATCTTCCTCAGCCTGCAGATCAGAGATTCCATCCTGGAAAAGATCTGGGAGAAGCAATATCCTGAGTCAACTGGGAGTTGCTGGTGATGGCAGTTGAGTCTCTGGACTGTTTTGTTAATCCTGCCCCAGTTTGATTTGAAGATATGGACTCAAGGAACTTGAAAACTAACTTCAGCCCTGTGTTTTAACCACTGAGACCTGTTTGTGGAGAAGACAATCCAGGCTGGGGGTTGTGAATATCAACTCATAGAACTGCTCAATTGGCAAAGTCCTTAGAGATGATCAAAGTCCAACCATACCCCCCACACACACACTACTAAACCAGATCCCTGAGCACCTCCTCTACTTCTCTTTTAAATCATTCTAGGGGTGATGAATCAACCCCAACGTTGGGCAACCTCAGCTCATGCCTGAGAATCCTTTCAGAGAAGACAGATTTCCCATCTAAAACTTCCCTGGTGCAACTGGAGGCCGTTTCCTCTTGTCCTGTCTCGTGTCACTTGAGAGACCAACACCCACCTCACCACAACCTCCTCTCAGGGAGTTGCACACAGTGATAGGGTCTCCTCTCACCTCTCATCCTTTGCTTTGGGACCTGAGCCTCCTTCTCAGCTCTGCCCAAGCTGTGGCTTCTCTTCACGTGAAGTGTTTTCCTGTCGAGCCTCTTCTTTTTCTCTCTGTAGATCGGCAGCTTTAGAAACCAGTTGGGTTTTTTTCTAGCACAGAGACCCTTTTTTGTTTGTTTGTCTCCATGCTGCCCATGACAATGCAAAGTTGACCCAAGGCAAGAGTCCCAACTGCAGCAAACAGCACAGAGCCATTTCTCCTCCCTTAATACCAAGGAGGTGTCACTCCTCACACTCCCTCAAAACATCAGACAGAAAAGTGCCTCTGCCATGGGCTTGGTAGGGCAAGGAAAAAGAGAAGGGAGCTATTTTTGGGTGTTTCTGAATCAACCAGATCTGGCAAATCACTGCAATCTCCCAAAAATGTCTTCTCACTGGAGGATATTTGCCCTTGTTTGTGAGCAACTGCTCCAAGCCCTGCTTTGGTTCAAATGTGAGTCCTCTTTTCTCGTGGGCAGTGAAAGATCTTGGTGAATTTGACCCGTTGCCACCTTAAAACCTTCTCTTTCAGTACTGACTCTCAAGAGTCTTCTCCAGGCTGAACCAGCCCAACTATGATAGAATTACAGAATCATTGAGTGGTTTGGGCTGGAGGAGTCCAAAGCCCTTGCAGTAAGCAGGGACACCTTCAACTCCATCACATTGCTCAGAGCCCCATCCAACCTGACCTCGAACACCTCCAGGGATGGGGCAGCCACCACCTCTCTGGACAACCTGGGCCAGGACCTCCCCACTCTCAGCTTAAAAGTTGGTTTCCTGACATGAGGTGGAAACCTTTCCTCTTTTAGTTTAAAAATACAACCCCCTTGTCCTATTGCAACAGGAAATTTTGTCTCCATCTTTCTTGTAAGCCACGTTTGACCATTGAAAGGTTGCAAGAAGATCTCCCCAAAGCCTTTTCTTCTCCAGGCTGAACAACCCCAACTCTCTCAGCCTGTCCTTGCATGGGAGGTGCTCCAGCCCTCAGATCATCTTCGTGGCTTTCTCTGGACTCGCTCCACCAGCTCCAGGTCCTCCCTGTGCTGAGGACACCAGAACTGGACACAGTTCTCCAGGTGAGGTCTCACCAGAGCAGAGCAGAGGGGCAGAATCTCTTCTCTCACCCTACTGGTCCCACTGCTTTGGATGCAGCCCAGGACACGGGTGGCTTTCTGGGCTGAGAGCACACATTGCCAGCTCATATTGAGCTTCTCATCCTCCAGGACCCCCAAGTCCTTCTCCTCAGGGCTGCTCTCAATCTCTTCAGGCCCCAGCCTGTATTAATACTGCGGGTTGTCCTCACGCAGGACTTTGTGCTTTGTCTTGAACCTCATGAGGTTTTTCACAAACTTGCTGAGGCTGCCCTCAATCCCACCATCGGTGTCATCATGTACAAAATATTCCCCTACCAGAAAGCAAGTCTTCTTCTTCTCTTTTTTTTTTTTTTTTGGCTATTTCTTTATCTTCCCATTATTTTGATTATTTCTCTTCAGTGGATGCTTGTCATGTTTCCCATATTTCTTTAGCATACATCAACATTCCAGAAGCTTTTGGCCAACATCCTCAGCCACGTGGTGTGAATGTTTGGGGTTGCGCTGCGTAGGGAGTTAGACTTGATGAGACTTGTGGATCCTTTCCCACTCAGGATGGCCTCTGATTTGATGGTTCCCTTCTTATCTTCTCTTCCAGATCTTCCATCAAAATGAAAAACAAACCCAGACCTGACCCAGCATCCAACTCCATCACTTCCACTGCAATACTGGGTGTCTTTATTCCTTGCTCACTCTTCAGTCAAGGAGTCATTTTGCATGACTGAGGCACAGACCCTGATTTAATATCTCGGGTTGCGTAACCCAATCAGAGAGCTCCCTTGACAAAGCCAGTGCCTGCAAGAAGACAAGTACTGCCTCTGGGTTTATATCTTGATCAAATAAAGAAATTGGATGCACCTGGTAAAATTTGGCATTTTTCAATTATTCACAGCTTAATGACATCATTAAAAATTAAAGCAGAACTCATTTAACCTAATGTAGCCACACACTAAACAAAAAAGACCCATCCAAGGAGAACTCATCCCCTTTGTCTCAACCTGAGGTGACTCAGTGGTGGAGGAAGCCTGGTGTCCAGCACCAAAAATCCCACCAACAGGATATGGAACTGTGGGAATGGTTCCAGAAAAGGCCATGAAGGTGATTCAAGGGCTGAAGAACCTCTGCTGTGAGGACAGGCTGAGAGAGTTGGGGTGGTTCAGCCTGGAGAAGAGAAGGATCTGGGGAGACCTTAGAGCAGCCTTCCAGGACTGAAAGGGGCTCCAGGAAAGCTGGGGAGGGGCTCTTGATCAGGGAGTGCAGGGACAGGATGAGGGGGAAGGGTTTGAAGCTGAAAGAGGGGAGGTTGAGATGAGATCTTGGGAAGAAATGTTTTGCTGTGAGGGTGGGGAGGCCCTGGCCCAGGTTGTCCAGAGAAGCTGTGGCTGCTCCATCCCTGGAGGTGTTCAAGGCCAGGTTGGACGAGGCTTTGAGCAATTTGACCAAACTGAAGACATCTTTGCTCAATGTAGGAGGGTTGGACTGGATGTCCTTTATGATCCATTCCAAACCATTCCATGATTCTATTGTTCTATGATAACACACCCCAGGAGCTTTGCTGCCTTCCTTGGACCTGGTGGCTGAATCATGGAACCATAGACTCATAGAATGGTTTAGGTTGGAGGGGACCATAAAGGTCATCCAGTCCAAACCCTCACTTTATCTGATTGCTCTTAGTCACCATCCAACCTGACCTTGAATGCTTCCATGGATGGTGACTCCACCACTGCCCTGGGCACCTTCTGCCTGTGCCTGGGATCCCTTTTTGGTGAAGAAATACATCCCGATGTCCAATCTGAATCTGCCCTGGTGCCACTTGAGGCCGTTTCCTCTCATCCTGTCACTTGGGTGAAGAGCCCAGCACCCACTTGACCACAACCTCCTTTCAGGGAGCTGCAGAGTGATGAGTTCTCCCTTCAACCTTCTCTTCTCCAGCCTAAACAGCATTCTATAAATGCCCTGGCAGCCTGTTCCTCCTCACCCTGCCCTCAGCTCTCGTGTAAACACAGGGCTGCCTACCGACGTCTGGAAGAACTTCATAAGTCAATTCCTTTGTCAATCTGAACTTCAATCTTCAATTTCTACTCTAAAAAAAAGGGGGAAACAGCCGTTGATATTATAATGATGGGTCCAAAATGATGTTTAAATCAAGTACTCAGGAAGCATGAAATAAGTCTGTCTGCCGGTTGCCGGGATTAAATGCGTTTGTGATGAATTCATGAGCGTGCCAGCTCAAAGCATTTCTGAAAAAGCATGCAGCTTAGCCCAATACCATCTGAGCTGCATTTGAAACTCAAAATTAAGAATTAAAGAGACAGCCTGGCCCTAATTCTGCTCAAAGCTGTCTGTTCGTGGCCCCAGCAGCTGGAGATGCCACGCTACGTCCCTTTGATTGAGGTGCAGCTCTCAAGCTTTCGATTGCATCCCAGTGCTGCCCTGAAGACATCTACAGAATCCTAAATCATCGAGGTTGGAAAAGACCTCTAAGACCATCTGGGCCAACCACCAGCTCAACACCACTGTGTTGACCAAACCAGGCCCCAAAGGGCACATAGGTACAGTTTTTGGACCCCTTGAGGGATGGTGACGTCGCCACTGTCCAGGGCAGCCTCTTCCTACGCTTCACTACTCTTCCAGGAAAAGCAGACCAACCTTTAGACTTTTCTCCCATTTTTGATGCTTACTTCTATTTTGAACCAGCTCTCAGAGGCTTTGAGAGCCCTCTAAGAGCATCTCAGATCCTTTTCCAGGGGCTGCCCTCTGCATTTGGCTACCACGGGCTGCTCCGGGGATGGAGATGCAAAGACCGCGTGAAGCAAAGACTAAAGGGAGCCAGTTGGGGCCTTGACCAGCCCAATCCAGTGGGAGATGTCCCTGCCCATGGCATAATGGTTGGAACTGAATGTTCTTTAAGGTCCTGTCCAACCCAACCCATTTGGTGATTCTATGAAAAGCAAGGAGCTCCCCATTATGGTTTTGACTGGTGGCAAAAGCGTAGGGCAGGAGCTCTGAGAGGCAGCCATGTCCCACCCTTCCAGAAGAGCAGTCCTTGACTAATGAGGCTGCTCAGTCTCAATTTAAGCTGAAAGATGGGTGGCCACCTAAAAACCAGAAGGGCAGCCTTTGGAGCTGCTCTCCTCTACGGTGGGCTTGGTGGTGGAAGATCATAGGATTGTAGAATGCTTTGGGTCAGAAGGAGTTCTAAAGCCCATCCAGGTCCAACCCCATTGCAGGGACACCTCCCACTGGATCAAAGTGCTCAAAGTCCCATCCAACCTGGTCTTGAAACCTCCAGGAATGGAGCAACCAGAATTTTTCTGGGCAACCTGGGCCAGGGTCTCCTGACCCCCTCAGGAAAACATTTCTACTTAAGATGTCATCTCAATCTGCTCTCTTTCAGCTTCAGACCCTTCTCCTTTGCTCTGTCCCTGCACTCCCTGATCAAGAGCCCCTCCTCAGCTTTCCTGGAGCCCCTTTCAGTCCTGGAAGGCTGCTCTAAGGTCTCCCCAGATCCATCTCTTCTCCAGGCCGAACCACTCCAACTCTCTCAGCCTGTCCTCATGGCAAAGGTTCTTCAGCCCCCACATCACCTTTGTGGCCTCCTCTGGACCCACTCCAACAGTTCCATGTCCTCCAAATGCTGGATGCAGGACTCCAGGTGGGGTCTCACCAGGAAGGAGCAGAGGGATAGAATCCCTTCCCTTGCCCTGCTGGTCCCACTGCTTTGGATGCAGCCCAGGACACCATTGGCTTTCTTGTCTGCATGTGGACATTCTTAGCTCCTGTTGAGCTTCTCATCCACCAGAGCTCCAAGTCCTCCTCAGGGATGCTCTCAATCCAGCTTCTGATTGTCCCTGGGATATCCTAATGGGATTCCCTCCTCTTTTACATCTGCTCCAAGCTAATAAAGGAAGGCTGGGAAGGCTTCAGCCAACCGACTGCTTTGCAGAAGAGCCTTTTGCTTAAATAGAGAGAAAAATAAACACTGGCTCTTTCCTGAAGTCTGAAAAAAAGCCCACCAAAGTACACTCCTGGTTTTTGGAACAGTCTCATGCCAACCTTCTCCTCAACAATGATTTTTGTTCCCAGACAGGTGAAGTGTTTGAGGCTAATTTCCCAATTCGTGAATAACAACCTTCCCTCTTCTCACTTAGGGTGACATTTAAAACCAAAGTGGAGTACGGGGCCGGAGTTCTACACTTCCCAGTGTGAATGAAATCTCCATACATTATGCAAAATATTCATTTTCACTTGTTTTCCTTTTGTTTCTTATAATTATAAGTGGGAAGTAATTTATTCTGCCAAGATCCAGCCTGTGTTACGAAGCGAATTTGCCGGGGAGATGGTAAGTGGCACTTGAAAAAATATTGCAGAGGTGTCAAACACAAAATCACAGTATCAGAAGGTTGGAAAGGACCTCTGAGATCATCAAGTCCAACCTAGAACCCAACATCAACACCAACACCAACACCAACCCATCATCTAAACCATGGCACTCAGTGCCTCATCCAGTCTCCCCTTAAACACCTCCAGGGTCGGTGACTCCACCTCCTCCCTGGGTGCTCATTCCAATGACCAATCACCCTTTTAGTGAAGAACTTCTTCTAACATCAAGTCTAACCTTTCCCTGATGAAAGTCCATGCCCTCTAGTTCTGTCCCTGGTCACCTGAGAGAAGAGACCAACCCCTGCCCGACTACAACCTCCTTTTAGGGAGTTGTAGAGAGCAATGAGGTCTCCCCTGAGCCTCCTCTTCTCCAGACTAAACAGCCCCAACTCCCTCAGTCGCTCCTCGTAGGGCTTGTGCTCCAGCCCCTTCACCATCTTCGTTGCCCTCCTCTGGACACTCTCCAGCATCCTGACATCTTTCCCAAACTGGGGGGCCCAGAACTGGACACAGTATTCAAGGTGAGGCCTGACCAGTGCCCAGTACAGGGGGACGATAACTCCTCTGGTCCTGCTCCCCACACTATTCCTGATGCAGGCCAGGATGCCATTGGCCTTCTTGGCCACCTGGGCACACTGCTGGCTCATGTTGAGCTTCCTGGCCACCAGCACTCCCAGTCCCTTTCTCCTGACTCCTCTCCAGCCACTCTGTCCCCAGTCTGTAGCTCTGCATGGGATTGTTGTGTCCAAAATGAAGTGCCCAACATCTGGACTCATTAAACATCATCCCATTGGAATCAGCCCATGGATCCAATCTGTCCAGGTCCCTCTGTAGGGCCATCCTACCCTCTAGCAGATCAACCCTTCCTCCCAGCTTGGTATCATCTGCCAACTTGCTGCTGATGGACTTAATCCCCTCATCCAGATCATCAATAAAGATATTAAACAGGATGGGACCCAACACCGATCCCTGGGGGCCACCACTGGTGACCAACTGGATGAGACACCATTGCCCACCACTCTTTGGGCTCGGCCATCCAGCCAATTCCTAACCCAGCACAGAGTGCTCCCATCTAAGCCAGGGTCTTCCAGCTTCTCCAGGAGTCTACTGTGGGAGAAAAAAATCAGTGCCAACCACACCGAGGGGGGCCATGGATGAATCCCACTGGAATAAAGCAGATTAAGCAGTGCTGGGGTCCATTAGGTCCCTTGCTTTGGGTTGTCCACTCCCTGTTGCTCTTCGAGGGTGTCTGTTTGAGTGTTCTCCTCCAATGCTCTGCCTCAAGGTACCTGTTTCCTCCTCAACCTTAGAGCAGAGTGGGGCAGGCTTTTTAAAATGAAAACACTTCTCCCCCTGCCCCTTTGCAGCTGACTTTTCTCTTTCAGAGAACCCTTTCACCACTTCTGCTCCTCCAAGAGGTTAAGGAGACCTGGATGGTCCAGCAGAGCCCAGGATGGCAGCATTTCCACCACAAGCAGGTGAGGCACGAGCATCAATTCCACAGGGAATGCCACCACCTTACTCCTGACCCAGGGACACTTGCAGGAGTGCTCAGGGCTTTCTATACATTTAAGAAATGCAAGAGCTTCTCCAGCACAAGGTACCAGCTCTGCTGATTTCCTCCAGGATCTATACAGCTTCTATTAATGCTACCCAGAAACTGATTATTTTTAGTTGATAGGTTATAGAATCATTGAATCCCACAGGTTGTCCAGAGAGGTGGTGAGTGTCCCATCCCTAGAGGTGCTCAAAACCAGCTTGGATGGAGCTTTGAGCAACTTAATGCAGTGGGAAGCATCCCTACCCATGGCAGGAGGGTGGGACTGGGTGGGTTATGAGGTACCTTCCAATGCAAACCATCCCATGAGTCTATAAATGTAAAAGAGTGGATTTTTATCAGAAGGAAAAGAAACTGCTTGGAAATCTCAGTTTAAAAGCTTGATTGACACCTCTTACGTTATCCTTGAACAAGATGTTGCTATGGAGAAAGCCCTCTCTCTGTGGGTCTCCAGCAGGAACTGAGACAACACTGAAGCCTCTGGAACCTGTCCCTGATCTGGCTGCTGCTTTATGAACTCCCACTCATCCTTCTAAAAAGACCTTTTCCTTCATTTTTATGGTTCTTCTGCACGTTTGAAGCCGAAAAGGACTCCAGTGAAGTTGTTCCTGTTTTAGCCAGGTGTGGGAATCAGGCTCAGTGACCTCCTGAGCAGCCAGGCATGCCCAAGTTTTGGGGCATCAGCCACACCTAAGTGCTTCTGAATGCCAAATCAAATTCTATTTATCTCCTGGAGGCCGTGAGCCACAGGAGCGTGGCACGACGGCGAGAAAGGATGCTGGGGCAACTACTGTGATGAGCAGAGGTTGAAGCCCTGCTGCCTTTGCCACTTCTGTGTGGAAAGCACAAGGAGATCCCAAGTAGCTGGACCTTCAAATGAAGTTGTAACAAAGCTGATTCTCTCCAAACCACCTCATGGAGCACTCCAAGCTTGAGGAAGAGCAGCTGGAAAGCAGGAAATGAGGTGGGGGTGTGGCTGACAACCACTGAATATGAGCCAGCAGTGGCCCAGGTGGTCAAGAAGACCATCAGCATCCTGGCTTGGATCAGCCATGGTGTGGCCAGCAGGAGGAGGGAAGGGATCATCTCCCTCGGCTCGGTGCTGTTGTTCATCACTTCTGGGCCCCTCACTCCAAGAAGAACATTGAGGGGTTGGAGAGCACCCAGAGAAAGGGAATAGAGGGGGTGAAGGGGCTGGAGAACAAGACTTACAAGAAGCAGCTGAGGGACTTAGAGCTGTTTAGCCTGGAGAAGAGGCTGAGGCCTCATCATTCTTTACAACTGCCTGAAAGGAGGTTGTGGTGAGGTGGGTGCTGGGCTCTTCTTGTAAGTAACGAGAGATAGGATGAGAGGAAATGGCTTCAAGTTGCACCAAGGGAGGCTCAGATTAGACACCAGGAAAGATTTCTTCACTGGAAGGGTTCTCAGGACCGGGCAGAGGCTGTTTGGGACAGTGACAGAGTCTCCATCCCTGGAGGTGTCTAGAAGATGGATAGATGAGGTGCACAGGGACTGGTTTAGTATGATCTCAAAGATCTTTTCCAACCAAGCTATTGCATGGTTCTACAGTTCTATGAAAAGATGAAAGCATACACCTGCACTGAATTGAAAGATAAAATAAAGGGAGAAATAGTCTTTCATCACTAGATACAGGGATAATGAACCAAACCAATTATCCTTGGGATGAACAACAGCTCAGAGAGCATCTCTGCAGGCAGGTGCTGAATCCCTGCTTTTGGTTCTGTTTGTTCATAGAATCATAAAATCATAGATGGAAAAGACCTTTGAGATCACAGTATGACAGCAGCAGAAGGTTGGAAAGGACCTCTGAGATCATCAAGCCCAACCTATAACCCAACATCAACACCAACACCAACACCAACACCAACACCAACACCAACCCATCATCTAACCCATGGCACTCAGTGCCTCATCCAGTCTCCCCTTAAACACCTCCACATTCGGTGACTCCACCTCCTCCCTGGATGCTCATTCCAATGGCCAATCACCCTTTCAGTGAAGAACTTCTTCTTAACATCAAGTCTAACCTTTCCCTGATGAAATCCATGCCCTCTAGTTCTGTCCCTGGTCACCTGAGAGAAGAAACCAACCCCTGCCCGACTCCAACCTCCTTTTAGGGAGTTGTAGAGAGCAATGAGGTCTCCCCTGAGCCTCCTCTTCTTCAGACTAAACAGCCCCAACTCCCTCAGTCTCTCCTCATAGGGCTTGTGCTCCAGCCCCTTCCCCATCTTCGTTGCCCTCCTCTGGACACTCTCCAGCATCCTGACATCTTTCCCAAACTGGGGTGCCCAGAACTGGACACAGTATTCAAGGTGAGGCCTGACCAGTGCTGAGGACAGGGGGACGATAACTCCTCTGGTCCTGCTCCCCACACCATTCCTGATGCAGGCCAGGATGCCATTGGCCTTCTTGGCCACCTGGGCACACTGCTGGCTCATGTTGAGCTTCCTGGCCACCAGCACTCCCAGGTCCCTTTCTGCCTGACTCCTCTCCATCCACTCTGTCCTCAGTTTGTAGCTCAGCATGGGATTGTTGTGTCCAAACCCACCAGAGCTCACCCAGGCGAAACCTACTTGTGACCTTCTAAACCAGATCCCTGCTCTACCCACCTTTATATCACGGAATGATTTGGGTTGGGAGGGATCCTAAAGATCATCCAGTTCTGTAATTTCCTCACTTTGTCGCTGCCTCTTCCAAGATACAGAAGAAAAAAGTCTGATGTTTGCAGCCAAGACGTGCAACTTGGCCACCCCCAGAGCCTCTCAGTTCCCCACTCACCATCCGACAGCGTGGTGACCGTCACGTCCTCGGTGGAGACGCCGGGGCCGTAGCGATTGTAGGCGAGGAAGCGCAGGGTGTACTCGGTGAACTTCTTCAACCCCTCCAGCCGATAGGAGAGCCCTTCCACCTCCACGTGCTAGCACACAGAGACAAGAAAGCAATGGAAAACGTCACAGCCAGTGCCAAGGGATGAGAAGATTAGAGCTGAGCTTTTCACTCTCAGAGGAGGAGAGCTAAATCCTTATTTAAGTTGATCTAAAAGGCAATTTGGAACAGAGAATCTTGTTACAGCTCAATTCTCGGCACTGATCCTCAGCATTGCCTGTGGTTTGGCAACTTGAGGGGATTTCAGCACCACAGCCTTGTGTTTCTTTACTTAGGGTGCAGGTAAAAAGGGCTTTATTTTGGGTTAAAGCAGTTGCTGCCGCTCCACGGGCGATCGAGAGCGGAGAAAGAAAAATCATGATCAAAAAGGAATTTTGGAGAAAAAGAAAGCAGTAAAATGAAGAATGGAAAAAATGGGAATGGTATAAAAGTTCCCATGAGACTAGTTTTTTTATTAAAAACCTGCTCAAGCCATAGTTTACACCACAGACCTCATTCCCACCGCTGCTGCCACACTCCCATTCAATAATGGCCATTAAACAACCGGTGAGAAGAGCCTGAGCAGCCTGCAACCTGCAGCAAGCAAGGTTTTGGCACTCAAAAGTACGTTCTCAGGGCAGAGTTAGGAGTAAAATTCAATGCAAAGCATCAATACCAATTTTTGCTTCGAGCATCTGTCAGTCTGAAGAGAAAAGGCATCATTTTCTTGCTTGGATTTGCAGTCTTTTATCCTCCTACTTGAAAGCATTTACAAGAAGCAACTAAAAATATATATTCTACAATGCAAAAAAAAAAAAAAAACCCTGCCATTAATGTGTTGATGGTTTTGCACAACATAAAAAGGAAGTCTAAAGGGTCTTAAAATTCTCTTTGGTGTTCCAAAACATCAGATGAGGAGTGGTTGAGACACTCTTCCGCCTCCTTCTTCTACCTCCTGAACCCGTCCAATACTGATGGAAAGCTATTTGGCTTCGTTGTCTCTTTTCTCCCTGGCGCAACCCTTCCCTGACCTGGAGGATTAACCCTTAAAACCTCTCCCTTTGAGCTTTTGTGGTGCTCAAAAGCCCTGCAGATGCCTCCACCTGGTCACTGCTCACCTGTTCTCTTCCAGTCGCCGTCTCCGTACAGAAGAGCCTATAGCCTTGAACGGGGCCGTTGGCGTAGGCAGGAGGATCCCAGGAGACAAGAATCGAGGTAGGTGAGGTAGACACAGCCCGTAGGTTTTCTACCGGCCCAGGAACTTGCACTGCATAGAAAGGAAAAGGAAAGCTCTGGTATCACCTCACCCACCAGTGTCTCCTGGTCCCCAACACGCGGCATGACCTGGAAGACACCTCTTGACATCTCCATCCCCATCCATTCTGTGAGACCCAGCCTGGAGTATTGTGCCCAGTTCTGGAATGTCTAACAGAAGAACTGTTGGAATGGGTCCAGAGGAGGCCACGGAGATGATCTGAGGGTTGGAGCCCTTCTGCTATGAGGACAGGCTGAGAGAGTTGGGGTTGTTCAACCTGGAGAAGAGAAGGCTCCAGGGAGAGGTTACAATGGTCCCCGAGTGCTGAAAGGGGCTCCAGGAAAGCTGGGGTGAGACTTTTTAAATGGACATGGAGTGAAAGGATGAGGAGAAATGGCTTTAAATTGGAATGGAGAAGATTTAGATTAGACACCAGGAAGAAACTCTTCGCAATGAAGGTGGGGAGATACTGCCATAGCTCCCCCAGGGAAGCTGTGGAAACCTCTTCCCTAGAGGTGCTCAAGGCCAGGTTAGGTGGGATCTTCTGGAGCCTGGTCTAGTGGGAATGTCCCAGCCCATGGCAAGATGGGAGTTGGAGCTGGATGATTCCTTCAAGTCCCTTCAGTGCAAACCATTCTGTGGTTCCATGATTTTAGCTGCCTGAGGAATCACAGGTGACGGCTGAGAAGAAGCACCAAGGACAGCTCTTGGCAAGGTTCTACCAAACGAAGGAGACACCAAGGCTGGTGTCCCCCTCTTTAGCAGTGGCATGAAACTGCTCCTACAAAGCCACAGGAACCAGGCAGCACGGAGCAAAGCTCATGGATCTATGAGCAACCTGATCCAGAGGGAGGTGTCCCTGCCCATGGCAGGGGGTTGGAACTGCGTGATCTTTAAGGGCTTTTCCAACCCAAATCATTTTACAACTCAATGATTTGGTCAGAAAACACCATAAAGGTGTTCACATAAAGCCCTTGGGTGATCTCGGAGCTGACTTTCTTTAAGCAGGGACTGGACCAGAGACCTCTCATCATCTGCAAAACCTGATTCCACTTTAGAAGTTAGGCCTCACTAGTCTAAGCTCCAATATTAGTACTTAGTCCCTGCTCTTATTAAGTTCCTGTGTTTGCAGAGAATCATAGGATCAAGGAACCATTAAGGTTGGAACAATCCTCTAAGCTCACCCAGTCCAACCACCAACCCGACACCACCGTGCCTGTAAAAGCCATGTCTGAAAATGGCATGTCTACATGATTTTTGAAGCCCTCTGGAGATGGAGACTCCACCACTGTCCTGGGAAAAATCTGCCAGTGCTTCACCACTCCTTCAGTGAAGGAATTTTCCCTGATAGCCAATCTTAACCCTCCCCTGGTGCAACTTGAGGCCGTTTCCTCTCATCCCATCCCTTGTTACTTGGGAGAAGAGACCAACACAACCCCACCACAACCTCCTTTCAGGGAGTTGTAGATGTTGATGAGGTCTCAACCTCCTTTTCTCCAGACTAAACAGACCCAGATCCCTCAGTCTCTCCCAGAACCTCTGGGCTCCAGACCTTCACCTAGCACTTAGAGAAATTACAGGGCTGTAACAAACTCCACTCATAAACCAAAGAACATCAATAAAAATGTTATAATATCTCATCCTCCAAACTTTGCTTAGTTCTGAAAAAATGCAGATGGGTTTGGTCCTAAGCAGAGACCATTTGAAATGCAAAATTTAGATGGCCTTGCCAGCAGATCATGCTGGTTGGTGAAGAACACAAAGCATCCTCAAACGACAACGCAAAACAACCTCTTATAATTCTTAAGGAAACCATATGAGGTCACCTTTTGTTTTACAGGGATAGCTTAAAGTGCTCCAATTTCACCCTGAACGCAAATTATTCACACAAAACCCATAACATGCCTTGGATGTCACTTTAAATCACTTTTTAAAACAAGAGAGTTAGAAAAGTTTAACAAACTCCTATAACTCCCAGCAGTAAAAGAAAATCAGGCCCTGCATGTCTCTGCTGGACCTCACCCCACAAAATTGATGTTTGGAGACGATGTTGTCTATAACTTCAAAGTATCACAGTATCAGAAGGTTGGAAAGGACCTCTGAGATCATCAAGTCCAACCTAGAACCCAACACCAACACCAACACCACCCCATCATCTAACCCATGGCACTCAATGCCTCATCCAGTCTCCCCTTAAACACCTCCAGGGTTGGCGACTCCACCCCCTCCCTGGGTGCTCATTCCAATGGCCAATCACCCTTTCAGTGAAGAACCTCCTCCTCACATCAAGTCTAAACTTTCCCTGATGAAAGTCCATGCCCTCCAGTTCTGCCCCTGGTCACCTGAGAGAAGAGACCAACCCCTGCCCCACTACAACCTCCTTTTAGGGAGTTGTAGAGAGCAATGAGGTCTCCCCAGAGCCTCCTCTTCTCCAGACTAAACAGCCCCAACTCCCTCAGTCTCTCCTCACAGGGCTTGTGCTCCAGCCCCTTCACCATCTTCGTTGCCCTCCTCTGGACACTCTCCAGTATCCTGACATCTTTCCCAAACTGGGGGGGCCCAGAACTGGACACAATATTCAAGGTGAGGCCTGACCAGTGCTGAGGACAGGGGCACGATGACTTCTCTGGTCCTGCTCCCCACACTATTCCTGATGCAGGTCAGGATGCCATTGGCCTTCTTGGCCACCTGGGCACACTGCTGGCTCATGTTGAGCTTCCTGGCCACCAGCACTCCCAGGTCCCTTTCTGCCTGACTCCTCTCCAGCCACTCTGTCCCCAGTCTGGAGCTCTGCATGGGATTGTTGTGTCCAAAATGAAGTACCCAACATTTGGACTTATTAAACATCATCCCATTACAATCAGCCCATGGATCCAATCTGTCCAGGTCCCTCTGCAGGGCCATCCTACCCTCTAACAGATCAACCCTTCCTCCCAGCTTGGTATCATCTGCAAACTTGCTGGTATCATCTGCAAACTTCCCTCTACTTTCATCTCCAACTCAAGCAAAACTGGAAGGGAAAAAAAAAGACCCAAAGATAATTGTGGCAGAAATGTAAAAGTCAAGCAGAAGGGTTATTGCTGAGAATCCCCAACACCAAATAGAATCGTTTTACTTTCACTAGGGAGCAGGCTGTGACATCAAACAAACACACAAGCTGTTGTGAAACAACAGAATGACAGCTCCTGGAAGAGGTTTTCCACGAAGTTACACCCCCAGCTCTCTTTTCACAGAATGATAGAATCGTTAAGGTTGGAAAAGGCCTCTGAGATCATCCAGACCAAGCACCAACACATGTGCCTACCCAACCAGGTTGCTGAAGAGCCACATCTACAGAGTTTTTGAACCCCTCCAGGGATGGGGACACCGATACTGTCCTGAGTTGCCTCTGCCAGGGCTTCACCACTCTTTCAGCAAAGAAGTTGTTCTTAATATCATAACCTTGCCCTGGCACAACTTGAAGCCATTTCCTCTTGTCCTACCAATTGTTCATGGAACAAAAGCCCAGCACCCTCGTCTCCACAACCTCCTTCCAGGGAGCTGCAGAGCCAAAAGGCCTCTCCTTGGCTTCCTCTTCTCCAGAATAGATAACCCCAGATGCCTCAGATAGCCTTGGGCTCCAGACCCTTTTCCAGCTCCATTCCACTTCTCTGGAGATGTGTGATGAGCAGTGATGGCCAAGGAACAACCGACCCTGTTCTCATTGGATCCATCTGTCTTCTGCTGAATGCAACAACTGAGCTGGGCACCAGAGGCAGGTGGCCAAGAACATCACCAACAAAACAGAGAGCCTTTAATCACAAGTAGGTGCAGCATAGCTACGTTAATTCTAGAAGAGCTCTGACACGAGGCCAGGCTGGGAGAGTTGGGGTGGGTCAGCCTGGAGCAAAGAAGGCTCTGGGGAGACATCAGAGCAGCCTCCCAGGACTGAAAGGGGCTCCAGGAAAGCTGGGGAGGGGCTCTTGATGAGGGATTCCAGGGATAGGATGAGAGGGAATGATTTGAAGCTGAAAGAGGGGAGATTGAGATGAGACCTTGGGAAGAAATGTGTTCCTGTGAAGGTGGGGAGGCCCTGGCACAGAGCAGTGGTGGCTGCCCCATCGCTGGAGGTGTTCAAGGCCAGGTTGGATGGGGCTTTGAGCCCCCTGATCCAGTGGGAGGTGACCCTGCCCATGGCAGAGGGGTTGGAACCGGATTGTCTTTTTGATCCAACCCAACCCATTCCATGATTCAATGATTTTTATTTCCTTTGCCCAGCTTTCTTTCTCTTTCCACTTCAATATTTCCGACAGGCACTCTAATGTGCTTAAGGTCTCAGTATTTGCAGCACACACAAAGCATTTAATAACCTCTCCTGATCCCTTCTGTCAAATCATAATCTCGTGGAAATTGGCATTAAGTTTTAAATCTTTTCCTAAATTCTTCTCTTTCTAAGTAGTAGAGAGGCCCTAGAACTGCTTTACATGCTATTAAAACAAGGCATTAAATCATGTTTCTTCTAAAGTCAGTCTTTTACAACTACCAGCATCCCTCCTCTAAGAAAAAGGATAAAGGAAAGAGGGCAGGCAGATGACTGATGCATTTTCTTTTACCATGAGCCACAATGCTTCAATAGATCAAAAAACAAATCGCCCTTCCTCTGAGAATGCCCTTCTGCTCCCATAAAAGCTTGGCTCAGACTCTTCCAGAAACACGAGCTACAACAACTCTTTGCAAAGACTTTGCCGCCGCTCTTCCCAGCTGCCACTTTTTGGGGTGATTTGGGTGGAATGACTTCTATTCAGTAGCAGTAAAAGCAATCAGGTCCAAAGCCAGGAACGATCGAATGGCTTTGGTTTGGGGTTTACTTCTCTTCCAGTGCTGGTTTTAAAAATGCCTTTCTGTTCCTTCTCACTGGTTTTGTGGTACTGGAGTGACCGGCTGTAGCCACGCTGGGCTGGATAATTTGCCTCGTGCTGCCCCAAAGCCAATGTTTTTGGGGCTGGAAGGTGACATCTACCATAGGCACCTTGATTTTAGGTATATTTTACTGCAGAAATAAGGACCTGCTTTCCCAATATCTTCAGAACAGAACTGTTGTGTTTCTGATCGTAGATTGTTTGGTTGGAAAAGGCTTTGAAGATCACGGAGCCCAAAAGTACCTCTCCACTACTAAACTGTGAGCACCTCACCTGCCCATCCTCTAACTCCAGGGATGGTCACTCAACCATTTCCCCAGGCAGCCTCTTCCAGTGCCTGTGAACCCTTTCTGTGAAGGATTTCTCTTCTAATATCCAACCTAAACCTTCCTTGGTGCAGCCCGAGGCCTTTCCCTCTTGTCTTAGCACTTCTTACTTGGAGAAGAGATCAACACCCACCTTTCTACGACCTCCTTTCAAGGAGCTGCAGAGAGCAATGAGGTCTCCCCTCAACCTCTTCTTCTCCAGGCTAAACAGCCCCAGGTCCCTCAGCTGCTCCTCACAAGGTTTCTTCTGTTCCCCATATACTTTGATCTCCAGAGCCAATATACCTTGTTCTCCATCCCTCACACCTCTCCACGAGGGCTTTAAGACCTTTAGCAGCCCTTCAAGACTGCTTTGTTGCAGGTGCAGAAAGGGCAGACCCCTCTGAATGCCACTCACAGCATCTCCTTAACGAGAGGCTCCGGCATCGACCTTGCTAATTTTAAGATGCATAAAACCAACTGTCCATGTAGTTAACTGCTCCTCCAATCCTGCAGGAGAACAATTCCTGCTCTCAGGAGCTGCTCTTGAGCAGAGGCTTCCTCTTTGCCATTGTTCAGCGAAACTCCTGATAATAAGAGTTAATAACAAATACAGAAATGCCTAAAACAGGAATGTAGGCAGCAAGGAAGGCTTGAAGTGCCTGAACATCTGTCTCAAGGCCAACATCTTTCTAAGTTTCTGAAGCTCTGTCTTCTACACCCCAGGGCCACTCTGGGAAACTGGCTTATACTGAAGCCCCACTGGAGGCCATGGAGAGGAGCACCTGAACATCCAGAAGACAACTCTGTCAAGTAAAGGCTTCAGTTACCCCAAGACCGTTGCCTTCACTTCTACCACAAGACACTGACCTTCTTTTCTGGGCTCCAGCCTTGAGCTCTGAGTTGCATCGATGCAGAACCACGCACGGCCTTTGGACAAGAAAGCAGAGTCCTAAAGACCAACCTTGGAGTTGGACTCCCAAAGGTAAGGTGAGAAGATCACAATCCTGCTGGTTTTCTCTCTCCTTCTGGTCCCAGGGCTCTTGATATTTGCTGCCTGTAGTCCAAACCAACCTCCCACCTAATGGCCATGATGCTCCCTCACCAAGTGGGTTGTCCAAGGCATTCATGCTCTGAATCCTTTCAGGTAGCAGAGAGCATTAAACCTTTGCATTTAACCTTCCCAAGAGAGAACAAGTACCACTGAGCAAACATCACCACTCTTTTCTAAGGAAAGAACTCCATTCAACTCAATTTTTTTAAAGGAATCTGCTCATTAATCCTGAATTAGGCTTCCAGCTCTGCATCAGGCCAACCATTTCCACCATGAAAGCTGCTTTTTTTTACCACACTTCTTCCCAGCGATTCATTCTTCCCTATAATGAGATGCAATGATTAAAATGTTCTTGTTATTACATCTCCCTTTTCATTTAAACAGCTGGTTCACTGCTGATCTGCACCGAAAACATCTCAAACATCAAACATTTATGAAGTCACTTGCAGTTATTGATAATAGAGTGCATGCTTTGATTGAGCCTTTGATTTTTCCTCCCCCTTCTCTCTCTGTAGTTAACAGCTTTAACGATATTTCATTAAAATCTGGTTCCATGCTGCACAGAAAGATGCAACTTCAGAGAGCCTGCAGGCAGTGTAATTATCAACACAGCAAAACCTGCTTCCCTATGCTGGACATGCTCTGGAGACAAGATAGAATCGTAGAACGGCGTGAGTTGGAATGGACCTTAAAGACCATCCAGTTCCAACCCTCGTGCTATGGGCAAGAACACCTCCTACTGGATCAGAGTGCTCAGAATCACCTCTGAAACATCACTCTGTGCTTGGTTAGGAATTGGCTGGATGGCCGAGCCCAAAGAGTGGTGGTCAATGGTGTCTCATCCAGTTGGTCACCAGTGGTGGACCCCAGGGATTGGTGTTGGGTCCCGTCCTGTTTAATATCTTTATTGACGATCTGGATGAGGGGATGGAGTCCATCAGCAGCAAGTTTGCAGATGACACCAAGCTGGGAGGAAGAGTTGATCTGTTAGAGGGTAGGATGGCCCTACAGAGGGACCTGGACAGATTGGAGAGCTGGGCTGATTCTAATGGGATGATGTTTAATAAGTCCAAATGTCGGGTACTTCATTTTGGACACAACAATCCCATGCAGAGCTCCAGACTGGGGACAGAGTGGCTGGAGAGGAGTCAGGCAGAAAAGGACCTGGGAGTGCTGGTGGACAGGAAGCTCAACATGAGCCAGCAGTGTGCCCAGGTGGCCAAGAAGGCCAATGGCATCCTGGTGGGCATCAGGAATAGTGTGGCCAACACCAGAGGAGTTATCGTCCCCCTGTCCTCAGCACTGGTCAGGCCTCACCTTGAATACTGTGTCCAGTTCTGGGCCCCCCAGTTTGGGAAAGATGTCAGGATGCTGGAGAGTGTCCAGAGGAGGGCAACGAAGATGGTGAAGGGGCTGGAGCACAAGCCCTGTGAGGAGGGACTGAGGGAGTTGGGGCTGTTTAGTCTGGAGAAGAGGAGGCTCAGGGGAGACCTCATTGCTCTCTACAACTCCCTAAAAGGAGGTTGGAGTGGGGCAGGGGTTGGTCTCTTCTCTCAGGTGACCAGGGGCAGAACTGGAGGGCATGGGCTTTCATCAGGGAAAGGTTAGACTTGATGTTAAGAAGAAGTTCTTCACTGAAAGGGTGATTGGCCATTGGAATGGGCTGCCCAGGGAGGGGGTGGAGTCACCGACCCTGGAGGTGTTTAAGGGGAGACTGGATGAGGCACTGAGTGCCATGGTTTAGATGATGGGTTGGTGTTGGTGTCAATGTTTGGTTCTGGGTTGGACTTTGATCTCAGAGATCCTTTCCAACCTTCTGATACTGTGATACTGTGAAACTTGGTGATACCATCCCTGGTCCCATGAGCCTTAGCAAAGTGTAGAATATTAAATGCACACATCTTTGTTGCACAGATGGGCACCACATCAAGAGTTAAATGGCAAACTAATAAAAGCAGAAGACTCTGTGATGATGTATCTGGAAGGTCCAACTTCCAAAAGTTGACTCCACCTGTAGATAGCACTGAAGTTGTCCAGGGCAGTCGTATCGGAAACCTATCGGGTCCAGTTCTGGATTCTCCAACATAAGCAGGATATGGAGCAGGTCCAGAGGAGGGTTACGAAGATGATCAGAGGGCTGAAGCACCTCTGCTCATGAGGACAGGCTGAGAGAGTTGGACTTGTTCAGCTTGGATCAAAAAAGGCTCTAGGGAGACCTCACAGTGGTCTTGTAGTACCTGAAGGAGGCTCCAGGAAAGCTGGGGAGGGACTTTTTACAGGGACTTGTAGTCAAAGGATGAGGGGGAATGGTTTTAAACCGGAAGGGGAAGATTTAGATCAGAGATTAGCAAGAAATTCTTCCCAATGAGAGTGGGGAGACCCTGACCCAGGTTGCCCAGAGAAGTGGTGGTTGCCCCATCCCTGGAGGAGTGCAGTGATAGGAGCAGTGGAAGAGTTTGCAGCTGAAAGAGGAGAGATTGAGATGAGATCTTAGGAAGAAATGTTTTCCTTTGAGGGTGGGAAGGCCTTGGCCCAGATTGCCCAGAGAGGCTATGAAAGCCCCATCCCTGGAGGTGTTCAAGGCCACGTTGGATGGGGCTTTAAGCCCTCTGATCCTGTGGGAGAGGGGGATTGGAACTGGATGGCCTTCAAGTCCCCTCCAGCCCAATCAGTTCTATGACTCTGTGAATCTCTGAGCAAAAATTGATTAAGATTTCAGCAGAGCCCCTGAGGCATTTGAAATGCTGGCTACAAACACAAACCCTAAAAGAATGTCACCAATGAAGAAGAAGTGTGCAGCCAGCAAGATGGATTCAAACAGCAAACAAGGTTTTGTTACAGAATCCATCTGTTTCTGGGTATCCAAACACCCCCTGCACTTGTTTGAGGTCTGAAAAATGGAAGGAAACCTATTCTGAATGAAAGAACCTTTCCAAGGGCTGGAAGCCCTGCTATGAACTTAGGTGAAACGATAGGAGCTGCAGAAATAAAAAGCAACTCCTCTTGACCTCAGTAAGGAGAGAAATTCAACCCTGTATTTTGAGAAGCACAGAAAGATAGGTTACAGCAATCCTGGCTCTGGCTCCGACTTCCAGAGGGAACCTGGATAAATAATTTAATGCTTTTATGCTTCAATTTCCTTCCCAGAAAATGGCATAATAATATATCTCCTACCCACTCTTTATCTTACTTAATAACTTTGCAAGGTTTCTGGGGTAGGAGGAAAGGTCCAGATAAAAGAGAGATGAATGCCTGAAAAATGGTACTGAAGCAGAATTCAATTTCTACACCCAAAGCTATTTTAGAAACACTCAGTAGCAGCCCGTTTTAGGAGATATCACCTCTTCAACCCTCTCCTTAGGGCACTGTGCAGAGGACCAGGGCAATTCAGAGAATCCATAAGGTTGGAAAAGACCTCTAAGATCATCCAGAGCGACCATCAGCCCATCACCACCTCTCCCACTAAACCATGGCTTGCAGTGAAGTATTTACATGGGTTTTTTGAACCCCTCCAGAGCTGGTGACTCCAGCACTGTCTGGTGCTTCATCACTCTTCCAGTAATATTTATCTTAATAACCAATCTGAACCTCTCCTGGTGCAAGTTGAGGCCATTTCTTCTTGTCCCATCACCTGTTGTTTCAGACAAGAGACCAACACCCATCTCTCCACAACCTTCTTCCAGGGAGCTTCAGAGAGTGATGAGGTCTCCCCTCAGCCTCTTCTTCTCCAGGCTAAATAAGCCCAGGTCCTCAGCCACTCCCACAAGCCCCTTGATCAAGACCCTTCCCCAGCTCCGTTCAACTTCTCTGGATGCTCTCCAACCCCTCAATGTCTTTCTCGGAGTGAGAGACCCAAAACTGAACCCAGGACTCAAGGTGTGTCCTCACCAGCCCTGCATATAGGCTGAACATCTCATACCCCACCAACCTTCCTTAAAGAATGTCTGTTGATGGCAGCACCCTGGTCCATGATGGGAGCCAAGAGGACTATTCAAACATCTCTGTGGTGAAGTGATTGGCTTGGACATCCCACAGAGAGAACCAATAAGGAAGGGGCCAATGCATCCACCTGCATTGCTTGAATGATTTTGCATTTCTCAGGAAGAACAGCTTAGATGGAGTAAATCCCCTGCTCAGCTGCAGAGGTTCAATCATCTGTCTTCTTGTCTCAGGTCTAGTCCTTCCCTTAAATTTGTAGAACTCATAGACTCAGACAAGCATGGAATGGTTTGGATTAGAAGGGACCTCCACGCCTGTCTAATTCCAACCCCCTGCCATGGGCAGGGACACCTCCCACAGGATCAGGGTGCTCCAAGCCCCACCCAACCTGGCCTTGAACACCTCCAGGGATGAGGCAGCCACTGCTTCTCTGGGCAACCTGGGCCAGGGCCTCCCCACCCTCCCAGGAGAACATTTCTTCCCAATATCTCATCTCAACATCCCCTCTTTCAGCTGAAAACCATTCTCCATTCACCCTCTCCCTGCACTCCCTGATCAAGAGCCCCTCCCCAGCTTTCCTGGAGCCCCTTGCAGTACTGGGAGGCTGCTCTAAGGTCTCCCTGGAGGCTTCTCTTCTCCAGGCTGAACAACCCCAACTCTCTCAGCCTGTCCTCATGGCAGAGCTTCTTCAGCCCTTGAATCATCTCCATGGTCCAAGATCAGGCCAGCTGCCAAACCCAGCTGGTATAACAATGCTCTGTGTCTCACAGCAATGACTGGAAAAGATGACCACGCTTCCCGAGGACTATGTTCATCAAATTGAGGGACATAAGGATGAAATGGCCTCAAGTTGCACCAGGGGAGGTTCAAACTAGATATGAGGAAAAATTTCTTAACTGCAAGAGTTCTCAGGCACTGGCAGAGGCTCCTCAGGGATGCGGTTGAGTCACCATCACCGTAGGTTTTTAAGAGATGGGCAGACAAGGTTCTCAAGGATCTGGTTTAATAGTGGGCAGGTGTGGTTGGACTCGATGATCTCAAAGGTCTTTTCCAACCAAACACATGATTCTGTGATTCGTGATTCTATGAAATGACCCCCAAGTTCAAAAGAGCTTCCAAACTGCAGCGTATTCCATAACTGGCAAGGTATCGCAGTATCAGAAGGTTGGAAAGGACCTCTGAGATCATCAAATCCAACCTAGAACCCAACACTAACACCAACACCAACACCAACACCAACCATCAAGGTGACATCTTCATTCCCACACACCTGAGCTGCCACTTTCTCTTCACTCAGGGTTAACCCAGCCATGGTGAGGGGTGCCAAGGGCATCTCATCCGTCATCCACTCCTCCTGCTGAGGGGGATCCAGGCAGGGCCACTGTGTCCCTGCTTTACAGTTGGCACCAGGCACCTATCAATATGGATTTCATGCAAATGGTGCAATGCCTTGATTTGCATCGTTGATTAAGACATTCTCATCTGGTTTGCATATCCTTTTTTTTTTTTTTTAAAGACAAAAGTGGCTTTAATTTTCTGCTCCTCCTCAGAAAATCAGTCAAAACAAAATGCTAACGATGCTTTGGCATCTCCACAAACCCTGGGGCAGAATTGCAACACACCTCTAGGCAGCAAAGCTCATTACTTATTAAAAAAAAAGCAATGATTAGGTGAAAAGCTCTGAATTCTCCACATCAACCACCTCCTCGAACCACTGAAGAGGAGGAACGTGAAATTCAGCGACGGAAAATCCCTCTTCTCCTTTAGAGCATCCGGAATATTTGCAGTGAAGCTGATTATTTCTGGTAAACACAGTCGGCACAGACATCAGAACAGTCAGAAAAAAACACCCCCCAGTGACAGGTTTTGCTTGGTGAGAAAAACAAAGTAAAGGAATTCCATAATGCTGAAACATTCAGTAATGAAATTTTCAACCCAAAATATGGCTTTTTAAAACAAGTTTTAAACCACTGCATGGGTTTTGGTGCAAGTTTTTTTTTTTCCCAAGTTTTACATACAGGACAACAGATTGATAGAATCATGGAGTGGTTTGGGTTGGAAGGGACCTTTGTGCCATGGTTTAGATGATGGGTTGGTGTTGGTGTTGGGTTCTAGGTTGGACTTGATGATCTCAGAGGTCCTTTCCAACTTTATGATACTGTGATACCTTAAAGATCATCCAGTTCCAGCCCCTTCCCAAAAACCTTCTCATAGGTCAGGTTGCTCAAAGACCCATCCAACCTGAGCTTCAACACCTCTAGGGATGAGTTCTCTGGGTAACCTGTGCCAGGGCCTCTCCACCCTCACAAGGAGAATATTTCTTCCTAAAAGCTCATCTCAGTCACCTCATCTCAATCTCCCCCTTTTCAGCTGAAAACCATTCCCCCTCATCCCATCCTTGTAATCCTCGATCGAGAGTCCCTCAACATCTCACGATGTTTTGAGAAGACCAACATTTTTCAATGGCCTAAATATCTTTAAGAATCCATGGAGGAGTTCACAGAAATACTGGAAGAACTGACTGCAGGCTCTCTTGGTCACTTTTTTTTCTGCTTACATGATCTCATAAAATCATAGAAATATGGAATCACGGAACGGTTTGGATTGGAAAGGACCTTAAAACCCATCCAGTTCTGACTCCTTAAAACCATCTTCCCCTAAACCTGGAAGACAATACAAAATATGGAGAGTTTCCACTAGTGAAGTATTGCCTTGAACTCACTGCAGGTCCTTGTACTGGCAAGGGGCAGCCATCAAGCATCAATTGGCCAAATTCAAGGTGTGCTTTATAATGAAATCATGGAGTCAACCCCGGTTTGGGTTGAAATGAAGGTCATTTCAACCCAAAATGGTTTGGGTTGAAATGAAATTTAAAACCCATCCAGTCCCAATCCTTCTGCCATGGGCAGGGACACCTCCCCCTTGATCAGGTTGCTGGGAGCCCCATCCAACTTGACCTCAAACACCTCCAGGGATGGGGCAGCTGTGACTTCTCTGGGCAACCTGTTCTGTAACATCACAGGTGAGACCCAACCTAAGCTTCAGGAGAGACGTGCAGAATATTTTCCTCTCCTCTTTGCAACTCTTTCCCAAAGTCTCCAGGAAGTAGTGAAATATTAATTGTCTTTTTTTTTCTTTTATTTGATCCCTCCTTGTTGCCTCCACAAAAACCTGGATCAGCCTCCACGTGATGCAGAGAGAGCCTCGTATCCAGCACGTTAAGTGGAGATGTAGTCTGGCTTAAGGCACTGCCTTTTGTTCCACAAGAGAAACTGGAAATTCAGTGGGAAATTGAAAGAAAATAAAAGAAAAATAGCAAAAAAAAAAGGGCCATGGCACTAATTCTAGTCAAAAACAGCACGAGGTGATCTTTGATCTCAATTATCAACGCTAACAGCCTCTATTAAGCAGCCCTGACTCGTGTTTAACCACATATAAGAAGTGGAAGGTGGCTTGACCTCCTCTCTCCTCTCCTCTGGTCTCGTGCAGACCCAGCCCTGATGTGACAGGAGTGGATGGTGAGGGTGGGAGTTGGGAGCAGAAGTGGGTGAATCGCTTGCTGTGGGGAAATTGTAGAATCTTTTGCTTTCAAAAAGCATTGGAGATCATCAAGTTCAACTGTACTTGTCCAATACTAAGCATCATCTCTGAGCACCTCATCTGCCCATCTTTTAGATACCTTCAGGAATGGTGACTTTGGTAATTTCCCTGAGCAGACTCTTCCAGGGCTCGAGGAGGGTTTTCAGAGTTTCCTCTGGTACAACTCGAGGTCATTTCCTCTTACCCTGTCAGTTGTCACTTGTAAGAAGAAACCAGCACCCACCTCACCACAACCTCCTTTCCAGGAGCTGAAGAGAGCACTGAGGTCTCCCCTCAGCCTCCTCTTCTCCAGGTGAAACAGCCCCAGATCCCACAACTGCTCCCCAAACCCCTGGGCTCCAGTTCCATGCCCCTTCTCTGGACGTGCTCCTGCCCCTCAAGGTCTTTCTTGGAGTGAGAGGCCCAAAATTGAACCCAGGATCTGAGGTGTGGCCTCACCAATGCTGAGTCCAGGGGGAAAATCCATTCCCTACTCCATCTGGCCACCCCATGGCTGATCAAAGCCAGGGTGTTTTTGGTCTTCTTGGCCACCTGGGCTGCTTCTGCCTCACATTCAGCTGATGGTTAACCAACACCTCCAGGTCCTTCTCTGCCAGCAGCTTTCCAGCCACTCTTCTCCAAGCCTGGAGCACTGTGTGGGGTTGTTGTGGACTAAGTGCAGGCCTTCTTAAACCCCATCCCATGATCATAGAATCATAGAATCTTCAGGTTGGAAAGACCTTTGAGATCATCAAGTCCAACCGCACCCATCATCCTCTAAACCACGTCCTTCAAAAACTCATCTATCCTTTTTTTTAAACCCCTCCAGGGTTGGTGACTCAACCACCACCCTGGGCAGCTGTTCCAGTGCCTGACCACCCTTTTGGTAAAGAAATTCTTCCCAATATCCAGTCTGAACCTCCCCTGGTGCAACTTATGGACATTTCCCCTTGTGCTATCACCTGTCACTTGAGAGAAGAGATCAACACTGGCTCTGCCACAGCCTCCTTTCAGGCAGTTGGAGACAGTGAGGAGGTCTCCCCTCAGCCTCCTCTTCTCCAAGCTAAACAACCTCAGTTCCTTCAGCCTTTCCTCACAGGACTTGTTCTCCAGCTCCTCCACCAGCCTCGTTGCCCTTCTCTGGATGCTCTCCAACACCTCAATGTCCTTCTTGTAGAGGGGCCCAGAACTGAACCCAGTACTCGAGGTGTGGCCTCACCAGTGCCAAGTACAGGGGCACAATCACCTCCCTGGTCCAGCTGGCCACACTGATATTGATACAGGTCAAGATGCCATTGGCCTTATTGGTCACCTGGGACACTGCTGGCTCATGTTCAGCCGGTTGTCAACACCTCCAGGTCCTTCTCCTCCAGGCAGCTCTCCAGCCATTCCTCCCCAAGCCTGACACTGCAGGGGGTTGTTGTGTCCCAAGTGCAGGTCTTGGCATTTGGCCTCGTTGAACCTCATCCCGTTGGTCTCAGCCCATGGATCCAGCCTGGCCAGATCCCCCTGCAGAGCCTCCCTTCCTTCAAGAAGATTGAGACTTCCACCCAGCTTGGTGTCATCTTCAAACTGACTGAGGCTTCACTCAATCTTTTCATCCAGATGACTGAGAAAGGGATTAAACAGAGCTGGGCCCAATGGTTGTGATTCTCCACAAAACAAAATGAATTTCTAGCTTTTGAAATGAAACCTGGTGTGGACAAAAACCCCCCACAGGAAACAACAGACAAAATTAATATCACAGAAGTGTCCAGGGGATCAGAATTCATATTTCTCATGGCACAAGAGAACACTAAGGGTACGGGGGCCAGGGCAGGTGCAGTACCTTGACCTCTTGTCTCTGTAGCAACCTTCTGCAACGTGAAGCATCTTCCAAGACTTGAGATTGAAGCAACAGACAAAAAACCCCTAAAAGCCCAGAAACCAAAGAGGTGGATGGGAAGCCAAAAGGAGCCTAAGAGAAACAAAAAAAACCCCTCCCACTACCACCTTGTCCTTTAGACAGAGAAGAAGAGCTGAGGGAAGATCATATCACTGCCTACAACTCCCTGAAATGACCATGTAGCAAGGTGGGTGTTGGTGTCTTCTCCCAAGTGACAAGCGATAGGATGAGAGGAAATGGCCTCAAGCTGCACCAGGGGAGGTTCAGAATAGAAATCCAGAGCAATTCCTTCATGGAAAGTGATCTCAGGTACTGGTAGAGGCTGTCCAGTGAGGTGGTTGAGTCACCATCCGTGAAGGTGTTTAGAAGATAGGTAGATGATGTGCTCAGAGAGCTGGTTTAGAAGTGGATAAGTATGACTGGACTCGATGATCTCAAAGGTCTTTTGCAACCAAGGGATCCTTTGATTCTATGATTTCCTGTGTCTGTCCAACTTTTAGAAAAGAAAATATGTTTCAATAGAATTGAAAGCAATTGAAAACCTTTCCCCCCTCCCCTCCCACTGATGCTCCACGTAAATTACTCATAAAATCGAAGACCCATGCAAGAATAGAAGAAAGTTACCCCAGGGTGTGTTTTACCGAGCCCTCACGGAAGAATACACACAAATGAGGAGGATATTAATGACTCCAGAGAACACATTTTTCAGTATTGTTTCACCCTTCCATCAAACGACAAGAAAAAATCCCTACCAAGGCACCAAACCGTTGACGTTGATGTTTCTGTCCCAGCTCTTTCACATATTGATAAATTTGACACTGTCTCCCCCAGTAGACTCCTGGAGAAGCTGACAGCCCGTGGCTTAGATGGGAGCACTCTGTGCTGGGTTGGATGGCCGAGCCCAGAGAGTGGTGGTCAATGGTGTCTCATCCAGTTGGTCACCAGTGGTGACCCCCAGGGATCGGTGTTGGGTCCCATCCTGTTTAATATCTTTATTGATGATCTGGATGAGGGGATTGAGTCCATCAGCAGCAAGTTTGGAGATGATACCAAGCAGGGAGGAAGGGTTGATCTACTAGAGGGTAGGATGGCCCTGCAGAGGGACCTGGGCAGATTGGATCCATGGGCTAATTCTAATGGGATGATGTTTAATGAGTCCAAATGTTGGGTACTTCATTTTGGACACAACAATCCCATGCAGAGCTCCAGACTGGGTACAGAGTGGCTGGAGAGGAGTCAGGTAGAAAAGGACCTGGGAGTGCTGGTGGCCAGGAAGCTCAACATGAGCCAGCAGTGTGCCCAGGTGGCCAAGAAGGCCAATGGCATCCTGGCCTGCATCAGGAATAGTGTGGGGAGCAGGACCAGAGAAGTTATTGTCCCCCTGTACTCGGCACTGGTCAGGCCTCATCTTGAATACTGTGTCCAGTTCTGGGTCCCCCAGTTTGGGAAAGATGTCAGGATGCTGGAGAGTGTCCAGAGGAGGGCAACGAAGATGGTGAAGGGGCTGGAGCACAAGCCCTACAAGGAGAGACTGAGGGAGCTGGGGCTGTTTAGTCAGAAGAAGAGGAGGCTCAGGGGAGACCTCATTGCTCTCTACAACTCCCTAAAAGGAGGCTGTAGTGGGGCAGGGGTTGGTCTCTTCTCTCAGGTGACCAGGGACAGAACTGGAGGGCAGGGACTTTCATCAGGGAAAGGTTAGACTTGATGTTAGGAAGAAGTTCTTCACTGAAAGGGTGATTGGCCATTGCAATGAGCACCCAGGGAGGGGGTGGAGTTGCCGACCCTGGAGGTGTTTAAGGGGAGACTGGATGAGGCACTGAGTGCCATGGGTTAGATGATGGGTTGGTGTTGGTGTTGGGTTCTAGGTTGGACTTGATGATCTCAGAGGTCCTTTCCAACCTTGTGATACTGTGATATGGATACACAGCTGGGTTTCCCTGAAGTGAGTACAATAAGACTTCCCTACCTCAGAAAGATACAGTAATTAATTAATAGTTAGAAAGCCCTTAATGATTCTCGGGTAGAAGTTGAGATGTCAGCAAAGACTAAATTGATTTCCCAGGAAGGGAGATGATAGGGTGTGACTTGATGAGGCTGGAGCGATGCCGTCAAGTTTCCTTGGGGCACATCAACGTGCTTTCCTCTTCATCTTCTTTTTTCACCCACTAATACACACATCAGGGAGACAGAGATTTATGAGGTGCCTGGTTTTAATTCAGAAGGGCTGTGAAAAGAAGCGAGCTGGTGCCCCAGCAGGGAACTGCTTTCAAAGCTCAGACAGACAATTTCAATCCTCCTTGTGAGAAGAGATGCATTTCTTTATTCCATGCTCACAAGCTGCTTTAACAGCATCTTGAGGAGCCAAAATAATAACTCACAAAGTCTCCACATGTGGTATGAAAAGATTAGACGTGGCTTAAGCAGGCAGGGATTTAAATCCGGGCTGATAATACTGTAGTGAAATTATATACCATAAAGGCAGAGAAAAAGGGGTTGTAGTTCACTGAAAGGAAGAAGGAGGGAGTTAGTGTTAATCTGGGGACAAAACCCTTCGTATAAATCCAGCCCATATATTCTGGGTGATTATTTCAAAAAGCTGGAGCTCGTTCCGTTGATCTTTTAAACTGATTACGAAGCGAACGCGTGCACTTTTAGAAACCGGCGCCGACAGACATGAATTTCAGATGTCCTTTCTCATCAGCTTTCTCCCCTTTAACAATGCCAGATTGCATAATACTGCTGATATTTTCCAATAATGTGGAAAATTCGATTCATGTGCAGCCGTGTGATTTATTGTACAGCACTTAAACAGCGTGTTCGAAGAGGCAGCCTCAAAGAGGCTGACAGCCTCCCAGGACCGGAGAGACTTGCTTCCAAGTGATAAGATAATTTGGTCAACAGTTAAAAAAAAGGGGGAAAGAAAAATGGGAAGCAACTTTAGACACTTTTTTTGACACTTTAGAGCAATCTTGAAGTTATTAAATAAGAAAGACGTTCCAAATGTCTACGCTGAGCACTGAAAAGAGCTGGAGCTCGGCACGATTGTAACAGCAGGGGAGAACGAAGCCTCCTTTGCAAGAAAGAAGACCCTTTCCCTAACTGAAATGCTACTTCTGGAAGAGTATCCATATTCTACGTGTATAAACCACAAATATGTACAGAAATGTGGGTATTGTAGAATCATGGAATGCTTTCGATTCAAAGGGAATGGAGAACCTCTCCAGTTCCGACGCCTTCCAACCACCTTCGCCTGGATGAGGGAGCTCCAAGCTTCATCCAGCCTGGTCTTAAACACCTCCAGGGATGGGGCAGCCACCACTTCCATGGCGAGGCTGAGGAACAGAGAATTGTAGAAATATAGACTGGCTTGGATCAGAAGTGACCTTAAAGATCATCCGGTTCCAACCGCTTGTCATGGGCAGGGACACCTCCTACTGGATCAGGGTGTTCAAAGCCCCATCCAACCTGGCTTTGAACACCACCTGGCAGCCACCACTTCTCTGGGCAACCTGGGCCATGGCCCCTCACCCTCACAAGAAAATATTTCTTCCTAAGATCTTATTTCAATTTCCCCTCTTTCAGCTTCAAACTGTTCCCCCTCATCCTGTCCCTGCACTCCCTGGTCAAGAGTCCTTCCCCAGCTTTCCTGGAGTCCCTTTCAATCCTGGGAGGCTGCTCTAAGGTCTTCCCAGAGCCTTCTCTTCTCCAGGCTGAACAACCCCAACTCTCTCAGCCTGGCCTCGTACAGGAGGTTCTCCAGCCCCGAGAGCACCTTATTGACCTCCTCTGGATTTGCTCCAACAGCTCCACATCCTCCTTCTGCTTAAGACTCCAGAACTGAACATAAGACTCCAGCTGAGGTCTCACCACAGTGGAGTAGAGGGGCCTATTCCCTTCCCCCACCCTACTGGTCCCCCTGTTTTGGACAGAGGCCTGGACACCATCAGCTTTCTTGGTTGTGAAGTGCACGTTGTTGGCTCCTGGTGAGCAGAACAATCTCCGAGGAGGAACTGAAGATGTATCTAAAATGTGAGGCCACCCAGAAAAAAAACCCCCAGAAAGTGAAACATCTCAGGTGGAATTTCACTAACATCCCTAGCCTCGGGGGTTTGGGGAGTGATGACAGGGAGTAAAAATCATGGCTTTTGATAAACAAAGCCATAGCCACAAACCCACAGAATCGTGTACGTGAAAAGTATCTTCTCCCCTGGTTCTCAACACCCCTTTTCTGGTCAGGAGATCTCTCACATCCTCTCACTGGCCCTAAGAGATAATTTTTCCTGGGGCTCAGCTTTGCTATAAAAGGAACTGAAGAGCTCAAAAGCCACTTAAATCCACCTCTAGAGTCTTGCCTTAGCACAGGATTTGCTTCCAAGCTCCTCTTTACATTGTCTCTCCGTTGAGAACCATCACTTCCTCTATTTGCTCCCAGCAACAAGCGCTGGTGGCAATGAATCACAGAATCATGGAATGGTTTGGGTTGGAAGGTACCTTAAAGCCCATCCAGTTCCAGCCCCCCTGCAGGGACTCCTCCCACTGGATCAGGGGGCTCCAAGCCCCATCCAACCTGGCCTTGAACACCTCCAGGGATGGGGCAACCACAGCTTCCCTGGGCAACCTGGACCAGGGCCTCTCCACCTTCAGCGTGAAGAATTTCTTCCTAAGATCTCATCTCAATCTGCCCTCTTTCAGCTTCGAAATATTCCTCCTCATTCGATCCCTGCACGCCCTAAATAAACCAAAATGTCACATTTCAAGTGTTTCCAGCAAATTATTTTCACCTAATGAAGGCTTTTCAGATAAATATTGCCTTTTATTTAAATTTCTGTGTACGGCAAGGTGCGACGATGCAAAACAGCTTCTGTGAATCTCTTCAGCTTTGGATTCCTTGCTTTATTGCAGAGGGAGAGTGGATTCTAGCAGGAGCTGATGGAAGGAGCATTAAGGCAGCTGAGCATCCCACCCTTCACCCCTTTGGCTTGCCAAAGTAGGTCACTTCCCATCACTATGAAGCACAGCACCCATCTCTGTGCTGAGAACCAATCCCATTTTTACAGTCAGTTCTTCTCAATAATGAATTTTGCCATGGAAGGGCTCAAAGGAAGGGCTCTAGACTGGGGACAGAAAGGACAGTCAGGCAGAAAGGGACCTGGGAGTGCTGGTGGCCAGGAAGCTCAACATGAGCCAGCAGTGTGCCCAGGTGGCCAAGAAGGCCAATGGCATCCTGGCCTGCATCAGGAATAGTGTGGGGAGCAGGACCAGAGGAGTTATCGTCCCCCTGTACTGGGCACTGGTCAGGCCTCACCTTGAATATTGTGTCCAGATCTGGGCCCCCCAGTTTGGGAAAGATGTCAGGATACTGGAGAGTGTCCAGAGGAGGGCAACGAAGATGGTGAAGGGGCTGGAGCACAAGCCCTACGAGGAGAGACTGAGGGAGTTGGGGCTGTTTAGTCTGGAGAAGAGGAGGCTCAGGGGAGACCTCATTGCTCTCTAAAGCTCCCTAAAAGGAGGTTGTAGTGGGGCAGGGGTTGGTCTCTTCTCTCAGGTGACCAGGGACAGAACCAGAGGGCAGGGACTTTCATCAGGGAAAGTTTAGACTTGATGTTAAGAAGAAGTTCTTCACTGAAAGGGTGATTGGCCATTGGATGAGCACCCAGGGAGGGGGTGGAGTTGCCAGCCCTGGAGGTGTTTAAGGGGAGACTGGATGAGGCACTGAGTGCCATGGTTTAGATGATGGTTGGTGTTAGTGTTGGGTTATAGGTTGGACTTGATGATCTCAGAGGTCCTTTCCAACCTTGTGATACTGTGAAATAATATTTCCATCCTCGCTCTACAACAGCCTTTCTTGGCTCTTCCAGGAGAGAAAAGCTGCCATGGGACAAACTCAACCAGACCCAATATTTTGTTCATTCTGGACACGGGACGTGTGCAAATACTTTCATTATCTAAAGAAAAAGTGTCTCCTGAGAAATTCCACCTGAGGGATTTATAAAACACACAGCTATAAACTAGAAACTTGAAACTGTTGGAACTGGATGATCTTTAAAGTGTCTTCCAACCCAAGCCACTCATGATTCTATGATTTTAAACACTAACTAACAAAAAATAACAGTTTTCAAACACAAATAAGCCAAAGCATTTCCTCCAGTTGAAAGTCTGCATATCTTTCACTAAATTTATCATGTTTCCTTGTGAGAAAAACAACCCTTTATGGAGAATATTACAGAGTCACAGAATGGTTTGGGTCAGAAGGAACCTTAGAGATCATCCACTTCCAACCACCCTGTCATGGGCATGGTCACCTCCCACTGGATCAGGGGGCTCAAAGCCCCACCCAGCCTGGCCTTGAACACCTCCAGGGATGGGGCAGCCACAGCTTCCCTGGGCAACCTGGAAGAAACATTTCTTCCTAAGATCTCATCTCAATCTCCTCTCTTTCAACTTCAAACCACCCCCCCCCTCGTTTTTTTTTTGCTGTGCTCCCTGATAAAGAGCCCTCCTCAGCTTTCATGGAGCCCCTTTGAGTACTGGTAGCTCCTCCATGGTGTCCCCAGTATCTTCTCTTCTCCAGGCTCAACAACCCCAACTCGCTCATTCTGTCCTTATATGGGAAGTGCTCCAACCCTTGGATCATCTCCGTGGCCTTGTTTGGACTCTCAACCTGTCATAGCAAAGCTTTTGGTATCACTTAAACTGTCACATAGTAGAAGATGGGTTGTGTGGTCATCAAAGTCAAGGCACAAACTAGCAACACTGCTGTTGAGCAGCCAGATGCTCTTCAAGAAGTATAATAAACTGAGACAATGTTTTATTTTCTGACCATAAGTACTGGGCTGTATTTTCTCAGAGGATCTACACGGAAATCTTTGTGAGAACCACAGAGCTGCAGTTCTTTTCTGCTGCTGCCACCCCTACCAAGACCTCATCCCTCTGCACACTCACGTTCTGGTTGCGTGGCGACCTTGACAGGTTGTGAACTCTCTCCTGGGCCCCACTCGTTGTATGCCACCACCCGGAAGGTGTACGTCTCCTCCGGCTTCAGGTTGCCCACGGTAAGTTGAAGTGTCCCAGATTGAGACGTGTTGACTGCCCTTTCCCTAAAAGAAACCAAACCAAACATTTGACAAATGCTTTTAGTTCTTCAGGTGTTATTTATAGAGTTGGTAGCAGACAAGTTGTGATTGTCAAGCTCCACCGAATCATAGAATCATCAAAGTTGGAAAAACCTCTGACTCTTCTCAGTCCAATCATCATCCCAAGGCCATGGCACCCACTAAACCATGTCTTAAAATGCCATGACTGCACGTGTTCTGATCCCCTCCAGGGATGGAGACTCCACCACTGCCCTGGGCAGCCTCTGCCAGTGCTTCACCACTCCTTCAGTGAAGGAATTTTCCCTGATATCCAACCTAAACCTCCCCCGGTGCAACTTGAAGCCATTTCCTCTCGTTCTATCACTTGTTACTTGGGAGAAGAGACCATCACCCACCTCACCACAACCTCCTTTCAGGCAGCTGCAGAGAGTGGTGAGGTCTCCCTTCAGCCTCCTCTTCTCTAGACTGAAAAACCCCAGGTCCTTCAGCCACTCCCAGATGTCCTGTTCTCCATCCCCTTCCCCAGCTCTTCTCCCCTTCTCTGGACGCACTCAAACCCCTCAAGATCCTTCTTGGAGTAAGGAGCCCCAGGATTTGAGGAGAGTCCACGGGGTTGATCCCTTCCCTGCTCCTGCTGTCCACTCCATGGCAGATCCAAAGAAGGGTTCTGTTGGCCTTTTTGGCCATTTTTACTTTAAAAAGTCTAATTCAAATAATGGTGGTTTTACAGGCACAGTTGGAGCAGGAACACTGAGAAGGGCTTGGTGTGTAGAGCAATCCAAACTCACTTTTTATTAGCTGGATCTTTATGGTCCAATACATTTCTCACTTCCTACAGCAGAGATTTGCTTCTGTGTTGAATAACCACGTCAGAAAATCATAGAATCATAAAACCATAGAATGGTTTTGGTCAGAGGGAACCTTAAACATATCCAGTTCCATAGCAGGGACACCTCCCACTGGATCAGGGGCTCCAAGCCCCATCCAACCTGGCCTTGAAAACCTCCAGGGATGGGCAACCACCATTTTTCTGGACAACCTGGACCAGGGCCTCCCCACCCTCACAGGAAAACATTTCTTCCCAGTATCTCATCTCAGCCTCCCCTCTTTCAGCTCAAAACCCTTCCCCCTCATCCTATCCCTGCACTCCCTGATCAAGAGCCTCTCCCCAGCTTTCCTGGAGCCCCTTTGAGTCCTGAGAGGCTGCTCTAAGGTCTCCCTGGAGCCTTCTCCAGGCTGAACAACCCCAACTCCCTCAGCCTTTCCTCATATGGGAGATTCCCCCAGCCCTGAGATCATCTCCATGGCCTTCTCTGGACTCATTCCAACAGATCCACGTTCAAGAATTCATGCAGGGCATCATTGTCCCATCAGAACAAGAGCCATGTAGTATTTCCTGGCTCCAGAAGCACCTGGAGCTATAGGAGTACCTGCACCCTCTCACTGGAAGTCCTGCCCTGCCTCAAGCAAAGCTGTGTCTTCAAGCTGCTCGGTGAGAGAGACCCACAGTCATTAACACAGGATTATCCAGGGCAAACACAATCCATAAACAGTGAAGCAGGGTTTAAATGGGATGAAATCACAGTCATTCCATGGACAATCTGCAAACAGAAGTAGGTAGGATTGCTTTTGTAACCGATTCACTGTGGGTGATGTGCTTGGGCTTCTCCTCTTTAGTAGAAGCCCTCTGGAAAGCTAAGGTTAACCAAAGAGGTGGATTTCATGCTGCAGGAATAAGTCATTTGAGATTCAATCAACTCATTGCAAACTACTTGCAGTGTGTCTGTGCTTCTGTGAGCTCAACAGGCAGAGCAGCAACAGAGAGACCTGAGATTGTGGCTCCTTTGAGGAACAGTTCCTCAAAACGAAGTTTCTCGGACCAAAGAATCATAGAATCATGGAATCAAAGAACGGTTTGGGTTGGAAGGGACATTAAAGCACATCAAGTTCCAAATAGCCAGGGCAGGGACACCTCCCACTGGATCAGGGGGCTCAAGGGCCCATCCAACCTGGCTTTAACACCCCCAGGGATGGGGCAGCCACCACTCCTCTGGGCAATCTGTGCCAGGGCCTCCCCACCCTCATCATGAAGAGTTTCTTTGGCTGAGCCTGATCATCTTAGAGGTCTTTTCCAACCTGAATAATTCAATGATTCTGCTTTCCCTTGGCAATGTAATTATGAGTCACAAGAAAAAGATACCCCTTTTGTTTAAAGAAGCCACCTGCTGATGTCACACTTGGCAGTGACACCATGAACTGTCCAGATACCACAGTGAAAACCTCCTTAGCAATATAACAACCCTACACTTGTCTTTGTAAAACATGTTAGATCATAGAGTTGTTTGGCTAGAAAAGACCTTTGAGATCCTGGAGCCCAACTGCACCTGTCCACTACTAAATGAGATCCCTGAGCTCCTCATCTACCTGTCTTTTAAATCCCTTCAGGGATGGTGACTCAGCCATCTCTCCAGTCAACCTCTTAGAGCGCGTGAGAACCCTTTCAGTGATGAAGATTTCTATAAGATCCAATCTGAACCTGCCCTGATGCAACTTGAGGCCAATTCCTCCTGGAAGAATGCTGGAGATGGACCCTGTGAAACTTCTGGATGCTTTCTCAAGTGACCTGCCCTGCTGTCATCAACTCAGGCTGAAGTTAGGCGAGATGAGCATCACATCCAGATGTCCTCTTGCCAGCAAGAGGTCAATGCATTACAGATTCTACAAGGTAGGAATAGTCTAAAAAGCCCCAAACATCCTTGAATAAGGACGTTTCCCTTGGTAGTTTTCTTTCTCAAAGCCATCTTGGCCATAAATTACAGTCTAAAAATAAAAGACCTTGACTAAAGTCATCCACTTCCTTGTAAAAAGGAGGCTTCGACATGTAATTTCCAGTGACCGAAGATCGTGTAACATTATGGTATCAGCATGTAAAAAAGATAATTACAGTTCCCATATATCTCTTAGGTGTGTAACAAATGCTTTTATAATGTTTCAAACACCTAATTAGTTACTTCAAGGAAGACAAGTCATGTTAATGCTCCTTGCTGTGAAATGAATACTATTAATTTTAAAATGGACTGACTTTTACCACCTGGAGATCTTCTTTTTTAATCTCCCGTTATCACTCTCCCACAAAATAACAGGAAATCCTTGATTATAATAAGCAAACCTCAAAACTAATGGAAATAGAACATGTGGGGATGGTATTTTTTGAACTTCAGCTGAATTCTGAGGGTGGACTTTAGGCAAATGTAAGGTTGGGTATTCAATTAAGTGGTCCCTTGATCCACTTCTTCACTCTGCAACGTGCTGGAAGGTAAACTGGGGGATTTATTACTTTGTTCTGACTATTGATGCATTTATTAATTATTGAACACAAGTAGAAGTAACGTTCAACTGGAAATAAAGCTGGTCACAATCTCAAAAAAGAGTCCTTTGTCAAAAGCCTTCACGTTTGGTTTGTAATTATAGAAATGTGGAATGGTTTGGGTTGGAAACACATCCAGTTCCAACTCCCCTTGCCATGGGCAGGGACACCTCCCACTGGATCAGGGGGCTCAAGGTCCCATCCAACCTGGCCTTCAACACCTCCAGGGATGGGGCAGGGACACCTCCCACTGGATCAGGGGACTCCAAGCCCCATCCAACCTGGCTTTGAACACCTCCAGGGATGGGGAAACCACAGCTTCTCTGGGCAACCTGGGCCAGGCCTTCCCCACCCTCACATGAAATATTTCTTCGTAAGATCTCATCTCAGTCTCCCTTCTTTCAGCTTCAAACCGTTCCCTCTTATCCTATCCCTACATTCCCCGATTAAAAGCCCCTCCTTGGCTTTCCTGGAGGCCCTTTCATTACTGGGAGGCTGCTCTAAGGTCTCCCTGGTGTGTTCTCTTCTCCTGAATCCCAACTCTCTCAGCCTGTCCTCATAGCAGAGGTTCTTCAGCCCTCAGAGGCTGTTCCACACAGTTCCATCTCCTTCTTATGTTGTGGATTCCAGAGCTGGACACAGGGTTCTAAGTGAGGTCTCACCAGAGCAGATCAGAGGGGCAGAATCCCCTCCCTCAACCTTCTGGTCCCACTGCTGTGGATGAACCCATGGATAGACTTGGCTTTCTGGGGTGCAAGTGCACATTGCAGGCTCATGGTGGACTTCTTATCCACCAGCATTCCCAATATTGATGACTTGGAAGGTCATTTTCTTCTTATTTTTTTATTAAACAGCACAGCATTTTCTTAATAAATGGAAAATGTTTGCTAACAGTCGTTTAAAACCGGATAACGACCAATCAAGGCCCCATTACCCAAGCCAGCTTGACATTTCAAAGGTCGCAATCAAAACCCAAACTGTACTTTGGTGGTTTGCATCTCATCTAAAATGCTAAACAGAAAAATATTACTGTATAAATATTTCTCATAATTTATAAATGAACATAGTGAATTTTTTATTGTAGATTAAATTTTAAACACGGACACGTGAATTCTCACCGGGAAGGCAGAATTAATTTGAAATCACACACAGGTAATTAAAGATGCTTTGACTTCAGGAGTTAGGTTTTTGGTTTAGAGACAAATCAATTGGCAAAAACTGTCATTTGCTACCACGAAGACATCAAATGGCACTTTTGGAGAAGCAAACCAGCTTGAGATGGAGGAGAAAAGGGAACAAACGCTGATGCTGAGTGCAAAACCGAACGTCAAAATCAGATTCGAATCTGCAAGTGGACTCAAATATCATCAACAGATAGAAGGGTTTGGGTTGGAAGAGACCATAAAGTCCATCCAGTTCCAACCCCTCTGCCATGGGCAGGGACACCTCCCACTGGATCAGGCTGCTCAAAACCTCATCAAACCTGACTTTCAAGACCTCCAGGGATGGGGCAAACACCACGTCTCTGGGCAACCTGGGCCAGGGCCTCCACACCCTCACTGGAAACAATTTCTTCCTAAGATCTCAACTCAATCTCCCCTCTTCCAATTGAAAACCGTTCCCCTTGTCCTATCCCTGCACTCCCTGATCAAGAGCCCCTCCCCAGCTTTCCTGGAGCCCCTTTCAGTCCTGGGAGGCTGCTGTAAGTTCTCCCCAGAGCCTTCTCTTCTCCAGCCTGAACAACCCCAACTCAGCCTTAACTCACAGCAGAGGAGCTCCAACCATCTGAAGGCATTTGTGGCATCCTCTGGACTTGCTCCATGTCCTTCCTATGCTGAGGACAACAGAGGTGGACACAGGGCTCCAGGTGAGGTCTCACCAGAGGGGCTGAATCTCCTCCCTCACCCTGCTGGTCCCACTTCTCTGGATGCAGCCTAGGACGTGGTTGGCTTTCTGGGCTGTGAGCTCACGTTGTTGGCTCATGTGGAACTTTGCATCCAGCAAACCCAAAACTGGTCGATTTTGGAACTGTTCTGAACAACAAACTGCTCCTTTAAATCAGATTGCAGTTAATTGTGAGGAACAGCCAGGCACAAATCCTTTTGTTTCAGAAGAGCTTTAAGGATGGAGACAGATCCAGCTCTTCCAGCAATCCACATTGTCTCTCTCTAAAAAAATGTATACAAGCAATTAATTAAAATGAAAGTTTCAGCAGCACGTGGATGGGAGAGATGCGAGAGATCATAGACTCACAGAATGGTTTGGGTTGGAAGGGAACTTTAAGAGGGATGCCCCATTCCCAAGAGCTCATCATCTGAGCAGCATCCCAGCAGCAAACCCAGGAAACCAATAAAAAAGGCAAAGATCTGCCCATGAAAGTCAGAATTTTTTATCTTCTGGGTGACCTTATTTGGGTTTTTTGGAACTGTTTTGTGTGGTAGGATGGGTTTTTAAGGTGTGTTAGAGTGGGTGTTTATCTATAGGTTGGGAAACAATATCCATCAAAACTTGTGCATCATATTCTACTATCATAATACACTATAATTTAACAGAAAATGACCATAATCAAGTGTAAACTAAGGTTGGAAAACTGCCTGGCAGGAAAGGACCTGGGGGTGTTGGCTGTCAGGGGCTGAAAATGAGGCAGCAGTGGCCCAGGTGGCCAAGAAGGCCACCAACATCCTGGCTTGGATCAGCCATGGGGTGACCAGCAGGAGGAGGGAAGGGATCACCCCCCTGAATTCAGCATTGGTGATGCTGCACCTTGAATTTTGAGTTCAATTTTAGACCCCTCACTCCAAGAAAGACTTGAGGGTTGGAAGGCCTCCAAAGAAGGCAACGGAGCAGGGGAAGGGGCTGGAGAACAACTTGGTGGAGGGATCTGGGGTTGTTTAGCCTGGAGAAGAGGAGGCTGAGGGGAGACTTCATCGCTCCCTGCAGCTCCCTGAAAGGAGGTTGCGGTGAGGTGGGTGCTGGGTTCTTCTCCCAAGTGAAAAGTGATAGGATGAAAGGAAATTATCTCAAGTTGCACCAGGGCAGGTTTTGACTGGATATTAGGAAAGCTGAAAGAGTGGTGAAGCACTGGAAGAGGCTGTCCAGGGCAGTGGTGGAGTCTCCAACCCTGGAGGGGTTCAAAACCAATTTGGCTGTGGCATTTCAGGACGTGGTTTAGCAGGTGAAGGGATGTTGTGCTGATGGTTGGAGTGGATGTTCTTAGAGGTCTTTTCCAACGTGACGATTCTATGATTCCATGAATAGTTCCTATTCATGGAATCCCCAAGTTCTGCTCATTTTTTTCATCATCAGTCTGCTTTTACTCTCAGATAAGGAGGTTGTGGTCAGGCAGGGCTTGGTCTCTTCTCTCAGATGGCCAGTGGCAGAACTAGAGGGCATGGACTTTCATCAGGGAAAGTTTAGGCTTGATGTGAGGAAAAAGTTCTTCACTGAAAGGGTGATTGGTCATTGGATGAGCACCCAGGGAGGGGGTGGAGTCACCCACCCTGGAGGTGTTTAAGGGGAGACTGGATGAGGCACTGAGTGCCATGGTTTAGATGATGGGTTGGTGTTGGTGTTGGTGTTGGGTTCTAGGTTGGACTGGATGATCTCAGAGGTCCTTTCCAACCTTGTGGTACTGTGATGTCCTAAAATCTTTTAAATTCAATAAAACCAAATAAATTCCAACTTCTATCTCAGCCAGAAGCTTCCCTGAGTGCTGGTGTATTGGTTGGCTGTTTGTTGATTTCCTAAAATATTTAAGGGTTTTTTTTTTTAATCCTTTTCTGAGAAACTTTTACCTTTAAGTGCTCTTCCCAATCGTCTTTATCAGCAAACCCAAACCATTTGATCCCACGCAGGGCGCCAAGCCGAGCGTGAAGATTAAAGAGCATCCCCTCAGAAAGGCTCTGGTGATTGCACTCCAGCACTAAGTGCAGTCACCTCCAAAAAGAGTTGCTTTGAAAGGGTTGAGCTGGAAAAACCCTTAGGAGAGAGTTCTAAAGCCAGGAAGGCTCTTTCTCTGGATGGTTCCTGAACTGTCCAGTCCCCTCTGTGTTGGCCTCAGCGACGCTGCCAGATGTCAGGTGAAATCCTCCCTCCACCCCAACCCAACTCCCAGTAATTTCTCTGACAATTCCTTTGTGTCCCTGGGGTTAATGTCAAATCTGATATTTATGGTTGCAAAGACAAAAATAGCTCTTTGTTAAGAACAAACAAGAAACAAAAAAAAAAAACCCACGGGAGCTTTTTCCTTTAAGGAAAATAAATTTGCCTCCCAGTTTGCCTGAAAGTTTGCAAGACACCGGGTGCTTTTTCTAAAGTTTAAAACTAAAGGGGGTATTTTGAGTCACAATATCACAGCATCATAAGGTTGGAAAGGACCTCTGAGATCATCAATCCAACCTAGAACCCAACACCAACACCATCATCTAAACCATGGCACTCAGTGCCTCATCCAATCTCCCCTTAAACACCTCCAGGGTCTGCAACTCCACCACCTCCCTGGGCAGCTCATTCCAACAAGTCTTTGGCAACAAGGAGCACAGAGGGTTTTTTTATTTGGTCTATTGTATTTAATTTATTTTTATTTGATTGTATTTTTTTTTTTTGAATTTCATATTTTATTTCATTTCATCTATTTATTTTGTTAGGTATTTGAACACAGAGCCCACAGTCTTCCTCAGGAGACTCTCTAGGAAGGCGTGCAACAGGTTGGGAATGGGACTAAAGCATCCTTCTGGTGCTCAGGACGTTGAGTACCATGAAAAAAAAAAATCCTAGAGTCATAGTTTGGTTGGAAAAGACCTTTGAGATCGTAGAGTCCAATGGTACCTGTCCAGCACTAAATCCCTGAGCACATCATTTACCCTTCTTTTAATTCCCTCCAGGGATCCACCACTGCCCTGGGCAGCCTCTGCCAGTGCCTGAGAAACCTTTTGGTGAAGAAATGTCTCTTGGTGTCTAACCCAGTTCTCCCTTGGCACATCTTGAGGTCATTTCCTCTCATCCCATCACTTTTCACTTGGGAGAAGAGCCCTGCACCCACCTCACCTTTCAGGGAGCTGCAGAGAGCGATGAGGTCTCCCCTCACCCTCCTCTTCTCCAGAATGAACACCCCCAGGTCCCTCAGCCATTCCCAGAACCCCTGTTCTCCAGCCCCTTCCCCAGCTCCGTTGCCTTCTCTGGAGGTTCTCCAACCACTCAATATCCTTCTTGGAGAGAGGGGCCCAGAACTAAACCCAGAAGTAAAGAGTGGCCAAGTGCAGGGGGACAATCCCTTCCTTCCTCCAGCTGGGCACACCATGGCTGATCCAAGCCAGGATGCTGGTGGCTTTTTTGGCTCCCTGGGCCACCACTGCCTCATGTTCAGCCAGGTTGAGTCCTTCTTATATCTTTTTTAAAATCTTCAACACTTATTTAAAGGTCTCACCCAAGACTATCCACATTTTCTCCTCACTGAAGGCAGTGTTCTGTGGCAGCTTTGATGTCTTTAAGAGAGTTGAAATAAATGAGATGTAATGACAGTGGTGCCCCCCAGCATTGCCAAGTCACGGGCACTTCATGCTCACCAACCAATCTCCAAGCACTTCATAAAGGTAAGGAGATAAGAATGTTGTTTTATCAGTGGTGGCAAACAAACCCCAAGACTCAGAAGTGCAGAAATATCTGGTTGAGCTTTTGAACCCCTGTTTGGTATCATAGAATCAGAATGGTTTGGCTTGGAAGGGACTTTAAAGCCCATGAAGTTCCAACCCCAGATATCTCCCACTAGACCAGGCTGCTCAAGGTCCCATCCAGCCTGGCCTTGAACACCTCCAGGGAGGGGACAACCACAGCCCTTCTGGTGCTTCCCCACCTTCATTGTGAAGAATTTGTTCCTGATGTCTAATGTAACTCTTCACCCTTCCAATTTCAAGACATTCCCCCTTCTCCTATCATCCAGGCCCTTGGAAAAAGCCCCTCCCCATCTTTCCTGGAGCCTCTTTCAGTCCTCTAAGGTCTCATCTCCAGGCTGAACAACCCCAACTGTCTCAACCTGTCCTCATAGCAGAGGTTCTCCAGCACTTGGATCATCTGTGGCCTCCTCTGGACCCGTTCCAGGGCCAGTTAACATCTCCATGAGCACCTTACAACCTCCACTGCATCCTGCTCCTGTCTCTCCATGGAGGTGTCATTCTTAATTCATGTGAACTCCTCACAACTGGAGACTCAATCTGACGCAAGATGAAGATCTGAACTCTGAACCTCTGCCCCATCCATCTCACTCTGCCCTTGGCTCTCCCTCTCTGCTCACAGCCAGGTGAGGAGGGATTTATGAAAGGTGGGATCTCCAGATCTGACCTGTGAACGAAACCCAAAACACCTGGCTCCCACCTCATGACACCCTTGCTGCAGAAGACCCTCGCTTGCCACGCTTGACCTCAGAAATGCCAACTTCAATTTGACAGCTTTCTTTTAGGAAGATTAGTGACTTTCACACTCCCATCCCAAGTGCTTTGAGTGTTGTGTCCTTTCAGGCAGCTCAGCTGGACCAGGTGGATACGTGTCTCTATTTAGGAGTCTCTGCCTCCTGCTATCAATGCCTACAAACACTGAAACAAATACAGAACCATGGAATCCTTTAGGTTGGAAAGGACCAACCTAAAGGGCATTCCAGTATCTGAAAGGGGCCTACAAGAAAACTGAGGGGGGACTTCTTACAAAGGTCTGTAGTGAGAGGATGAAGGGGAATGTCTTTAAAAAAGAAGGGGGAAAATTGAGATTAGGCATTAGAAAGGATACTGTCCTCGTGGTCTGTATTACTGTCCTCATGGTCTGTATTTCCATGGCTGTTCTCAAAGTCTAACACCATTGGCACCTCTCTAAAAGCAATCATAGAATCATAGAATGGTTTGGGTTGGAAGGCACCTTAAAGTCCATCCAGTTCCAACCTTCTCTGGTTGTTTAGGGCTCAACAAATTCTCCACTGCTGGTAATGCAGAGAATTTTTGAGCCTGTGCCTTCAGAGGAAGGTAAAATATGGAGCAAGAAATACTCTCTTTTACAGAATCATAGAATGGTTTGACTTGGAAGGCACCTTAAAGTCCATTCAGTTCCAACCCCCTTGCCAGGCACAGGGACAACTCCCACTGGACCAGGTTTCTCAAGCCCCATCCAATCTGGCCTTCAACACCTCCACGGAGGGGGCATCCACAACTTCTCTGTGTCAGTGTCTCATCACCCTCATCATGAAGAATTTCTCCCTAAGGTCTAATCTAAATCTTCCCCCTTTCCAATTTAAAGCCATTCCCCTTTGTTTTATCACTACAGGCTCTTGTAAGGAGTTCCTCCCCGGCTTTCCTGGAGCCCCCTTCAGGTACTGGATGGCCGCTACGTTGGACAGTTGAGTAACTGGAGGAGGTGAGATCCATAGGCATCACTGCCAACATCATGGCCCATCATTTGAGGATATTTTTGGATAAATATTGATAAGATCTACAAATCCACAAGGTAACAAAAGGCATTTCCAGCCTCGCACTCACCACGAGGAGAAGAAAACAAAGTTGAGAATCGTATTGCGGGATGCTTGTGAAGACCTCAAGACTTTCTAGGACTATCCACCCATCCAAAGTTGACCTATGGTCTGTTGGTGCTTACCTGTTGACACCATCCCTGGAGAAGAAGACCGTGTATGTCTGGATGCTGCCTCTGACTTCTGCGGGCGGGCGCCAGCTGAGCCGGACAAATCGACTGGAGACCAACACAGGGACCACATCTCGGGGGGCAGAGGGAAGGACACTGGTACTTGGGACAGCTGGAGGGGAAGGAGAGGAGGCAGTCAGAGAGGCTGGTGGCACAAGGGTGTCAGGGTGGGTGGGAGGTACCGTGGTGGTCACAACTGGGGTGTTACAGAACAAAGGGCCAAGGTAGCATGGAATAAGCGTGAAGAAAATGATAGGGGATGAAAGAAAGAGAGAAAAAACTAACAGTAAAACCACAGCTTAAAAGAAAACAACCTGAATAATCATCTAAAGTCAACAGCAAAAGGCAAAACTCCAGTTGGCTGTTTCCTCAACACACTTGGAAACCTCCTCTTCTATAAACGAGAGTGGGATATGGCCTTTGTTCAGTCCTATTTCATTAGTTTTGCCTCTTGTGCCCAGAAGTATTTAACCTCCTAAACAAGGAATAATTCACTGCTCAAAGCCTGAAGCCTACAAACTGATGGATCTGAAAAGAGCAGGAACTCTGTAGGACACTTCCACACAAGAGAATCATCTCAACGACTGAGCAAATGAAAAGGTAAAGGCAGTGAGGCTATTAAGACAGTTTCGCGGTGTCAGTCTACGTGAAAAATCCAGAAGCTGCAGATTCAAAGGGTGAAATTAATTTTAGATCATTAAAACTCAATCAGCTCTCTGTAGAGTTTAAGAGTTTCGTGGTTGCCCATCAAATCCACGTGAAATGTGGTCCATAATCACAAAATAACAATAACTTAAGTGATCAGCTGCCTCCTGACTTAGCACATTCCTCTTATGGAGCAACCACAGCCAAAGTCACCAGACCTTCTCTGAAGGCCAACATTAGGTCCAATTCCACCCTGAAAAGCAGGTTTTCACCCTTGGTATCAAACCAAAAAGGACTTTGTTTTGTTGATTACTACAAATCTTCTTTGGTCAGCCCCCGGGCACACTTTCTGAAGTCTACCAGCAGGAGATCATGAACAGTGTTATATTATCTAAACAGCTTAGGAAGAATTGAATCATAAATGGTTTGAGTCGGAAGGGACCTTAAAACCCACCCAGTTCCAACCCCCCTGCCATGGGCAGGGACCATTGGATCAGGTTGCTCAAAGCCCCATCCAGCCTGGCCTTGAACACCTCCAGGGATGGGGCAGCCACCACTTCTCTGGGCAACCTGGGCCAGGGCCTCCCCACCCTCACAGGAAAATATTTCTCCCTAAGATCTCATCTCAATCCCCCTCCCTCAGCTTCAAACCATTCCCCCTTGTCCTGATCAAGAACCCTTCCCCAGGTTTCCTGGAGCCCCTTTCAGTACTGGAAGGTTTCTTGAAAGTCTCTCCAGAGCCTCCTCTTCTCCAGGCTGAACAACCTTGACTTTCTCAGCCTGTCCTCGGAGGTTCTCCAGCCCTTGGATCATCTTAATGGCCTCCTCTGGAGTTGCTCCAAGAGATCTGTGTCCTTCAAGTGCTGAGGACTTCAAAACTGGACACAGGGCTCCAGGTGAGGCCTCACCAGAGCGGAGCAGAGGGGCAGAATCCCCTCCCTTGCCCTCCTGGTCCCACTCTTTTGGTTGCAGTCCAAGACACTCTTGGTTTTCTGGGATTTGAACACACGTTGCCTCTTCCTGTTGAGCTTCTCATCCCTGAGCACCCCTTTTCTTCTCAGGGTTACTCTCAAGCCATTTTCCACCCAGCTTGTAATTGTGCTTGGGCCTTGCTCTAAGTTACTCCCCTGGGGCACTAAAACTAGAAAAAAACTAAAACTAAAACTAAAACTAAAACTAAAACTAAAACCATTCCTAGAATCATGGAATGGTTTGGATTGGAAGGGACTTTATCATCTTTATGTAAAAGCCATGACATTCCCTGAACAGTATTTTAACATTCTGCCTCCCCCAAATTATTAATAAACCCCATTAATATATTATTAACAGCAAATACCTTTACCTCTTATTTACTTTGAGCAATCCAAACCCAGAGAGAATTAAGTAATATCCCAGTGGCATTTCCAGAGTAATGATGTGTTGAAAGACAATATTAAGCCACAGCTTCAGCTCTTTTGGCTGCAAACTTTTGATGCATTATTTGCACTGGGATTGTGTTCAGCATCCTTAGTCACGGGCCACTGAGCTAAATAATGTGCAAACACAAGACTAAAGTATAATTCTGTGTACATTTATATTACAGCAACATCAATATTTTGCCTCAGGGTCAAAGTGAGCAGATTTGGGCTTCTGGGCTATTCTATATGTTGGCTCATGTCTTATAAGCATGAGAGAACTGGTGTCTTCTAACAAGGGCTGTGGTACTCTAGAGAAGTACCAAGGGCATCATTGGAAATAAAAACACAGACAAACCTCCAAGGTTTTTTTATTTTTCAGTTGAGTTCTGGTACTCAAACACAGCAATTCAGAAAAAAAAAAGCCCTGTTGTTAACTATTTTTGCAGCTGAAGGTCTGTAGAACCTCTCAGGTCTGTGGTTCCTCCATAGACAGAGCCATCCTCCTGGAGGAACATAGCAGTTTAGGACCTCTTGTCCATAAAAACCCATTTAATATTCATAAAGTTAATCACAGAAACACAGAATTGGTTGGTTGGAAAAGACCTCTAAAATCATCGGGTCCAACAGTACCTGGCCACTGCTGAACCAGATCCCTGAGCACCTCATCTACCCATCTTTTAAACATCTCCAGGGATGGGGCCTCCACCACCTCCCTGGGCAGCCTCTTCCAGGGCCTGAGAACCCTTTTGGTGCAGAAATTTTTCCTGGTGTCTGATCTGAACCTCCCCTGACACAACTTCAGGCCATTCCCTTTCATCCTATCACCTATCACTTGTGAGAAGAGACCAACACTCACCTCCCCACAGCCTTCTTTCCAGGAGCTGCAAAGAGTGATGAAGTTTCCCCTCAACCTCCTTTTCTCCAGGCTAAACAACCCCAGGTCTCTCAGCCTCTCCTTCTTTCCACTGTACTCCAAGACTTCATCAGCTTTGTTGCTCTTGTGTGGACCCACTCCAGCCCCTCATGTCTTTCTTGGTCTTTCTTTGGTGCCCAAAATTGAACCCAGAATTTGAAGTGCACTTTTGTCAATCAACACCACACCCAGAGAAGTAAATTTAGGTGACTTTACGCTTGTGCCTACAAGTTTAGGGGTGTCTAAGCTCCCCCCTAGACAACATCTACCTAATGGTGGGATCTGCCTTTCAACATCTAAATTCTGGAGGTGAATCCATACACTTTGTGACCTCATGCACCTTCATAGAATTGTAGGGTCATGGAAAAAGTTCTTCACTGAAAGGGTGATTGGCCATTGGAATGGGCTGCCCAGGGAGGGGGTGGAGTCACCAACCCTGGAGGTGTTTAAGGGGAGACTGGATGAGGCACTGAGTGCCATGGTTTAGATGATGGTTGGTGTTGGGTTATGGGTTGGACTTGATTGTCTGACCAACCTGATTTCTTTTTATGATCAGGTAATCTGCCTGGTGGATGAAGGGAAAGCCGTGGATGTGATCTATCTGGACTTGAGCAAAGCTTTTGACACTGTCTCCCATGGCACACTCCTGGATAAACTGGTAGCCCGTGGCTTGGAGAGGTGCACTCTCAGCTGGGTTAAGAACTGGCTGGATGGCCAGGCCCAGAGGGTGCTGGTGAACGGGGCTGCGTCCAGCTGGTGGCCGGTCACCAGTGGTGTCCCCCAGGGATCAGTGTTGGGTCCAGCTCTGTTTAACATCTTCATCAATGATTTAGATGAGGGGATTGAGTCCATTATAAGCAAATTTGCAGATGACACCAAGCTGGGAGGGAGTGTCGACCTGCTGGAAGGCAGGAGGGCTCTGCAGAGGGACCTTGATAGGCTGGAGAGATGGGCTGAGTCCAATGGGGTGAAGTTCAACAAGGCCAAGTGCTGGGTCCTGCACTTTGGCCACAACAACCCCATGCAGGGCTACAGGTTGGGGACAGAGTGGTTGGGGAGCAGTCAGGTGGAGAGGGACCTGGGGGGTATTGATTGACAGGAGGCTAAATATGAGCCAGCAGTGTGGCCAAGAAGGCCAATGGCATCCTGGCCTGCATCAAGAATGGTCTGGCCAGCAGGGCAAGGGAAGTGATCCTTCCCCTGTCCTCGGCGTTGGTGAGGCCACACCTTGAGTGTTGTGTTCAGTTCTGGGCCCCCCAGTTCAAGAAAGATCTTGAGGTGCTGGAGCAGGTCCAGAGAAGAGCAACAAAACTGGTGAAGGGACTTGAGCACAAGTCCTGTGAAGAGAGGCTGAGGGAGCTGGGGTTGTTCAGCCTGGAGAAGAGGAGGCTCAGGGGTGACCTCATCACTCTCTACAACCATCTGAAAGGAGGTTGTAGACAGGTGGGGGTTGGACTCTTCTCCCAGGCAGCCAGCAACAGAACAAGAGGGCACGAGCTTAGACTCTGCCAGGGAAGGTTTAGGCTGGATATCAGGAAAAAGTTCTTCACAGAGCGAGTAATCAGGCATTGGAATGGCCCAGAGAGGGGGTGGAGTCACCATTCCTGGAGGTTTTTAAAATAAGACTGGAAGTGGCACTTAGTGCCATGATCTAGTAATCATGAGAGTGTTGGATTAAGGGTTGGACTTGATGATCTTGGAGGTCTCTTCCAACCCAGATGATTCTATGATCTCTGAGGTCCTTTCCAACCTTATGATATTGTGAATCCTTTGGTTGGAAAAGCCCTTTGAGATCATCAAGTCCCAACCATCCCTGGCCACTACTAAACCAGATCCCTGAGCACCTCATCTGCTCATCTTCTAAATATCTCCAAGGATGGAGACTCAACCACCTCCCAGGGTAGGCTCTGCCAGTGCCTGGCAATGGCTAGGGGGCAGCTTAAGAAAACCACAGCGAAGAACTGAGGTGAAAGCATCAAGGCTGGGATGGAAGGTTTGGTCCACTAAGTGTGTGTTTTACTCAGGCATCCGGCAAACTCCGTAGAGCTATCACTGACAAAAGCAATTTCACTTTTATTGTTGCCAGCAGTGAGTAGCAAACATCTTGAGTACAACAGCACAAAATAGAGAGATATATAACCTGGAATTATCTCAGCGAGTAATGCCTGAAATCCTTCAATCTTTCATAGGACTCCACAAGATCAATCCACCACTGGTTAAAGCATCTTCATCAGATGCTGACAGGCCTTGATTTTAGCCTGATGTGGTTGATATTAACTCCTTGTAAAGAGCATCTTTCTCTGCTCTCGTGGCAGCGTGAATAATAATCTGTCTTTGTACCAAGTGTGCATAAACCAGGGCTGTTTCATTCATTTTCCACCACGGAAGTGGCTTTAAAATTGACAGAGAAGGCCTGAATATAAGAACTGAGAGGCTTATCAGGCACGAGGAGAGGCTGCCCAAGGAAGTGCTTGAGTCACCATCCCTGGAGGTGTTTAAAAAGTCAGTGGATGAGGTGCTCAGGGATCTGGTTTAATAGTGGACGGCTGTGGTTGGACTCCATAATCTCAAAGGTCTTTTCCAACCAAGAATTTCTCTGATTCTGTGGTTTAGGAAGTCAAATGGAGCACTTCCAATTCAGAACCTAATTCCCCATTATTTATAATCCAGAATCAGCTGTGAAATTTATAATAATATCATAGAATCACAGGGATGGTGACTCAACTACTTCCCTGAGAAGCCTCTTCCAGTACCTGATGACCTTTCAGTGAAAAATCTTTCCTGATGTCCAATCTGAACCTCTCCTGGCACAACTTGAAGCCATTTCCTCTCCTTCTGTCTGTCACTTGTTAGTTGGGAGAAGAAACCCACACCCACCTCACCACAACCTCCTTGGTCTCCAACACCTACACACTGTTTGAACATCTCCAGGGACTCCACCACTGCCCTGGGCAGCCTCTTCCAATGCTTCAACACTCTTTCAGTAAAGACATTTTTCTTAATACCTGATCTAAACCTTCCCTGGTGCAACTTGAGGCCATCTCCTTTCATCCTATCACATGTTCCTAGGGAGAGGAGCCCAACACCCACCTCACCCCAACCTCCTTTCAGGGAGCTGTAGAGGGCAATGAGGTCTCCCCTCAGCCTCCACTTCTGCAAGCTAAACAGCCCCAGGTCTCTCAGTCACTACTCATAAGAAATGTTCTCCAGATCCTTCCCCATCTCTGTTGTCTTCCTCTGGACAGGTTCCAGCCCCTCAAAGACTCTTGTAGTGAGAGGTCCAAAACTGAACACAGGATTTGAGTTGTGTCTTCACCATTGCCATGCCCAGGGGAACAATCCTTTCTGTACTCCTGCTGGCCACCCCATGGCTGACCCAAGCCAGGATGTTGGTGGCCTTCTCAGCCACCTGGGCACACTGTTGGCTCATTTTCAGCCACTGACAAGCAGCACCCTCAGGTCATTTCCTACTCTGCACCTCTCCAACCATTCTTCCCCAGGCCTGGATCTTGGCATGGGGTTGTTTTGGCCCAAGTGCAGGACCTGGCATTGAGCCTGGTTGAGATGTAGCTGTAGATCCTATCAGCAGTTGCTGTCTAACCTTTAGAGACATTGTTTTAGAGAGCAGCAAAATCTTCTCTGGGATGGAGAATCACAGAATGGGTTGGGTTTGAAGGGAACGTGAGGCCCATGCAGCTCCAGATGCCCTGCCACGGGGAGGTTGAGATGAGATCTTAGGAAGAAATGTTCTCCTGTGAGGGTGGGGAGGCCCTGGCATAGGTTTCCCAGAGAAGTGGTGGCTGCCCCATTCCTGGAGGTGTTGAAGGCCAGGTTGGATGGGGCTTAGAGCTCTCTGGTCCAGTGGGAGTTGTCTCTGCCCATGGAAAGGGAATTGGAACTGGATGAGTATTAAGATATAAAATCCCTTCTGACCCAAATCATTTGATGATTCTGTGATCCCTGGAGGTGTTCAAGACCAGGTTGGATGGGGCTTTGAGCAACCTGATCCATTGGGAGGTGTCCCTGCCCATGGCAGGGGAAGTGGAACTGGATGAGATTTAAGGTGCTTTCCAACCCAAACCATTCCATGACTCTATAATTTGAAACTCAATACTTTTTTTTTAGCAAAAATGAGAGAACTATCACATTTACAATCTTCAACCTCCTGCTGCAAACCTCACTTTCCCTCAATATCCCACATACACTGAAGCCAAGAAGATATTTGAAGAAATCAAATTATATTTTTCTGCCAAGACATTCCCTCAAACTATTTTAATGCCTTCTATTTCCATTGCTTGATTTGAATTTTTGAATATGTAGATGATTCTTAAAAATATTTCAGTTTTAAAAGACTTCAGAAATTTCAACTAAACTTAACATAAAAGGAAAATTTAAGGTTTAAGTTAAGCACTTAATTTCATAATAAACTCCAAGATTTTTGCATTCAAGCTAAAATTACCATAGGATCCCAGAAGGGTTTGGGTTCAAAGATGTTAAAGATCATCCAGTTCCAAGCCATTTGCCATGGGCAAGGACACCTTCCACTGGATCAGGTTGCTCAAAGTCCCATCCAACCTTTAGTACCACTCCTAATTTCAGAGAATTTTCATTTTTTATAGGTTTTCTTTTCAGAGTTTTTTTTTTTTTGTGGTTTATAGTGGGAAGTTTTTGGGGTTTTTTGTGGTTTTTTTTTGAATCCAGAGCCATTTTTGACCCATCTTACATCTTCCACAGAGTAAACTGTGAAAGGTATGAGAAAGAAGACAACTCTCTGCAGGAATATCAATAACTTGAGATATGCTGTGCGTGTCACACCTGTGACTTGAGAGAGCAAAGCAGTTTTCCAGTAAAATATCCTTAAAAAAATCAGAAATAGATGTAAATTCTGGTGGATTCATCATTTTTTAGAACACAGGACCTTTGGAAAGAATTATTCCTGGTTCATTTTACAGAGTGGCCTTTTATTTTAACCAGGTTATTGCATCACCTGGCAGGAGGATGTGCCAGGGGAAGGTTAGATTGGACTTTAGGGAAAGGTTCTTCTCCCAGAGGGTGGTGGAGCACTGGAACAGCTCCCCAGGGAAGCAGTCCCAGCCTGACAATATTCCAGAAGCATTTGGCCAAAGTATTTGGATTTAAGATGTGAATGTTGGGGGAGGACTCACTGATCCTTTTGGGTCCCTTCCAACTCAGATCGTTTTTTTTGATTCTATGATTCAGTTCTCTTGAGGAAAAGAGAGAATCTAAAGTCATAGAATCACAGACTGGTTTGAGTTGGAGAGGACCCTAAGGACCATGTAGTTCCAGCTCTTCTACCATGAGAACAGACACCTTCCACCACGCCAGGCTGCTCCAAGCCCCATCCAACCTGGCCTTCAACACCTCCAGGGATGGGGCAGCCACCACTTCCCTGGGCAACCTGTGCCAGGGCCTCTCCACCCTCATTGTGAAGAATTTCTTCCTCATATCTAATCAAAATCTTCTCCCTTCCCACTCAAAGCCATTCTCCCTTGTCCTGTCACTTTTTGCCCTTGTAAAAAGTCCCTCCCCAGCTTTCCTGGAGCCTCTTCAGATACTGGGAGGCTGCTCTAAGTTCTCCCCAGAGCCTTCTCCTCTCCAGGCTGAACAACCCCAACTCTCTTTGCCTGTCCTCACAGCAGAGGTTCTCCAGTGCTTTGACCATCTCCATGACCTCCTCTTGACCAGTTCCATAGCCTTCTTATGTTGGGGAGCTCATGACTTACAGCCAAACAAAATGCTCTTTCTGCAGAAGCAATTCCTGTTACCTTCCCACTCACAAACCCCAACCCTCCCAGTTTCCACCCAGCCAATTAATCACCCAGCACTGTTTCAACGTGCCACATCCAAAAGCATTCCTTCAAGCACTGGGTGTTCAAAACCCACCCTCCAACGACTACGTCGGGGCCGCTCGTCCGCGAGTTGCACGTCTACGTTTGATACGTTGACGCATCGGGTTTCGCCGACGGCACGGGGCACGTGCCAGCATGGCAGGGTACCTCAGCATATGTTCAGAGCCATTCAGCCAATATGAAGTGACACTAATTTCCCAATTAAAAGATCCATCCATGTTGCCATCCGTACTTCCTCCCTTCTGGTTTCTTGCACGGCAATTCATTACGACTCCGGGCCGTAATGACGGTCTTGGAAACGAGCCATGCACGACTAATTTTTATTATCCCTCTTTTATGACATTATGATCTTTGCTATAAATCACTGAGGTGTACACGTGTGTCAACAGTGCCTGATGGGATTCACTCCTGACTCAGCACCTCGGCAGGATTAGGCCAATAGCACTTTTAATACCACACGTCCGTATCCAAATTAGAAAATCTCACAGAGGCTGGGGAGATTTTGATAGTTCCAACCTGTGCCATAATAATCACATTAAATACACACTAGGGCTTGTGACTTGCCAGTCACAAGTGACTTCTCCTGGGGCTCAGTATTGGATCCACATTGGTTTACATCTTTATCAATGATCTGGATGATGGGATTGAGTTTTCCCTCAATCAGTTTCGAGATAACACCAAACTGGGCAGAAGTGTCAAACTGCTGGAGGGTAGGAAGGCACTGCAGAAGGATTTGGATAGGCTGGATCCAAAGACCAAGGCCAGCAGGAAGGGGTTCAACAAGACCAAGTCTTGTATTTGGGCCAAAATAACACCACGCGATGTTCCAGGCTTGCAACTAGAAAGATGCCTGGTGGAAAAGGACCTGGGAGTGATGGTCAACAGCAGCTGAACACGAGCCAGCAGTGGCCTAGTTGGCCAAGAAGGCCATCAGCATCCTGACCTGGATCAGCAATGAGGTGGCCAACAGGAGTAGGGAAGGGATTGTCCTCATGGATTCAGTGCTGGTGAGGTTGCACCTCAAATCCTGGGTTCAGTTTTGGGATGGGATGTGTCCAGAGCTGGGGAAGGGTAGGGAGCACGGGGTTTCTAGGAGAGGCTGAGAGAGCTGGGACTGTCAACCTGGAGAAGAAGAGGCTGACGGGAACCTCACGGCTCTCTGCAGCTCCCAGAAAGGAGTCTGTGGTGAGGAGGGTTTTAATATCTTCTCCCAAGTGATGGGATGAGAAGAAATTCATTCTATGATCCTAAGAAATGGCTTCAAATTGCACCAGGGGAGGTTTTGATTGGATATTAAGGAAAACATCTTTACTGAAAGAGTGGTGAAGCATTGGAAGAGGCTGCCCAGGGTAGTGGTGGAGTCACCATTCCTGGAGGGGTTCAAAAAGCTTGTAGATGTGGGTTTAATAAGCGTGGTGGGGTTTGGCTGATGGTTTTACTGGATGACCTTAGAGTTCTTTTCCAATCTCAACGATTCTATAATTCTGTGATTCTCTTTTGTCTCCAGTCTCATCTTCTCAAAACATAGGCAAAGGGAGGCACATGGAAGGATAAAAGCTTAATTGCTGAGTTGTGTTGTCAACCAACACCCCCAGGTCCTTCCCTACCAGGCAGCTCTCCAGCCACTCTTCCCCTCTATGGGGTTGTTGTGACCTAAATGGAGGACTCTGCACTTGGCCTTCTTGAACCTCATCCTGTTGGTCTCAGCCCATGGATCCAGCCTGTCCAGATCTCTCTGCAGATCCTCCCTTCCTTCAAGCACATCAACACTTGCACCCAGCTTGGTGTCATCTGCAAACTTGCTCAGGGTGCACTCAATGCCTTCATTGCGATCGTTGATAAAGATGTTAAGACTGGACCCAGCCCTGAACCTTGAGGAGCACCACTCGTGACTTCCAACTGGATTTAACTCTATTGACCCATTTTCCATTCCCTGCTGAGCCTGTATTTGTGGCTGGGATTGCCCAATTGACACAAGACTATTTAAAAGAAATACAAGAAAAGCCAAATGGGCAAACTCAGCACTGATCAACCCTTGTGTTTAGAGAAGCGCTATCGCTCTCTCCCTTGGTGCTGGGAAGGCAGTGCCGGTGTCACCGCGCCGGCGACATCTGTCATCATCAATTAGTCACCAGGAAAAATGGAGGGCTGGGGGGGGGGGGGGGGGGGGGAGGGGGGGGGAACTGAGGAGCAATGGGCTGTTGAGCACAAGAAATTCAATCACCCGCGAACACTCCCTGGGGAAATGCTGGTCACTTAATCTGGGCAGGCATCTCCAACACACAGAACAATCGATGCCGCCAAAGGAGAAAGCAGAAAGAAACTCAAGGTTTTTTTAAAGCAGCTGAGGGGTTTGGAAGGCATTTCATGGTCAAATACCAACAATATTTAAAAGAAAAGCTAAACATTGGCATCATCTGTGGTGTTCAAAGTGCAGCAAGAGAGCATGAGCACATTTCTGGTTTTGCGAGTGAAACTCAGTGGTGCAGAAGCTGGTTTTCATAATGACTTGGATAGAGGCTGTGAGGTCAACCATCTCCCACTGTTCATGATGAGTGGCTTGTCCTATAATCCTTCTCTATGATTCACACCTGGGTTGGGGCAATCCAAAGGAAAAATACAGGCCTTGGAGCAGCCCTGAGGAGAAGGACTTTGCGTGCTGGTGGATGAGGAGCTGACAATATGCCCTCGCAGCCCGGAAAGCCAACCAGGTCCTGAGCTGCATCCAAAGAAATGTGCCCAGAAGGATGGGGGAGAGGATTCTGTCCCTCTAGTTCACTCTCATGAGACTTCACTTGGAGTCCTGTGTTCAGTTCTGGAGTCCTCAGCACAGGAAGGCCACAGATCTGTTGGACCAAGACCAGAGGAGGCCACAAAGATGATGCAAGGGTTGCAGCACCTCCCATAGGAGGGACAGGGTGAGGGAGTTGAGCTTATTCATCCTGGAGAAGACTCTATGGAGATCTCAGAGAGGCCTTCCAGTACTGAAAGGGGCTCCAATAAAGCAGGGGAGGGGCTCTTGATAAGGGAGTACTGAGATGGGTAGAGGAGGAATGGTTTGAGGCTGAAAAAGAGGACACTGAGATGTGATATTAGGAGAAATGAGAGTGGGGAGACACTGGCCCAGGCTGTCCAGAGAAGCTGAAGGTGCCCCATCCCTGGAGGTGTTCAAGGCCAGGCTGGATTGGGCTTTGAGCCCCCTGATCCAGTGGGAGGTGTCCCTGCCTATGGCAGGGGGGTGGAACCGGGTGGTCTTTAAAGTCCCTTCCAACACACACCATTCCATAATTCTCTGCCCAGCTGGCAGTTTTGAAGTGATTCAACACCTTTCTAGAAGCATCTTATATCACCCAAATGCTAATAAATAACTAAAAAGGCGAGGAAGGAAGGTGAGAAGGCAGATGGACATCCAGATGTTGCACTCACATAACCTGTATTTCTTCTAACAGCATCAAGCATGCCGTAAGTCAACAGTGAAAAACCAGTTCTGAGGGCCAGCGCAGCCATGATGCGACGCGACAGCGCAGAGAGCTTGGTGGCAGTCGTGGTAGTACATCAACAAGCCCACAGTGCACCAGCAAGCCCACGGTGTGTCAACACCACCCTACAGCTCCACTGGGATCTCCACAGCCGCTCATCAAAGCAGCAGGACCTCAAAGAGGTCTGTCAGGAATCAGGCAGCAGAAGAACAGGAGCCTTAATACCCAAAGACATGATTGATGAGAACTTTAAAATGAACCAGCAACGTGTCTCCTGGGCTGCATCAAAAAAGCACGACCAGCAGGGTGACAGAGGGGATTCTTCCACTCTGCTCCACTCTTGTGAGACCCCACCTGGAGATCACAGTATCACAGTATCACAGTATCATAAGGTTGGAAAGGACCTCTGAGATCATCAAGTCCAACCTATAACCTAACACTAACACCAACCATCATCTAGACCATGGCACTCAGTGCCTCATCCAGTCTCCCTTTAAACACCTCCAGGGTCGGTGACTCCACCCCCTCCCTGGGCAGCCCATTCCAATGGCCAATCACCCTTTCAGTGAAGAATTTTTTCCTCACATCAAGTCTAAACTTTCCCTGACGAAGCTTAAGTCCATGCCCTCTGGTTCTGCCACTGGTCACCTGAGAGAAGAGACCAACCCCGAGATCTGTGTCCAGTTCTGGAATCTCCAACGTAAGAAGGGTATGGAACTCTTAGATCAGGTCCTGAGGAGTCCACAGAGATGATCAGAGGGATGGAGCATCTCTGCTATGAGGACAGGCTGGGAGAGTTGGGGTTGTTCAGCCTGGAGAAGAGAAGGCTCCAGAAAGACCTTACAGGAGCCTCCCAGTAACTGAAAGGGGTGACAAGAAAGTTGGGGGGGGGTCGTTTTTTACAGGGTGAGGGGGAATGGCTTTAAATTCAAAGGGGGAAAAATTAGAATAGACATTGGGAAGAAATTCTTCATGATGAGGATGGGGAGGCCCTGGCCCAGGTTGCCCAGAGAAGTGGTGGCTGCCCCTCCCTGGAGGTGTTCAAGGCCAGGTTGGGTGAGGCTTTGAGCAACCTGATGCAGCGGGAGGTGTCCCTGCCCATGGGGGTTGGAACTGGATGGGTTTTAAGGTCCCTTCAATCCCAAACCTTTCAATGACTCTGTGATTCTGTGATTAATGTAAAGGAAAGGCAGTGCTGACTCAGGATAAGAGAGAGGTGCACGGCTTTTCCCTCCCTGTGTCATAGAAATGACTGGTTTAATAAAACCTGTGAATCTTCAGCAGAGTAAGCAAAATCCTCCAGGAGCTGGAAAGCTTCCAGGTGCCTTACATGAGACGTGCTTCGCACACCGAGGTATCTCGAGGACATCACTTTTAAGAGAGAAAGATTTGCAGTCGCTTCGACCTTCCACACTTTTTAAAATAGACCATGTGACTGCACCTGGCATATGAATAATTTGCAGAGATGTAATTTTTTTAACAGTAAGATCTTCTCACAACCAGCAGATGAGCCAGCCATTGCCTCCAAGGTGAGTGGGCAGGTGCAGCAGCCCAAGAAGTTCATACCTTCAGGAGCTCATGAAAGGCGGGGCCTGCAGGAAAGCTCTTGATCAAACAGTGCAGGGATAGGATGAGGGGAAACGATTTAAAAGTGAAAGAGGGGAGACTGAGATGAGATCTTGGGAAGAAATGTTTGCCTGTAAGGGAAGTGATGCCCTGGCACGGGTTGCCCAGAGAAGTGGTGGCTGCTCCATCCCTGGACGTGTTAAAGGTCAGGTTTGACGAGGCTTTGAGCCCCCCCCCAACCAATCCAGTGGGGTTGGATGGACTTTGAGGTTCCTCCCAACACAAACCATTCTATGATTTTATGAAACCATCTTTCATGGCACTTTTGGCCATTTTATAATTCTATTTTTTAAAGAAAGAAAGCTAAATGATCATCTGTGGGAAACAATTTCACAGAAAACATAATCTTGCTAACACCATGACGTGTGAACCACCTGGACTTGTGATGGGAGTAGGAAGAAAATGCATGGGAAGCCCTGAAGGTCAGGAAGAGACTGGAGTGAAGACAGGGTTTAACAAGCATAGAACTGAGATAATGAAGTCACCTCTTGTTATTTTAACTGTAGCTAAATTAGGATAGAGACTGAAAACAGGATTGTTGTAACTTTGAGCAATCCTTAGCTGATTGAGACTATAAAAGCCACTCTGTTGTACTAATAAACTGATTGTGGTTCGGTGAGATTCTGATGTTGTGGGATTTTTAATCCACACAATTCTGGTTTCATCATCTCATGTATCAGGGTCCGTGCCTAAATTCCCACAGCCATCCTTTCTGCCTGTGTTTTACACCCTCTACAGCAGTTGTGGCACTTCAGCCAATTCTGACCAAATTTCTCGAGAGATTAGAGATCTTAAATCAAGAAAGTCATCATGAGTTTAATGTAAATCAGTTCCTGGGCGTTGTGATCAAGTGGTTTCAAGAGGAACTCAATGACTCTTCAGCCTGATTTGTTTGTTGGCAGGAAAATGATCATAGAATCATCAAATCAGAATGCTTTGACTTGGAAGGGACCTTAAAGCTCACCCAGTTCCACTCCCCTGCCATGGGCAAGGTGTCCTTTCACTGGACCAAGTTTCTCAAAACCCCATCCAGCCTGGCCTTGAACAACTCCAGGGATGGGACATCTGCTAAATAAGAACTCCCCTACCAGCTGCCACTTTTTGATGGTACTGAGGGCATTAGAAGAGGAGCTGCTTTCTTTTACACCTGCTGGGACACTGGTATGTGCTCTAGGGTTGGGAGCAGGAGTCAGAAAAGGACCTCAGCAAAGAGAACTGTGATTCCAAGGCACTGGCTGATAGGGTGTGAGTCTAGAAGAAAGCAGGTTTCATCAGTTATTCCACTCCCAGAGCAATTATTCCACAATACGAGTAAGAAAATTAGTAATTAAGAGGATTCCAAACCTGAAGGAATTAGTGCCTCCAATCTATAATACACTTATTAGAAAACTCAACCACAGATCGTGCTGCCATGGGAAAAAGAAGAGTCAGCAGAGATTTTACCTCCCTGTCCTCTCTAAAAATTATCTTCCCACCTAAGCCAGTTTCACAAATAGTGATCAGATGGGTTGAATACTAATTCTGAGGCTTATTAACAAGGTGGAAAACACTGGAAAAAATATAGTAGTGTATTCCATATTACTTAAGGTGAGTTTTTTTTCCACTGGGATATTGAATTTACAGATAAAAGCGAGAAAGCAGCAGAACTAATCTATACATTAATGAAACTCACTGTGCCCCATTAGAAAAGCAGTTAGTCTGAGACAACAGGAAGGATATTTATAGCAATGCGTAGCGATACTAATAGTTTGGTTAACGTTATCTACTTTGCCATAGACTTAAAAAGAATTACAGATAATAGTGGTAGTTACAGTAGCATCTCCAGAATTGTTGGCTTTCCGCCATTCTAATTCTCTCCTCAATCACCTGTAATTTTCAACCTTTTTCTCACCTATTAGGTTGCAATTTTTTAGCAGAGAACCACCCACGAGTGTTTTATGAGGAGAAGGATATAGGAGAGCTGATGGGAGAAATATTTTCTCAGTATAGGGGGAAAAAAATCAAAATTATTTTACTTTCTATGGGAGATACAAGTGAAGATTTTATCTGGAAATTATTTTGCTGAATGTGGGGCACCTGGAAATAATTATTCTGGTTAAATACATATTATTGAAGAAAAATCCCATCCTATGTAAGTGTTTCACACCTAGACAAATGGGCTCAGTAAACATGTAAGACATGGCTTGATTACACCAAGGCAATACATTTTGTGGATGACACCAAGCTGAGTGGTGAGGTTGACATTTCTGAGGGAGAAGATGGCATCCAGAGGGACCTTGGCAAGCTGGAGAAGTGGACTTGTGAAAAACCTCGTGAGTTTCAACAGGCCCAAGTGCACTTGGGTCGGGGCAACCCTCAGTGTCAATAACAGGCTGGAGGATGAGGAGATTGAGAGCAGCCCTACAGAGAAGGACCTGGGGGTGCAGGTGGATGAGAAGGTCAACTTGAGCTGGCAATGTGTGCTTGCAGCCCAGAAGACCAAGAATATCCTGGGATGCCTCAAAAGAAGTGGGGACAGCAGATTGAGGGAAGTGATTCTGCCCCTCTACTCTGTTCTGATGAGACCCTTCCTGGAGTGATGCATCCAGTTCTGGAGTCCTCAGTACAAGAGGGACACGGATCTGTTGGTCCAGAGCAAGCCACAAAAATGATCAAAGGCCTGGAACACCTCACTCATGAAGAGAGGCTGAGAGAGTTGGGATTGTTCGTCCTGGAGAAGAGACGACTCTGAGGAGACCCTGTTGGTTCCTTCTAGTATTTAAAGGGGGATGATAAGATAAAAGGGGGAAAAATGTTTTGACAGGACCTGTAACAATAGGACAAGGGGTGATTATTCTAAACTAAAAGAGGAGAGGTTTAGACTAGATCTTAGGAAGAAATATTTTCCTGTGATGATGGCGAAGCACTGGCATGGAGAAGTGGAGGACGCCCCATCTCTGGAGGATTGCAAGGCCAAGTGGGAAGTGGCTTTGGGCAGCCTCATCCAGCAGAAGCTGTCCCTGCTTATGGCAGAGGAGTTGGAACTGGATGGACTTTAGGGTCCCTTATGACCCAAACCCCTCTGTGAATCTATTATTCTATGAAGAAAAACATTGTAATAATGAATGCCCTCCTTCCTCCTCCTTTCTCTCAGTTTTATTCCTGAGCAAACATCCTATGGTATGGAAAATCATTTAGGGTCAGCTGTCCTATGTTGCCCACCCCTATCTTGCTGGTGCAGAGAAGGTGTTGAAGAGACAACACTGATGCTGTGGGAGCACTGCCCAACAATGGACAGAACATTGGAGTCACCAATGCTTTTGTAGCACAGCACTATGACAGCTTCAACTCAGACAGACCCAGCACAGAGAGTTTGCTGCTGTAAGCTGTATCAATAGAATTCTTATCAACTTTGACAAACAATAATACATAATTCAGATTTCTAGTACAGTTAATTTTTCTTAAGGAGTTGACAACGCAATCCTCTTCCCCCAGCTCTGCTCCTTGGAGAACATAATCACAGGGCTTTGGTTGGACATGATGCTTGTTTTCTTTTTTTCTCCTGGATAATGCTTTGATTTAAAATAGCATTTCTTAGCAGAAAAATTGGAGGAGTAAAGAAAGAAATCGTCCGTTTGAAATATTAAATGCAATTTTATTTTGAACTGCAATGATAAAAAAAAAGAAAGCTGCAGTGGCTGGGGTTACAGTTCCTCAGACAGACTTAAAGCGAGTTTTAATTGTCAGGGAGCTTTAAATAATTGAACAGCAAGACACAGCATGGGAGGGTTTGTTTTTATTGTGTAATAACATCTCAGGATTCATTATTCATAATAATTATGATTATTAGTCTTGCAAGTTTTAGACTGTTTCCTTTGAAAATTACGAAACTGATTGTGCAAGGGAAGAGAATTATAACAACACAGTTAATTTGCTTTGTTCTATTCCATCCCCCTGCATTAAGTTTGTTACCAGAGGGAACAGTCCTTTAAAATGCAAAAGAAGAGAAAACAAACACCTTGATAAAAAAATATGAATCCTCTCCATCTCCATTTAAAATAGTCTCATTCGATAAGATTTGGCACCCCTTTGTCCTGAAGTCAAGGGCAAACTCCTTCTTGTTTTCAAAGTTACAAAGTAAGCCCATGCAAATCCATAAAGAATTAAAAACTACAGTGAAACATTTGATGTTGGAGGGATGAATTATGATATCCCTGTTCATACTGAGCCATGCTTACGCTGCGAACGCTTTGATATCAACGGGGCTCTCCGTGCTCTACGTTATTATTCAGAGCCAGACAGAAGTGGTTTTCCTGTCTTGAGAAGAAATGTGAGATAAGAGAGGCACGTTTCCGCATTCGGATGAGCCCGAGACCTTTAGAAGTGTATTCAAGGAGAAAGAGAGAGGGGAGTTGTTGCGCAGAGCTGTGGGAGAATCCCTCACCTGAACAATCTTAGAGCTCAATAATCTCCACCATAATCATAGAATCATGGAACATCTCGAGTTGGAAGGCATCCACAATTCAATATCAATCGTAACTTTTAAAAATGTAAACTTCTGATCTATGCAAAGCCCCTCTTCTTGTGTAGGATTATGGAATCTAGTTCTTTCAACAAATTCTGTAGAAAGACTTTAATCGCAGAGTTACACAATGGGTTTGGATGGAAGGGACCTTAAAAAACATCCAAGTCTGCCATGGGCAGGGACACCTCCTACTTGAGTTACTCAAGGCCCATCCAGCCTGGCCTTGAACACCTCCTGGGATGGGGCAGCCACAGCTTCCCTGGGCAACTGTGCCAGGGCCTCACCACTCTCATCATGAAGAATTTCTTCCTAATGTCTAATCTAAATCTTCCCTCTTCTAATTTAAAGCCACTCCTCCTCTTCCTATCACTTCTTTCCCTTGTAAATGGTTCCTCTCCAGCTTTCTTGGAGCCTCTTCAGATACTGAAGAAAGCTGCTCTAAGGTCTCACTAAAGTCTCCTCTTCTCCAGACTGAACAACCCCAACTGTCTAAGCCTGATCTCACAGAAGATGTGCTCCAGCCCTCTGATCATCTTTGTGGCCTCCTCTGGACCCTTTCCAACAGTCCCATGTAATTATTCCTTCTTATGTTGTGCATTGTGATGTTCACTGAGTTAATGAATCCTTTCAGCAACATGTTTACTCTTTTCTCCTTCCATGACATCTGAGTAATTTGTCTGTCTTCATAAATAAAACATGAAAAGTTTAGTTTCATTTTAGAACAAAAAAATCTGTTATCAGACCTCTGAAATCTTTAGGTGAAGAAAATTCTATTGTTCTCTTGGTTATTCAGCAAAAGCATTACCATTTTAAATCATGGTGCTTGCAGAAAGACACAGGAAAGAGAAAGTCTGCAGGTTTATCCATGTATCTTTGGGCATCCCTTCACACACTGCAGAAAAAAGTTTCAGGTTGACTTCAAATTTTTAAAGCAAGATCAACACCAGGTTGGATGGGGCTTTGAGCAACCTGATCCTGTGAAAGGTGTCCCTGCCCATGGTAGGGAGGGTGGAACTGGATAGGGTTGAAGGTCCCTTCCAATCCAAATCATCTGTGATTCTATAATTCAATGATAAAACAACCATAAATGCCTGGACATCTTAGATGCCTATTTTGAGGCCAGCAGGTCAAGGCAGGTGATTCTTCCCCTCTACTCCACTGTTGTGAGACCCCACCTGGAGTCCTGTGTCAAGTTCTGGAACTCACAGCATAAGAAGGATATGGCCCTGTTGGAGTGGGTCCAGAAGAGGAGTCAAAGATGATCCAAGGGCTGGAGCACTTCTGCTATGAGGACAGGCTGAGAGAGTTGGGATTGTTCAGACTGGAGAAGAGAAGGCTCCAGGGAGAACCAGTACCTGAAGGGGGCCTACAGAAAGCTGGAGAGGGACTATTTACAAGGACGTGGTGTCACAGAATGAAAGGAAGTGGCTTTAAATTGGAAGGGAGAAGATTTAGTTTAGACTTTAGGAAGAAATTCTTCATGCTGAGAGTAGTGAGGCACTGGCACAAGTTGCCCAGGGAAGCTGCAGCTGCTTCATCCCTGGAAGTGTTCAAGGCCAGGTTGGATGGGGCTTTCAGGAACCAGGTCTAGTGGGAATTGTTCCTGTCCATGGCAGGGGGGTTGGAACTGGATGGATTTTCAGGTTCCTCCCAATCCAAACCATTCTATGAGTCTATGATTCAATTTTTGCAATCCAGCTTGCACTGTGGAGGTGAGTTACTTTCTGAAAGATCAGAGATTTCAGTGGCTTGGACCATGGGTTTCAGCTGATGCAGCCCCTGCTGAAGGGCACCAGCAGTGAAATATTTAGTTCCATCAACAAATAGCTGGAAAATAACTTCACTGATGAGGTTGGTGATTGTTTACATCTGACTGTAATCTTTGGTGAATCATCTTTCATAAATACTGTCAGGAAAAGATCATTTATTTTTCTGTCATCCTAACTGCAGCTTGAAATACCTCAACTGCAAAACTTTCTTGTTTTTGAGCCAACTTAATTATGTTTTGTTCCATTGCTTTGCTTCAACTTTCTCCATTTTCATAGAATCATAGAACAGTTTGGGTTCAAAGGGATCTTAGAGTCCACCCAATTCCAACCCCTGTGCCACGGGCACGGACAATTTGTACTGGGTCAGGTTGCTCAAAGTCCCATCCAGCCTGGCCCAGAACACCTCCAGGGATGGGGCAGCCACCAAATAATAATAAAGATCGTAAGAGGATATACTCCACTGACAGTGTGGCCACATAAGCATGAAAGAAAAGAAAGACTTGGAGAGAGACTGTCTGCAGAAACCCTGAACTTGATGGAATAGGTGAGGAAAAATAAAAGAAAGATTATTCTTCCTGGGTCTTTGAGAAAAGACTGAGTAATTTATGGCTATGCCAAGTTCTGAGGAGCTGATAAAGTGCAAGATATACATTATAGGTATTCAAGACCCATAAATAAGTTTTTATTGTGTGTCATAACATAAAAATGTCACACCATGTCACGTGCTCAACAATGCCAGGCTAGCAACTAGTAACCTTAAGAAATATACGAAAACTGGCTGAGGATGAGAATAGACATCACTAATTCAGAAAAAAAGTCTTGTAGATATTTACAGAAGCTGCCTAAACACTGGAATATTGACAGAGGAGAGAAGAAATACCATGTGTGAGTTGCATTTTAGGAGATGTACACATGTCATAGAATCATGTAATCATAGAATGGTTTGAGTTGGAAGGGAATTCAAAGCCCATCCAGTTCCAGTCCCTTCCAGATATGGGAGGCTGCTCTAAGTTCTCCCCAGAGTCTTGTCTTCTCCAGGCTGAACAAGCCCAACTTTCCCAGCCTGTCCTCCTACGGGAGGTTGCTCAAGCCCTTGAATCATCTTCATGGACTCCTCTAACAAGGGATTTGCTCAAACAAGGGACTCACTTGAGCCTCTTTAAAGGAGGTAGCATGGTTACAAAGTTGACCCATCTCTTGGAGAGCAGACACAAGACGTAAAGACCTAACTCAAATGAAGGGAATGGGTTAGTACCAGAAGGGAGTCTATATATGTCGTGTAGCTCACAGAGTACCCATCTTTCAATAATAGCACACGCTGGTCTATCTGACTAAACTCAACTCCTTTTCTCTGAGAAAGAAGAAACAAGCAAATAAGGAGAAAAAATATATAGGAATTCTTTTTCTTGATGACAGAGAAAAATGTGCCAAAAATTAGAATTCCATCTAAACAGAAGCAAAACAAACAAGAAAAAAAAAGAACAAATCCACTCCATGTGATTGGAAACAGCGAGGTTGCATGTTTGTGTAGATCTGCTGCGTGGGTTTCTAAGCAGGAAATCATCTGTAGCTGATCATGATAATAGTAAATCAAAATCTACAGTAGACAAATCATTACACGTGCTTGTCCATAAGAAAGCCTGCAAATATAGGTGCCAAACACAAGGTAAATGAGGACCATCTCCAACAAACAGCACAGTTTGGCATGACAGCCAGAGTTGGTGTTAGTTGGAGAATCACAGAATGTCCTGAGTTTGAGTTGGAAGGGATTCACAAGGATCATCGAGTCCAACTCCTGTCCTTGCACAGGGCAATCCCAACGTTCACCCCATGTGTCTGAGGGCATTGGCCAAATGATTCCGGAATATTGTCAGGCTTGGTGCCTTGGCTGCTTTCCTGGGGAGCTGTTCCAGAGCTCCACCATGCTGTGGGTCAAGAACCTTTTCCAAATTTTCAACTTTTACTGGCACACCTTCCTGCCATTCCCCATGGTCCTGTCACTGGTCACCAGAAAGAAGAGATCAGCACCTGCTCACCCTCCTTCCCCTCTTGTGAGAAAACTGTGGACCGCAATAAGGTCTCTCCTCAGTGTCTTCTCCAAGTTGAACAGACCAAATGACTTCAGCCGCTCCTCACACAACATCCCCTCTAAACCCTTCACTATATTTGAACCCTCCTCCGGACACTCTCCAGTACCTTTAGGTCCTTTTTATCGTGTGGTGCCCAAAACCACACCCAGTGTTCAAGGTGGGGATGCGCCTGTGCTGGTAGAGTGGGACAATCCCGTCCTTTGGCACTGGCAATGATGGGCTGGAAGCACTCCTGGACATGGCTGACCCTCTTGGCTACAGAGGGTCTAAGCTCTCAAAATTCAAGGTAGTCATTACATCTGAACACTGTTTTTTTTTTTTCTTTTTTTTTCCCCTCTGTCAGACACAGAAAATTCCTTCATGTGTACTCCGTTTGGCCCAAAATAAATGAACTGCCTTATTTTTATAAATTTGTGAATCCAACCAGAAAAGTAATCAAGCGGTGAGGCCAGCGGAAATCTATAGCTCCATCTCAAGTTATTCCAAGTGATTTGAAGGCCTGAGTTATTCTATACAGGAGCAATTCAGCGCAGCGTGCCGGGGATGATCTGCATGTAAATAATCAACCGCGAGGGCCTGAAAGGATGACAGGCTGCTGCTCATTCTGCAGCCCTACAGAGCCGTTAGCTTTGTCTCTATCATGATGCTTTCACCTCCTTTCCAAAGCAGCTTTCGATTCTTTCTGCAGCTGATGGTGCATTGACCTGTCCTCTACCCACTCCAGGCTGTCCTGTACAAGAGCCACAGGAAGGAAGCAAAATAATTTTGGTTTGCTTACTCCATGGAATTACCTTGCCATGTGGTGACTGCTAACTTATGCAGGAGCTGGATCTCAAGGGAACACATTGTGTTGCTGGCAAACGTTTGCTCTTCTCCTGCATGCTAACCAACTTCTACAAAGCAGAAAACAGCCATTTAAAGCTCATCCCATTTCTGTCGGCATCGCTCATCCGCAGCGATAAGGGAAGGGGGAGTGTTTTCATTAAAAGCAGAGATGTTTTTCGAAGAGGGCACTGCCACAGTTTGAAACAAATCCTAACAACTGGTGCTGTTTATGCATATTTGACTGAAATTCATCAAATGAACAAGTAAATGAAAATGTTTTGTTTTCCAACTACCACACACACCTCCCACTGGACGAGGCTGCTCAAGGCCTCATCCAACCTGACCTTGAACTCTTCCAGGGATGAGGCATCCACGGCTTCTTTGGGCAACATGTTCCAGTGTCTGGCCAGAAACCAGCCATCAGCAGAAACCTTCAGACCTCAATATTAAGCCATGTTCCTTTAATATTTTATTAGGAAGAAGCTAAAGAGATAAATATCCTCATAACTACATTACGTTGGATTAATATGCCTTCATTTAATTGCCTACTGTCAATTAACTCTCAGTAGGGAATGTAGAAACCAGTAACACGTAAAGGGAGTTCCAGCTTTTGTTGTCACTTCTGGCAAATTGACAGATAGAAATTAGAGAAGTGAAGCATCAGGGAGCTGAACAAGGAACTGGACATGTGGCTGTAATTAACATATCTCTCATATGCCTACATATCATTTTGATAGTAAACTTTGACAATGTATCATAGGATCATAGAATGGTTTGGGATGGAAGGGACCTTAAAGCCCATTTAATTCCAACCCCTGCCATGGGCAGGGACATGTTGCATCGGGTCAGATTGCTTGAGGGCCCATCCCACCTGGTCTTGAACACCTCCACAGATGGGACAGCCACCACTTCCCCAGGCAACCTGTGCCAGTGCCTCATGACCCTCGTTGCGAACAATTTCTTCCGAATGTCCAATCTAAATATTGCCCCTTTCAATTTAAAGCCATTCCCCCTCATTCTATCACTTCTTGCCTTTGTAAAAGGTCCCTCCACAGCTTTCCTGGAGCCCTTTCAGGTACTGGAGGGTTGCTCTAAATTCTCCCCAGAGCCGACTTTTCTCCAGGCTGAACAACCCCAATTCTCTTTGCCTGTCCTCATAGCAGAGGTTCTTCAGCCTCCGGATCATCTTCATAGCCCTCCTCTGGACCCATTCCAACTGTTCCATATCCTTCTTATGTTGGGGATTCCAGAACCATCTTCCCTGGCAGATGTAAATTTCGTAACAGGAGAAAATAACAAACTGCTCAGCATAGGATTGGATTTAAATGATGTTCCCTAAATGAAAAGTGAGTGGTTTGATATAGTTTCCAATTCATATATTCAAATAAAGTTAAAAAAAAATGTAAGACTCGCTTAGTGCAGAAAGACTCCTTTAAATTGTATGGCATTTTCTGTTATACACATCATGCTTTTTCTCTCAGGGCATCAGTGTAATGTAAGAAATGGCAGGTAGACAAAGCACCTCCAAGAAAACTTAGGAATACACCAAAGACTACATTCAAACAGTGGTCACACTAGAATAATTCCCCCAATTCTTGTGTGATGGAAAAAAAACCCAAAGCTTTAGAGAAGAAATTGGCAGAGACTGATAAGAAAACAATCTATCTACAGCAAAAAGGCATCGCATTTTCCAAGCTCAAGAAATTCAACCTAATCTGAAAAGGCAAAAGAAAAACCCCCATCACCACTTCAGGGCTGGCAATGGAAAAATATAATGTAGTGAGGGTGCAAGAGAATGTTTTGATACTCAAAATGTAGATCAAAATAAAAAGAGGTTAAAAGGGTTTAAAAGGAAGTAGTGGAGTCACCATCCCTAGAAGGGTTCAAAAAAAATTTTAAGATGTGGCATTTCAGGACATGGTTTCGTAGGTACAGTGGTGTTGGCTGACCTTGGACTGGAGGATCCTAGAGGTCTTTTCCAATCTTAATGATTCTATGATGCTATAGTTCTATGAGTTTAGGAAAAGGTGGGTTATGAAGAGCATTTTAAGAATCAGCCTGCGATGCATTTCATAGAATCATAGAATCACAAAATGATTTGGGTTGGAAGGGACCTCAAAGCCCATCCAGTTCCAACCCCCTGCCATGGGCAGGGACAACTCCCAATGGATCAGGGGGCTCAAAGCCCCATCCAACCTTGATCTGAACACCTCTAGGGATGGGACAGCCACCACTTCCCTGGGAAACCTGTGCCAGGGCCTCCCCACCCTCACAGGAAAACATTTCTTCCTAAAATCTCATCTCAATCTCTCCTCTTTCATCTTAAAATCATTCCCTTTCATTCTGTCCCTGCAATCCCTGATGAATAACCCCTCCCCAGCTTTCCTGTAGCCCCTTTCAGTACTGGGAGGGTGCTCTAAGTTCTCCCTGGTGCCTTCTTTCTCCAGGCTGAACAACCCCAACTCTCTCAGGCTGTCCTTGTATGGGCGGTGTTCCAGCCCTCGGATCATCTTCGTGGCCCTCCTCTGGACTCACTCCAAAGCAGCCATACCCATCTACTTCCTGTGCTGTCTTTCCATTTGCTTTAGATATGTAAAGATAAATTGTATGATTGCAAGAAAAATATCCTAAATGGTACATTTCCAGAATTCTCAAATTCAATGCTCTTTGACGAACCATGGATAAAACTCATGGATTTTGGGTTTGCCCTGTGTGGTACGACCGTGGAGCCTTGGCATGGAAGGGAATTTTCATCAGCTATGAAGGAAGGGGATTTTCATCAGTTATGATAACCAGCTGAGTGTAAGCTTTATCCCAACAAATTCTTCAGTCAAAGGAAAATACGTACTTTTGGCCTATCCAACAGAGGATAGAAAACAAGTAGTGCCATGGGAAAACTGCCTCAGCTTGCAAATGGCCTAAAGCTGCCATGTCTAATGCTTCAAAAGCCCTTCTCTTCACAGCCTCCACTCTTAGGATAATACGTACGCTCAGGCAGTACGTCAGGGGGGACACTGTTGTCCTACACATGCCAAGTCGAAGAAAATTAATTTCATTCCCAAAAGAAAGGAAGCGCTAGCAAGATTGACATTAAACAATATTGATTCTGTGGCACAAGGGTCTTGAAAGCAGAGCCAAAACAAACAAGTGTGCTTTCGGATACAGCATCTATAATATATCACCAGCCCAGACGGATTGGAAACGGCTCAGCAGAGGACATGGCTCTTTTTCCCTTTCCTTGGTTACAGCAAAAAGATGCACAAAGGCTCCTGGTTTAAAAAAAAAAGAAAAATCAAACCAAGTCATGTGTAGAGCAGAATACAGCCCAATGGTTTTCATAAGAAAGAAAATGCTGGGGAAATACTCATGCATATCTAATGCTGAAGGGAAGCCAGGGTGTGACTAACATATTGGAAAAGTGCTTTCCCCTTCATACAGAGCAAGTTCTGTCAAGGTTACAAAGCCCTTGCATACCAGCCTCTGTAAAACAGACTTGCAAATGGGCTGGTGCATCTTTCATTTAAACCTCTGGTAGGACTTATTTATTCCTTCTGCTGGCATCAATGATAGCTCCTTCTCCTCTACTTTATCAGAAATTTCCATAATAGAAGGGTTTTCTATAATGGCATCTTCACTGCTCTGTGTTAAAAAATAATAATCATATAGATGAGAGTGCACTACACTTCATTAAATGTGACAATCACATTCCTCCACACAGTTGGTCTCATGAAATGCATTCAGTCTAATCCAGCTACCTATGGTCTGTTTAATCTATCAACACAAACAATAGATTTTGCTGTAACACACAAAGAGAAAAAGTAGATGAACATGAGCCAGCAGTAGGACAAGTGGCCAAGGCAGCCAATGGCATCTTGGCCTGGATCAGAAACAGTATGGCCAGCAGGACCAGGGAAGGTATTATCCTCCTGTACTCAACATTGATGAGGCTGCAACTTGAATCCCGGGTTCAGTTTTGGGTCCTTCACTACAAGAAGGACATGGAGAGGCTGGAGCGCGTCCAGAGAAGGTGAATGGAGCTGGGGAAGGGTCTGGAGAACAAGTCTTATGAGGAGCATCTACCTGGGGTTGTTTAGCCTGGAGAAGAGGAGACTGAGAGGAGACCTTCTCCCTCCCCACAACTCCCTGAAAGGAGGTTATGATGAGGTGGGTGTTGGTCTCTTCTTCCAAGTGACAGGTGATAGGATGAGAGGAAATGTCCTCAAGTTGTGCTGGGGGTGGTTTAGATTAGATATTAAGAAATATTTCTTCACCCTAAGGGTCAACAGACACTGGAAGAGGCTGCCCAAGGAGGTGGTTGAGTCACCATCCCCGGAGGGATTTAAAAGACAGGCAGATGGTGTGCTTGGGAACATGTTTCAGTAATGGGCGGGTATGATTGGACTCGATGACCTGAAAGGCCTTTTCCAAATGAGCAGTTCTATGTTTCTACAACTTTTAGCCATCCCATGAAGGCTTTTGGAAAAATAAAATACCTTTAATTCCACCAGTAACACTTCTCCTCTCCAAAATCCTGACTGAATGTATTTTAACATCTCAAAGCAGTTCCAATGAAAATAGGAATCTCTACAAATCTGATTTTTCTCCTTTTTTTTTTAACCCAATTCTCCATTTTTCCTCGGAAAACATATATTAATTTCATTTTGCCTTAATTTCTTTTTTTTTTTGCCGATTAAATGGAGTCCTCAACACAGGAAGGACAAGGATCTATTGTAGCAAGTTAGGAGTAGGTCATGGAGATGATCTGAGGGCTGGAGTACTTCCTGTGTCTGATTGCTTTCCTTACATCTTCTCCTCTTGCAACTAAAAACTAAAATTGTTAATATTTTCAGCAGTTCCTTGCTTGACATTTTAAATATCAGCAGAACAATAGACAGGTCCACAGTTTTAATTTCTAGACAGGCTTCATGCTCTCACTCAAGATTTAGCCTGAAAATAAGTGTTGAAGTATCTGAATTCCTCACTAAAGGATTTCTGCAGTTTGTTCATTCGACCTGTAGCTTCCCTCCAGAAATCCTTCATGGAAGATAAGGAGATTGTAAAATCCTGCACCATATTGTAGAACCACAATATCATAGAATATCCTGAGTTGGAAGCAAGCCAGAAGGATTATTGAGTCCAACTCCTGCCCCTCCACAGGACAATCCCAACATTCACACCGTGTGTCTGAGGGTGTTGTCTTGAACATTTTCAACCTTGGTGCATGCTGCCTATCCTCAGCACACTCAGCCTGTCTTCGTATAGGAGGTGTTTCAGCCCCTGGATCATTTCCAGGGCCTCTGGACTTGCTCTAACAGATCCATGTCCTTCCTGTGCTGAGGACTCCAGAACTGAAAATAGTGCTCCAGGTGGGGTCTCACGGGACCGCAGTAGAGGGGCAGAATCACCTCCCTCACCTTGCTGCTCATATTTATTTTCATACAACTGCATTTTGTTGCTTTAGGAACCTATTTCAAAGCCATTGTGAAGAGCCTCTGCCATCATCTCCATCATCCAGGACAAATGTTCTCCCAGACTGTGACCACTGTGGGATGCCCATAGGAAGAAGAAAAGGGCCCTACACTCGAAAGGCCCCTAATGACTTTCTTTGCTGTCTGTCTCCAGTGGAGCCCAGCATTTTCAGCTCAATTGTTCTACTAGATATCCTGTCCTGAAATATCCTAGGTAATAAGTGGGAGGTTTGGGCAGGTCTGTTTTATATCTGTTGGATTTGCTTTATTAGCTGTTCTGTGTTTGCTGAATGTGATTACACAGTGGACTGAGGTCAGGAATCCCCACCAATTTCTTCTGTGTCAGTCTGGAAATACACGTATTCCACAGAACCACCGAATCATAGAATCACAAAATGATTAGGGTAGGAAGGGACCTTAAGATCATCCAGTTCCAACCCCTCTGCTATGGGTAGGGACACCTCCTACAAGATCAGGCTGCTCAAGACCCCATCTAACCTGACCTCGAACACTTTAATGTCCCTTCCAAGCCTAATTATTCCCTGATTCTATGATTCTAAGTGTTCTACCATATTACAAACCTACAAGGAAACTTGAAGCTGAAACACTCCCACAGTAGGAAGCCATTGGAATTTCAGCCTGTTTATTATAGCCTGTTTCACCACAGGGTACCACGACAACATTCCTCAGGTCTGATTGCCTTTAAAGTCCTCCTCCTGAAAGCTCCTCTCGTGTCAGCTCGCGGCGAGCACCTTTCCTCACAATGCGCTTTTATTCTCGCACCCGAGATATTTTCTTATTAGTTATTCTCTCAGGCTGCATCGCTTCGCCCCTGTTGCCAAGGCGACAGACAGGAAGCAGGAGTTAAGCAGAATCTTTCATCTGGGAGGGGATGATGGGAATGGATGAGGGAGTTTGAGCAAGGTCAGGCGTTTACCGCTGAATACAAATCTGTCATGCCTAATAGATGAAGCTCTTTAGTTTCTGAGCTACTCAGGCTGCTCCCAGCATCCAAGGAGAAAATAAAAAGACACTCAAGCATGAATGCCAATCAGCTTGTGCTGGCAACAATGATGTATATACATGTGCCATAGCAGCTGTACCAGGCTTGGCCATGGATGAAAGGAGAAATTAAATAGGTGTCAATAATTATAGAAGGTCAGGATCTAAATCCCTGAATACTAAATATATTTTAATAATATTGGATGGTGAAGCGGAGAAGTTATTAAGGCACGAAGCTCAAGAGGTCTCGACCCAGAGTACAATGGGATGCCGTGGATGCGGCAGCAGTGAAGCGGTGGCACACAGAAGGATCCTGAAAAGCCATGGGGACACTAAGCACATATTTAGTAAATATAGCTCTTTTGGCTGGGCTGGCCAAGCAGCCATGGTTTTGCTGGCTGTGCAAACAAGGAGAACAAAGTGATGGTTGGAGCCGGAAGGTTTTGCAGAAGACAGGGAATTCTTTGCTGAATATAAAACAAGAGGGTGAGAAAAAGCATCTGAGGGTGGGAAAAAGCTTCCAAGGATGTTCCCAGCTGGTTTGCTGTTTGACACAGCCACTGTAGGGCTGCAGATATAAGAGCACAGAGGGGGACAGGTATGCCAAGTTATACCTTCTAGTCCTGCCCACAACCAGGAAGTCACATTAAGAATTTATCATTGTGCATAAAACTGGAACGGGTGGCCTGGGGAGTTGTGGGTATCCCCTCCATGGAGGTGTTCAGGGCCAGGTTGGATGGGGCTTTGAGCAGCCTGATCCAGTAGGAAGTGTCCCTGCCCATGGCAGGAGGGTTGGAAATGGATGGGCTTTAAGGTCCATTCCAGCCCAAATCATTCTATGATCCTGCACTAACTATGATTAAAAATGAGATGGAGTGACTAAACTGCTGGCTAAGCTGAAGCCTCTTCAGAGGACAACATTTAGACTGTGTTTTTCTTGTTTATGTGCAGATTTTAACATAAAGGTGCCCCTTTTACACTGAAAGCAAGGCTTAGTGGGATCTCAGTGCTGAAAGGCACAGGATAAATACAGTAGTGCAAATACACAATATCACATGTGCAACGTTAATTTTTATATGGCTTTATATTTCTGTGAAAAGGCTTGGTTTAAAGTTGCCGTTTTTAAGCATGCCTTGAACATGCTGGAAAAAAATACCTTAATTTGGGTTATCAGCAACTTCATTTTGCTTTTTACTGGGGTTAGGCAAAAACACGCAAACAGAAACATTGCGTAGTTAGCTCAATGGAATCACAGAATCATTAAGGTTGGAAAAGACCTCTAAGATCACCAAGTCCAGCCACCAGGCCAACATTAGCATGCCTGCTAAACCATGTCATGAAGTGACACATTAATAATATAGTCTTGCAAAAATACCAACAGCAGTAAAATCTTACATAATAAGTGGATTCTCATCCTATATAGAGTGGTTGAAAACCAAAGGAGTTGATTTTATCATGAGGAACTTCACATCAGAATGATTTAAGCCAGAAATGGGAAAAATTCCTTCTGGGAAGTTGTTGTTGATTTTTAAGAAACATGTAGAGTTAATATATATTGCTTAATATCTTTATTTATGATGTGGTTGAGGGGATTGAGTCTTTCCTCAGTCAGTCTGCAGATGACAGCAAACTGGGTGGAGGCGTTGATCTGCTTGAAGACAGGAAGGTTCTGCAGAGGGATCTGGACAGGCTGGATCAATGGGCTGGAAAGAATGCTGTGAGGTTCAACAAGGCCAAGTACCGGGTTTTGTACTTTGGTCACAACCACCTCATCCAATACTCTTGGCTTGGGGAAGAGTGCCTGGAACGCTTTCCGGTGGAAAAGGACCTGGTGGTGCTGATCAAGAGTGGCTGAACATGAGCCAGCAGTGGCACAGGAGGTCAAGAAAGCCACCAAGATCCTGGCTTGGATCAGCCATGGTTTGGCCAGCAGGAGCAGGGAAGGGATTGTCTGCGTGGACTTGGTGCTGGTGAGGTCGCACCTTGAATCCTGGGTTCAGTTTTGAGCTCTTCACTCCAAGGACACTGAGGGGCTGGAGCACATGGGTAATGGGGAGCAGCTGAGGGACCTGGGGCTGTTTAGTCTGGAGAAGAGGAGGCTGAGGGGAGACCTCATTGCTCTCTGCATCTGCCTGAAAAGAGCCTGTGGTGGAGTGCACGCTGGGCTCTTCAGTGGTGTAGTCTCCATCCCTGGAGTGATTTAAAAGCCATGTAGCTGTGGCACTTCGGGACATGGTTTAACAGACACAGTGGTGTTGGTCTGATGGTTGGGCTGGATGGGCTTAAAAGTCTTCTCCAGTTTCAGTGATTCTATGATTCTCTTTTTTTATGAAGCTCTAATAATTCCCATGCTTTTCCTCTCTGCTGTCTCTCTGCTCCCTTCAGTGAAAGGCTCAAAACTGCAGACCAGACTTCATCCCAAGGTCTGGCAAATATCGACTAGACCAAACTATTTCCTTCATCTTGCCAACCACGCTGATTCTCACGCTGCAAATTGTCTTTTTCAGATAAAACTCTTTTAAGCAGGATCCATTTTAATTTATGATTGTAGATACATGCTTTTATCTAGTCACACATAATACGAACTAACTCAGTTTGTATTATTTCATAATCTGGCTTGAAAAAAGATCAGATTTGACAGTCATACTGCAGCAAAGACTTTGTTGTATGTTATGCATCTGGGCTCCGGGGCTGTGGGGGAAAATAAGAGGAGTTCCCACCACCACTGGTGTCCGGGGATATCTCCCGCACACAGCACTGCTGAGGGCAAACCACAGCCACTGAAGGGAATCTAGAGAACTAAATACTGTTCTAATAAAGCCATTAAATTCAGCTGGTTCCATCTGCCTCAGTGTGACAGGAAATGGTTTGGCCCACAGTGATTACTTCCCGCTGAAGAGAAAATAGAGTCTCACATGACCGGCACTGGTGATGCAGGGTCAGGCTGTTCGCGCCCTGCCTGTGCAAACCATGCCATTAATTGTCCTATTCCTTGCAATAATTACAAAACAGTACTCATTTTCACCTGGTTTCCAGTCTGTTTACTCAATTCCTGTTTCTTTCCAGAGTTAACGGCTGTGACAGAGCCTTCAAAATCCTCCTCTGCTCTTCCACACCACTAGATTAGCAGAATTTTCCTTTATTCAACCGAAGATGTTTTAACTGACAACAACTGTGAACAGCTGTTGCTACCTGAAAGACAGAGATGAAGTTTTGGCAGGGAAAACCCTGCCAACTGTTTCTGTAATGGAATTGTTAATATCTCCAAACGGCTCAGAAATCCGACAGACGCTAAATTACAAATAACCGGGAAGAAATCCATCAAGAACCCCAAAGCAAAAACAAACAAACAAGCAAAGTAAATAAAGACTATCGAAGCTTCCCTTAATCCTGGTTTTAAAAATGAAAAATGTAAAGATATGATAAAAATTAAATAAAATAAAGATATAATAAAAATAAAAGTATGCAAGGATGTAATGGATTGAGAACAGCCTGGAATAGAAGGACTGGGGGTGCTGGAAAATGCTCAACATGAACCAGCAACGTGTGCTCACAGCCCAGAAAGCCAACAGTGTCCTAGGTTTAATTTTGGACCCCTCACTCAAAGAAAGACACTGAGGGGCTGCAGTGCATCTGAACAAAGGGAATGGAACTGGGGAAGGAGCTGGAGCCCAGGGATTCTGGGAGGATCAGGGGGATCCAGGGATGTTAACTTGGAGAAGAGGAGGCTGAGGGGAGACCTCATCGCTCTCTGCAGCTCCCTGAAAGGAGGTTGTGGGGAGGTGGGTGCTGTTCTCTTCTGAGTAAAAAAGTGATAGAACGAGAGGAAATGGACTCAGGTAGCACCAGGGGAGGTCTTGATTGGACATTAAAAAAAATTTCTTTACCAAAGGAGTGGTGAAGCACTGGAAGAGGCTGCCCAGGGCAGCGGTGGCGTCGCCACCCCCAAAGGGATTTCAAAGATGATTGGATCTGGTGCCTAGCGACAAGGTTTAGTGGTGGAGCTGGCAGCGTTTGGTTTCAAAGGTCTTTTCTACCCTAAACAATCCTGTGAATAACTCCTTAGCAGGGCTTTAGGGAATTCAATGGAGAACCATGTGAATATCTTGAACTTAGGCTTTCTTCTCACAAACATTTCTTTCTGCAGACAGGAGCCCCATGAATATGAAATGAAAGGATATGGAAACACCTTTCACCCAAAAATCCACAGCAGGACTAGGACGCCTCTTGTGGGATTATAGGTTCAAATCCCATTAGGGAGAAGAGAGCATTGCCATACACTACACGTGATAGCTGCAGATGTGATGCTGGGGAAAATATAATTACATAAAGGAATCTGCAGAACGCAGACCCATGAGAAAGATAAATCCTTCAAAGTGGATTCATCGCAAAGATATTGTGATGAAATTGAAAGAAGAAAAATATTAAAGAGGCTGAAGGGATAATACCCCAAACACAAAAAGCAAGTTCTTACTAGCAAAGTGGCCAACTGACGTGGCACACAGACCAGCAATGTCCCAGCCAGAGACATGGCATCAGCTTTGCAGGCAGAGCTTGGTTAGGCCAATGGGACTTCTTCTACCTAATCATAGAATCATAGAATCACAGAATGGTTTGAGTTGGAAGGGACCTTAAAGCCCATGCAGTTCCACACCCCCAGGAATGGGCAATAACACTTTCCACTGGATCATGGTTGCTCAAAGACCCACAAAATCTGGCCTTGAATACCTCCAGGATGGGGCAGCTATCACTTCTCTGAGCAACCTGTGCCAGGGTCTCAGCACCCTCATTGTGAGTAATTTCTTTGTAATGTCTAATCTAAATCTTCCCCCTTTTAATTTAAAGCAATTCCCCCTCGTTCTACCCTGCACTCCCTGATCAAGAACCCCCCTCCCCAGCTTTGCTGGAGCTTCTTTCAGTACCAGGAGCCTGCTCTAAAATCTCCCCAGAACCTTCTCTTTTCCAGGGTGAACAACCCCAACTCTCTCAGCCTGTCCTCATATGGGAGGTGCTCCAGTCCTCTGATCATCTTTGTGGCATCCTTTGGACCTGTTCCAACAGTTCCATATCCTTCTCATGCTGGGCACTCCAGAAGTGGACACAGGACTCCAGATGACGTCTCATGACAGTGGAGTAGAGGGGGGAATCACCTCCCTCAACCTGCTGCCAAGAGCTTTTTGATGCAGCCCAGGATGTGGTTGGCCCTCCTGGCTGCAAACACACCCATGCTCGCAGCACAGATAAGGCATTCTGTTTATCCATGCAAGGAAAATTCTGTTTTTTTTTCCTGCTTGGAGGGGTCAGCACGTTTAATTCTGACAGGACCTATTTCAGAGCACATGCTCCAGGACGATAAATGCTAACTTTTAAGGACTGCTCACCTTGGCTCTCTATTCCTCTGAGAATTAGGGTGTTTTCTGAACAAATAAAGGCTCCCACAGCTTTCACACCACCCCTCCCCAGCCCAGTCTTCTCCCAGGGAAAGGAACAGCCAGGCAAGAATGCTGCTGAATATAAATAAGAGTAAAGCACATTATAATTACAAATCTGGATATCCAATGTACAGCTCTAAACCCTGAAATGATAGGCTGACACTGTCATCCCGACCCAGACACCAATTACAATTACATCTCACCGAGGCCACTGAGCCAGACAGGGGAAAAGTAGGATGAAAGATGCACCATCTCGGGGATTCACCTTCTAAACTTTCAAGAAATTTCACTCTGCAAATTATTAGCGGATCGCTTGCGCTAAATAATTAATGTTTAAACAAGGGGCATGAAATTAGTCCTAAATGATGGTGGTGAGGGGAATAGGAGAGAAGAAAGGGGTGGAGGAGAGGGAGGGGGACAATATGAGAAGCCTGCCTTTTTTTTCCCCCCTGTCAATCAGATAAGGCATTTGCATTCCTAGAAGAAATGTGCCTGCTTCCTCCCTTAGGAACTTACAAAAAGGGTATTTTGGTGTGTGCATGCCTTCATTGTTTTATTTCCACTCTGCCTGATTGCTCTCTGATCCCACAGATCACAGAATCATTTTGTTGTAAAAGACCTTTGAGGTTGTTGAGTCCAACTGTACCTGTCCACTACAAAGCCAGACCCCTGAGCACCTCATCTTATCAACACCTCCAGGGATGGTGACTCAACCACCTCCCTGGGCAGCCTCTTCCAGTGCCTAAGAACCCCTTCAGTGAAGAAATTTTTCCAAATATCTAATCCGAACAAGTATACAAACAAAGAAAGTCCTAATAGGTGTGAATCAATGTCAGAACAAAAGAATTGAAAATAGATCATCATTTTTGCCCCCAAGCCCGTCCTTGGCATTGTCAGAAGGCAGGAGCACTGCTTTGATCTTAACAAGAGTCTGCCTGCTCCTAAACTCTCAACAGAGCTTGCGTTGCAAAATCAATTTTCAAGCTCATTACATAAATCCATATTAAACCATTTAGTCTATATTTAACACTATAACAAGGATAGTCGGGGTGAATTAAATGGATTTTAGTCCAGGTGGTGGAATGCCTAAGTTTACCCTTCTGCTTTAACTCTCTCCCAGACTTCTTTTTTGCAACTCTGAAAAATTAGTTTTGCAGATACAAGAGCACAAACAAATGTGTAAACAAGGATAGCAAAGCCTAGGATCTTCTACTGTTGGAGCTGTTGGTGCTAATAAAATAAATATATTTATAGAATCAAGAGAGAATCATGGAATGGTTTGGGTTGGAAGGGATCTTGAAGATCATTCACTTCCAAACCCCTGCCATTGGCAGGGACACCTTCCACTGGATTAGGGTGCTCAACGTCACGTCCAGCCTGGCCTTGAGCACTTCCAGAGATGGGGCATACATCTAGGTAAGCTGTGCTGTTGCCTCATCACCCTCACAGGAAAAATTTCTTCCCAAGTTCCCATCTAAGTCTCCCTTTTTGAGCTTAAAACTATTTTCCCCATCCTATCCCTGCAATCCCTGATTAAGAGCCCCTTCCCAGCTTTCTTGGAGCCCCTTTCAAGTTCTGGAAGGCTGCTCTAAGGTTTCCCTGGAGCCTTCTCCCCTCCAGACTTATCATGCCCAAGTCTCTCAGCCTGTCCTTGAATGGGAATTTCTTCATCCCTTGGAATATTTCGGTGGCATCCTGTGGACCTGCTCCCATAGATCCACATCCTTCCTGAGCTGAAGACCCCAGAACTGAATGCAGGGCTGTAGGTAAGGCCTCACCAGGGCAGAGCAGAGGGATAGAGGCCCCTCCCTGGCTCTGCTGGTCGCACTGCTTTGGAAGCAGCCCAGGACACAGTTGGTTTCTGGGGTGCAAGCGCATATTACCAATTCATGTTTAGCTTCTCATCCACAAGCACCCCACATCCTTCTCCTTAGGGCTGCTCCAAATCCATTTTCTGCTCAGTCTTTATTTGTGCTTGGGATTACCCCATCCCAGGTGCAGGACCTCACCCTTGGCCTTGTTGAACACCATGGGATTCACTCAGTCCCACCTCTCCAGCCTGTGCAGGTCCTTCTGGATGCTATCCCTTCCTTCCAGTGTGTCATCCGTGCCACACAGTCTGGTGTCATCGGCAATCTTGCTGAGCGTGGAGTCAATCAATATTTTGCTCTTGAGAGTGATATTTTCAGCAGATTTTTGTATCTCCTGCACATGCTCAATGTACCACTGGCCCCAAGTACCAATCAAAGCAAAACTAATATAATCATAGAATCGTAGAATCCTACAATCATCTGGTTGGAAAAGACCTCTGAGATCATCAAGTCCATCCGTACTTGTCCTCTTACTAAATCAAGTCCTTAAGAAACTCATATACCTGCTTTTAAACACCTCCATGGTTGGCAACTCAGCCACCTCCCTGGGAAGCTATTCCAATGCCTGACTACCCTTTCAGTGAAGAAATTTTTCCTGATGTCTAAGCTGAACCTCCCCTGGCGCAACTTGAGGCCATTTCCTCTTGTCCTCTCATCTGTCACATGTGAGAAGAGACCAACACCCACCTCACTACAACCTCTTGTCAGGCAGTTGTAGACAGTGATGAGGTCTCCCCTCATCACTAAGGGTGCACTCAATCCCTTCATCCAGATCATTGGTAAATATAGTGAACAGAAATGGACACAGCACTGAACCCTGGGAAACACCTCTCATGACTGGTTTCCAACTGAATTTAACTCCATTTACCACGAGTATTTGGGCCCTGCCATCCAGCCATTTTTTTTACCCATCATAGAATCATTAAGACTGGAAAAGACCCCTAAGATCATCAGGTTCAACTGTCAGCACTATAATAACGTCCAGCAGTTTCCTAAATAGGACCATGTGTAAATGCCTACTCATTTGGAGGATGTTTTCCCTAAAGCTTTCCATCACGGAGCAAGGATACCATGTTTGTATCACTGACAAATATGCCTGAAGATCAATTTGCTGTTTCCCCATAAACCAAACACATTCAGCTATTTCTTACCCTTTTTTACCACTGATCAAACGGCAGCTTAGCAAATATATTTCTGCTAGGAAGGTGCTAAGGAAGTGCACTATGTATAAAAACCCATCAGCGCTCAGGACTGCAGACAATGCATCTCCTGACCTTATTACTCCTGAACTCTGCAGTGTAACTTCATCTACGCCTCTAAAGGGAACTGTTATGTCTAGGAAAATTGAGCACCTGAGAAAGGGAGGGAACAGATGACGAAGAGAAGAGTTAAGTTAAAAATCAAGCTCTCTCTGGCTTGCGAAGCAGCAGGTGAAGTCAGAAGCCGGGGAAGAAACACCCAGCTATACATGGACAAAAAAAAGGCTAGAAGGACATGAACAACGCTTAAATAACTCAAATTCCTAGCCTCAACCAGCTACAGAATATATGAACCTTCTTAAGTTGTCATCTTACTGAATCCTGTGTTAACTTTTGGGCCTCTCACTGCAAGAAAGACATTGAGGTGCTGGAGAGCATCCAGAGCTGGGGAAGGGCCTGGAGAATAAAGTTTATGAGGGGCAGCTGGGGTAGCTGAGGTTGTTTAACCTAGAGAAGAGGAGGCTGAGGGGAGACGTCATCACTGTCTACAACTGCCTGAAAGGAGGTTGTGTTGAGGTGGGTGCTGGTCTCTTCTCCCAAGTGACAGTCAATAGGGTAAGAGGAAATGTCTTAAGTTGCACCAGCGAAGGTTCGGATTAGAGATCAGGAAAAATTTCTCCACTGAAAAGGTTCTCAGGCACTGTCAGAGGCTGCCCAGGGAGGTGGTGGAGTCACCATCCCTGAAGGGATTTAAAAGACAGGTAGATGAGGTGCTCAGGGATCTGGCTTGGTAGTGGACAGGGATAGTTGGACTCAATGATCTCAAAGGTCTTTTCAAACCAAGTGGCTCTATTATCTGTTTCTACGAAATACTATTGAACTCATTTGATCAGTAGGCATCCCAGAACGTTACTGGGAAGTCTGTGGCAAAACCTTTGTCACACCAGGTCAGACTAGCAGTTTAGGCTTTCTTCTCAAAGACTGTGTCCATATTTTTAATCTAATGTTTTCCTTAGATGTGGTTTAAAGGGAGAGAATTTAAGCCCTCTAAAGCTGCAAAGTCCCTTAGAGTCCACCAAAACCTTGCTGTTAAATTGTTGAAAGTCGTGCCACAGATATTTCCCTGCAAATCAGGGCAGATGGATCATGATCTATAATCAAACCTGAGAGTGTGGACACACATTCAAGAATGACCATGGCTTCTCTGAAAATTGCACTGTCGCCTCTTCTGACAGTAAATCCCCTCAGAGTGTCTGTGGAGTCCCAGCAAGCCTCCTTGCAGGAGCTGAATTCTCCAACATCTCTCAGTTTTCAGACAATAACCAGAGAATCATGAAGTGGTTTGTGTTGGAATGGAGTTTAAAGAACACCCAGTTCCAACTCCCTTGCCCCAGACAGGGACACCTCCCACTGGATCAGGGGGCTGAAAGCCTCGTGCAGCCTGATCTTGAACACCTCCCAGGAGGGGACAGGAACAACTTCTCTGGGCAACCTGTGCCAGGGTCTCACCGGAACACATTTCTTCCAAAAATCTCATCTCAATCTCCCCTCTTTCAAATGAAAACCATTCCCCCTCACCCTGTCCTTACACCCTCTGATCAAGAGCCCCTTCTCAACCTAAGGTCTCCCCGAGCCTTCTCTTCAGGCTGAACAACTCCAACTCTCTCAACCTGTCCTTTAACAGGAGGTGCCTCCAGCCCTCAGATTGTCTTTGTGTCCTCCTCTGGACTTGCTCCAACAGATCCATTTCCTTCCTGTGCGGAGGACTCCGGAACTGCACGTGTGTGCCCCTGAGGGTACATCAGTGGCACGAAGAGAGACAGGCAATTGAAAGAGACACATATTCGAAAATCTAAGGTGAAAACAGTGAGGTCTCCCACTTGCACCCATCAGCAGGACTTGACAAGGATGAAGAATGACCGGGTCCCACTGCTTCTTATCTCAGACCTGTAAAGGCTACAAGCACACCCCTCCTGCTTATGACAGGAGCATTATTTCCTGGCTGCACTCTTCTCTCTTCTGTTGAAGCTGTCTACAAAACTTATCCTGTTCCCCTTATCCAGGCCTTTCACATGCAGCAAGAAAACTCTAGCACAGCTGAGAAATATCTCAGCCCCAAATATCTGACAGTAATAGGAATACATCCATCCACAAGAGGACAGACACCTCACTTCAGACCTGGAGACATCTCTTGATTTCACCACACCCTTGTGTATTCCTTCTCTCTCCATACAAGGGACTTCCTCTTGCTGAATTTCTCCCTGAGTGCCCAATTTTGCTTGCACTGCAGTTTAACTCAGGCTGGGGAAAACAGAGCAGTTCCAGCACAGAAAGTTGTCTCCTGAGCTTCGTAGCAGACTGTGGTGGGGTAGAAACCCAGCTGCCAGGTTTTGAAACCTTTATACCTATTGCAGAAAAAAGCCACCAATTTTTATATTGGTATTTCAAGAGTAGACGAATCATCTCTAACCACACCTTTCCAGAGTATCTTACAGTTTGACATTTCCACCAATGTCCCTTAGATCAATGGAACACAGAACTAGACGCGATCACATGAACCCAACAAATCCTTTCCTACAACCCACAGATTAAAAATATCCCTATTACTCCAAACAGGTATTTACATATCTTGTTGGTAAAAACATACAAATACAGAAGCTCCAAAAATTGTCCAAAATAATCCCTTAGACTGTGTCTGTCTAGAGGTGCCTTCTTCTAAGACCTCTGCTGTTTTTAGGATGATCTTTATACACCAACTCTTTTTTTTTTAACTAGAAAATTATTCCGCTGATTTTACATTTTTGCATGCATCTGTTATAAATCCCTGGTAAGGTGTCATAATATTATGGCAAAGACCACCATAAAAGCGTATAAACAAAATTTATTCATACTATTATCATGATTATTACTGCTTATGCAGTGCCATAAATGTGAGCAGCTTACTGGCCGTGCATACCAATATAAGGAGGCTAAATCTCTTATTTCAACACAAAACCCCTTGACACTCTTGTTCAGAAGGACATTCTTCTCCACATCCGCAGACACCAGGTGTTTTTACTGCTTTTTACTGCCAGTGGTTTCAATTGAAGGACCTGTTTGGACTTGTCCAGTGATGGGGCTCCAACAGGATGATGATACAGCAAATTAAATTCATAGAACCATAGAATCATAGAATCATAGAATTACTTGGTTGGAAAAGACCTTTGAGATTATTGATTCCAACTGCGAAAGCAGATCCATGAGCACTTCACCTACCTGTCTTTTAAATCTCTCCACAGATCAGCCACCGCCCTGGGCAGCCTCTGCCAGCGCCTGTGAACCCTTTCAGTGAAGAAAGTTTTCCTAATATCCAATCTAAACCTCCCCTGGTGCAATTTGAGGTTGTTTCCTCTTGTTCGATCCCTTTTAACTTGGGAGAAGAGACCAAAGTCCATGTCAGTACAACCTCCTTTCAGGGAGCTGCGGACAGTGACGAGGTCTCCCTTCAGCCTTCTTTTCTCTAGGCTAAACAACCCCATGTCCTTCAGCTGTTCCTCTTAAGGCTTGTTCTCCAGTCCCTTCACCAGCTTTGCTGTCCTTCTCTGGACACACTCCAGCACCTCAATGTACTTCCTGTACAAGAGGCCCGAAACAGAATACAGTATGTGAGATGCAGTTCCTCTGGAGACCAGAACCACAAGACATATCCCTTTTCTGGCCCCAACTACCTGCAAATTGTTGCCTCACCTTTGCAAATAAATCATTATGTCTGGGTACATGACACTTCATCCTGTGGCTGCATCCCACAGAAGGATACATCTCATATCCCTAAGGTATATTTACAACTTTGCATGATGTCTTGATTTCAAAGCATCTTAAATACTCAACACTCAGTGTTGCAGCTCAATAGAGTATAGCTTTTATAGCACAAAGCCAGGGATGAGTTGCATGCCACAGGATAAGGGAAGGGAAACTCTCCTGCAGCCAGGTGCAGCCTCTAATGATGCTGAGGCTGCTCCGACGTTGCTAAAGAACCATGAGGGGTGGACCAGGCACACCATCTCCCTTTGCCTCCTTTGGATCCCAGAGCCACACATTTTCTGTCCAAGGGCTACCTAGCAATGTGAGTTGAGTTGGAAGGACTTCAAAACACACCCAATTCAAATCCCTGCCATGAGCAGGAACAGTTCCCACTGGATTAGGGTTCTGACTCCCAACCATAACTTTAAGCTATTGCCCACATCCTGCCCCTGCAGTCCCTGATAAAAAGCCCCTCCCCAGTTTTCCTGGAGACGCTTTCAGTACTGGGAGGCTGCCCTAAGGTCTCCCTCAGAGCCTTCCCTTCTCCATGCTGAACAACGCCAACTCTCAGCCTGTCCTCATAGCAGATTTGCTCCAGCCTTCAGATCATCTCTGTAGTCTTCTCTGAGCTTGCTTCAACAGATCCATGTCCTTTCTGTGCTGGGAACTCCAGAATTGAATACAGGGCTTCAGGTCAGGTTCCACATTCCCGTAGATCATATAAAGCCAACGCCCTTTCGCGGAGTTGGGGGCCAGAAATAGAGGAAGCCAAGCAGCAGAGTGGCCTGAGAAACTCAGAGCACATGAACATATGAGAGACCTGAAATCCCTAAATCTGGCTCATCTATTCCTCTGTTCTTTTACAGAAGTAAGAAGCATTTAAACTTGCATTTTTTTCCCTTGTGTTAAAAACTGGTGAGCAACCTCTTCCACAAATGGTAACATTCTGGTTGCTAATGGGAAAGAAAGGAAAAAAGAAGTAACAAACCCAAGCGCCTTTTCCCTGAGTGCGCTGGAATCCACAAATGTACTTTGATTTACTGACTAATGTGTGTATTGCAGACCATGTACCACCACTTATTTTACTCTAGTTCATAATGCACTGTTAAGTACGATGCCGCTCCAGTCATAATCTCAGATAGAAAGGACAGAATTTTTATCTTTCTCAGGGAGCTTGTTGGCTTTTTATAGTCTAAGCAACACGTATCGAAATAGTTTTGAGCATCCTATAGCCACATCTGGAATACTAAAAGTAGAAGCCATTATCAGCATCAGCTCACAGCCTGTTTGCCTTTCACTTCTCATTTCAGTATTGACTAATTCTAATTTAGCATCACACCCTTTACAAAGGGTGCATTTGGTTTTCAATCTGAGCTCATTTATACTTTAATGTCAACTTATGTGCAGCTACTTCAGGTCCTACACTTAATAGTGGTCAGCAGTGGCTGTGAATATATGCACTGTACCAGGAGCAATCAGACTGATTATATTTTTCTACCTGAATAGACTTAAAAAATCTCCCATACACACCATATTTAGCCCACTGGATGCTCCAAATTATCTGCAATAGATCAAAGCAAATTGTCTCATTAATCAGCAGAAGATGGACATGGATCTGTTACAGAGAATCTGGAAAAGGCCATAAATATGATCCGAGGGCTGGAGCAACCTCCCATATGAGGACAGGTTGAGAGTGTTGAGGTTGTTCAGCCTGGAGAAGAAAAACCTCCAGAGAGATCTTATAGTGGCCTTCATGTACTGAAAGGGTCTCCAGGAAAGCTGGGGAGGGGCTCTTGATCAGGGTACAGGAACAGAATGAAGAGGGAATGGTTTTAGCTGAAGAATGGGAGATTTAGATGCAAGATTAGGAAGAAACAGTCATAGATCCCCCATCCCTGGAGTTGCTGAAGACCAGACTGGATGAGGTTTTGTGCAATCTGGTCCTGTTGAAGATGATGCAGTCCATGGTAGGGGTGCTGGAACTGGATGGGCTTTGAGGTCCCTTCCAACCCAAACCTTTCTATGATTCTACAAATCACCAAAAAATCCTGACTGTTTTACTCTGTTGTGAATTTGGGATAGACATCCCTGTTGGTGTAATATCATTACTAGGTTAGGGAAGGGTTTACTTGGGTTTGACTGTCAGAAAAAGGAAGCTCAGATAAGACTTCAATGTCTCTGTTTATGCCACTTTTGCATTAATGGCTGCAGAAAGGGATCATAGCTATTAATAAGTGTATTGAAAATTCTTTGACCTCTCACAACAACACGTCAACAGCAAGTGTGGGCTCTGTTGGGTCATCTTCTGCCCCAGCTACTCAGAGGTGCCACATGGGAACACCAAAAACCTGAGCAGCAAACACGTGCTGAGCGCGCCCCAGCAACATCAAAGCCGAGGAGGCCGTGTTCCTCCCACATGACCAGCCCCACCACTTCATTTGTATTTATAGCCGGCTCCTCCACCATCTGCGCAAGCCCGCCCTCCCTTCATCTCACAGGAATTGCAGTGGCATTGTTTGAAGATCTGATTAAACTGCCAGAAAACAGTAATCCATCACTTAAAAAGGGAAATGGAGACAGTTTACAATGGTGTCTCCTGTGATCTTTAGGATTTTGTGCTCATTTTCTTCAACTTTAATTTTAATCCAATGCCAAGCAACAACACAGAGTGCAAATGTACCAACAGCATTTTGCAATGAGTATGCCAGTCCTGAGGGAATGGCAGGGAGATCTTAGAATCATAGAATCATCAAGTCGCTTGGTTGGAAAAGACCTTTGAGATCATGAGTCCAACTGCATACATCTACTACTAAATCATATCTCTGAGCTCCAAAATTACCCATCTTTTAAATCCCTTCAGGGATGGTGATTCAACCAGGAGATGGGCCAAGGGAGGGTTAGGTTGGGTATTAGGAAAAGGTTCCTCCCCCAGAGGGTGGTGGAGCACTGGAAGAACTCCCCAGGGAAGCAGTCATAGCCTGACAATACTCCAGAAGCCTTTGGCCAATGCCCTCAAACACACGGAGTGAATGTTGGGGTTGTCTTGCGCAGGGACAGGAGTTGGACTCCGTGAGGTGACACTGAGATGCATGAGTAAATCCAGAGAAGGGTAATGATGCTGGTGAAGGGGCTGCACAACAAGTATTATGAGGAGCAACTGAAGGAGCTGAGGGTTTTAGTCCGCAGAACAGGAGGCTGAGGGGAGACCTTATCACTGCCTACAGCTACCTGAAGGAGGCTGTAGCGAGGGAGGTGCTGCTCTCTTCTCTCAAGTGATGAGAGGAAATGGTCTCAAGTTGCACCAGGGGAGGTTCAGATTGGACATCAGGAAAAGGTTTTCAACATTTTTATGTTTTCAATTCAGGACGCTTTGTGATTCCATGACAAGCTGGGAGGAGCAGCAGTGTCCGCTTGGATCATCCTAGCATGAGATTAAACCCCACTACAGCAGGAGTTGGACTGTTACTTTCAAGTGTTCATGTGTGTAAACATAATCCAAGTGCACAAACTGAACTTGGGATTCATCCTAAAGGAAAGCAGAAAGCGAGCAAACAAAAATCAAAGGAAAAACAACTGTGTGTCTCCCCACAGTGAGACCTGAAGCTGTTTTTTTCCGCACGATGATGTCCCTCTGATCCCAGCTAGCCTTCCTCACTATCACAGGGCTGTTTTTTTGTGACCGTGAAATCTAGTTTGCAAGTGCCTTCTCATTTTCACATTTGTCCCTCAGGGAAGAAAACCTCATCATCACCTCTAGTGACTGCATGACTGGAAACGTTCATCTGGCCAGATCCTGCTCTGCACTGGGTAGAGGGTGTATATAAAAGTGGGAACCCACATAAACATCTGCCTCTTGATCCCAACACCCCAACAACCAGCCTCAGCTCGTCAATTAGCACCACAGAGCAGGGTGAAGAGGGAGCACAGGCTGGAGGTTCACACTAGCAGGATGAGGATAATAATAATAATAATGACTTTACGGACACTACATATCTTCTTCTTTTGCCCCCCCTCCTAGATTTTCCACTAAGATGCATGCTCTCATAGCTGCAAAGTGTCTGCAGCACGAGTGCCTATGGGCTGACTGGCTGAGAGGTCATTTGGCAATTAGACGTTAGGAAGAAATTCTTCACTATGAAGTCGGTGAGATGCTGGCACAGGTAGCCCAGGGAAGTTGTGGATGCCCCATCCCTGGAAGTGTACAAGGTGAGATTAAATGGGGTCTTGAGCAGCCTGGTCCAGTGGGAGGTATCCCAACCCATGGCACAGGAATCGGAACTGGATGATCGTTAAGGTCCCTTCCAACCCAAACCCCAAACCACTCTAAGATTCTACGAATTCCTCTGTTGTCACTGGAATTCATTGCAGGCACTGAAGAGAAAAGAAAGAGAACAGGCTCAGAAAAGAGAAGCTGAATCGCAAGGGATAAGGAAAAAGAGGGAGGTGAACTTCAAGGATGTGCAAAATCCATATTCAACCATTCATTCAGGACCAAGAGAGAAAACAGAAGGAGAAATCCTGCTGGAGAACCTCCCACGTAAGGACAGGCTGAGAGAGCTGAACCTGTTCAGCCTGGAGAAGCGAAGGTTCTGGGGGGAAGTTAGGGCAACCGCCTAGTACTGAAGGGGGCTGCAGGAAAGCTGGGGAGGGACTCTTGATTCAGCAGTGCAGGGATAGGACAAGGGTGAACAGTTTTAAATTGAATGAAGGGAGTTTTAGATGAGGAAGATGTGAAGATGGGGAGGCCCTGGCACAGGTTGCCCAGAAAAGTCATGACTGCCCCATCCCTGGAGTTGTTCGTGGACAGGTTGGATGGGGCTCAGGGCAACCTGATCCAGTGGAAAATGTTCCTACTCATGGCAGGGAGGCTTGAATTGGATGGGCTTTTTCAACCCAAAACATTCAATGATTTTATGACTTGTACGGGAAGAACTTCGCAAACTGGGGATCTATGGGTTTCAATGATGCTTACTCCTCACTTCTGTCTACCAGATGATCTCAGCTATGGCCACGTGGTACTGCCACCTCCTTCCATACCACCAGGAACCACTGTGGATAGCATTGCTGCTAACACAACAGCTTACATGATTGAAATTTGATGGACCTCAGCAAAGATACCTGCTCAGAGAGGAATCCTTGAAAGTCGGACTACTGCAACTAACGAGAATGTGGAATATGGCCATACTTCTCTATGTCTAGATAGTTAGATTTTTGGAAAAGCTTTGACTCCACACTGATGCTGTGTGAGTACTTTTCAAAGGATTTACCAAAGAAATTCTATGGACTGAGCTATCAGACTAGTTAATTGATCCTGTGATAGGCCTTCTTGACTTGAGTATTTGTGGTTTACCAAGATTCTGCTCTTCCATGGCCAAACTGAAGGATGAACAGTGCTTCAGAATGTGGTCCTTTTCTCAGGTTACTGCCATAACCCATGAGAAGTCACAAGTGTAACCTGCAGCCCAGTGCAGGTCATTAATCATTTACAACTCAGAAAGTCTGAAAGGCTTTTGTCCACGTTTCACATATTAGCTACCTTCAGATGAAGACATTTTCCTGTTACTTAAAAGCCCATAAAAGAGTAAACACTTTTTCTGCCGCACAATGAAGTCCATAAAACCAAATACCTATTAATTTCAGGGTGACACCCCCCACACACCCCCTCCCCCCCCCATTCATCCTTCTGGCACATAGACACAAACCTTCTGACCTCAAAAATTGGCTGCACTTGATATCCCACTGACGATCTGTTCTTTCTCCTGCTTTCTTTTTCTTGTCCTTTTCTTTCCCCAAGACAAATGTTTTACAGTAGTTTCATGCAAAATATGCATGATATAACTCTCCACTATTTTATTCCACCACCTCTCTCATTTATGATCATCTTCTTGTATATTAGCAGGACAAAACCCACCCAATACATAGCAAGACATTGTGGCTCGATTTTCATGCAGGTTGAGTTGGCCTCCAGAGAAATTTCTAGGACAAGGCCAGCATTTGTATCTGCATCAGTGAACAAAATGACTCAAACTACGCTAGGACATGCTTTTAACTCCAGTCAGCCAGCTGGATAAATAAGACGGAATAAAGAATAGTAGCTGCTCATCTGGGAGTTTTATGTTAATAGCATTAATTACATCTACAATTCTGTATGTCCTTTGCATCTTACCAGGCTCTGGGATGATTAGCTGTGCACTGGCCTGTGCGTTTCCAGCTTCATTTTCAGCTACACACTGATAAAAACCTTCATCTGACTTTACCAAGCCCAGAATCCGTAAGTTGCTGCCACCCTAGAGAGACGGTAAAAGAAAAAAAAAAAAAAAAAAGAGAAAGGAATTGAAGAGAATTAATTACAAAAACACCATCCAAAATGAATGTGGATTACGAAATCCTTCCAGAACAGCTATTCTCTGAAACAAGCTACTCTGTATGTAATCCCAGCTCCAGCTCAAATAACCCTGGTCCTTAGAGGGCTGTAACCATAAGCACTTCCATTTGGAATCTCTTGACACTTTGTGGTCTTTGCACATTGTTTGATGGCTCCTGTGGCCCAAGGGTGAATTGGTTTTGTTGCAGAGTCCATCCGACATCCTTCTCAAGACTTAAGCTCCAAATTACAGCCAGCACTCGAGTAGTGCTCTGAATTTTGTCTTGGCCCTTTGCTGCAGGGAAGATTTAAAAGAACTTTCAACTCTGCATCTTTGAACAAATACCGCTCTGAAGGTCAAACGCTCCTTACGGCTCGAGGCCCGAAGATCCTCAAGAAAAGGTCACTCTATGCCTACTTCATTTGAAACAGATTTAACTTTTAACTTCTGTTAGCACACACAGAAACTGATTATGTTGGGTAAAATATCTCAAGCAAAGGGATGCTCTGGCTGAAATGTACCTTCTGTTAACTATTAAATGACACCACCTCCACCACGCAACGGTAACATCAATAGAGCTGCCTGGTCAGCTTCTAGCAGCTTTCTTCTAAGCCATGAACTATAAAAAAGCTTGAATTTACTATTGTAAGCAAATTCAAGTCAGTCAATCCTGTACGAAAACCACACTGGAAAGAACCTTCCTTTTTGTCATAGATAATTAAAAGACATCAAAACAATCAACATTATTCATTACAACACAAAAAATAAGAAAGTGCTGAACCAAGTCACAGCTCTGATTCAGCCACACCTGATGGTCTGTGGGCACCTTCACAGTTTTCAGTGGTGGCCCCCAATGTCTCAGCTCACTTACAGGTGATACTGCTTTCAGGAGAGGCCAGCTAGATCAGCCTTTTCAGAAAATGCAGTATGGATTCTTAGATCATGTAACAGCAACATTTAAAATGAAAGAGATTGGATTCCTGGACGGGGATGTTACTTTGGGAAGAGCGCACAACTCTTCCCTTTGAAAAGCTGTAATTATGTTAAATGTATCCTCCGAAGTAACAAGTGATAAGACAGGAGAAAATGGCCTCCAGGGGAAGTTTAGATTGGATACTAGGAAAAATTTCTTTATCAAAGGAGCGGTGAAACACTGGAAGGGGCTTCCCAGGGCAGTGGTGGAGTGTCCATTCCTGGAGGGGTTCAAAAACTGTGTAGAAGTGGCACTTGAGGACATGGTTTAGCAGGCTCGGTGGGGTTGGGCTGGTGGTTGGACTAGTTGATCTCAGAGGACTTTTCCAACCTTGATGATTTCACGATTCAAATGACCCACAACATTTTTTAATAGTCTGAGCCTGACTACAATAATTTCTTGGAGATCTATTATTTATGTAAGGACAATGGTAAGTTAGGGAAGTCGTTATCATTTGGCAAAAAATATTATTAATGGCAACTCAGAGCGTGACCTGATACTGGTCCCTCTCCATGAAAAGGCCATGTTCAGCCCTCACTAAAACTGGGAAACAATGTCAGTGTACTTGGCCTTGTGGTGATAGGTAGAGGAGGAATGGCTTTAAATTGGAAAGGGGAAGATTTAGATTAGACATTAGGAAGAAGTTCTTCACAATGAGGGCGGTGAGGCCCTGCCATATGTAGCCCAGGGAAGTCATGGGCAACCCCATTCTTAGATGTGCTCAAGGACAGGTTGGATGGGACTTTGAGTGACTTGATCCCATGAAAGGTGAGCCTGTCCATGGTAGGGGGGCTGGAACTCGATGATATTTAAGGTCCCTTCCATGATTCTGTGATGCTATGATTTTCACCTAAAATATCTCTATGCAATGGGTTTTACTGGTACAAGGATGCAACAGAGCTTCTGCTTTGTTCGAGTAGACCAGTAGGTTTTTGAAGGCAATAGTTGGATCAAATATGAGAATACATGTCATAACTTAGTAAAACCCCACAACTTAGGAAGTCAAAGCCAGATAATTACCACTATCTGAAAATAGTCGCTTGGAATGACCACTTCTCCATTCTTGATCCACTCCACTGTAGGCACAGGCTTACCAGACACGGAGCATTCAAACTCGATATCCATGCTCTCATAAGCATAGAGATTCGAAGGGCGAATTAAAAACCACGGTGGAACTGCAAAAAGACAGAGGAAAAAAAGTTAAAGTGGCAATGAGAGGATACAAATTAAAGCTTAGCAAGTAAATCATTTCAATAAGCCTAAAGAGTATTAGACAAAATAGAAAACACCTCTGTAATTCAAATTATTCCTTTTCACCCTGAGCCTATTAAAAATGAAATACTAAGGAAAGCATTTATTCTAGACACTTAAACAGTTGATGTTAACTTTTTTTTTCTTTTGCCCAAAGAAAGAATTAAAACCTCAATTTGGAAGACATGTAAGTTTTATGTATAACAAAATAGACATACAATTGTCTCATAGTGAGTACAGGGGTAATAAAACCTCATTCATTTCAAAGGATCAGATGCCAACTGCATGCATAACAAGGACCTACAAGTCAACATATGGACAGGCACATATGGGTACAAGGCAAGAAAGACAAATTGACCGACTAATGATGCAAAATAGAAGTATTTAGAGTGGAGACATTTTCATACACCCAGGAAGGACTTTTTGACTGGGTTATTAGAAGATGAGGAGATAATCAATAACCAGGAAAGCTGTCCCTAGTGATTGGAAGAATAAAAAGGTTGAATTATCTTTGTTGAAAAAGAATTCTTATTAAGCTAGCAATTATCTGTTGCCTTGTATTACTCTAATGTATTCACAGTTTTTCAGTACGCTATACGATATGCTAATTTAATTTAATTTCATCATTATTGTAATACTAGGACGAAGGAAATTAGCAATTTGAAGAAAACTGTTAATAGCATCATATTTCTAATGAGGATCCTCCTCCCTCTCCTCTAGCACTGTACTGAAAAACACACAGAACTCAGCAGCCCACGTACATTTTTGTTGGTCTTTATAACAGAACGACTCTGTTTTGAATACACACAGTTGCCACGATGGATTAATTTCTAAGTACCATCCAAGGCTTATCATTTCAGACAGACAATCCAACTGCATTCCTTGAGCCATCATTCCCAGTGTCCGATTATAATATTTATAAAGCCATATCATTAAACAAAAAGCCTTTAGAAAGATCATAAAATGAATTGAACAGAAATGAGAAATAGTGGAGCGGATTGGAATTGGATGGGCTTTGATGTCCCTTCCAATGCAAACCATTCTATGATTCCACATTCCTTCTCCCCTTAAGAGCAAGTCAAAATTTGATATTAAACTTCCCATTTACTATACGGCGTCATGCTTTCTAGTTTTCAAATTTTCTCTGCAACCAAAAAATTAATTTCTCAGTGTTTTTTCTGTTTTTTTTGTTTTTTTTTTGGTTCCTATTGTCCTTGTACAGATTGTTATTCCAGCCTTCAGATCATCTCCATGGCTCCTCTGGGCATGCTCCAATAGATCCATGTCCTTCCTGTGCTGAGGACTCCAGAACTGGACACAGGGCTCCAGTTGGGGGTCTCACCAGAGCAGAGGAGCAGAATACCTGCCTTGCCCTGCTGGTCTTGCTGTTTTGGATGTAGCCCAGGATGTGGTTGGACACTAAGAGGCCAAGGCCAAGCTACCAGTGAAAGAACAAAGGTATCCCCTCACTTTCTGTTGTCCAGTTAGAGTGATTTAGACCAGTCTCTGTTACAGATTACTCAATATACTACTGATAGTATCCTTTTTTTTTTACCTAATTTTCAAAAGAATCATGAAATCGTAGAATGGTTTGTGTTGGAAGCCACCTTAAAGATCATCCGGTTCCAACCCTCCTGCCATGGGCAGGGTCAACTCCCACTGCATCACGTTGATCAAAATCTCATCCAATCTGGCATCAAACAATTCCAGGGAAGGGGGAAAAGAAAAAATTTCCAACTTTGGCAATAAATGAAGGCAGAGTCCTGGATATCCTCACTTCCTCAACCATAAACCACCAGTTTATCCTGAGTGCTCTGCAGATTTGTGTGCTGAATGAGGTGTATATGGCATAAAAACTGTATAATGCATAAAACCAAGCAGATCAAAGTAAGACTGCAAACTTTTTATGTCAGCTTTTTTTTGATTTTAGCAATTGTTTCTGCTTTTGGGCTAAATTACTTACATTTAAATAAGCATCTGCCCTGGCACCCACCAGCACTGTTCCAATGCCCCGTCTTCTCCTCCTAGAGTAATCTCGTTTACTGTATATTTAATAATTTATGATGTCTACAATCTTCCAATCCAGTACAGATCAATCCCAGTGCATGCAAATTAAAACTGATGAGGTGTCCTGATTAACTTAGCTGCCTGATTTCCCATTGAAAAGGCTCAGATGGATATGTGTGTATCTATCAGAAACAATCCAGGCTGGTCTATTCTTGCTCTGTGGCCACACAGGCACTAGATCTGTCACTGTGAGGGTAGGGAGGCCCTGGCACAGGTTTCCCAGAGAAGCTGTGACTGTTCCATCCCTGGAGGTGTCCAAGGCCAGGTTGGATGTGGTTTTGAGCAGCCTTGCCTAGCAGGAGGTATCCCTGCCCATGGCAGGGATGTTGGAACTGGATGATCTCTGAGCTCCCTTCCAACTCAATGCATTCCATCATTCTATGGATCAGGGTTTCTAGACCACACAGACACAAATTTTGTAGATGATTATCCAATAAAACATCATTCATAAAATGACACTGGTAACTAGGATGCTGACCAAGAGGTTTTTAAATAGCAGTAATGCTTATACTAGAGACAAAGAGTAATATACAGTTTTGTGGCAGAGTTATAAAGAATCAACATGAAGTATGGATCAAGGAAAAAGAAACAAGTTATTCAGATTAGAAAAGCCTGAAGACAAAAAATCGAATCATAGAATGTCCTGAGTTGGAAGGAACTGACAAGGATCATTGAGTCTAATTCCTGTCCCTGCACAGGACAACCCCAACATTCACTCAGCGTGTCTGAGGACATTGGCCAGACACTTCTGCAACATTGTCAGGCTTTGCACCATGACCACTCTCTGGGGTAAGAAGCTTTTCCTGATGTCCAACCTAATCCTCCCCTGGCAGACCTTCCTGTCATTTCCCATGATTCTGTCGTTGGAGACAGGAGAGCAGAGCTCAGCGCCTGCTCCTCTTCCTCCCCTTGTGAAGAAGCTGCAGACTGTGATGAGGTCTCCTCTCAGTCTCTTCTTCTTCAGGCTGACGAGACCAAGTGTCTTCAGCTGTTCCTCATATGGCTTCCCCTCTAAACCCTTCAGTATCTTTGTGGTCTCCTCTGGACCCTCACCAGCAGCTTTACATCCTTTTTATCCTGTGTTGCCCAGAACTGCCCCCAGTGCTCAAGGTGGGGCTGCACCAGCGCGGAGAAGAGCAGGACAATCCCCTCCCTCACCCGGCTGGCGATGCTGTGCTGGATCTCCCCCAGGATATGGTTGCCCTCTTGGCTACAAGGGCACTGCTGGCTCATGGTCAACTTGCTGTCAACAAGGGCCCCCACATTCATCTCCACAGGGCTGGTCTCCAGCCTCTCAGTCCCCAGTTTGGATCGACATCCAGGGTTGCTGCAGCCCAGGTACAAAACACAGTGTAACTCCTTGTTAAACTTCATCATCCCCCCCTGCACTAGACTCCTAGTATAATGTATTCAATGAACTCACATAAACACACCAGTATCCACGTAGTTAATAAACCATACAAAGTCTCAGAGCTGTGATGAAATCATGAAGTATTCAATCTTCATTATTGTGCTTTATTGCAATGTCACCAGAAGCCTGCAATTAATTTATAGAAATGTAGTTCACGGGTTCCCGCCAGTTATTCTTTGTGATCCACCCACTCCAGGACCCTGACCCTGCTTACCAGTAACTTTTCACTCCCTCTGCCACAGCTGTTGCCCCTCTCCACCTATTTCTCTCCGTTTTTACATCATAGAATGATTTTGGTTGGAAAGCATCTCAAAGCCCATCCAGTTCCACCCCCTTCGCCATTGGCAGGAACACCTCCTACTGGACCAGGTTGCTCAAAGCCCCATCCAACCCGGTCTTGAACACCTCCAGGGATGGGGCATTCAAACTGCTGGTGTTCGTCTAGACTGCTAGAAATCTTGGTGATCTCCTTTTTATTTATGACTGATTGTTAAGTGTCAAACCTTGGTGTTGAGTTTGATACAAACCCGATGTATTTAACAACGCTAATGTGCTCACCAATATCATTCCTACACTGAGTAGGGGTGTTCTGTGTTTTTCCTAAGGACACCACTGAAGTCAGTAATCTGCATAACCACTTTGGTGAAAAGTGTCTTTACTGAGACAGTGGTGAAGCATTGGAAGAGGCTGCTCAGCGAAGTAGTGGAGTCCCCATCCCTGGAGATGTTCAGAAACTGTGTAGAAGTAGCGCTTTGGGACATGTTTTAGTGGGCACAGGGCGATGTACTTATGGTTGGACTGGATGAGTTTAGCAGTCTTTTCCAACCTTAATGATTCTGTGATTCTAAAACCATGCAATATTGAACACAGGTACGATTCTGCAAATAAAGACAATGTTCCACCCTAAAGCAGGCAGATGGAACACATTTAGATTGAAAGTATGCATGTGTATATATATAAAGTGTCAAGCACTATAAATATACACTCCATAAATATTTTATCGATCAATAACTGTCAGGCACTGCCATATTTGCTCTCTATGTGTTTTTGCTCAGTACTGAATATTTTAAAGGCATGCATATGTGAAGAAGGTTGGTGAGGTGAGTTGCAAAGGAAAAAAAACACACGCTGTTTTCATGTTCCTTCTAATTATATTGTGGCAAAATAAAAGTGGCTTGTACCAACTGCACAATGTTTTCCCACAAAATCTATTTCACAGAAATATATTTTTTTTTATTATTCAGAAAATTTATGAGAATTGTTGGAAAGTGGGAGCTTGGTGAGATTTGGAGGTTGGAGGGGGCTCTGAGTAACCTGATCTGTTTGAACACATCCCTGCTTCTTCAGGGGGATTGGACTGGATGACCTGTAAATGTCCCTTCCAACCCAAACCATTCTGTGAGTCTACAACTTTTGCAGTACAACCTGGCTCTGCAAGATGCTTTTATTGTGCTTTGTCCTGGTTCTGGCCTTAAAATTCTGTCTTCAGAAAGAATTAACTTAAAATAACATCTCAGCATGGCTGCTCTTATCCCATACCAGGATGAAAATTCTTCTCTAAATGCTTGTTTTCATTATTTCTTGTCAACCTAATCCGTACCAAATTGCCCCAGTCACAGAAAAATGATATTTCCTGCTAGACACTGTAGCAAAAAAGGGAGGAAAACCCCTAAAAGGTTAATAAAGTTTTATAGAGGAAGAAGCCCATGAGATTTTGGGTTTATGACAAGGAATTAGGACAGATGTCAGTGTGCAACACCGCTCAGGATGTTTTTTCATAGATTCATAGAACACTTTGGGTTGGAAAGGATGTTTACAGGTCATCTAGTTCAACCCCACCCCACTGCAGGAGCAGAGACACCTTCAGCTGTATCAGGTTGTTGAGAGCCTCATCCAACCTGACCTTGAATGTTTCCAGGGATGGGAAATATATTTCTAAGGATGGGGCATTTTTGGTTGTTTGAATGTTGTAACTTGAATGAAACACAAGATAGGAGACACTTTCAGGCTAAACAGTTCTGTATAAAAGTGTGCACAAAAGTTTAAAGCTCTCATACTACAGTAAACACACTTGGTGAGTGCTTAGTCAATGAAGTTGACCCCCAAGACAGCACAGCCATACATGGTACCGCAGGAGATCTCTTTTCTCTGGTGACCAGTCACAGAATCATAGAATCACTAACATTGGAAAAGACTTCTAAGATCGAGTCCAAACATCAGCCCAACCCCACCGTGTCTATTAAACCATGTCCCAAATTGCCACACCTACATGGTTTTTAAACCTTTCCAGGGATGGCGAATCCACCACTACCCTGGGCGGCGCCTTCCAGCGCTTCACCACTCTTTCAGTGAAGAAAGCTTTCCTAATATCCAATCTATATTTTTTCTGGCACAAGTTGAGGCCAGCTTTGTCTCGTTCTCTCACTTATTATTTGGCTGAAGACAGGACATGAGGGAACGGCAGGAAGATGAGTCAATGGAGGGTTATGTTGCACAATAGGGGAAGACTCTTCACCCAGAGGATGGTGTGTAGCCCTAGGGAAGCAGTCACAGGGTGAAGACTGACAATATTCCAGAAGCTTTTGGACAATACCCTCAGAGACACGGTGTGAATGTTGGGGGTGTCTCGTGCAGGGACAAGGGTCGGACTCAATGACCCTTGCGGGTCTTTTCCTACTCAGGACATTCTATGATTCTATGATTCAGAAAGCAATAATTGACCCACATGCGAGCAGGTTCCAGGCACCTCTGGGAGAGGAGGAACACTTTGTTGCCCAGAGTGCAAGAAAAATAGCAAATTTGAAAAGGAAATTTAATATGTATGCTCTAGTACAGATCAAACTACAGCCCTGACCTTCACTTGCCCAAAGGTTCCTTGGATGAAGAATATGCTCTGATCTGCCCTGTTTGCATAATTATGATCTTAGAATCTTTAAGGTTGGAAAAGACCTCTAAGCTCATCAAGTGTAACCATCAAAACAACACATCGTGCCTTTTAAACCTTGCCCTGAAGTGCCACATCTACATGATTCTTTCAGGGCAGAACTGAAGCGTGGTCTTCTAAGCAATTCCTGGAGATTGTGTGGGAACTCTGCGTTGCTGCAGAAAGGAGGTGTGGGTCTGAGTCTAATGTGTTAAACAGCAGCTTCAGTCAAACGGGCTTTTCCCTTTAAAGAACCACAGCAGGCTGCATTTATTACTGAAAATGTCAAAGATTTGTTGTAATGAGGCTGTACCAGAGTCTTGGGGACTAATCGAACACTTGCCTGCAGAAACAGCTGGTTTAGAGAGTGGTGTGTTGGGGTGACCTCCTTATTTCTAGAAATACCTTTTTGCAGGATGACAGCTGATCTTGCGACAAGAGGAAACAATTTTAACTCCAAGAAATGTCAGCATTTCCTAATGCAAAGTGTCTTCTCTTTGCATGTTTGAATAAAGAATGTGTTTCTACTGACCCAAGAAAGATAACTGCTGTCAGCAAGTGCCCAATCCTGTCAGCCTTCTCAATGAGAAGACTTCCAAATGCATGTACTTAAAGGGTGGCTTTGTCACCTCAGAGATTCAAATCCTTTTTTTTTTTTTTTTAAGGAAAAAAACCCTTCTACTTTTCACTTCTAACTTGCACAGCCTGTGAATTTAAAATAAAATTACATCAAGGGAATGTACCAGGTTGTGATTGCCTTAAGGGGAGTCTGCACAATCTAACTGAAAGGGAAAGGAAATCCTCCAGACCTGAAAACAACAGGTGAATTGTGTTTTGATATGAGCATATTCATATACATATCTATGGGTAAATGAGCTTGGCAATTCCAAGCACAATTACAGGTGGGGTAGAAAATGAATTGAGAGCAGCCTTGAGGAGAAGGACTTGGGGTGTTGGTGGAGGAGAAGCTCAGCATGAGCCGGCAACATGCACTCACAGCCCAGAAAGCCAACAGTGTCCAGGGCTGCATCCAAAGAAGTGAGACCAGCAGGGAGAGGAGGGGGCCTCTGCCCCTGTGCTCTGGTGAGACCCCACCTGGAGAATTGTGTCCAGTTCTGGAGTCCTCAGCACAGGAAGGACATGGATCTGTAGGGGTAGTTCCAGCAGAGACCACAAAGATGATCCAAGGGCTGGAGCACTTCCCATATGAGGACAGGCTGAGAGTGCTGGGGTTGCTCAGTCTGGAGAGAAGACGACTCTAAGGAAACCTTAAAGCAGCCTTCCAGTACTGAAAGGGACTCAAGGAAAGCTGGGAGGGGCTCTTGATCAGGGAGTGCAAGGACAGGATGAGGGGCAACACTTATGAGCTGAAAGAGAGGAGATGGAGATGAGATATCAGGGAGAAATGATTTCCTGAGAGGGTGGGGAGGTCCAGGTTGCCCAGAGAAGCTACGGCTGCCCCACAACTCCCGCAGCTAGAGCAGGGCTTTTATAGTCAAAGCTTTCTCACCTGAGACACACATCCCACTTTGTACTGAACGTATTAGACACATATTTAAATTAGCATGAATCTCCAGTTCAGCAGTTCATTAAAATGATAGAATCATAGAACACTTTGGGTTGGAAAGTACCTTAAAGATCACCTAGTTCCAACACCCCCTGGATTAGACTGGTAAAAGCCCAATCCAACCTGGTCTTGAACACTTCCATGGAAGGAGCAGGCGGAGAGAGTTAGGCTTGTTCAGCCTGGAGAAGAGAAGGCTCTGAGGAGACCTTAAAGCAGCCTCCCAGTACTGAAAGGGTCTCCAGGAAAGCTGAGGAGGGGCTTTTTACAAGGGCTTGTAGTGAGAGAAGAAAGGGAAATGGCAAGGGGGAGGTTTAGATTAGACATGAGGAAGAAAGTCTTCACTATGAGGGTGTTGAGGCCCTGGCACAGGTTGCCCAGGGAAGTCTTGGCTGCCCCATCTCTGGAGCTGTTCAAGACCAGACTGGTGGAGGCTTTAAGCACCTTGATCCAGAGAAAGTTGTCTCTGCCCATGGCAGAGGGTTGGAGTTGGATGGGCTTTAAGTTCACTTTCAAGTCAAAACATTCCATGATTTCATGAATTGCTCACATTTGTGTATGGAGTTGAAAGGTAGGACTGTTAACTAATCAAAAATAAAGCTCCACCAGGGGAGGTTTAGATTGGATATTAGGAAAAATTTCTTCACCAAAAGAGTCGTGAAACATTCAAGAGACTTCCCAGGGCAGTGGTGGAGTCTCTGTCCCCCGAGGGTTCAAAAAGTGTGTAAATGTGGCACTTGGGGATACAGTTTAGCAGACACAGTGGTGTTGGGCTCGTGGTTGGACTCAATGATGTTAGAGGTCTTTTCCAGCCTTAATGATTCTTTGATTCTATGGTTTTATATGCGAAGAGCTGAAAGACTTGATTGTATCTAAGGAAATAAGTACTTTCTCCCACATTTCTAGGAGCCAGTTCCTCAGGCCAGTGCAAACCACCAAAAGGTGACAACCTTTATGTAAGTAAAAGCCATTATTGCCTCTGTATTGATTTAAAGTGAAGCTATCTCACCAAAACTCAAAAGGCACAAGATAACTTGTGAAGCTTCCATCAGGGCCAAAGCAGTAGTAAAGGAAGTTCCACTGCAGACCATACCTCAATATAGAATCATAGAAGCATAGAATGATCTGGCTTGGAAGGGACCTTAAAGAACATCCCATTCCAACCCCTCTGGACATTTCCTCCTAATGTGTACACTAGATCTTTCCCCTTCCCATTTAAAGCTGTTTCCCCTTGTCCTGTCACTACTTAGTCCCTCCCCAGTTTTCCTGTAGCCTCCTTCATCTGCTGTAATACCTCTATAAGTTCTCCCTGGAGCTTTCTCTTCTCCAGGCTGAACAACCCCAACTCTCTCAGCCTGTCCTGATAGCAGAGGTGCTCCAGCCCTCAGACCATCTTTGTAGCCCTCCCCTGGACCCGTTCCAACAGTTCCATATCCTTCTTCTATGCGGATTCCAGAACTGGATGCAATACTCTGGGTGGGGGTCTCACGAGAACAGAATAGATGTGGAGAACCTTCCTCATAGAAATTTGCCACTATGTGTCATTTCCCTAAAAATTCTTTCGAAACACTTGCCAAGGGCATAATCTGCATCTCATCATAAAAAAAAACACCCCCCTAAGGTTTTAGGGGGGAAGCTTGCGTTGCCAGGTGGCTCATAATAACTCCCACTTTATTGTCCTCTTGGTAGCCAGGCCCTAATAAGTTCAGCAAGGCTGGTAATGATTCTGTGAAATTGCTGGGAACTCCATCTGGCTGCTGCTGGGCTACTGCAGTGTCAGCATCTAAGGAGGAGATGGAGCAGCTCTGAGTGCTCAGCCTCACAGATAAAGCTCATACAGTTAAAGAACATTGAAATGGAAAGCAAGTTTCAGCTTCAAACAGTTCCCCCTCGTCCTATCCCTGCTCTCACTGATCAAGAGCCCCTTCCCCAGATTTCCTGTAGCCCTTTCCAGCACTGGGAGCTGCTCTAACACCTTGAAAAATTCCTTGTAGCCCCACAGCATATTGTCACACAGGAAAAGAAGTGAGATGAAAAAGGGGAGATCGAGACGAGATCTTAGGAAGAGATGTTTGCCTGAGAAGGTGGAGAGGCCCTGGCTCAGGTTGCCAAGAGAAGTTGTGATTGCCCCATCCCTGGAGGTCTTCAGTGCTAGGCTGGATGGTGCTTTGAGCACCTGCCCATGGTGAGGGGGTAGAAATAAGTGATATGTAAGGCCCTTTCCAACACACACTATTCTGTAATTCTACTATGTTCTATTATTTTATGAAAAATAGTATTAAAAATATATTTATGGAGATAGGTCAACTCCACATGCAAGTTTCCCACAATCTGTTTTTCCCTTTCATGTTATTTACTCCAAATTTAGCTAACTGTCACTATCACAGTAGCCTTCGGAAAGCCTGCTCTGTGATGCATGTGTTCCTATTATACAGGGGCTGACAGCAATAACGTTAATGCATCTAAAGTTGAAGTTTGACCCAATATGCAATTATGAAATGCTCATTTGTTCCTGGGGCAGATGGTATGTGGTCAATAACTGTTGTCTGTACTATAAGTCATAAAGGCAGCAATAAAATAAAATCTTTAGGTAGTTATAAATTGACAGATATCTGTGACCTTAGTTTCCTCTTCCCGGGCTGTCCATTATCGGTGCATTATATAAAAGGAACATTTATTAGCATCCTGCTTCCGTGGGCTCCAGCCAGGCACACCCATTCAGGGTCAACATTTTTTACCCATTCCAAGGGGCAAGGGTGGTTTATTTCTTCTTTATGTAGTTTTTAACTCGGTGGTCATACATGAAAAAATATTTTAACAGGGAGAAGTCCTCTTTCCATGCCTAACTTCTCTAGCAACAAGGAGGAACCTTGTTTGAAAATTATTTGAGGGCACGAGCACCTCCCATACGAGGACAGGATGAAAGAGTTGGGGTTGTTCAGCCTCGAGAAGAGAATGCTCCAAGGTCACCTTCAAGCAACTTTCGTTTTTTGTGCAACAGGAAAGCTGTGGACAGACTTTAATCATAGAAACATAGAATGCCCTGAGTTGGAGGGACACACGAGAATCATAGAGTCCAACTCCTGTCCCCGCACAGCACAACCCCAACGTTCGCACCGTGTGTCTGAGGGTGTTGACCAAGTTCTTCTGGAATATTGTCCGACTTGGTGTTGTGACTGCTTCCCTGAGGAGCTGTCCCAGTGCTCCACCACCCTCTGCGGGAAGAACCTTTACCTAGTGTCCAACTTAAGCCTCCCGTGGCCCATCTTCCTGCCATTTCCTCAGCTCCTGACAATGACTTTTAAGCAAGCCCTGTTGTGACAGGATAAAGAGTAATAGTTTTAAACCAAGGGAAGGGAGACTTAGACTGGATGTAAGGAAGAAGATAAAAGAGGTTGGACTAGATGACCTTCCAACCCAAAGCATTCTATATTCTAAGAATTTTTTTACAGTGAAGATCATGAGGCACAGGCACAGGTTGCCCAAAGGGGTATTGGAGGTCCCATCCCTGGGACCATTCAAGATCTGGTTGGACGGGACTCTAAACAACCTGATCCAGTTGAAGATATCACTCCTGTTGTAGTTGGACTGGGTGTCCTGCATGGCCCCATGTATGATTCTATGATGATTCTATGATTCTATGTCTTGTAGAATTGCTTGGTTCGAAAAGACTCTTGAGATCATTGAGTCCAACCGCACCTGTCCGCAACTAAACCAGATCCCTGAGAAACTCCATCTTTTAAATGCCCCTATGGATGGTGAACCAAACACCCCCTTGGGCAGCCTCTGCCAGTGCCTGACCACCCTTTTAGTAAAATATTTTTCTTAATGTCTAGTCTGAACCTCCCTGGTGCAACTTGAAGTCATTTCCTCTCGTCCTATCACCTGTCACTTGCAAGAAGATACCAGCACCCACCACACTATAACCTCTTTTCGAGCAGTGGTAAACAGTGATGAGGTCCCCTCAGCTTCCTCTTCTCTAAGTTAAAAACCCCAGTTCCCTCAGCTACTCCTTGTAGAACTTGTTCTCCAGCACCTTCACCAGCTTCACTGCCTTCTCTGGATGTTCTCCATCCACTCAAAGTCCTTCTTGAATTGAGGGGACCAAAAGTGACCCCAGGATTTGAGGTCCCTGACCTGGTCCTGCTGGCCATGATTTTTCTGATACAATCCAAGATGTCATTGGCCTTTTCAGCCACCTGGACCACTGCTGGCTCATATTCAGCTGGCTGTCAACCAGCACCCCCAGGTCCTTCTCTGCCAGACAGATTTCACTGAATTCCTCCACAATATTGTGGTTAAAATAGTATTTCAGTATTATAATTCATTTGAAAGCTTCTGCTCCTGATTTGTTTATTATAAAAAATCTATAATGGAGTTCAGTTTAATCCTGAATATTGCATCCTGTGGTCTTATTTATTCCTCTACCTAGAGGTGGTCTACAAGTAAGCTGGAGAGAAAGGCTCTTGATCAGGGAGCGCAGGAACAGGACAAGGGGGAATGATTTTAAGCTAAAAGAGGAAAGATTGAGATGAAATTTTCATAAGAAAAGTTTTCCTGCGTGGGTGTGGAGGCCCTGGCACAGGCTGCCCAGGGAAGTGGTGGCTGCCCCACCCTTGGAGGTGTTCAAGGTCAGGTTGGATTGGGCTTTGAACTCCTTGATCCAGTGGCACGTGTCCCTGCCAGTGGCAGGGGGCTGGAACTGGATGGGTTTTAACCCTTCCATCCCAGACCATTTTATGATTCTGTGATTCTTGGAAGAAGTTGTTTGGGTTTTTTTTTCTCTTTCCCTTCATGAGAACATCAAGATGCAATGGCTCTGAGTTAACTCAAGAATGACAGAATCATAGATTTGCTTGGATGGAAAAGTCCTTTGAGATCATAGAGTCCAACTGTACCTGTCCAGTAATAAACCAGATCCCTGAACACTTCATCTACCCATCTTTTTAAAAACCTCCATGGATGATGACTCCACCAGCTCTCTGGGCAGCTTCTTCCAGTGCCTGATAAGCCATTTGGTGAAGAAATGTTTCCTGATGTCTAATCTAAACCTCCCCTCATGCAACTTGAGTTGAGAAAAGTACTTACACACCCCAGCCTTCATCTTGTCAAAAAAAAAGAAAGAAACAAGAATGTACAAATATTCTACAACCTTCCTACTGAGCATCTTTGCAAGAGGCAGAATTTCACGCTTCCACATCCTGCTTGCAAAAAGTATTTGGGGTTAGACAGAAAAGTAACTGTCTGCCTTGGAAGCCACAGGATTTCTGTCCTGTTCCTCATGGTGCATTAAGGACCGGGAAAGGATCTTTTCCAATGCTCTTTGCCAAGATTTGAACTCACACCAGCCTGCACCATGCTATCAGGCTTGATAATTGCAACTATAATGCATTTCATTTTGGGATCTCAAAGCAATTTGTAGGCATTAAATAATTCACAAGCATTTTACAGATAGATACACACACATAGAGTAAATGACTTGCTCAAGGTCATGTAACGTATCAGTGACAGATAATTAAAAACTAGTGTAATTAATAGATGTCCCTGTGAGACTTCTGTATATTTAAGACTCCCTTTCCTCTCTAGATGGAAAAGAAAGTCGCCTCTTCCCTGTGCATCATTCCCAGGTTTACTTCTGGACTGAAAATCACTTTCAGGGTCTGCACTGCACCGAGTGCGGTTGCACCAGCTGGAGGTCACCATCAGTGGAGCAGGAGCCTGGTCTCTGTGCAAGTCCCATTTTAGGCAGTGAAGACGATCTCTCGCTTACATGTGAGTCAGTTAATGAGCCAACACCATCCTTCTCCATACAGTTCTCCTCCTCCCCCAGCACTCCTCATTAAGGTTAAAAGCAATCTCAGTAACCTCATCAAAAAGAAAACTGGAGAGGCTGAAAACAGATGAAAACACAGTAGAAGTGAGGGGGATGCTGTATGCATTTATTACCCTCTCTGTAGTAGTTCCGGTCCCTGACAAAGGGTTTTTTTTGCTGTTATTCATGGTTTCATCCCTTTTTCACTCTTGCAATGCAGTGTTGGTGTGGAGGGACATTCGTGGCTTTCCCTGCAGGGAGGGATCAGGACCAGACAAAATGTGGTGGTGCAGCCAAGGACAAGGCACTGCCACAGACCTCCTGTCATTAACCTCCATTTCTTGTCAGTGTTTCCTCAGTTTTCCCTGATATCTCAGGGCTGCAGAGCCCATGACAACTCTCTGGGGAATCAGAAACATAGGGTCGTTAAAATTGGAAAAGACCTCTATGATCATCCAGTCCAACCATCAACACAACACCAACACGGTCAACAAATCATTCACTGAAGTACCTTGCCTACACTTTTTTTTTTGAACCCATCCAGGGATGGTGGTTCCACCACTGACCTGGGAAGCCTCTTCCAATGCTTCACCACCCTTTCTGTAAAGGCATTTTTCCTAACATCCATTCTTAAACCTCGCCCGCCATAACTTGTGGCCAGTTCCTCTTGTCCTATCACTTGGTACTTTGGAGAAGAGACCAACACCCTCCTCACTATAATTTCCTTTCAGAGAGTGTTAGAGAGCAACTAGATCTTCCCTCAGCCTTCTCTTCTCCAGGTCGAACAAGATACTGAGCCACCCCAGCCCTCCAGTAAAGCACAAAGTGGCAACAGCATGCAGGGCATGATGCCAGAGCTCTCCTTGTCCTCACTGACCTGCCTCCTAATTCCAGTGCTTAGCCTTTGAGTAGGAGCCAATCGTAATCCTAGTAAGGGGAATAAGTAAGCCCTTTTCAAGCTGACAATAGGAGTGTGTTTTCCCCTCATCCCACAACACAATTAAGGAAGAAGGGGGAGCTGCAGCGTGGTGGGAGCCATGGCAGTCACTGCCAGGATATCCTGTTCTGAAGTCAAATGAACATAAACTTTACACCATCACTCAGTTTAGGTGTCAGGCCAAGAGTTGTATAGGTAGCTTTCTGTCTTTAAATAAAAAAAAAACCTTGTCTTTTAATCTTCCTTGTAGAGATAAGGCTGACAGCTAGCAAGTGCTGGGTCTTAATGAAAGCATCAAAAGCTTCATTTAACACAACAAATAAAAGCACATCTGAGGCAGATTTATTTTTCTTTATTTAGTTAAAAATTCTACGTGCCAACTCCATGCAAAAGTGTGAGCGACTCATACAGTCATGGAATGGTTTGGATTGGAAAGGACCTTAAAGCCCATCCAGTTCCAAGCCCCCTGCCATTGACAGGGGCACCTCTTACTGGATCAGGTTGCTCAAAGCCACATCCAACCTGGCCTTGAACACCTCCAGGGATGGGGCAGCCACCACTGCTCTGGGTAAACTGTGCCAAAACCTCACCACTTCCACAGGAAAATATTTCTCCCAAATATTGAACATAAATATCCCCTCTCTAAGCTTAAAAGGCAGAATATGGATTATGGAAAAGACTGAGGAATCTTTCTGTGCATCTGGCTCGACCCTCCCTCTCCACTGGTGGTTCTGGAACGCCATGACCTTTGTTCTCAGCACCAAAAGTGTGGATAGACGAAAGACACTCGAAGAAGCCCTTGCAGCTACAGGCACTCCATTACAACAACCCCCCTTCCGCTGTGGGTGAGGCAGTTGCATTTTGATCAAAGAGAAAGGAGTCAACAAGCTCTAATTCGATTAGCAGGCAGAAATGTCAAATGATTTTCAAGTAATTCAAGGTCACTGAGAATAAAAGTGACTGAGGTACACACATACTGTTCACCAAAATATGGATCAGACAGTTTTTATTTTAGGTACTAATTGCCTCCTCCAGGGAGCTAAAGCCTAACACTTTGTTTTAATTCAAAGAAAAGCCAGGACTAAAGAATCATAAAATCACAGAATGGTTTGGGTTGGAAGAGACCTTTATGATCATCCAGTCCCAACCCCCCTGTCATGGGCAGGGACACCTCTCATTACCCTAGGCTGCTCAAAGCCACATTCAACCTGACCTTGAAGACCTCCGGGGATGGGGCAGCCACAGCCTCCCTGGGTAACCTGTGCCAGGGCCTCAACCATCTGCACCATTGTGAAGAATTTCTTCCTAATGTCTAATCTAAATTTTTCCCTTTCCAGTTTAAAGCCATTCCCCATTGCCCTGTCGCTCCAGGCTCTTGTAAAAAGCCCCTGCCAGCTTTCCTGGAGCCCCTTTCAGTACTGGGAGGCTGCTCTAAGGGGTCCCTGTAGCCTTCTCTTCTCCAGGCTGAACAACACCAACTCTCCCAGCCTGTCCTCACGGCAGAAGTTCTCCAGCCCTTTGATCAGCTTTCTGGCCTCCTCTGGACCCGTTCCAACAGTTCCATGTCCTTCTTATGTTTCGAATTCCAGAACTGGACACAATAGACCAGGTAACTGTGGAGTAGAGAGGGAGAATCACCTCACCCTTCTTTTGATTCCACCCAGGACACGGTTAGCTTTCTGGGCTGTGAGTGCATGTTTTTGGGCTCATGTTGAGCTTCTCAATCAGCACGCCAAGTCCTTCCCTGCAGGGCTGCTCTCAATCACAATGCCCCCTCTACTGAAACCACGGACTGCTCTTGTATCACACTGTGCGATGAAATGGGGTGAAGAACCATTAAATCAAGGTTTGAAAAGACCTCTAAGATCATCAAGTACTTCCCATTCTGCAGCCAGTACCTTAAAATCCCCTTTCCCCAGATTTCCTGTGTGTGTGCAACTGCCAGATTACAGGAAAATAATGCAGGTTCCTTTGGCAAAGAAGGGAGAAGGTCAGGATGAAGCCAACATTATTTCTGCTGCCCAGTCCTGCACCCCAAATCTGGGGAAAACCACATCTGAGCTGGCACCAACCAAACCAATAGAAGATGATGCCCCTAGAAACACATTTACCCAGCTGAGAAAACTAAGAGTGAGGTCTTAGAGAACACCATACTTCAGTCAATTCCTCCCCAGGAAAAGACAATCAGTCTGGCCCTGGGTTGGGTCCGGTTCTGTTTAACACCTTTATCAATGATCTGGATGAAATGATTGAGTGCACCCTCAGTCAGTTTACAGATGACTCTAATCTGGGTGGAAATGTTGATCTGCTTGAGGATAGGTAGGTTCTACAGAATGATCTGAACAGGCTGGATCGATGGGCTGAGACCAGTGGGATAAGGTTCAACAAGGCCAGATCTTGCATTTGGGCCACAAAAACCCCATGCAATGTTCCAGGCTGGGGCGAAAAGTAGCTGGAAAGCTGGCTGGCAGAGAAGGACCTGGAGGTGCTGGTTGACAGCAGCTGAATATGAGCCAGCAGTGTAGCTAGGTGGCCAAAAAGACCATCAGAATCCTGCCTTGGATAAAAAATAGTGTGGTTGGTAGTACCAGGGAAGTGACTGTTCCCCTTTACTCTGTCGCACCTTCAAATCCTGGGTTCAGTTTTGGGGCCCTCACTCCAGGAAGGACATTGAGGGGTTGGAGTGTGTCCTGAAATAAGGGAATGGAGTTGGGGAAGGGTTTGAAGCCTGGGCATTACGGAAACACCCAAGGGACCTTGGGCTGTAGTCTGGAGAACAGGAGGATGAGAGGAGACATCATCGCTCTCTGCAGCTCCTTGAAAGGAGGTTGTGGTGAGGTGGATGTTGGTTTGTTTTCCCAAGTAACAAGGGATAGAACAAGAAGAAATGGCCTCAAGTTGCACCAGGGGAGGTTCAGATTGGATACCAGGAAAAATTCCTTCACTGAAAGAGTGACGAAGCATTGAAAGAGACTGCCCAGGGCAGTGGTGGAGTCACCATCCCTGGAGGTGTTTAATAAATGCGTAGGCATGGCACTTCAGTACATGGTTTAGTAGGCACTATGGAGTCACCACGCTTGGAGGCATTTAAAAAGATGGGTAGATGTGTTCTCATTCAGAAGTGGACAGATGCAGGTGGACTCAATGATCTCAAAGGTCTTTCTCAACGAAAAGATTCCATGGTTCTATAAAGAGACTAAAGGAACACGTACTCCGTGTCTGCACAACGTCCTTCAGCGCGCTGCTTCTGAATCTCAACACTAATACACCACAAACTACACAAATGGAGCTTGGATGGATCAAACGAGTTGAATTACTGTCAGCTGGTGTCACAGGAAGCTCAGTTACCTCTTCCAAGTGCCTTAACCTTTGATGCAGAAGTAATAATAGTTTAATTGCTATGACACATTTTGCCTGTACATATTAATGGGCTGGCAATGCCCAAGTGAATGAGATTGACACCTCACTGTCATTTTACCAATGGGAAAACGAGAACACATTGGATCAGACTTATCAGAAAGATACACTATGATGATCTACTCCAACCTAACATATAAATCAGAATAGGACTTCCTGGAATTAATCACTTCTTGAATTCTTGTGTGTATTTTAGGAAACTCATTCATTTTTTCCCAGTGATACAAAACACACCCTGGCCCTTGGTACATTGTTCTACCGATTAATTATTCTGATTTAAGAAAGGAGTATAATTTTACTTCTCATCTACCCTTGTCCTTTTTCAACAGCGGATGTTCTTCATATCTTTGTCAGGTAGACTGTAAGGCTCCATTATTCTATTTCTGTTCCAGCTACAGATCATGATCAAACCACTCCGTAACCTTCTCTGACAAATTAAATAAATAGAAGGGACTCTATCATTTTAAGCATCTTTTCCAATACTTTAAGCAATGTTGTGGTTCACCCTGGCTGTCTTTATCACTTCTTTCTATTCTTTCCTGAACAACTGGCCCAATCCTTAAGCAGAGCATTCCCCCGTGTCAGGTACAGAAGTGCTAAGATTACACAAAGGTACTATTTTCATAAACTTCCAAATCTCTCCAAAAGTTTTGGCTGCTGCATTGTGCTGGGTGTGATGTTCAGCTGCTCAATAACCTTGACCTTCAAGACTTTCCAGTCCATATTTTCCAGGAAAGCCTGCAGTCTGTACAACTGGCATCTTTAACCCAGAGCACACGTCCACACGCACAGCATTAACTTGTAAGGATGTCTCCTAATTACTCCAGATCATAGAAGCATAGAATGGTTTGGATTGGAAGGGATGATGATGGTTGTCTCGTCCAACATCCCTGCAGTGAGCAGGGACATCTTCAATAAGATCAGGTTGCTCAAAGCCCCATCCAATGTTTCCAAGGACGGGCATCTACCACCTCTATGGGAAACCTGTTTCAGAGTTTTACCACCCTCAGCATGAAAAATTTCTACTTAATATCTGGTCCAAACTACTCCTTTTTTAGTTTCAAACCACCACCCTTTGTCCCATTGCTACAGGCCATGCTAAAAAGTTTTTCCCCATCTTTCTTATCAACCTCCTTTAAGTACTGAAGAGCTGCAATAAGGTCTCACAGTATTCTATTATTCACGCTGATCAAGACCAACTCTCTCAGCCCCTCTTCATAGGTGAAGTGTTTCAGGCCTTGGATCACTTTTGTGGCCTCCTCTGGACTCGCTCCAACAGGTCCATGTCTTTCCCCTGCTGAGGGTTCAGAGCTATTCAATCACTGTGTTCTGATCTGAGTTAAAGTAGAAACACTTTTCTAATTTCAGCTATATCTTATCTAAGTAACTTCCTTTTCTGGAAGTTAATTGTATGGTTTTCAGACAGGGTTTCTGTCTAGGGTTGATCACATAGGGAACTGGGATGTAGAAAGGCCATTGCTTGTACTTCCTACAAAAACCAAGACCATCCTGCAGGTGATGGAGACGTAAGGAAAAGGGGCAGAAAAGGGTGGCGCCTGCAGGGAAGGGTAGACAGTACTGGTGACTCAAACTTGACCAACAGAGGATTCCATCCCATATATGTTGTACTCAGGATGAAACTGTGGGATCACAAGGGTCAAGTTCTCTTCTTCAATGGCTGATGTTCCACTGAGGACCTTGTTGGCCTGATGCCCCTGATCCTGGATCTGCACACTCCTGTATTCGGTTCCTGAGTTCAGCTCCCTCCCAGGCCGGGATTCTTTCCCTGTGCCTGCTCTGAAGCATCAGTGGTGGCATGGTCATGGGAAGGAGGGAGTCACATAATTTAATGTATTTTTATATATCTTATTATTTCATTATTATTATTGTTGTTGTTGTTTTTTGTTATTTCATTAAAGCTGTTTTAGTTTTCCTTTCCAACCCACAAGTCTTTTTCCTTTCATTTTCCTTTCCCTGTGGTTGGGAAGGCAGGGAATTGGCAGTGCAAATGCTCGTGTTTTACCTGCCAAATTGGGCTGAGGCTAAACCATGACACACTGATGTTTTCTTCATTAATTTCTGCTCTCACAAAACAGCCTATCGGTGCTTTTGTTACCTATGGATTTTGTCAACATTTTGTCTTATTTCAGATTGTGTGTCAAAATATTAGAACATCTTATCTGACGTGGAGCCCACAACCACTGAGGCATCCCCTTGGCCTTTTCAAACCTCAGCACACACGCAGATCTATTCCATTTTCCTTAATTTCCCACTATCTCAAGAACTGCTCAAAAAGGAACATCCATAATTTAGACACTTGCTCAACCAGTTCTTTTCAAGTTCTTGAATATGATCTATTTAGACAAGCTAATTTGAAATTAGACATTTGAAAATGTCTATTTTAGGTGGCACTTTCAGAATTTCCTGATCTACCGTTTAACTCTTAGTGAAGATGCTTCAGCGCTGTGCTGTGCTCTGCATGCATCACACACCTTTTCCATTAATTGAGCCTGGAGAAGAGAGGGCTCTGGGGAGACCTTAAAGCAGCCTCCCAGAACTGAAAGGGGCTCCAGAAAGGCTGGGGAGAGGCTTTTGACCAGAGAGTGCAGGGATAGGACAAGGGGAATGGTTTTAAACTAAGAAAGAGTAGATTTATACTGCCTGTAAGGTAGAATTTTTTTACAATGAGGGTGGTGAAATATTGACACAGGATGCCCAGAGGGGTAAAGGAGGACCCATCTCTGGGAACATTCCAGGTTAGGTTGGATGGGGCTCTGAACAACCTGATTCAGTTATAGATGTCCGTGTTCCTGCAGCAGGGCTGACGGGATGACCTGTAAATTTTTCTTCCAACCTATATTATTCTATGATTCTAATCACATGGAATATCTGCATATCCATGGTTTAACTGAAAATTCCACCATATATAAACCCACAGTCCAGCAAAATGCAAATCTGTGCCAAATACCTGAGTTGCTGGGCCATAACTCCCCGCCCCCCACCCCCTCTCCCAGATTTCCTGTAGGAATCGTTTCAGTACCAGAAGACTGGCAGAAGGTCTCTGTGGAGCCTTCTCTGGGTTGAACCACTCCAACCCTCTCAGTCTGTCCTCATACGGGAAGTGCTCCATCTCTCAGATCATCATGGCCTCCTCTGGTCTCACTCCAACAGCTCCATGTCCTTCCTGTGCTAAGGACTCCAGAGCTGGGCAGATTACTCCAGGCAAGGTCTCACCAGAGCAGAGCAGAAGGGCAGAATCCCCTCCCTTGCCCTGCTGATTCCACTGCTTTGGATGCAACCCAGGACATGTTTGCCAGCTCCTGTTAAGCCTCTCATCTACCAGCACCCCCAAGTCCTTCTCCTCAGTGATATTGAGAGTCTAAAAACTCTCAGAGCAACAGGAAGCTGCAGGAACTCCTTGTATTTATGAGATAAACCAAGCTTCGTCTCCACATATAAAACCAGCTTGCAGCCAAATCTGTTTCTACAGAGAAGATGCATTCAAATTAACTTCGTCAGATCTGGACTCCCTTCATCCTCACAGAAGGTGCAGTTTCACCATCAGAGGTGGATCCTCATGCAGATAAAATCACAGAATCATAGAATCATGGAATGGTTTGGGCTGGAAGGGAACTCAAAGATCATTCAGTTCCAGCCCCTCTGCCATGGGCTGGGACACCTCCCACAGGATCAGGGGGCTCAAAACCTCACCCAACCCGGCCTTGAATACCTCCTGGGATGGGACAGCCACCACTTATCTGGGTAACTTGTGCCAGGGCCTCACCACCATCTTCGTGAAGAATTTCTTCCTAATGTCTAATCTAAATTTTGCCCCTTCCAATTTAAACGTTTAAGAGATCATTCATGGCAGCACGGGAAAGGTAACAGAGAGTGAAGGTGGGTGAGCACAGAGTCCCTACGCACCCGTGGGCTTCCTCTTGGTCAGGCAGTGCCAACCCACTCACAGTACTTCATTTCCTATGAAGTATTTCATTTGATTAAAGCCAGGCAAGTGTTTTGCTGAATTAGGGTCACACCACTGAATTTCAGTCTCTATCAGCAACTCCTCCTTGAATTACTAAATCAATGCTCTATCATGCTACTGGGGACACCAGACTGCTGGGAATGCTGTCTCTTTTTAATTAAAAATTAAAACTGAAGACTTTACCATTACCGGTGATGATTAAAATACCTGCAGTGCCCTATTTATTTATTTATTTATTTCCACAAAGGGCAGCATACATTTTAAAATCCTGAATTAAACTCATTCACATATGCATCTCATTCCTTCAGATACAGGATTTACAAGCACCGATGCACACCGCAATGCCATTTTTACTGCTCTTGTATTCTCAGCAGTTTACAGAGGAAATAAAAGCTATAATCTATAACCCTAAGGTCCTACCAGTGTGATCCCAAACCTGCAGGCTCAGATTGTATTACTAGGATTAGTGTTTACTACTTTAAGTAACATTCTTGACCTCTGCTTAATAATAGATATTTCATCTCCTGTGCTCAAACAGGCCACTAATTCACAGGCTGTGGGAAAAATTTACCTTCACACACAAAGCATGACTATTTCCTTGAGGCATTGTAGAGCTTCAAATCATTCCCCCTCGTCTATCCCTGCACTGCCTAATCAAGAGCCCCTCCTAGTTTTCTTGTACGACCCTTTGAAGTACTGGAAGGCTGTTAGAAGGTCTTCCCAGGTCCTTGAAGTTATTAAAATCTTAAGGCACTACAAGAGAGTTATGTGTATTTTCACCTCCTTGTTATATTTTCATGGTGTACGTCGTGGTGTTTTAAATTATGAAAAACTTCCAGTAGAGTTGAAGCTTGACTCAAATATGACAGCAATGTTTGGGATTTTTACCCCAGAATGGTTAATCTTAGCTATAGAATCATACAATTGTTGAGGCTGGACTTCTAAGGTCCTCCAGTCAAACCATCAGACCAAAACTACTGTCTCCATTAGACTATGTCCCAGATTGCCACATCCACACATTTTTTGAATGCCTCCAGGAGTGGTGACACCACCACTTCTCTGGGCAGCCTCTTTTGATGCTTCATCACTCTTTCAGTGAAGAAATTTTTCATAATATCCAATCTAAAGCTGTTCTGGTGCAACTTGAGGCCATTTCCTTTTGTCTTGTGCCTTGTTACGTGGGAGAAGAGACCAACATCCACCCCACCACAACCTCTTTTCAGGTAGTTGTAGAGCACAATATGGCCACCCTTCAGCTTCCTCTTCTCCAGATTAAAAAGTCACAGGTCCCTCAGTCATAATGCATAAGGTGTTTCTGAACTCTCTTGCCTTCTTCCAGCCTCTGGACATCCTTCTTGTACTGACGGGAGTAAAAAGGAGCACATGATTCGAGTGCAGTCTCACCAGTGCTGAGCATAGGGTGACGACCCCTTCCCTGCTCCTGCTGGCCCCACAGTGGCTGATCCAAGCCAGGATGCTTCTGGCCTTCTTGGCCACCTGAGCACACTGCTGGCTCAAAATAGGAGATATTACCTGCAAAATAGGACTGGAAGGATGTACTGGGTTACTTCTCCTATCCGTCATGTGATTGCTTACACCTTAATTTATGCACAAGATAAAATTTTCATCAACTTCAAGTAAGAGCTGCTCTGCTGCGATACCAGTCACTCTGACAGCTGTCACTCCTCCCATCACCACTTAACACATTCAGGTGCTGAAGGTAAAACCAGACTAGAACTTAAATAAAAAGAATTTTTCTGCAACAAAGATTTTAAAGATTTGCCCCTGGAAAGTCTCAGGAACATTACAGTTTGAAAAGTTTGGATAAGAAAAAGAGAAAAGCTGAAAAGGTTGATGAAAATATTAGTAAAAAACAGCTTGAGTTTTAAGGAATTATGTGTATCCATCAAAATTCAATACACTTCGGGGGACAGAAGGAACACAATTTATCAATGTATGAAATGTGTTTTGATTCGTACTCAAGTGTTTTACATACTGAGGTAGAAAAACTCATACGATTAATTCAGAACATGTATGCAACTCCCCTACCATAAAATCTGCCTTGCTGGAGTCCAGTTACTCCCTGAAATGCCACATTGAATCCTATCACAATGAGACTTGGAACAGAGCAAACAGAGTATAAAACCACTGGCTCTTCTGGGTAGGAGCTAACCTGCAAGATACCCCAAGGGAAACCACATTTTCAGCTATAACCCTTCGGCTTTCTGAAACCAGGTCATGAAGGCAAGTAATGGTCAGGGTGGAGGGAGAGAAAAAAAAAAAGATATGCCCAATGACAGCTGATGATAGAATCACAGAATCATTAAGGTTGGAGAAGTCCACCTAGATCACCAAGTCCAATTGTCAGACCAACTCAACTGTGCCTACTAAACAATGGCAAAAAGTGACACTTCCACAAGTTTTTTGAACACCTCCAGAGATGGAGACTTTTCCGGTACTTTACCACTCTTTCAGTAAAGATCTTTTTCTTGACATCCAATCTAAATCTTCCCTGATACAATTTGAGGGCATTTCCTCCCATCCAATCACTTGCTACTTGGAAGAAGAGAACAGCACCTACCTCTCTAAAACCTCATTTCAGGCAGTTGTAGGCCTTAATGAAGTCTCCTCTCATCCTCCTCTTCTCCAGGCTAAACAGCCTCAGGCCCCTCAGGCACTTCCAGAACCCCTGGGCTCCAGACCCTTCCTCAGCTCTATTCTCCTTCTCTGGATGCACTCCAACACCTCGAGGTCTTTCTTGGAATGAGGGCCCAAAACTCAACCCAGGATTCGAGGTGTGGCCTCACCAATGTAGAGTAAAGGGGGAGAATGAATTCCCTGGTCCTACTGGCCATGAGGAGTGGGCTTATGTCCAAACTTCAGGCTGCATTTTTCTCAAATTTTTAATAAAGTTTGGGAAACATTTCACCGTTGATAGGTAGCCATGAGAATCTGCTACATGATGCCAGAAATCTACTTTCTTCTACATTGGAAATCTTTTGTTTAAGCACACATTAACCTTAAAATTAAAGATCTGAATAATTTCCTGTGCTGGAATTGGTAGACCCTTTATAACCCCCCCCCCCAAATGAATGTAATAAAACCACAAATAATTTAGGACAAGCTCCACAATAAAGAGACAGTGGTTCTTCCTAATCCACGTGGTGCTCTTGCAGAAGCAAAGCCTTAAGCAGCAACATGCAGCTCCTCCACCTCAGCTCCCTGCCCTGGGGTGAGCTGCACCGGATGCCCCTGAGCGCATACAACGCATCAGCTCCTCTCAGCCGTGACTTTAATGATTTATATTCCCTTCTGCTGATGGATCTCAATAACATCTTTGCCATTTTGCTCTATCAAAAAGGAAAAATGACGGCCTCAAGGATTTTGCTATTACAGTCACATGTACTCTGAGGCTTGGTTCATTGCCTCTAGACTTATTTCACATTTGTCTATATTACACTGTATGTTTTCATGTAATTTTCCCAATAACCATGAAGCCTAAAACCTTCTAAATGTGGTTGCATTATTTCTCATTAAACACAAAATTGAAATTGATGACAAAGCAGGTTCCAAACTGGAGTGAAGAACATAATAAGCAAGAAAAATCTTCTGTATGTATGTGGAACCCTAATTTTGTCCCATTACTCCAAATTTGATGTAATCAAATGTTTAATTACTTCCCTTTCTATCCATTTTACTGAGTATACACAATTAACTATATATATATTAAATTTATACATGGAAATTCTCAAGTGAATGACTTACTTACATTCATGTACTTTGAAATTTCTGCTGGGTCAAGGCAGCCCCAAGCACAATTACAAGCTGGGTGGACAATGGATTTAGGGCAGCCCTGAGAAGAAAAACTTGGGGTGCTGCAGGGTGAGAAGCTCAACAGGAGACAGCAATGTGCACTCACAGCCCAGAAAGGGAGTAAATCATTTTTTGTAGAAGATAACAGGTGACAAGATGCCTAAATTTTTAACAATCGTGGGAAACTGTTTGATATTGAACCACTGTCATCTTTTTTCAGATCATTTTATAAGTAAAAATCAGTATAACAAAGATGGGCTCTTGATCAGGGATTGCAGGGACAGGATAAGGGGGAATGGATTTTAGCTGGAAGAGGGGAGAATGAGATGAGTACTTAGGAAGAAATATTTTCATGTGGGGATTCCTTTTGTTAATGCTGTACATTGACCAGCCTTCTTAACAGCTTTTATTTTTAATGTCTTAGCACCCCTAAACCCAGTTCAGCAATATAATCCCTTTTTAATTTTGAATTTTTCCAATGCATTCTCCCTTCATAACTTGTCTTGTTTAATGGAACCACTCACACAGGAAAAGAACATGTTTCAGGGTGAGTATATGGCTCTCAATCTGCCTAATAATTTGAAAGAAACTTGCACATTAATTTATTATATTAATATTTTGCACTTTTATGGCATTTTTCCATTTAAGAGTCACAAAGTACTTCACAAGAAATAATAAATTAAATCTCACTATGCTCCTCTGAGATACCTATTATTAACCACATTTACGAGTGGTAAAAACCTTTACTGAAATACTCAATGAATTACTCGAGGCCAGATAAGACACCTGTAACAAAGCTCAAAATTAAAAAGTAAATTTTAGCTTAAGCTTTTGACAATTCCTCTCAATAGCAAAGAGTACTTTCCAGAAAAAACAGAACACAGTGGAGTGAATCCTGCAGTTCTTAATGAATCCATTGCAATTTTCTCTACCTATAATTGAACCTACAAAATCAGCTAAAGCTTTACTAAGGAAATCCTATCTTTAAGGAAAGGATGCAGACAAAGGAGAAACAAGTGGGTATTGAGCTATACACAGAACAAGAGGTCTATTTTAGTGGGAATTCTACTGTAGGCTTGGGAAAGAACAGTTGGAAAGCTTCATGGCAGAACAGGACCTGTGGATGCTGCTCAACAGTGGCTGAACTTGAGCCAAATGTGGCCCAGGCGGCCAAGAAAGCCAACAACATCCTGACCTGTGTCAGAAGTGATGTGACCAACAGGACCAGGGAAGAGATTGTCCACTTGGACTCAGTATTGGTGAGGCCACACCTTGAATCCTGGGTTCAGTTTTGGGCCCCTCAATCCAGGAAAGACCTTGAGGGGCTGCAGTGCATCCAGAGAGGGGGGATGGATATGGGGAAAAGTCTGGAGCCCGTGGGTTCTGGGAATGGCTAAGGGACCTGGGGCTGTTTATTCTGGAGAAGAGCTCTCTGTAGCTCCCTGGAAAGACGTTGTGCTGAAGGTAGGTGCTGGTCTCTACTCCCAAGTAATAAGTGACAGGATGAGAGGAAATGGCCTCAAATTGCACCAGGGAAGATTCAGGTTAGGTATTAAGAAGAACTTCTTCACCTGAAGAGTGGTGAAGAACTGGAAGATGCCCAGGGCAGTGACGGAGCCACAATTCCTGGAGGGGTTCGAGAAACATGTAGACGTGGCACTTCAGTTAAACTACACGGTTTAGTAGGCACAGGGGTGTTGGGATGGTGGTTGAATTGGAGGAGCTTTGAAGTCTTTTCCAACCTTAAAAATTATATGATTCTATAGCTAAGATTAACCTCTCTGGGGTGAAAAAAACCCACATGGCAGCAATGCTTATCCAAAGACTATGGTCATCACTGAGTCAAGGTTCTCCAGTGGAAGATTTTCTTAATTTAATAAGCCACTCTGTACACCATGAACACATAATAAGGATGTGAAAATCCACATAGATCTCCTGTAGTAACTTCAGATTGTAGTAACATCAAAGCTGCAGGGAGACCTTAAAGCAGCCTTCTAGTGCTGAAACAAGCTACAGGAAGGATGAGGAGGGGCTCTTTATCAAGGAGTGAAAGAATAGGGTGAGGAGGAATAATTTTAATCTGAAAAAGGAGAGATTAAGATGAGATTTTAGGAACATTTTTTTCCTGTGGACATGGGGAGGTCCTGGCCCCGTTTGCTCAGAGCAGTTGTGGCTGCCTCATCCCTGGAGGTGTTCAAGGCCAGGCTGGATGGGGCTTTGAGCAATCTGATCCAGTTGGAAGTGTCCCTGTCCATGGCAGGGGGTTTGCTACTGGTGGGCATCCAAAGCAAACCATTCTATAATTCTCTGTGTGTGTATTTTATACATATATTACATATAAAATAAATGCATACACACTTCTCCCAAATACACATAAAATTAAACATCATTTTGACCATGTGCTTTGCACAAGCCCCGTAATTTCAGTAAGTAAACACTGGAACTGGATCCAGAAAGGTTGTTCTATCTTCTATTATTGTTAAAACTAAGCAAAACAAAACAAATCAGAAGATTTCTGTGATTAAATGGTCATTAAAATTTTTGCAGGAGGAGTTATCTCCTGTAGTCTTCTTGCCTATCTTTAAAGATCTGAAAGGACAACGGCAGCACTCAAAGTTTTAATGAATTTAATGAATTCCCATACTCTGGAAATACAGGAGCTGTTGACAGAAAATAATTCTAAAATACTGATAGAGAGAGGAAGGTCACTGATAAAATTGGCAAGCAAAATCCAAAATGGAGTTCTCCTATGCTTTGAATGCCGACTAAAACATACAAATAAAAGGTCAACATTGGTTGGCAATGTGAGTTTACAGTCCAGAAGGCCAAATACATCCAGGGTTCCATTCAAAGACATGTGGCCAGCAGAGATAGGAAAGTGGTTCTCACCTCTCTTCTATTCTCTTATTAGACCCCACCTAGATTCCTGTTTCCAGTTCTGGAATCCTCAACGTAAGAAGGATATGGAACTGTTGGAACAGGTGTAGAGGAGGCTGTGGAGATGACCTGAGGGTTGGAGAACCTCTACTGTCAGGGCAGTCTGAGAGAGTTGGGGTTGTTCAGCCTGGAAAAGGCTCTGGGGAGAACTTAGAGCAGCAGCCCAGTACTGAAAGGGGCTCCAGGAAAGCTTGGGAGGGGCTTTTTACAGGGGCATGGAGTGATAGGGCGAGGAGGAGTGGTTTTAAATTGGAAAGGGGAATATTTAGACTAGATTTTACGAAGAAATTCTTCGTGGTGGGGGTGGTGAGACCCTGGCTCAATTTGTCTAGGGAACCTGTGCCTGCCTCATCCCTGGAGGTGTTCAAAGCCAGGTTGAGTGAGGCCTTGAGTAGCCTGATCCTGTGGGTGGTGTCCCTGCCCATGGCAGGGGACATTGGAACTACATGATACTTAAAGTCCCTTTCAATCCAAACTACTCTCTGATTCTATGCTTCTATGAAAATAATATGAATATAATTTGGTCTACCATAATTTAAATATAGTGGAGAGAGAAAGAGAAAAAATCCAATAATCCAAATATTTAGATGGTCAGTCAGTCTTCAAAGGAAAAAAATACAACATATTATGCAAAGAATACCTCTAACAGTAATATGAAGCCTATAATTTAGGACACAACAGAAGAAAATTAAGAATTGACTACCTGAAATTTGCAATTCTTTGGACAGAGTTACCTCATACAGTTTTTCATTAGGCTAAATATTATAATCCACGACAGGATCTAGAGAAAGCTACTAGGAAAGCCAGGAATGTCTAAAAACATATACTGCAGGCAGTAAACAGATTGCTTCTCACAGTGAAGAAGTAGTTAACCTCTACCCTTTACCCCAAAATGCCTCAGACAGTCAATCAACTGTTTAATAAAAACAGGCTTTTATCCAATTTTACTTGAAGTTGGATAATCCCGCTGCTCGGGAAGAAATCAGCCAAAGGTGCTTCTCAGTTAACCAGAAATGCAGATGAATTTTCATTCCTTTTACTATCGCCTCCAGGGAATCCAGGCTTTGCTGGTGGCATTGCTCAGCAGAGCCCTGGTACCCACTGGGCTTCGCTCCAACAAAACAGACTGGACTGCTCTGGATTAAGCTCCTGTTTAGAATCAGGGAACAGAGTCATGGTATGGTTTTGGTTGGAAGAGATTTCAAAGCCCATCCAGTTAAACCCCCCTGCTATGGGGGAGTTCAGGGTGCTCAAAGCTGCATCCAGCCTGGCCCTGAACACCTCCAGGGATGGATGGGGCAGCCACCACTTCTCTGGTTAACCTGTGCCAGGGCCTCGCCACTCTCACAGGAGAACATTTTTCCTAAGACGTCATCTCAATGTCTGCTCTTTCAGCTTCAAACCGTTCTCTTTGTCCTAGCCCCACAGCTTCCCTTCTGTTCTCCAGGTTGAACAACGCCAGCTCTCTCAGCCTGTCATCCTATGGGAGGACCTCCAGCCATTGGATCACCTCTGTGGCCTCCTCTGGACTTGCTCCAACAGATCCATATCTTTCCTGCTTTGAGGGCTCCAGAACCGGTGAGGTCTCACAACAGCAGAGCAGAATGGCAGAATTACCTCTCTTGCCCTGCTGGCTGCACTTCCTCTGATGCAGCCCAGGGCACGGGGGGGTTCTGGGCTGTGAGAGCACATTACCAGCTCATATTGACCTTCTCAGCCCTCTGCACCCCAAGTTCTTCTCCTTAGGGCTTCTCCCATGCTGTAATTGTGCTTGGGATACTTCCCATAGGTCACAGCATCAGAACAGTAATAAATGCCAAGCCTTGTTGTACTTATGTCTTTTCATCTAATTAAACAGGAAAACAAATTTTATGCTATTAGTGTTTGTATGCAAACATTTTAAGAATATGTTGGTGATACTTATCAAACATATTCTCCTCTGAGAAGGAAGACCTACACAGAGAATGCATCCCTAAGGTTGCAGCAAGATGTTTTTGCAGAACCTGAACCCAATTTTCGTAGAATCATTAAAGTTGGAAAAGACCTCTAAGATCATCAATTCCAATGGTCAACACAATACCGCTATGTCTACTAAACTATGTCCTGAAGCACCGTGTCTACATGTTTTTTGAACACCTCCAGGGATGGAGACCCCACCATTGCCCTGGGCAGCCTCTTCCAATACTTCACCACTATTTCAGTAAAGACATTTTTCCCAATATCTAATCTAAACTTCCCCTGGTGCAACTTGGGACCATTTCCTCTCATCCTATCATTTTTTTCTTGGAAGAAGAAACCGACACAACCTCTGTCCAACCTCCTTTCAGGGAGCTGCAGAGTGAAGAGATCTCCCCTCAGCCTCTTTTCATCAGTAGCAATGGCACGTAACAGGCAAAACAGGCACAGAAGGCATGGAATGTCACATTTATTCATCTAATTCACCCTCTGTTTCTCAGTTTCATCAGGGTCAGAACATATCTGATTAACAGGAATCAACATCTAAACCAGCATTAAAATGCAGTGAATTGTTCAAAACAACACCCTCCTTTTAATAAAAACAAACACACACTTTTCAGAAGAGATCAGGCTCTTCACTCCAGTAAAACTTGAACCTACGCACCACTTACAGGAGAGCTGTAGCCCTAGGGAAATGCACCCATGGCCCAGGTGTCCCCTCCCTGCCTCATATTCGTAGAGTCATGGAGTGGTTTGGGTTTGAATGGACTTCAAAACCCACTCAGTTCCAACCCTCTGCCATGGGCAGGAACAGCTTCCACTGGATCAGAGTGCACAAAGCCTCATCCAGCCTGGCACTGGACACTTCCAGGGAGGGACATCCACAGTTTTCCCGGGCAACCTCATCATGAAGAATTTCTTCCTAATGTCTAATCTAAATCTTCCCCCTCCCAATTTAAAGCCATTCCTCCTTGTTCTAACACTCTCTCAGCCTGTCCTTATAGCAGAGGTGCTCCAGCCCTCTTTTCATCCTCATGACTTCCTCTGGTTCCAGTAGTTCTATCTCCTTCTTATGTTGGGGATTCCAGAACTGGACACAGGACTCTAGGTGGAGTCTCACCAGAGCAAAGTAGAGCAGGAAAATCACCTCCCTCACCCTGCGGACTGCATTTTACTTCTGAAAGGTATTTCCTACCTGTGGCAGTTTATTCAATTACAAGAAAAGAAATTATTAAGCTATCTGAAGCCTTCACTTTTAAAAGCAATCACATTTTCGTGAACTGAGAATTATAACTTCAGGTGTGAGATAAGCAACACCCAGCAAACATGGAAAAAAGACATCAGAATTCATCTGGATTTGTTAACTATAAAAAATCAGGAAAAAAATGCAGGAAGTAAATGTAGAACATAAAATATGAATTGTTTCTAAACAGAATGTTTATTGAAGATTTTTCAGAGGAATGAGCACTTCTTTAAATGGCAAGTTATTGGTTTCCCACCGATTATATGTTATACAATCAAATTGAATTATTGAAATGCCTCCCATCAAGCAATCTATTTACATCAAATAGACTGTGTTATTTTTCATACTGCGATCCCAGCCTTCACGGGAAGCCTTTCCAAAATGTTTTTTAATCCATTTTATCCTTAATAGTGACAGTTTTACAGTCATTTAATATATGGAATCCAGCCTATTAATGTATTTATCCTGTTTCCACACAGTTATTAAATATTTAAGGCCACATAAGGCTTTTTTAAGACAGAAAGCATAAGACAAGGAAAAACAAAATATGAAATACTAGCACACATTTAAATAGGTATTCTAGAAGACAGAAGGGTGGTCTGATGGTCTGACCAAAGACTTGCCAAGATGTTTGATATCCCATGCGATCACAGCAGCTCACTTGCCCTGTGACCTCAGGTGATGCAGTTGCATTCAGAGGTCTCAACCAACCTCAACATGAGCTCTCAGCACACTACGGTGGCTTAAAAAAGTGTAAGCTTTGGGTATTTAAAGGAAACAACATCAAGGAGAAAAAAGGGTGTGATCTTTCCATGTCGTGTAGCCTTTCTGAGACCGCTACTATAGCAGTATGTCTAGTTCTAGCACCTGCTTCAAGGGAGGTAAGATACCAGACAGAGGGAGTACAAAGGAAGACCACAGAAATCACAGAATCACGGGATGTCTTGAGGTGGAAGGGACACACAAGAACCACCGAGTCAAACTCCTGTCCCTGCACAGGACACCCCCAACATTCACACTGTGTGTCTGAGGGTGTTGGCCAAATGCTTCTGGAATGCTGTCAGGCTGTGACTGCTTCCCTGGGAGCTGTTTCAGAGCTCCACCATCCTCTGAGAAACTTTTCCTAATATCCAACCTAACCCTCCCCGGCACATCTTTCTGGGTCCCGACATTGGTTGCCAGAGAGAAGAGCTCAGCATCTGCTCATCTTCCTCTCTTTGTGAGGAAGCTGCAGTCTGTGGTGAGGTCTCCCCTCAGTCTCCTCTTCTGCAGGCTAATCTTCGGTTGCTCCTTGTATGACTTCCCATCTAGAACCTTCACCTCTTCTGTGCCCTCCTCTGGACACTCTCCACTAGCTTTAGATCCTTTGTATCCTGTGGTACCCAGAACTGTCCCCAGTGCCCAAGGTGGGGTCGCCTCAGTGCAGAGCTGAGGAGGAAAATCCCCTCCTCTCCCAGCTGGTGATGCTGTGCTGGATGCCCCCCATGACACGGTTGCCCGCTTGGCTACCAGGGCACTACTGGCTTATGTTCAACTTGTTGTTGACCAGAACTGTCAGATCTCTTTCTGCAAGGTTGCTCTCCAGTGTCTTGATGATGATCTAGGAGCTGAGGGCTGAGAGACATCCGATGTTTAATGCCTTCAGCTGTTTGAATATTCTCAGAGCTGACTACATCACTGTCCAGAGGGGCTGAATGTAAAGACTTGTGGCTTACCCAGAAGGCTAAGAATACTTTCCAACTTAAGTAACTGGCTGTCAGTTTACAAACCATATTGGAAATGATCTGTACATTAAAGATTGCACACTCACCATTTATTCAGATGCAGTTGTAGAAAGCACACAGTTTATTCTCATGTGCAGGTATAGTACATGAAAGGATAGGAAGGATCTCCAGATGCATCTAGTCATGCTGGATCAATGTGTTGCTAAAAACAGTATGAGGTTCAAAAATGCCAAGTGCCAGGTTGTGCACTTGAGGCAAAACAACCCCATGCAACACTCCAGGTCTGTGGAAGAGTGGCTGGAAACTACCTGGAAGAGAAGGACCTGGGGGTGATGGTTGGCAGTGGCTGAACATGAACCAGCAGTGGCCCAGGTGGCCAAGAAAGGCAACGGTATCCTGTTTTGGATCAGCTATGGTGTGGCCAGCAAGAGTAGGGGAGGGATCGTCCCCCTGCGCTCGGTACTGGTGAGGCCACGCTTTGAATCCTGGGTTCAGTTTGGGACCTTTCAGTACAAGAAAGTCATTGAGGGGCTGGAGTGCGTACAAAGAAGGGGAACAAAGTTGGTGAAGGGGCTGAAGAACAAGTCTTAAGAGGAGTGGCTGAAGGAGTTGAGGTTGTTTAACCTGGAGAAGAGGAGGGTGAGGGGAGATCTGTCTACAGTTACCTGAAAGGAAGTTGTGGTGAGGTGAGTGCTGGTCTCTTTTCCTAAATAACAAGTGATAGGAGGAGGTGAAATGGTCTTAAGATGCACCAGAGAAGGATTAGACATCAGGAAAAACTTCACTGAAAGGGTTCTCAGGCACTGGCAGAGGCTTCCCAGGGAAGCGGTTGAGTCTCCATCCCTGGAAGTGTTTAAAAGACAGATATACAAGGTGCTCAGGGATCCTCTTTAGTAGGAGACAGGTAGGGTTGGACTCAATGATATTAAAGGTCTTTTCCAACCAAATGGTTCAATGATTGATTCTACAGCACATGACTGATGTTCTGAAGTCCCCGCCCTGAGTGGGGATGCTGAGCTGCTTTTCCACAACCAACCTGCCTAAACTGCTGCAAGTTGCCTTTTGTCAACATGAATACAAACCTGAATCAGCTGCGTTAAACACTGAACTCTATTGGCTCTTTATGGTGCCCTTCTTGAGCAGAAGGAAGTTAGGAAAAAGTGCTGTATGTTGGCATCAATAGAGGAAAGGATCAGTGATGATAAGGAGAGAGAATCTCAATGGCAGTGATCTGGGAGGTATTAAGATCATAGAATCATGGAATTGTAGAATGGTTTGGGAAGGGACCTCAAAGCCCATCCAACTGCAAGTCCCCTGCCATGGGCAGGGACACCTCCCACTGGATCAATTTACTCAAAGCCTCACCCAATCTGACCTTGGAAACCTTCAGGGATGGGGCAGCCATGACTTCTCTGGGCAACCTGTGCCAGAGTCTCTCTACTCTCACAGGAAAATATGGTGAGGTCTCATCAGAATGGAGCAGACCATCAGAGTCCCCCCCTTTGTCGTGCTGGTCCCACTCTTTTGGATACAGCCTAGGACGTGGCTGTCTAAAAGACGGTGTTTAATGTTTGATTTTGTGACACATCAGCAACATACCCATGTCCAACCAACACGATGATTTACAAACACTTGGGAAAGCACAATTCTAATTCTGTGATTGTTAGTTACTTACTTGTGCTCATTTTAAAATTCAGTTCATTCCTGCTGCTAGATGAATGTGAAGCCATCGTATTTCACCTAAACCACAGCAAATACAAATGATTTTATTCATGCACCTGTAATAAGTAGATGTCAGGGTTGCGTTTATTCGACTGGATCATTCAAGAGAGGCATTCGCTCCTTTTATCAATGTTGAAGATGTTTTTCATTAAAGCCCCTATCCATTGCCCAGGTGCTTACAACAGAGAAATGACAAGTGCTGTGAAGTGCATGTTACTCCATATTCCCTCAATAAGAGAGAAAAAAAGTAAAAAAGAACTGTATCTGTGTATTAGAGGCTTAAGGACTTGGGGTCCTACCTTATTAGAGAAGAACGAGGGGTGCTGGTGGATGAGAAGCTCGACAGGAGCCAGCAACATGCACTCACAGCACAGAGAGCCAACTGTGTGATGGACTGCATCAGAAGTGTAACTAGCAAGTTGAGGTAATTCTCTCCCCTGTATTTTGCTCACACGAAACCTCACCTGGAGCCCTGTGTTCTTCTCCCAAATAACAAGTGATAGTAGGAGTGGAAATGGCCTCAAGTTACACCAGGGAAAGTTTGGATTAGACTTCAGGAAAAACTTCACTGGAAGGGTTCTCGGGTACTGATAGAGTTTGGTTCTGTATTTCTCAGAACAGGAAGGAGATATATCTGTTGGAGTGAGTGGAGAGGAGGCCACAAAAGATGATCCGAGGGCTGGAGCACCTCTGCTATGATGACAGGCTGAGAGAGTTTGGATTGTTCAGTCAGGAGAAGAGATGGCTCAGGGAATAACTTAGAGCAGCCTCCCAGTACTGAAAGGGACTCCAAAAAAAGCTGTGGAGGGGCTCTTGATCAGGGAGTGAAGGGACAGGACAAGGGGAACTGTTTTAAACTGAGAGAGAGGAGATGGAGATGAGATCTTAGGAAGAAATATTTTCCTGTGAGGTTGATGGGACACTGGCACAGACTGTCCAGAGAATTTGTGGCTGTCCCATCCCTGGAAGTGTTCAAGGCTAGGTTGGGTGTTGTGAATGGGGCTTTGAGGGAAATCTCTTTCCAGCCTGACCTCTGGCTTTGAGAATGGAACATACCACCTGACCCAGTGGGAGGTGTCCCTGTCTGTGTCAGGGAGTTGGAACTGGATGATCTTTAATGTCCCTTCTAACGCAAACCATTCCATAGTTCTATGATTATTCTTAAAAACAAAACAAAACAAAACAAAACAAAACCAAACCAAACCAAACCAAACCAAACCAAACCAAACCAAAACAAAACAAAACAAAACAAAACAAAACAAAACAAAACAAAACAAAACAAAACAAAACAAAACAAAAACGATTAATACCCCCAAACTCACGAAGACGTAATTCTATTATGCCATAACAAAACTCCATAAAACTGCTGTTACTCTACATCAAGATAACGTAACTGATTAGACAGGGGTGCTGTTGCATATGATTCCAACAAACTGATCATGGCATGAAAGCAGCCCAGGGATGAATTAGATTTTTGTGAAGATTAATTGCAACATTAACAAAACAAACCCAAACCAGTATGAGGCAATATCACACAATTGGGCTTAATCAGTTTCTAAGCCAATTTTAAATGGTAATACTTGATGTATTTGATTAAGGAAACATCTGCCACACGCACTTTGAAGTGATGTTCCTCTGGCCTCACTGCATCTTCCCACTAAAGAAATAAATCACTGTGGGAAGATCAAACCAGCCGGATAAACCCGTTCAGCTGGATAAACTCACAATGCAATGGGCAAGTAATTGGCTGGCAGGCTGGGCACAAATGGTCATCATAAATGGGGTTACATGAGGCTGGTGACTTGTTGCTAGAGGGGTCCCACAGGGATCCGTCCTAGGGCCAACACTCTGCAACGTCCTCATAAATAACTTGGATGAAGGACTTGATGATTTAATAACTAAGTTTGCAGATGACATGAAATTGGAGAGAGCTATTGACACTCTTGGGGGCACGGAGGCCCTGCAGAGGGATCTGGACAAGTTGGAGAGTTGGGCAATACCAGCTGTATGAGGTTTAACAGGGGCAAGTGCTGGGAGAGCAGCCCTGCAGAAAGGGATCTGGGTGTTCTCGTTAACGGAAAGTTGAACATGGGCCAGTAGTGCCCTGGCAGTCAAGAGGGCAACTGTGTCCTGGGTGCATCCAGGAGAGGGAGGGGATTGTCCCTCCCTGTTCTGCACTGGGGTGGCCCCACCTTGAGCACTGGGGCAGTTTGGGGCATCACAGGATAAAAATGACCTAAAGGTACTGGAGAGAGTCCGGAGGAGGCCACAAAGATAGTAAAGGGTTTACAGAGGAAGCTGTATGAGGAGCGGCTGAAGGCACTTGGTCTGTTCAGCCTGGAGAAGAGGAGACTGAGGGGAGACCTCCTTGCAGTCTGCAGACTCCTCACGAGGGGAGGAGGAGGAGCAGGCACTGAGCTCTTCTCTCTGGTGACCAAAAACAGGACCTGAGGGAATGGTAGGATGACGGGCCAGGAGAGGATTAGGTTGCATATAAGGAACAATTCCTTCACTCAGAGGGTGGTGGACACTGGAACATCTCCTCAGGGAAGCAGTCACAACACCAAGCCTGACACTATTCCAGAAGCATTTGGCCAATGCTGTCCTACACACAGTGTGAATATTGGGGTTGTCCTGTGCAGGGACACGAGTTGGACTCAATGGTCCCTGTGGGTCCCTTCCAGCTCAGGACGTTCTGTGATTCTATGAAACAATATCAACAGCACCATCATTTCAAAACCTTCATCTGTTCAAAAGTGAGATAAAGACACACATTGCTTCCCATCAGACTTTTTGGACGACTGAGAGTATTTAATGTTCTTCATTAAAGTAAGCCCAACATAAACCAGCATAATTTCTCTCTCCTTAGAGAAGATGTATCACAGTACCACAGTATCACAAGGTTGGAAAGGACCTCTGAGATCATCAAGTCCAACCTATAACCCAACACCAACACCAACACTAACACCAACCATCATCTAAACCATGGCACTCAGTGCCTCATCCAGTCTCCCCTTAAACACCTCCAGGGTCGGTGACTCCACCACCTCCCTGGGCAGCCCATTCCAATGGCCAATCACCCTTTCAGTGAAGAATTTTTTCCTCATATCAAGTCTAAACTTTCCCTGACGAAGCTTAAGTCCATGCCCTCTGGTTCTGCCACTGAATAAATCATAGAGGTTTGAGAATAGATCGTTGTCAACACGTTGCAATATTTCTGCCACTGCAAAAGAATGCCTTCGTGATGATTTTGATATGCTTTTGCTTTACTTTAATATCACCTTGTAGCTCTATAGCCTAACGTATCGGAAGGTGACAAAAGAACAAATGGAACTGCTTAGAGCAACTTCTGTAAATGTCTCTTTCCATCCATACAGGAGAAAAATGTGTTCTCATGACAATGCCATTTCTGTTTTTATTACACTCTGGATAATTTTGGGCATTTCATTCATAAGGTGAAAGAAATAATTTTACCACGTTAGTTGCCAGTTCCCACATATTTAACTAACAGGAAAAGAGCAGCAGTAAATTTATGATTAACCCATATCTCCATTAATCTCCACCACCTCCTTTAAATCAGAACCATTCTGTCAGGCATGAGGCTGATGCACTGGGGAAAACGTAGGGAAGACCAAGACAGAGAAAACCTCAGGGACAAGATTCCTCACTGAATGCTGCTGTGTCAAGGACCAGCACGCTTTAACTCCAGGGAATCATTGAAACTTCCAGAAAAGTGGCATTAAATTCCTAAATCAAATTCTTCAGAATGATGGATGAGTAAAGAACAAAACAAAAACAACAGGCAGCTTACCAATATTTGAAAAGGAAAGGGAAATCTCCTTCCAGCCTGACCTCTGGCTTTGAGAAGGGAACATACCAGTTTAAGGAAGTTCACATTGGGAGTGAAACTGGAAAGCCAGTCAGCAAATCACAGCAGAACCACAGAATCATGGAATGCTTTGGGTTGGGAGGAACCTTAAAGCCTAGCCAGTTCCAGCCCCCTGCCATGAGCAGGGATACCTTCCACTGAGTCACGGGGCTCAAAACCTCATCCAACCTGGCTTTGATGGGGCAGCCATCACTTCTCTGGGCAACCTGGGCCAGTGTCTCTCCACCCTCACAGGAACATATTTCTTCCTGAGATCTCATCTCAGTCTCCTCTCTTTCAGGTTCAAACTGTTCCCCTCATCTTGTCCCTGATTAAGAGCCTCTCTTCAGCTTTCCTGGAGCCCCTTTCAGTACTGGGAGGCTGCTCTAAGGTCTCCTTGGAATCTTCTCTTCTCCAGGCTGAACAACCCCAGCTCTCCCAACCTGTCTTTGAACAGGAGGTTCTCCAGCCCTTGGATCATCTTTTTGACTTCCTCTGGACTTGCTTGTACAGATCCATGTCCCTCCTATGCTAAGTGCTCCAGGTGATCATGACTCTCATGAGGGTCTCACAAGAGTTTCTCCTGTTTCCTAGATCAGAACAAAGTAAAAGTGGCTAGAAAGTTTCCCTAATGATATAATTTATATCCTGGGTATGCTTACATTGAGAGAATTGCCTTAATCTGCTCTCACACATTTTAGGGTCTGAGTAATTAGAAAAGAAATTTCCAAGTAAGTTTAAAGGACTTTAAGGATGTTAGGACAGGAATGAACTTTGGCAGAAGATATGAAATGAAGAAAGAAATCTTCAGGCTACATGCAGATCTCTTTAGTAGATGTCGTACTGCTCTAATGGTTTTGATATCCCCAGCTTGTTCACTGGGGGTGCCTAAAACTGCAGCAATTCATGTGTATAAAGTATTTTCTACTTCAGAGGAACTGTATGGGGAAGTAAAGGCTGCTAACAAAGCCATATCATATGGCAGCTGCTCTGGTCAGCTGCTTTAGCACCAGCGATCTGCTCTGGCCCTGTCAGCTCTAATGAGGAAGGGTTTAAGTCATGGGTCCTGTCAACAAATATCTGGCAGTTGGTTCAGTTCAGTCAGAGCATGGCAAGGTCTCAGTAGGTTTGTGCCGTACCCTAACAAATGATGAAGGTTCTGGAGAGCTGGAGGAGTCATTTAGCCACCTTCAGATCACCACGCTATCAGGCTGCACATGTACCAACCGTGTCTTCTCATTTGATGGTTCGACTTCAGTGGAAATGTAGGATTAGGTCACTGTTTAGCTCCAACCTGGCCCAATCAGCAATTAAACCTGAGCAGTTGGCCTCCCAATTTCCTTCCCTCTGACTCCCAGGGAAAGGGAAATGAAAGCAGAAAGATTTTTTGGGAACTAAAACTGTAAGAATTTTAATGAAAAAATAAAATGAAATAAAATAATAATAATGGTGAAGAAAATACTCTTAATAAGAAAATCATAAGATATATACAAATATACAGAATTGCATCCCCATTGCACCTCTCGACGACTATGGGACCACAGAGGCTGAAGAGCAGGCACAGGTCCAGGTTATGAAGGAGCTGGACTCATGGACTGGATTCAGGAATGCATGGATGCGTGATCAGGAGTAAACAGACAGACAAGGTTCTCACTGGATGTTGGCCCTTGAAGAAGATAACTTCACCCTCGTGAACCCCCAGTTTTATTACAGATGTGACATCTATGAGGGGAATCTCTGCTGGTCAGTTTGGAGTCACCTCTCCTGTCTGCCCCTGCATCATTTCACTTCCATTTCCCCTACAGCCGTACCAGCTCCAGGCTGGCCTTGGTTTCTGTCAAAATAAATACAAGCAATGGCCTTTCTGCATCCCAACGCCCCCTATGATCACTTCTAGAGAGAAACACTGTCTGAAAAACGTACAGTTAACTCTCAGAAAATGAAGTTACTCAGATGAAGCTTGGCTGAACTTAGAAAACTGATTCTACCTCAGCTCAGAACAGAACAGATGGTTATGGAAGGACTACAGAAATGAAAATGAATCGATGTGAGGTGTCTGCTTTACATTTGGATGCCCCAAAAAATCATAGTATTCATGAAAAGGATATATTGTACTTCAGCTGCCCCTTCCCAAAGAGGCAGTAAGATTGGACTGCACGTTAATCTTCAAGTACCAAAGAAGATTTAGACGTGGATACAATAATTTAAAGCTGAAAGGCTGCTGGGGTAATAGGAAAAATTGACACTGAAAAATATGATAGCAAATCTTCAATAAGGTCAGCTGTGTATGTCATCAGCTGAATATGCAGAAGGCAGGTGCAGTGTTCCTACTGGAGGCCATCAATTTGCTGCGAGCTGTCAGCCATATCCAGAGTCTGGTCCATCACTTGGTGAGAGCTGGGAAGGTAATGAAAGAAGCCATTGAGGCACGAGTTCGCTAGAAAAGGGCGATGGGTGAAATTGGCTAAATAAGATTCAAAAGAGAGAAAAAATTTGGGAAAGTGCCCTAGCTGATAGTCTTCAAAATCGAAGTTACTGAAAGAAAGGGGAAGCCAGAAGGCCCCAAATGTGACATTGTTTTTGAATTTTTATTGTTTTTAAAGGGTTGTGGTACAGTGCAGCATGGGAGAAATGACAACAAATCAGCTGCTGTAAAATTGTCTCTTTGCTGATGTATGAGACAGAAGGGATCAGATCTGTAAGCAATTTAAAAGAACTTTATAAAATGCAGTGCTGCCAAATGGAAATTCTGCATCCAGGAAACACTCCTGACAACACCTTGTGATAATGAGGAGAGAACAGCCCGATGGATGCTGTCTCACCCTGTCGTTGTGTGGTGGATTCGCTGGGCAAGGAGACACATTGGGTGATGTGGTCTTACACCAGCGCCTTTTTTACGTCTTAATTTAAAGCACCTCAGAGGCTGATGATCAGTTTTAGTACAGCCAACAGGGATATCCCTTGTATTGCTTGTGTCATGAAAAGGTCTCGGGTGTTGAAAAAAATAGCTGAAAGATAACAGAGCTAAGAAAGGCAGAAACAGTCATTCCTCTGCCTCAGCAAAAGGAAAACGTGAGCAGGATGCACTAAAACTCTAAGCAAGAGCTCCAGAGATAACTCACCCTGTTCACTGCCATTGATTTTGCATTGTCTCCCCCAGAAAAGCCAAGCTTTCCCTTACTGAACAGTGGCCTCAGTGGGAGATGCCACGGCAATGGCATTGATTTACGCTCCTCCTTGCTGATGTTTAAGGTGGTCTTTGTTTGTGGGGGGTGGCAAAGCAGAAAGGTAACCTCTGCAAGCCATGAATGATAAGTCACCTCGATAGAAAAGAGAATGAAAAGCTGCATTTCATCAGGAAATGGACATGAAGAAACTCAAACCTAAGCCCTTCTGAAGGGCTAAATATGATTGAGATGAGATCTAAGGAGGAAATACTTTCCTAGGTGGGGAGGCCCTGGCACAAGTTGCCCTGAGAAATCGTGGCTGCCCCGTCCCTGGAGGTGTCCAAGGCCATACTGGATGGGGTTTTGAGTGCCCTGATCCAATGGAAGACATTCCTACCCATGGCAGGTTTGAGGTCTGTTCACACCCAAACCATTTCATGGTTCTATGATTCTATGATTTCCTTTTATATGAAACAGAAGAGATAGCAAAAGCTAAAAATTAAGATCATAAGATAGCGAGGAGGGGTGGCTCAACAAGGATGTGGGACTTGCAGGTATCTGGCACCACTCCATAGGGTGGGAATAACATCTACTGGAAGGAGGAAGATGTAAATGAGGATTTCAACATGAATATTTAGACTCCTTAAGATAATACCTAAACAATACTTACTTGAAACGGTGCTTTTCTTTCAAATAAGCACACAGCCACTTCTCCAAACTCTTTTGTTAAATAAAAAAAAACATTTAGACCCACCAGTAGGAATCATTTTGCTTTGTTACATAAGGAAATTTTCTCTATGAAACAAGAAGCCACAACAACTGTAGCCACTGAGACCCCCAGCAGAAGCAACGGGAAGGAGCAGTTCCTTGAACCTCAGGACCATGTCAGGAGGTCACACCAACGCATAGTAAAGGTTATCAATGTCTATTCTCCACGGAGCACTCTTGGCGCTTACTACAAAAAGTTAAAGAAAAATGATCATGCTTATTAAAGAAGAAACACAAGCTGCATGGGAGGAAGCCACAGAATCGCGTAATTATATGTGTTGGAAGGGACCTTAAAACTCACCCAGTTCCAGTCCTCCCTGCCATTGGCAGGGATACCTTCCCCTGGATCAAAGTACTCAAAGCCTCACCCAAACTGACCTTCAACACCTCCAGGGATGGGGCAGCCATGACTTCTCTGGGCAACCTGTGCCAGGGCCTCTCCAAGCTCACAGGAAAACATCTCTTCCTAAGAGCTCATTTCAATATCCCCTCTTTCAGCTGAAAACTATCCCCCCTCACCCTGTCCCTGCACTCCCTGATAAAAAGTCCCTCTCCAGGTTTTCTGCAACTCCTTTCAGTACTGGAAAGATGCTCCCTCAGAGTCCTCCCTTCTCCAGGCTGAAGAAGGCCAGCTCTCTCAGCCTGTTTCAAAAGATCATCCAGTTCAAACTCCAGTCCAACACCACCGTGCCTATTAAATTGTGTCCTAGAGTGCCAGAGCTACACATTTTTTGAAGCCCTCCAGAGTTGAGGACTCCATCCCTTCTCTGAGCAGCCTCTTTCAGTGCTTCATCACTCTTTTCATAAAGACATTTTTCCTAATATCCAATCTAAACCTCCCCTTGGCACAACTTGAAGTCATTTCCTCTTGTTCTATTGCTTGTTACTAGGGAGAAGAGACCTGCACCCATCTCACCAAAACTTCCTTTCTGGGAGCTGCAGAGAATGATGAGGTCTCCCCTCAGCCTCCTCTTCTCCAGATTAAACAGCCCCAGGTCCCTCAGCTTCTCCCAGAACCCCTGGACTCCATACCTTTCCCCAGCTCCATCCTCCTTGTCCAAATATGCTCCAGCCCCTCAAGGACTTTGAGTGAGGGGTCCAAAACTGGATTCGAGCTGTGCCCTCACCAGTGCCGAGAGCAAGGAGACAATCTTGTCCCTGTTCTTGCTGGCCACACCATGACTGATCCAAACCAGGATGCTGGTGGCCTTGTAGAGATGAAAGCAAAAACTGGTTTGGAGAAGGAGGGCATTAAGTTCTCACTGCTTTTGTGCCAAAGGCTGTTTTGTCATTATTCTTTTAGGGAAAATAAAAAAAAAAAAAAATAGCTAGGAGTCCTTAGGGAGAGGACTTTCTTGATGCCCCTGCTGTGAGTTTGGACAGGCAGATGGTTCTGCTGGAAGTGAATGGGTTCAGATGCAGCAAAAAGAATGACAGAGATGTAGTTCACTGGTTGTTTTCTTCTGAAACTGATCTGTTGTCATCAAAATTCAGGAGAACCGAGGGAAAAAAAGAAGCTGAAAGGGGGCTGAGAGACATGTCTTTTGTCTGGGAGAAAGAATGATTCTTTGCTTTACATTTGTTCCCAGATCTGCCATTTAAACTGTCTAAATGAATCCCCCCTTCCTACCATACCCTCCAACTCTATCTCAGGCAGACAGGCTGAGCACATGAAAATGAATTTCATGGGAAGTTCAAACACTCGAAAGCTATAATTGCAGTCCTCAGGACCACACTAATAAATTTACACTTTTTTGGGGGTTTGTTTTTTTTTTTTCCTAGTGTTAATTAGCTTTCTTCACAAAAGTAGAGGAAATAAATGATGCTTGTGAATAATAATCTTGTCTGTCGGAAGCTGCTGAAATAAAGATCTCAGACAGAAAAAAAAAAAAGGCAAAGGAAAATTCTCTGAGAAATAATGTTCTTAGAATTTCCCTGTAGAGTGATTCCTGTTCCCAGTGGCTGCATCACAAATGAACGCTGGTCAGCGGGAAGCAGAACGGAGACTGTCTGAGTGCGGCAAAGATGTAAGCACCTGAAAACAAAAAGACTGAAGCAACTAACAGAATGATCTCACTGCTGCTAGAATTCAGTAAACACCCAGAAATGAGGAAAAAAAAACCTTTATGCTGTTAGATGCCTCTCTCTGTTTACCCTTGTTGTTTAGAAAGTTGATGTGTTTGGTTGGAAAAGGCCAGGAGGGAGCTAGGCAGAGAGGATTGGAATATTTTTGTACCAGGGCTCCCAGGCACTTAATGCACATCTGAAGTCCTGCTCAAAGCAGAAAACAGCTTTAAAGCACTCTCTGGCTGGTGGTTGTTCCACTGGAAAGTGAGTTTGCTGATTCGGAAGGTGATCCTTCCTTTTATAAGGTCCCCTGGAGTTAGGCATGAAAATTCCTTATGGAATGAATATTTCTCTCCCATATGAGGACAGGCTGAGAGAGTTCGAGTTTTTCAACCTGGAGAAGTCTCCAGGGAGAACTTAGAGCAGCCTCCCAGTATACTGAAAGGGGCTCCAGGAAAGCTGAGGGGTTTTTTGATCAGGGAGTGTAGGGCATAAGATGAGGGGAATGGTTTGAACCTGAAAGAGGGTAGATAGAGATGAGATCACAGGAGGAAATGTTTTGCTGTGAGGGTGGGGAGGCCCTGGCACAGGTTGCCCAGAGAAGCTGTGGCTGCCCCATCCCTGGAGGTGTTGAAGGCCAGGCTGGATGGGGCTTTCAGTCCTCTGATCCAGTAGGAGGTGTCCCTGCCCATGGCAGAGGATTTGGAACTGGGTGGGCTTTGAAGTCCCTTCCAACCCAACGAATACCATGATTCTATGATTCTATGATACATACAAAACTCTTAGGTGTTCTTTTGAAAGGACCCATACGTCCATCTTTCAAACTAGAGGGGAAAACATCATGACAAAGAAGAAAAAATGTGCTATTTAGGTGCAGCGTGAATGCATACAGCCTTCCCACCTGTGAGTGTATTCAGTACTAAATCCAGCAATGATGGACATAAATAAAATGTAAATTACTCTCAGTAAAGAATAAGTGTAGGAAGAAATGGAGATAAATAAATAGTGGCATATTTAGACTGATGGCATTCATTAAGACAAGTAATTCAGTGCACAAATTAGTATTTTTTTCTCTGAATACTAATTCTATTAATAATAATAATATCAATAATACTGTTAATAAAAACCTTATTGAAAATTATATCATAGAAGAACAGAATCATGGAATATTTTGGGTTCGAAGGGACCTTAAGAATCACCCAGTTCTACCCCCTGCCATGGGAAGAGACACCTCCCAGTGGATCAGATTGCTCAAAACACCATCCAACCAGGCCTTGAACACCTCCAGGGATGCGGCAGCCACCACTTCTCTGGGCAACCTGTGCCAGTGCCTCACCACCTTCATCGTGAAGAATTTCTTCTTCTATTTAATCTAAATCTCCCCCTGCTTTCATTTTAAAGCCATTCCCACTTGTCCTCTCAATTCATGCCTTTGTAAAAAGTCTCTTCCCGGTTTTTCTGGAGCCCCCTTCAGATACTGGAAGGCAGCTCTAAGGTCTCCCTGGAGCCTTCTCTTCTCCAGGATGAACAACCCAAACTCTCTCAGCCTGTTTAAACAAATAATGCTTTAAATAAGTTATAAGTGAGGTGATGAAGTAAGATGAATTTTGCACATACGCCAAAATTCTCCAGATATGCACAGAAATATTCAGAGGATAAAACCAAGCCTAAATTTATGACAGGACTAAGGTCCAACTGCAACAGTAAGAAAACTGCTTTACCTGTCCAGATGGACTCACAGCAAGGAAATATAATAGAGTTGATTCCGTTTTCAATTAATGCACTGACTGTTGCACATTACTCTCTTCTTGGACTTCAAGTGGCCAAAACAGAAACAAAGCAAGAGCAGGGCCAAAGTGACCTCCTCCTCCACAGGGAAACATCAAAAAGTTCAGGTGTTTGCTCACCCCCGGTTCCAACTCTACCTCCCTGCGCTGACAGCCCAGCCTGATGTCAAAACTCATCCCTGTACAAGTTATCAATCAGGAGTTTCCCACAAATTACCCATGAGCTCCAGCCACAAGAGAGCAGAAGCAACTTAGTCCTTCAGAGCACCCAGAGACTCTGTCAGTAGTCATGGGGAAAATATACTTTTCCCTTGAAAACACTAAAGGCACTGTCAAGAAAGCAAGAGGAGATGGTATTCAGCTGTCATTTAACATGTGGCTATGCAGCACTCTGAAAACATAAAATTACTGACATGCCTGAATTCCTCATGATTTAAGCTCTGGTTTCTAAGAGGATGTCTACAGCTTTAACTAGAAAATGGAACAAATTTTGATACATCAGAGTAAGTAAAATAATCTAAACCGAGTTAAACCTGTAGGGTTTCTTGCAACAACCTTATCAAAGTATTATGTAAGAAAGTGTAATAAAATGATAGAACCCTAGAATTTTTTGAATTGGAAGGGGCCTTAAAGCCCATTTCTGATAAATGTTTTTTGGTGAGGTTGGGGAGGCCCTGGCACAGGTTGCCCAGAGAAGCGGTAAAGGCCATGATGGATGGGGCTTTGAGCCCCCTGATCCAGTGGGAGGTGTCCCTGCCCATGGCAGGGGGTTGGAACTGGATGATCTTTAAGATCCTTTCCAACCCAAACCTTTACACGATGCTGTTCTAAAGGAACAAGGAGCACAGCTTGAAAATCCCTATTGATTTTTGAGTGAATTTCTAGAACGAAGCAGCAATAAATTTATGTCTCATACATTAAGCTCTTAGATAAGCCCTGACAACATATCAGAGACAGACTTTCAATTTGAAGCCATGTCATACATAAGCAATATGCTGATTGCACTAACCAGCCATTTCTGTGCCATCATTGATCAAGACACTGAACTAGATCACAATTTGTCACTTAATGCTATGCAGACCGGACTGCAAACACTAATATTCTTTGCTGTCTCACAAATACAGGCCAAGCATAGCGTGAATGCCCCCATCTACAGGAGTACAAGGAGTGCTGCCTTGCCCAAAATCACCTAACAGATGTGGTTCACATTCCATGCGTCAGTAGAAGATGTTTGATTTATTCCCAGCAGAGATCTGTATTGTGTCCTAAAGGTGGAGGTAATTTTCCAGTCCCAAACAGCAGACCACTATGACAAGACACCATTAAACTGACTGTGGAGTGAGAGACTGGAAATAAACTCTGCAGAAAGGGTTCTGGGGCTCTGGTTGACAGCAAGTTGAACATGAACAACCAGTGTGCCCTGGCAGCCAAGAGGAAGAGTCTTGTTCTGAGATGCACCCAACGCCTTGGAGGGGCTCTAAGCAACCTGATCCAATGAGAGCTGTCCCTGCCCATGGCAGGGGGTTGGAACTGGATGGACTTTGAAATCCCTTCAACACAAACCATTCCAAAATTCTACGATTGCATTATTAAAGGATGAACAACTAGAATACAAACATCATATTTTTATCTGTTCCTTATGTTGTCCTTTTGCATTGCCTTCTGTGTTCTTAGTATGTGTCACAAAACAAATACTTTTGGCTCTAGGAATTTTTATTATTCATCATTCCGTATCTAGCCAGGTACAAAAAGACAACTATACTTGGGTATACATGATAATTTAACTCAGTGTAGTAACAAATCTTTCCCTTATACAGTAAAGGAAAAATAACAAATAGAAGATTTTAAGCAACAACAAAGTCAGAGTTAGTATCGTCTAAATTACCAGTTGCCCCTACAAAAGGTCCTGCTATTACTTATAACAGGACCAGATTATCTGTACATTTATACAGGGTTCAAAATAGTCATTAGGTAAATCTACCCACATAGAAGCCAGAAGAACAATAGATGTCATGCAAGAAATACAAGACTGAAAGTGAACCACTAGATCACAGTAAAAAAAAAAGATGACAAAACATTGAAAATCCATCCTTTGCAATGTTCTTTGTTTTCTTCCCAAGGGAAAAGAACATATACTACACTTTTCGTTGTAGCTGAATATTTGATACAAGTACCGTTTACAGCAAGATTCAAACCCAAATTCAAACTGACTCACCTCTTTGTGAGCATAGTTTAATACTCATTTTGTCCTAACCCAAAGATACAGTAATTTTTAAAGCAGAGAGTCCAGAGGAAGCTGTGAAGATGATTCAAGGGCTGGAGAACCTCCCCTACGAGGACAGGCTGGGAGAATTCATTGTTCAGCCTGAAAAGAGAAGGCTCCAGGGAGAACTTAGAAAAGCCCTCCAATATAGAAAGGGGCTGCAGAAAACATGGGGAGGGTCTCCTGATCAGAGAGTGCAGGAATAGGACAAGGGGGAACAGCTTTCAGCTGAAAGAGGGGAGATTGAGATGAGATCTTAGGAAGAAATGTTTTCCTGTGAGGGTGGTGAGATATTGGCCTGGTTTCTCAGAGAAGTTGTGGCTGCCCAATCCTTGGAGGTGTCCAAGGCCAGGTTGAATGGGTTTGGAGCAACCTGACCAGTGTAAGGGATACCTTCCCGTGGCAGTGGGTTTGCAAAGGGGTGCACTTGGAGGTCTCTTCCAACCCAAATCATTCTATGATTCTATGAAATACAAGGTAAAAATAAAAGGAGATGTAAAATAATAAATGTATTGATAAAAGACTGGAACCCTAAGTTTGCATTTGTAGCTTCCCTGTAGAAAATTTGTTTTCAAAAATGAGCTGAAACCATGGGAGCTGGAAATGCTGGAATCGTAAGCAAGACAGGGTTGTCAGTCACTGGAAGAGGCTGCCAAGAGAGTCCCCATTCCTCAAGGGATGTAAAAGACAGGGAGATGAGTTGCTCATGGATTTGGTTTGGCAGTAGACTGGTCTCAAAGTTCTTTTTGCAACCAAGAGATTCTATGATTCTGTGACTCTAAGAAGCCAGAAAGAGAAGAAATACAGAAATCAACTGAATTTTCTGACACCTTTGTTGCAACAGAGGACAAAGTGGTTAAACGCTGCGGATGAAGACATCATCATGCAGAATGCTGGAGGTAATTTAGTTCGAACGATGAAGACAACCCATTGTAATTAAACAAAGACGAGTATAAGGTAGCCTGAGCAATGAGCTAGATAGGTGGTTTGGACAATTGCCTTTGGATTTGGCTGCTGCCTTTGGGCTTAACTGGAGGTAAAAGCATGTTGGGATGATGTTAATTAGCACCATACTGCTGGAAATTTGGTCATGTTTCACACAAACCGTTTAAAAATCAGCAGGGAGCCAAACTGTGAAACCACGTCACAATTTAATTCTCACTGTATCAGCTGTTTAGATGAAAGACAAGAAAGGTCAGAATTCAGGGGTTTAAAAGTAGGAAAATTATTATTTTCTTTTTAATCACAAAGAAATAATCCTTTCAAGACAAATATGTAGGACATGATTTTTTGTTTTAGGCTTTTTTTTTTTGGAAGAGAGGAGAGTAATCTATGTGGTGGATTAGAAGAAAAAAATCTCTAGCATTACCAATTGTTTTTATTTTAATATTTTAATATAGCACTCCCACTGATCCAAAAGAGCAAGATCTCATCATTTCTAGGTCAGCCATAAGGAATACACACATGGTGGAAGTTATTTGCCAGCTTCTCGAGCCTTCAGCTGTTCATTCCCTTCTCAAAAGCAGCCCAGAAAGTGCACATGCAGTGCCATGTGTACACATGGCAGGGGACCAGTATTCAACACATTTGGAGTTTCATCCATAGTGACAACATGGTTGTGTTTGCATGAGTACCTCCTCCTCTGGGGAAAGAGGAGTTGATCCATGCCACACACTGCTGATGATTGTGTCAGTTCCTGCAGGGCATCCAGATAAGTCTCTGGTTTAGCCCAATAAGCCTCCTGCAATTTAGAAACTTGAGGAGGCATCAAGGACTGCCCCTGATTATGCCTTCCATACTAGAGTTGGAAGGCTCTCCAGTCTCACAAGTTTGTCTTTGCTTCCACACCGGTAGACAGGAGTGAACATCCAATTGTTTTTTGTAGGACAGAGAAAGTAGTCATCCAGCCAAGGTCCGGTTGGATGGGTCTCTGAGCAACCTGATCTACTTGAAAATGTCTGTGCTCACTGCAGGGATGGTTGGACTACGTGACCTGGTGACCTTTCTGGTGCCTTCCAACCCAAACCATTCTATGATTCTAAGCAGCTGCAACCACTTTTCAACACTCTCTTCACTTTCCTCACTCACATAATGAAATTATGACTGAATGGACCTTCTGCAGTCTCGGCTTTGGCAAACAAGAATTAACAGTTTTTCAGCTGAACAAACAGGACCCAAAACAGGTTATCATAGAATCATAGAATAGTTTGGGTTGGAAGGGAACTTAAAGCTCAGGTAGCTCCATAGCTCCTGCCATGGGCAGGGACACCTCCCAAAGGATCAGGTCGCTTGTCCAGACTGGCTTTCAACAACTCCAGGGATGGGGAAGCCACCACTTCTCTGGACAACCTGTGACAGTGCCTCACCACACTCACAGGAAAATGTTTCCTCCTAAAATCTCATCCCAGACTTTACTCTTTCAGTTTAAAATCATTCCCCTCACTCCTGCACTCCCTGATCAAGAACCCCTACCCAGCTTTTCTGGAGCCCCTTTCAGCACTGCAAGGCTGCTCTAAGGTCTCTGCAGAGACTTCTCCTGGCTAAACAGGCTCATCTGTCTCAGTCTATCCTTGTATGGGAGGTGCCCCAGTCATCCAATCATCTCTACTGCCTCCTTTGAAGTCACTCCAACATATTTGTTTTTTTCTTGTGTTGAGGACTCCATTATAAACCCAGGACTCCAGGTGGGATCTCATTAGAGCAGAGCAGAGAGGAAGAATCCCCTCCCTGTTCCTGCTGGTCCCACTGCTTTGGATGCAGCCCAGGACACCGTTGGTTTCTGGGCTGTGAGCACACACTGCCAGCTCTTTTTGAGGGTCTTGTCCACCAGCAACCCCGAGTGCTTCTCAGGGCTACCCCAAATCAATTCTCTGACCAGCCTTATGCTGCTGCTTGCAATTGCTTTGTCCTGTGTGTATGAACTTGCACTTGGCTCTTTTGGACTTCACAAGGTTCGGACAACCCCACCTCTGAAGCTTCCCAAGGTCTCTCTGGATGCCATCCCTTCCCTCCAGCGTGTCAGCCGGGCCACAATAGTTTGGTGTTGTCAGCAGTCTCATTATGTTGTTTATCCCTAGTTTATACTGATTTTCCCCATGTTACTGAGGCCTCCAGAGAGCTTTCTGCAAGGTCGGAAGGTGCAACACCACCTATTGGTTACAATTGCCTTTTTGTTTGGAGAAAGTGAGAATTTGCAGGGCTTTTTGGGAGCGTCTGACAACATTTCAGTCTTCTCCAGACAGTGCAAAAGAAAACCCTAGACATTGCCTGTTAGACTAGTACGTTATCTGCTTCTCTGCAGAGGTTTCTATAATGAGAGTGCCCTAAGGGCTCCACCAAACTGAGGACACTTTGCATGGATTGTGCAAAAACACAGCAAGTCTTCTAAGTTTATGATTTACAGAATCACAGAATGCTAAAAGGTTTCAATGTTAAAACCCATGAATTTGATGTGACTTTTTATCTGGACAGCTGAAACCAATAAAAAGAATGCCTTAAGATATTTTTCAAAAGAAAGACCAAGCTATAACGCTTTGCCAATTGATTCAAAATAATTGTGCAAGCTGAGGGAAGACTTTCCTGTCTAAGAAAATGTGCTGCAGTGGGGTCAGGAGAGCTGGGTTCTGACACCACAACCCAAAGCCTGTGTTTATTTCTGTGATTTTAATCTGTTCAGTCTAAATAACAAACCACTTAGGCTGCATGTGTTTATTTTTCACTTAAATGTGATATAAAATTATAATACATTCTTACTCTCCAGTACTATTTTTGGGTCCTACTATAGTGTGGCAGTAACATGAAGCATAATGAATTTGAGAACTGTGGAATGGTTTGGGTTGGAAGTGGCCTTAAAAATCACCCAGTTCCAAACCCCCTACCATTGGCAGGGACACTTGGCACTCAATCAGGTTGCTCAAAGCCCCATCCAACCTGGCCTAGAACACAGCAGCCACCACTTCTCTGGGCAACCTGTGCAAGGGCCTCCCCACCCTCACAGGAAAACATTTTCTCATAAGAGTTCATCTCAATCTCCCCTCTTTCAACTGAAAATCATTTCCCTCACACTATTCCTGCACTCCCTGAACAAGAGCCCCTGTCAAGCCTTCCTGAAGCCCTTTCAGTACTGAGGAGGCTGCTCCAAGATCTCCCTGCAGCCTTCTCTTCTACAGGCTGAAAATGCCCAACTCTCAGCCTGTCCTAATGTGGGAGGTTCTCCAGTCCTCAATTCATCTTCATGGCCGGCTCTGGTCTTGCTCCAGCAGGTCCACCTCCTTCCTGTACTGGGATCTCCAGAACTGAACACAGAGCTGCAGGTGGGGTCTCACCAGAATGAAGCAGGGGGGCAGAATCACTTCCCTCAACCTGATGTTCACATTTCTTTTGATGCAGAATCTTCAGTGCAGTTTTTGCAAAGTCTTCATTCAGAACAGTACAATTTCCTCTCCAACTATGAATAAGATCCTCAGAATCTATTTTGGATGGGGCCTTGAGCAGCCTGGTCCAGTGGGAGGTGTCCACTGCCCGCGGCAGGGGAGTTGGAACTGCATGGTCTTTAAGGTTGCTTCCAATCCAAAACTTTCTATGATTCTGTGATCTACAGAACCTCCAAAGTAAATTCAATCATGCTTGCCCAGCCACCATTTCCCATTTGCATCAGCGCAGCTTGTTGTAGAATGTATCTTTTAGAAACCAGACCGTAAAATCTGTCAACTCTCCAGGCTGCACAAACCATGCAAGAAGCTACTCTTAACATCCTGCCTTCAAAGGAACCAGTGGAAAGATCACATACTCATGTCTTTACCTTTTGTTGAGTCCTTGGTCTTGTTTTTTAAAAGAATGTTTGTAGCCTTACAACAAGAGGAAATGGCCTCAAGGCATCCCCCCACGGGAGGTTCAGGTTAGATATTAGGAAAAATTTCTTCACTGAAAGGGTTCCCAGGCACGGGCAGAGGCTGCCCAGGGAGTCTCCATCCATGGAGGTGTGTAAAGAGATGGGCATTCGAGGTGCTCAGGGATCTGGTTTAGCAGTGGACATGTGCAGTTGGACTCGATCTCCAAGGTATTTTTTGACGAAACGATTCTATGAGTCTATAACGTGTTTTAAATAAACAACTTGTTCTCTGCGGTAACTTTAGTTGCTGTAATTTTGTGTGGAACAAACAAAACAAGCCCAGTATTTCTCGTTGCCCTGTTAGATAATATAGCACAGGAGGCAGTGAAAAACGACCAGTCATTTCTTTTTTTCCCAGCTGATACATATCTTATTTATTCTTCTCGTAATATGTGAATGCTGTGCCTTGCCCTATTTTGTCTTCTGCCTCAATTAAAATGTAAATTTCTGCAGCCCATCTCTGTAATTCCAAACTGCTCCAGGCAGGGAAATTTAAACTGCTTTTAATAAAACCAACTACAGATGCTGCAATAAGATTCCTTTCAGAACATTTGAAATCTATATTTTTAATACCATTCTGTGTATTACCCAGTTATGCCATTGCTCTGAACTTCCCCTTTAAAGCAGTATCTGGAAAGATATGCATGACCCAATAAATAATGGGCAGAATCCCAGTTGGCTCTGTTCATACATATGCACCCTCTCCTCACATGCTCAAATACACATACACACCTCTGACAATTATTTATATTAATTGCTATTTCTTTTACTTTCAGAAAACGCAATAAAAAAAACATTTGGCTTGTGTGCTTGAGTTTGGAATAAAAAAATTCTCTAAGCCTTTTCACCAGCCAAGATCTATGACTAACTTTCAGTTTTCAGTTAAGAATTCACAGACATGCACTGAAAGAAGTTATGTAAAGTAGTCACTGATTTTTCACTCTTCTGTAGAATCACTCAGGTTGGAAAAGACCTCTACGATCACACAGCCCAACACCACCGTGCCTACTAAACAGTGTCCTGAAGCACCACATCTACACAGTTTTTGAACCCCTCTAGGGATGGGGACTCCACTGCTGCCCTTGGCAGCCTCTTGTAGTGCTTCAGCACTCTGTAAGTAAAGAATTTTTCCTAGTCATAACATCATAGAATGGTTTGGCTTGGAAGAGATCTTAAAGACCATCCAGTTCCAACCCCCATTCCACAAGCAGGGACACCTCCCACTAGACCACGCTGGCCAAGCCCCATCTGACCTGGTCTTGAGCACTGCCAGTATCTACAACTTCCCTGGGAAACCTGTTCCAGTGTTTCACCACCCTCATTGTGAAGATATCCAATAGGCAATCAAAATATCTCCTGGCGTAACTTGAGGCCATTTTTTCTTGTCCTATTATTTGCTATCTGGGAGAAGAGAGCAGCCTCTGCCTCACTAAAACCTCCTTTTAGGTAGTTGTAAAGATCAATAAAGTCTCCTCTCAGCCTCCTCTTGTCCAGGCTAAACAATCCCAGTTCACTCAGATGCTCCTCATAATACTCTCATCATGTCTGTAATGTTCGGAAGTTCAAATGTGTCCTGCTGAGTTCGTGTTCTTAAAAGGTAAGTCACATTCAAATTTATAACAATGATATGTGAAGTGCTCTTGAAGGGTTCATTTCTGACAGTGCAGTCTGAACTACCCAGCTACCTCTAGCAAACTCAACAGTCACAACTCGGAATAAACCCCCGTCCATCATTCACTGGCAGAGGCTGCCTAGGGAAGTAATGGAGTCAGCATCCCTGGAGGTATTTAAAGACAGGTACATCCAGTGCTCAGAGGTCTGGTTTAGCAGTGGACAGGTACAGTTGGATTTGGTGATTTCAAAAGTTTTTCCCAACCAAGCAATTCTATGATTCTGTGATACAGTGATGGGTAAACCCTTACATTGACAAACCCTGCCCACCCCACCTCATGACATAGACATGATATCATGTTTAGAGAGTGGTCCTGAAGAAGAAGAGGAGTTGAAAATGTTCTATGCACCAATAAACACTGCCAAATTGAAAAACAACTGTTAAGACACACCCATAGGGACCCCTTGCCTTTGTCCCAGACAAAATCTTACAGAGGAAGCACCAAAATACTATGTTTCACCAACGTGTAGATAACAATACACTACAGACACTGACAACATTACACCGTAAAATATGGAAAAGCATACAGAAATATTCACAGCACTGTTTTTCACTTCTAACTGAACATCTGGAAAAGGAGCGTTTCATTCCCAAACCCTTTCCAACACAGACTAGCACTGACAATAAAAGAATAATAGAATGGTTTGTGTTGGACGGGAGCTTAAAGCCCATACAGTTCCACCTCCCTGCCATAAGCAAGGTCCTTTCTCACTGGATCAGGTTGCTCAAAGCCGCATCTAACCTGGCCTTGAACACCTCCAGGGATGGGGCAGCCATGACTTTTCTGGGTAAAATGTGCCAGTGTCTCGCCAACCTCATCAAGAAGAATTTCTTTCTAATGTCTTATCTAAAATTTCAACTTAGAGCCTTTCTCTCTTGTTATATCACTATATGCCCCTGTAATTGAGAATGAGAGATGGCTCATTCATGGTGTGTAGTGTTTTCTTCTTGTCTAAAATGGTACTTGCAGGTTTCCCTCTGAATTTTGTTTTCCTCTGTACTTTTGAAGTTAGTTTATTTTATGAAGCACTGGCAGAGTCTGCCCAGGAAAGTACTGGAGTCCCCATCCCTACAGGGTTTTAAAAAACATGTTGCCGTGGTATTTTGGGACATGGTTTCATAAGTCCGATAGAGTTGGGCTAAGAGTTGGACCGGATGATCTTAGCCACCTTTTCCAACGTGAATGATTCCAGGATTCTATGATTCATTATTCACTATATTTTCCCATGGCAAACACAAAAAAAGGTGTTGCCCAACATCAAACCTGAAACAAACTATCACAAAAAATGCCAGCAGCTGATGAGAGCTGGCAGTTTCAAAACCTGATGGGATGTTCTGAAATGACAAGTCAGGGAAAAGAGTGCTTGTAATAGAGGTGGTGTTTCACTCTCCACCTGCTCCACAGAGGATCTGGAGCAATCCTTCTACATAGCCTGGAAAGTATTTTTAGTTTGAAATTCAGAACTAATACTCATCTGTTTATTAGTCAAAAATGACAAAGTGATAAGATTTTTTGAGATATAGAATCATAGAATCATTTGGTTGGAAAAGACTTTTGAGATCATCAAACCCAACTGTACCTGCCCACTACTAAGCTACTCAGAGCACCTTATCTACCCGTCTATTAAATCCATCCAGGGATGGTCTCTCAACCGTCTCCCTTGGAAGCCTCTTCCAGTGCCTGAGAACCCTTGCAGTGAAGAGATTTTCCTTAATATCCAATCCAAGCCTCCCCTGGTGCAACTGGTCATTTCCTCTCGTTCTATCACTTGTTACTTGGGAGAAGAGCCCAGCACCCACCTCACCACAAACTCCTTTCAGGGAGCTGCAGAGAGCGATGACATCTCCCCTTAGCCTCTTCATCTCCAGACTAAACATTCCCAGGTATTTCAAGTGCTCCCAGAACCCCTGTGCTCGACATCCTTCATCAGCTCTGCTGCCCTTCTCCGGACACGTTGCACCCTTCAACGTCCTCCCTGTAGTGAGGAGCCCAAAACTGAACCCAGGATTCCAAGTGTGGCCTCAGCACAGCTGAGTCCAGGTGGATGGTTGCTTCCCTGTTGACCGCACCATGGCTGATCCAAGCCAGGATGCTGCGTGGCCTTCTTGGCCTCCTGGGCCACTACTGGCTCATGTTCAGCCCCTGCCAACCAACACCCGCAGTACAAAGACTATGAGGAAAAAAAGATTTAACAAAGCACCACTTGAGGCTGAAATCTCTCCTTGAGCAGCCTCCCATTCAAATGGGAATGCTACGACCAAGAATTCAGATCATGTTGACTTGTTTCCTCATTAACAAAAAACTTTGACAGCCAAGATGGACCTTTGAACCCAAGTGCTGGAAAAGCCAAGGTGTTTGGTTCAGAGGGGAACTGAAGTGTTTATATCAACAAACCACTTATTTTTTTTCTCCTCAAATTTTCTTGTCCTGTAGGTCATAGTTTGACATTTCCTTTACAGAGGATGACTTATTTTGTCACCTGTTCATTGACTTTAAAGATTTTAGTTAGGGCTACATTCAAGTAAGTTTGGCAAGTATTAAACTCAGTTACTTAACTCAAACTAATGGAAATACTATTACACAGTGTTTAAACAGCACATGCACTGCAGCAGGTTAGGCTGTTGACATGCACATAAGGCATGTTTTACTGACATTTTAACATTTCAACAGCATCATACAATCAACATTAATACATGAAATAATAATTCTCTTCCTGAATCAGATGTAAACAAAGTCAAAGTGCAACTCCCTCAATTATTCTGGGCATTATTCAGCAACATCTTTCAGCATTCAAAATGCTTTGCACTTTATCATAGAATCATAGAACAGTTTGAGTTGGGAGGGACTTTGAATCCCACCCAGTTCCAGCCCCCTGCCATGGGCAGGGACACCTCCCACTGGATCAGGGGGCTCAAAGCCTCATCCAGTCTGGCCTTGAACACCTCCAGAGATGGAGCAGTCACCACTTCTCAGGGCCTCACCATCCTCACAGGAAAATTTTCTTCCTAAGATCTCATCTCTGTCTTCCCCCTTTCAGCTTCAAACTGTTCCCCCTCACCCTCTCGGACATTCATAGGATGGAACAGAAATTACAAACTCAAAACCTAGGTAGGTCAACGGGAAGAATAAAAAAGCAAAACCATCAACCACATCACTTATTTTCCTTTGGTCTTATTTTTTTGTGATGTTGATTCAAGTATTTGAAAGGCAACTTAAAAACTACTATCTCAGACTTAGACATCTTAATATCCCATCAATTGTTTAACTAACCCACAGAGAATTACAAAACCTTTCTATACCGATTCATGTATGAAGAATCCTTTGCCTTTTTCCAAGAAGGTTTTCATAGAATCATAGAATCATGGAATGGTTTGGATTGGAATGGAGCTTAAAGATTGTCCAGTTCCATCCTCCCTGACAAAAATGCCTTTCACACTCAAAGCAACTCGTCCAGGCACCAGGATGCTGCTTGAGGCTGGCACCTGCGTTAGTCATGAACTGCTGAACATGGTGGTGTCCTCTGAATCTGAGAGAAGGGGGTTCACCTTGAGGAGGGTAAACAAGATAATCCAAGGTCTCTGGAGCATCTCTCATTCAAGGACAGGCTGATAGAGTTGAGGATTTTCAGGCTAGAGAAAAGTCGTCTCCGGGAATAACTTAGAGCAACCTCCCAGTACTGAAAGAGGCTCAAGGAAACTGGGGAGGGGCTCTTGATCAGGGAGTACAGGGATAGAATGAAGGGGATTGGTTTGAAGGTGAAAGACAGGAGTCTGAGATGAGATTTTAGGAAGAACTATTTTCCTGTTAGGGTGGAGAGGCCCTGGCCCAGATTGCCCAGAGCAGTGGTGGCTGCCCCATCCCTGGAGGTGTTCAAGGCCAGGTTAGATGGGGCTTTGAGCAATTTGACTCAGTGGAAAGTGCCCCTCTCCATGGCAGGGAGCTGGAATTGGGGGGTCTTTAAGGTCCCTTCCAACCCAAACCATTTTGTGATTCTGTGACAGTTGCAATAGCACAGAACCAACCAAAACAGTAAAGTCACACTGGTCTGTACAAAACGACATCACTACTCTTAAAGCAATGGAGCATTTTCCATCACAGGAAGTAAAAATAATGACCCTTTCCAAGGCATGAAAACCATTGGAGAAAAAGATCTACAAAGCACTCAGTTCTGTTAGAGTCAAATTTCAAAGAAGGGTCAAAATTAAAATAAAAGTAGAAAACTCTCTTAAAATAGTTTTTTCTGCATCTTCGTTGCAGAAGTTTTTTTTTTTCCAGGTATAATAAATCCACAAATAATTAACATGACCTTATAATTATGATTTTAGAAAAAGTAATTCTCTTTATTTCATAAAGGTTAAGGACTTGCTAATTAGGTTTAATTTTCTTGGAAAAGGCTGAAGATCTTTAACCAAAAATGGAACATTTAAAAAAAACAAAGGATATCTTTATGAATTTTTCAAGTATTGTTTTTGACATCAAAAAATATAATGCCTTCTTCTATAGGGTCATATATCATGGCAATCACTTGTATTTGGTTAAAAGACAAGAATACTGTTCTGCACATTTGGGTGTGAAGGGATCTGAAAGCCCAAGTTCCACCCCTCCTGCATGGGCAGGGACACTTTCCACTGGATCCAAAATTGCTCCAAGCCTTGTTCAACCTGGCCTTGAACACCCCCGGGGATGGGGCATTCACAAATTTGTGGAAAATCTGTAGCAGTCCTCCCAAGTTTTCTATATCAAATACATTAAAACCAGGAATATTAAAAGTAATTTAGAAGTTTAAATATCCATTCATCTTGGTAATTTGTATTCTTGCATCTCTAGACATGACCTACAAAAAATTCTTGCTTCTCCAGTCCATTCTCTCACCAGCTGAAGAAAGCAGTGGTTGGCAGAGGTTGAATATTGCCCACAAGATACTTCGAGATCAATATTCTCTCCAGTGTAGGAAGGACTGCTCTATAGGAGCAGCACCAGATGAGGCCATGAATAACATCCAGGGGCTGGAGCACATTCCATACAGCAATAGGTTAAGAGAGTTGGATTTGTTCAGCCTGGAGAAGAGAAGGCTCCAGGGAGACCTTAGAGCAGCCTCTCAGTACTGAAAGGGGCTCCAGAAAAGCTGAGGAGAGGCTCTTAGTCAGGGAATGCAGGGATAGGATGAGGGGGAACAGTTTGAAGCTGAAAGAGGGGAGATGGATCTTAGGAACAAATAGTTTCCTGTGAGGATGGGGAGAAACTGGCACAGGTTTCTCAGAGAAGTAGTGGTTGATTTAGATTAGACATCAGGAAGAAATTAATCACAACAAGGATGAGGAGGCCCTGATACAGGTTGTCCAGGGAAGTTGTGTCTACCCCATCCCTGGAGGTGTTTAAAGCCAAACCGGATGGGGCTTTGAGCAACGTGATGCAATGAAAGGTGTCCCTTCCCGTGACAGGTTGTTGGAACTGGGTGGTCTTTAAGTTCTCTTTGAACCGAAACCACTCCACGATTCTGAGATTTACCAGTCTATTGACACTGCACCATGGGCCAGAGAGGAACTGTCCTGTGCAATACTATTATAGTTGCAGGGCTGATGTGCAGGGCTGAACAAAGTACGAGCCTCAGCGCTTAGTACGTCCCTGCTTGCTAATGCTTCTCTCCTTGGCTGAACTGCTCCTTCTTCCACCTCTGTTTCATTTTGTTTGGAATGCAGATGAAGCAAAGTTAACAGTCTACTGCCCCTCCCACACACACACAGAAAAAATGATATACAGCCAAAGCGACGTTCAACATTGGACTCAATGATGTGTCTGAAGATAATGTGGCACAACACAGACACAAAGCAGACTTAACTACAAACACTGAATAAATATCACTGCTGCTTTTAGAACTTATCAGGGCCAAAGGCAAATGCAAAGAGGATGCTGTGTGAAGGGGGATGGGAAAACAGAAAAGCAGGAAAACGGGAAAAGAGGCTACGTTACATCGTGGCTTCCTCTGAAAAAGAGCTTTTATCCAAGAGCCCCTTACAAAGATGCTCTTATCACACACGTATATAAGCTGCTCAGAGTTTTTATCCCTCTCTTTGAAGATAAAGATTCAAACCTTGCAGGTCTGAGGCAAACAAGGCTCCTGCTGCTCTCGGAAGATATTTTGGTTGTGTAAAACCACAGGGATGTTATGTGATCCCTCTCAGGTGACTTCCTTGGAATATTTGCTGTTTTCAGGACTTAGTCAAACTGTGCCTCTCTAGAGTTTCCACTGGGAATAGTTACAAGCTCCTTGGGAAACAGAAGAACCTGGAAATCTTTTGTTCCAGTGGCATTGAGCCTGTGGAGTTCTGGGACATGCTTTATAGAATCATAAAGTCATTTGATTGGAAAAGACCTTTGAGATCCTCAAGTGCAACCATAGCTATCCACTACGAAAATATGTCTCTGAGCACCTCATGTACTCATCTATTAAATCCCTCCAGGGATGATGACTCCACCACTGCCCTAGGCAGCCATTTCCAGAGGATGATAACCCTTTCAGTGAAGACTGGATATTAGAAAAAAATTCTCTATAGAAAGAGTGATGAAGCATTGTGAGGCTGCCCGGGGCAATGGTGAAGTCACCACTCCTGAGGAGGTTTAAAAAAGGTGTAGCTGTGACACATGGAAACATGGTTTAGTAGGCATAGTAGTGTGAGTGGATGGTGGGGCTGGGTGATCTTAGAGGTCTTTTCAAACCTTAATGATTCTGTGATTCTATGAAAAGACTCTGGCACAAAACACACTAAACCATCCAGAGGGACAATTCCTTCCCTGGTCCTGCTGGTCACACCATGGCTGATTCAAGCCAGGATGCTGTTGTCCTGCTTGTCCACCTGGGGCACTGCTGGCTCATGTTCAGTAACTGTTAACCAGCACCCCCAGATCCTTTTCCACAGGATATCTTTCCAGCCACTCCTCCCCGAGTGGGGACCATTGTGACCAAATGAATGACCCAACACTTAATGCTCACGTTATAAAATGCTTCTATTTATCCACAGGAATATGAGAAAAAGACATAACTGAGGACAAGTTGTCCCCATTAGACATTAACTGATGGACTCCAGGACACGAGCTGCTTAAAAATGTGAATTACCGAAGTGTGCTCTTGTTTTTAAGAGAGTTTTTAAGAGAATCAGACAAAAACGATGCTGCAGTGTATGGTAGTTGCTATGGCACAGCATCTACAGAAGGAATTCTTGCTCCAGGACACAAAACCCACATGGAACAGTTTAGCTTTAATCCTTTATTCAATGGGGTATTTTTTTCTTTCACTCCTTTTCTACTGACACTATTAAAGATGAAAAAAAAATGTTAAAAATCTTTGTGATAAACAGAATCATAGAATCACAGAATGATTTTCATTGGAAGGGACCTTAAAGTCCATCCAGTTCCAATGTGCTGCCATGGACAGGAACGTTTTCCACTAGATCTGGCTGCTCAAGGCCCCGTCTAATCTGGCCTTGAACACCTCCAGTGATCAGGCAGTCACGAGTTCCCTGGGCAACCTGGGCCAGGGCCTCCCCACCCTCATTATTAAGAATTTCTTCCTAATGTCTAATCTAAATCTTCCCTCTTCCAATTTTAAGCCATTCCCCCTCATCTCATCACCCCAGGCCCTTGTAAAAAGTCTCTCCCCAGCTTTCCTGCAGCTCCTTTCAGTCCTGGGAAGATGCTCAAAGGTTCCCCAGAGCCTTCTCTTCTCCAGGCTGAACAACCCAAACTCTCTCAGTCTGTCCTCATAGCAGAGGTGTTCCAGCCCTCTGGTCATCTTCATAGCCCATAATGAAGCTGCTTGTACTGAAGAGGAGGAGGAAAGTTACGGGGAAAGCATCAAATTCTTCAGAGTTTACTGAAAAGTGAATGTGGAAGATATTTCTAGCCCACAGATCTTGCCACTGATTTCCAGCACTTTTGGCCATACTCCTCCCCTTGAAATGTCATCCTTCAGTGCTTTCCATGGCTCTGGTCTTGCCCATTTCCCACTAACTTTGTAATTATTCCCTAAAAGAGTCTTTCAGATGCTTCACCTAACCTTTCAGTGACACACAAGCCCGGCCTTGACAGCAGTCCCGCAGCATTTGCATAATGCTTCATGCCAGGGCAATGCCACAGCCTCCAGCTCCCTCCTAGGGCTCCAAGGTCACATCTCGTGGCACCTCAGACAGCTACTGTCTGCAAAAGAAAATGACCAAGTTCTTTTATTATCCTATCAGTGCTGAAGAGTTATTACAGCATCCAACAAAATAAGTGGCATTGTATTCTTCTCGAGGAACAACAAGTTCCCACATAGGAAAATGGAACAGCAGTAGATTATAGAATTGTGAAGGCTGGAAAAGACCTCTAAGATCACCAAGGACAACCTTCAATTCAACAGAACTGTGCTTGCTAAGCCGTGTCCCGAAGTCCTTGAGATGTAGATCAGTGTGGAAAAACATTTCCCTGTGAGGGTGGTGAGGCCCTGGCACAGATTTCCCGGAGAAGTGGCATCCCTGGAGGTGTTCAAGGCCAGGCTGAATGGGTCTTGGAGCACCCTGATGAAGTGGGAGGTGTCCCTGCCCATGGCAGGGGGTTGGAACTGGATGGGCTTTGAGGCCCCTTCTGACACAAACCGTTCTATGATTCTATGACTACGGTGAACCAAGTGAGAAGAAGCTATTAATAAAATACTCAAAAAACTATTTTAAAGAGGTATACTGCTCAGCAGCACTTAACAATTTCATATAATTGGATTTTAAAACTTTCTTTGCTGCTAGTATCAAAAGCATCTACACCATGAATGAAAGTACTTCCTAATATTTAAAGAGAGTGGATAGAAAATAAATGTAGTTGCCACTTACTCCTAATGCTAAGTTATTCAAGTTGCAGCCTCTGAGACTTCTCTGTTTGGAACAAAAAAATGTTAGCTAAAATTAATTTTATTATGCATCTATTAATAAATGATTAATTTTCAGACTTCAAACAGATCCTGTCTTGTGGAGACCTACATTTCAAGCAGCTCAATGCAGGAAAACTCCAACTCATCTTTCCTCATACAGTACGTAATTTATAAAAGGAAGGTTTAAAAGATACACATAAAGAAATGAAAATTAGCCTAACAAAAGAAAGCCCAACTCACAGTGCTGTAAGACTGTGTAAATTGCATTCTGAGTAACAGGACTGTGGACATAGAATTTAAGAAGCCAAATTTTGAGGAACAAGTAACAGAAATGCAGATTATCGCACTGATGTACTTTGAAGACATTATTTAGGAAGGAGGATTGAACTCAAGGGTAAAATGCTAACCTTCCCTATGGCCTCCTGATCCAGAATGATGCCGGTGAGCTGGGAGCTGGAAAAATGGTAGAATCATAGATTCATTAAAGTTGGAAAAGACCTCTAAGCTTATCCAGTCCAAGTGTCAGTCCAACACCACAGTGCCTGATAAACCATGTTCCAAATCCCACATCTACATATTTTTTGAAACCCTATAGGGATGGAGACTCTACCACTGCTCTGGGCAGCCTCTGACAGTGCTTCAACATTCTCTCAGGAAAAGCATTTTTCCCAATATCCAATCTAAACCTCCCCTGGAACAACTTGAGACCATTTCATCTCGTCCTATCACTTGTTACTTGGTAGTAAAAATACTCTGAATATTGAGAGGAAACATGACTCCATCGAGGCACCAGTTAGAAAACAGATCTTATGTCTCCCAAAGTGCTATGGGTCTTCCCTCACCTATGTGGTTTTACTTGTTTCCACCACTTTCTCCCCCTCCTCCTGCCCTCCCTTCACAAGTCTGACTTGGCCAAATGGTCAATCTTTTCTAATGTTCTTTTCCGCTTTGAAAGAGGCAGCAAAAATAAACATTGTAAAAATAGCTTGACATATGGACAAGGGTCCTGATGATGGATAGAACAGTACAGTCCTACTCAGAGAGGGCATGACTACAGGTCAGACCAAGAAAGAAAAGCTGCATTTTCTGGTTTTGCTGTACATTTCCTTTTTGTGCATGGTTGCCTACCAGGATCAGAGGGAAATAGCCTAAAAATTGAAAGGAGACCTACTTCCTACCTCAGTTCTCTTCTTTCTTCTGCAAAATTCCGTGCAAATAAAGACAATGGATTGAAAAAATATATATTATTTTTCCTCTTCTCTTTTTCTAGCTATTTACAAAAGGCTACACATTTTTCCAAGTCTTCCAGGGCTGGGGAATTCACCTCTCCTAATGCTTCATCACTCTTTCTGTAAGGAAGTATTTCCTAATATCTAATCTAAACCACCCTGTCACAACTTCAGGCCATTCCCTCTTGTCCTATCACTTATTACTTGGGAGAAGAACTTCACTTTACAAACCTCAGAGTTAATTGGGAAGGTATGGTGCTCTCCGTGAAAAGAAATTCAAGTTCATGATTTCTTCTCTCATGTATAAAAAGGTGGTTAAAAGAGCTCAATGGTTGTGTCTAATTGGCCTACAGCTATGCTTTAATTAGATAAGTTGTGACAAAATGTTGCTCACAAAGCCCATGCTGTGCATATCTAATACACCTCCAAGGTTTAAAAGGGAATAAAAAAAAAAGATCATCAGCCACAGAAGTCCTTCAAAACTACCTAAAGTCAAAGTTGTTTAAAGTTAGAAATTATGCATATTTTAAAATCTAGATTTGACTGAATGTCCTTTGGCTATTTGTAGCCCTTCCCACCCAATGGGTAGTGGTTGTTTCAAATACCTATACCTGCAGTATCACTGTGAATAAACCAAGCTTAGCTTGGCTAATATAGTTGGTATCTTCAATATCGACCTTCTGGTGGGGCTAATATTCAGTGATGCTGGTATTTCACAGCAATTTTAGGTGGCTCTCTGTGTATATGACATGATTTCAGCTGAGAAATTACTGTGTCCTGGGACCAGCAGGGTGATGGAGGGGATTCTACCCCTCTGCTCTGCCCTTGTGCGACATCATCTGGAGTCCTACATTCAGTTCTGGAGTCCTCAGGTCAGGAAGGATGTGGATCTGTTGGAGTGAGTCCAGTGGATGCCGCGAAGACAATGTGAGGGCTGCAGCGCCTCCTATACAAGGACAGGCTGAGAAAACTGGGGTTGTTCATCCTGGATAAGAGAAGGCTCTGGTGAGACCATAGAGTAGCCTCCCAGTGCTGAAAGGGGCTGCAGGAAATCTGGGCGGGGGGGCTCTTGGTCAGGGAATAAAGGGATAGGATGACAGGAATGGTTTTCAGCTGAGAAAGGGGAGATTGAGATGAGATCTTAAAGAGAAATATTTTCCTGACAGGGTGGGGAGGCCCTGCCACAAGTTCCCCTGAGAAGCTGTGGTTGACCCATCCCTGGAGGTGTTGAATACCAGGCTGGATGGGGCTTTGAACCACCTGATTGAATGGGTGTTTTCCCTGCCCTGGGTAGGGATGTTGGAACTGGATGGGCTTTGAAGTCCCTTCAAACCCAAACCACTCTATGATCCTATGATAATAAATAATATATAGAAATAAAATAAATAATATATAGAAATACAATAAATACTATCACCATGCACTGTCTGGCCAAATTCTTTCTCTGCTGAAGATCTTCACCAGTCCAGCAGCTTCTTTAGAACATCGACCCATGTACTGTGTATAGTCAAATTTTGTAAGAATATACAGAATTCCAGGAGGAACAAAAGTAATTTTCTGTTAAGTGTGTAACTATATATCTAAATATACTTATGAAAAAGAACTGTGCTTATGTTGAACATCTCCCTTGGGCAGTAGGAAAAAAAACTAAAATCTTGTTATTTCAAAAGCTGCAATTATTTAGCAGTCATAGTGAATTCCATGCCAGCTTGTTTATGCACTTCCTATGAACGATGATGCAGCCAGTGCCTAAATTGAGTTTGCTCTTTCCCCCAGCATAGCGAACTGTTTGTCTAAGCTAATAAATGTATATATTAACCCAGCCACCTCGTAGGAAGCCCGTTCCATGCCTTGTTCAATATCTTCTAGTTGAACTAATCAGAACCATTTGTTCAAAAGGCTTTTCGGAGCCTCTTGCTCACAACTGAAACATACATACTTCACGCTCTGAGTCTGAGTAGTCTCAAAGTCCCAAGTGGTTTTAACAGATTGCCACTCCTGTGAGCTGTAAATACTTAACCAGCAAGTCATGAGCACGCCACTGAAGCCAACATAAAACACTTTTAGGAACCTGAAGAACAAGCAAAAGCTGGGAAAAGACATGAGAATACTGCTTAGACATATCCGTTACCAGTAACAGACACTTTTCAGTCTTGGACACTCTCCTGCCTTCTTTTTTAGTAATTGAACGTTGGCAGCTGCATTAACTGGCGTTAACTATGTACTTTAATGGGAACTAATCCATAACTGAGTGCAGTTCACCATTCATTTCATTTAAGACCTTTTCTAACCATTAATCAAATTGATGGCCAATCACTCTTGTTGTGCTGAATCAAACCAGAGCCAGAAGGCAAAGGGAAGAATAAATGTCTAACGAACACTGCCATTTATCTCATGTTATAAATAGAGCGTGAAGGGAATTGCAGCAGCATGTAAGCACAGTGATGTCAACTTCCCACTTACCTGCGTAACTCTGATTTTGAAAATGAGACTTTTCAGAAAATTTTAGCTCTCCATCAAAAATATAGGCGGCTAATGATAAAAGCGATGATGAAAACAGGGCAGGAAGGGTTCTGGAGAAATCTCAGCCCATCCCACTTCCCCACAGCAGCATCTGCCTTCACTTACATTGTCATGGAATTCTGGAATTATTTAGATTGGAAAAGACCTCTAAGATCATCTAGTCCAGCTGTCAGCACAACATCACTGTGCCTACTAAACCATGCCTTGAAGTGCCGTGTGTACATGTTTTTTGAACCACTCCAGGGATGGAAGCTCCTGGCAGCCTCTGCCAGTGTTTCACCCCTCTTTCAGTAAATAGATTTTTCTCAATATCCAATCTAAACTTCCCCTGGCACACTTCCGGTCATTTCCTCTCGTCCTATCACTTGTTATTTTGGAGAAGAGACCAAGACCCACCTCTCCACAACCTCCTTTCAGGGAGCTGCAGAGAGTAATAACGTCACCCCTCAGCTTTCTCTTCTTCAGGCTAAACAGCCCCACGTCCCTCAGCCACTCCTCATAAGACTTGTTTCCTGGGCACTTCATCTTCATTTACACATGTTTGAAAACTGCATGTGTGATCAGTCCCTAAAACTACACACGTGTCTGTAACCCAAAAGAAATTGTCACATACAGGCACAGAATTAATTTATTTTAAAATTATGAATTTCTTTGCAATTAGATCTACATATTTTGACTGTCTTATGAAAGTAAGAGGGTGAATGACTCTCAAGTGCTTTTCTGCAGAAGGTACTTTGGAGTGTTAGGGAACAGAGAGCAAACCACTGCAAAGGCAAAAGGAAACCACTTCTCCTGTTAGAATGCATAAGTACGCAGCTCTCAATCAAAGGAAACTCTCGTTTAATTTACCTCTTCTTGACTTGTCATTTTCAATCACCCAGAGGGTGGTGGAAAACTGGAACTCCCTAGGGAACAGTCACAGCACCAAGCTTGACAATATTCCAGAAGGATTTGGCCGATGCCCTCAGACACACGGTGTGAATGTTGGGATTGTCCTGTGAAGGGACAGGAACTGGACTCATTGATCCTTGTGAGTCCTGTCCAACTCAAGATATTCCATGATTCTATGCTCTCCTTATTGGAAATCCTATGGTGCTAAACCATGTTAAGTTATTAATTATAATACCATACTACGAGACATTCAGAGAACTATAATTAGATGTTCACAAAAGCAGCTTGAACGCTATAAGCAGATGCCATTCCCAAGGAGCTGCACAGTAAAAGAAAATAGACCTCTTCTCTGGGTTTCTGTGTGTTTTTTTCTTATCCTGTTCAGTGGTTAGAAAAGAGAGGCTTGATTCATATTTAAATGTAGTAACTAGTGTTATGTGAACAAATCACAGAATCATTGGATGGTTTGCATTGGAAATGCCCTTAAAGCCCATCCAGTACCAAAACTCTGTCATAGGCCAGGACACCTTCCACTCGATCACGTTACTCAAAGCCCCATCCAGCCTGGCCTTGAACACCTCCAGGGATGGGGCATCTAAAACTTATATTATCAAATTACAGGCTATTATACAATTATATTGTATTATTATATCATAGAATCATAGAATCTTCAAGTTGGAAAAGACCTCTGAGATCATTGAGTCCAACCACACCCATCATCCGCTAAACCACGTCCCTCAAAAACTCATCCCCCCATTTTTTAAACCCCTCCAGGGATGGTGACTCAACCACCACCCTGGGCAGCTGTACCAGTGCCTGACCACCCTTTCAGTAAAGCAATTCTTCCTAATATCCCATCTGAACCTCCCCTGGCGTAACTCATGGCCATTTCCCCTTGTCCTATCACCTGTCACTTGAGAGAAGAGATCAACACTCGCTCTGCCACAGCCCCCTTTCAGGCAGCCGTAGACAGTGATGAGGTCTCCCCTCAGCCTCCTCTTCTCCAGGCTAAACAACCCCAGGTCCCTCAGCTGTTCCTCGTAGGACTTGTTCTCCAGCCCCTTCCCCAGCCTCGTCGCCCTTCTCTGGACGCGCTCCAACACCTCAGAGAGGTGTTACATTATATAATGTAATGTTATGAAATGTTATATTATGTTGCATTATTTTACAATAATAGGTACTGAGACGGATCGAGACAGGCTGGGAAAGTTGGGATTGTTCAACTCAGAGAACATAAGGCCCTGGTGAGACCTTAGAACACCCTGCCAGTACTGAGAGGGACTGCAGGAAATTTGGAGCGGGGCTCTTGATCAGGGAATACAGGAACAGGATGAGGGAGAACGCTTTTAAGCTGAAAGAGGGGATATTGAGATGAGAATTTAAGAAGAAATGTTTTCCTGTGAGAGACCACACTGGTGAGGCCCTGGCACAGGTTGGTTTGTATGGGAGAATGAAGAGCGTTATCCCCTGTTGCGACAGGCAACATCTCCTTCATCCCCATGCTGTATTTCAGTCACACTGTCAGGAGCACGTACAGCACCTCTCTCCCATGGTCCTTTCAATGGCTCTGCACATGAATCATAGACTCTTAGAACAGTTCATGTTGGAAGGGACCACAAAGTCACCTAGTCCTCCCCTCCTGCATTGAGGAAGACCATCTTCAATGAGATCAGGTTGCTCAGAGCTCCAACCAACCCGACTTCGTGTGTTTCCAGTGATAGAGCATCTACCACTTCTCCAGGAAACCTGTGCCAATGTTTCACTAACCTCACAGGAAAATATTATTTTCCTGATATGTAGTCTAAACCTCTCCTCTTCTAGTTTAAAACCATCACCCCTTGTCCTACTGCTACAGGACCTACTAGAAAATTTTCCCCTATCTTTCTTATCAGTTCCCTTTAAGTATTGAAAGGCTACAATGATGTCTCCCTGGAGCCTTCTCTTCTCCAGGCTGAACAACCCCAGCTCACTCTGCCTGTCTTCATAGGGGAGGTGTTCCAGGCCTTTGACCATTTTGCGGCCTCATCTGGACCTGCTCCAACACATCCATGTCTTTCCTGTGCTGAGATCTTCAGAGCTGGATGCAAAGCTCCAGGTAGAGGGGCATAATCCCTTCCCTTAACCTGCTGGCAATAACAAGCTTTCTCAATCCAACCTGGACAGCTGGTGGGGATGCTGGGAGTGTCCAGGGGTCGGAGATGCTGGAGGTGCTGAAGGTGCCAGGGTGCCAGAGCAGATAGGGTGCTGTACATGCTGGTGGTGCCCTGAGTTCTGTGGGGCCTGGGCTGCCACCTGCACTGGGTGAGCCAAGGCTGTGGGCAAGGGCTGCTGCTCTGTGGGTAGTTGCCACAGGATGGTTGAGCCCGGAAGAGAGACAGGAGCAAAGGCTGGTGATCACCTCTGCTCTCGTCCCCAAGTGCATCCCCGGCTGCAAGGCTCAGGGTTGATACCTACCTTGGTGGCAGGAGGTTTCAGGAAGCACAACGGTGTGAAGGGTCTGTGACTTCACTAACAAGTGAAGTCACTTGTTAAATAAGTGACTGTATTTGCAACATAAATAAAGTGCATCGACTGCCGTTTACTCCCCTGAATGATAAATGTTTTAATACTTAACCATGGAGTATTGAATTGTCTTCCCTAACTTAGAGACCAACATTCTAGTACAGCTGTATGTGTGCCTGACAAATCAATGTATTACATATTCAAGCAATTTGGGCATGCACTTAGCAATAAATTACATTAAGATTCTTACAAAAGATTCAAGAAACAACAAACCCTCAGCTGCCAAATATCATAGGGATAAACACCTCCAGGGACTGAGGTTGCCCTGAGAAGTGGTGGCTGCCCCATCCCTGGAGGTGTTCAAGGCCAGGCTGGATGGGGATCTGAGCAAACTGATCCAGTGGGTGGTGTCCCTCCCCATGGCAAGGTCGTTGTGACTGGGTGATCTTTGAGATCCCTTCCAATTCAACACACCACCATGCTCGATGTTTCTGGCAGCAGCAAAGCCCCCTTGTCAGAGAGAAAACAGTTTCTTTAACAAGCTATTTGGCGGAAAGACTCTGCAACCGTTGCAAGCTGATCCACAAAATGAACGGTTTAAAAATCAGACCATGCACAGATCTGGTGCAGTTAACTTGCCAACATTCATTCTCCTGTGGTTTAAAAGGGATTATTGCATGAATATTTTTTCCCTTAAACATAAACCCCTAGATCATGGCCAGGCACAGCAATTTTCCTATGATCAGCCAAGTGAGCATCGATATCACAGAGCCTTGTTAGGTATATTTATTTTTAATAGGATAGAATTTAAACACCATTATCAGAAAATGGCAATGCTGGAGTTTCACTCAAGTGCCTTTTACAAGCGTCAGGTGCTGAATAAGTATTTGATACTCATGATGCATTGAACAGACAAGAATTACATTTCCAGAATGCTCTGAATCAACTCCCATTCCATCCATGGCAATAAAAATTAGCTGACTGTCCTTCAATAGCAAAAAATTACCAGGATGAGCTTACCTTAACCTACAAGTAGGCATTCAACCCATTATTCACAAATTATATTAAAGGGAAATCACTCAAAAGAAATTGGTCGAACTACTCTAAAAGCAAAAATAATTTATCAAATATGACTGGGGAAAAAAGAATCCAACCTATACAGAAATTTTCAAAAATCAGATTGCTGCCCATTCCCCTCCAGCCTCCCTCAACCAGTATCAACAGCATGAGACTAAGCTGGGAGAAACCTTGTGGTAAATAAGTACAGAACCAAATATCACAGAATCATAGCACAGTTTGGCTTGGAGAAGACCTTAAAGCCCACCTAGTTCCAAACCCCCTGCCGTGGGCAGGGACATCTCCCACTGGATCAGGGTGCTCAAAAACCCATCCAGCCTGGCCTTGAACACCTCAGGGATGGGGAAGTCACTACTTCTCTGGGTAAACACAAAAAAAAAGCTATATAAAGAAGAACCCTCTAAGGCCTAAAGGGAACAAGTTGAAAATATACTTCTCAAAGCCAGAAAATATTCAAAAGATAATAACAGTTGATACTGGTTGACACATTTAATCATCTTTAAACATTTGTTCAAACACTAAGCTCTCTAAAGCTACCGAGCATGCAGATGGTTCATACAGTAACCAAGCAACCTGCACAGGACCTTTTAAATTTCAGTTCAAGGGGGAATATTACTAAAATATTGCCAAAAGGCCATGGCATGAGCAGGTCAAGGCAGGGGATTCTGCCCCTCTGCTCTGCTATGGTGAATCCTCACCCAGAGCCCTGCATTCAGTTCTAAGTTCCTCAGGACAAGAAGGACATGATTCTGTTAGAGTGAGTCCAACAGAGGCCACAAAGGTGATCTGAGTGTTGGAGCACCTTCCATCCAAGAAAGGGCTGAGAAAGTTGGGGTTGTTCAGCCTGGAGAAGAAAAGGCTCTGGGAAGAGCTTAGAGCAGCCTTCCAGTACTGAAAGGGGCTCCAGGAAAGCTGAGGAGGGGCTCTTTATCAGGCAGTGCAGGGACACGATGAAAGGAATGATTTGAAGCTGAAAGATAGGAGACACTGAGATGAGATCTTAGGAAGAAATAATTTCCCGTGAGGGTGAGGAGGCCCTGGCCCAGGTTGCCCAGAGAAGTGGTGAATGTCCCATCCCTGGAGGTGTTGAATGCCTGGTTGGATGAGGCTTTGAGTTACCTGTTTGAGTGGAAGTGGGCATGGAAGGGGGGCTGGAACTGGATGAGCTTTAAGGTCCCTTCCAACTCAAACCATTCTATGATTCTGTGGTTCTAAAATTCAGTAAAATGCATTCTCTCTTCTTGCAAATTCATTTACCTCTTGCGATTTTAGTCCAATACCCAACAAAGAAGAAGTTATTTTTAGGTCTTTAAAAGAACTAACAGGAACTCCATTGCGAAACACACTCTGTTTCCTACAAATAGCCTCATTATTGAAAAGATCAAAAGCATCTTGCTGCCATGTGATATAACCAACTTTGATCTGATGTTGTCTACTCAGACTTGAGAGGAGATAATTATTGGACTGTTAAATTTTTTGCACTCTGATTGTAAATGTCTCATTTATCCCTCTCCACACTGCGGATACATTAACAATTAAAGGATTACATCAATATTCAAAATGTGATTCTTGTAAGGAAACACTGATGGGCAATTTACATTTTGTTAAATAAACAAGCCTATTAGCTCTAAGGAAACACAGAAATACCTACATTTGTACCTAACAACAGCAGAAATTAATTATTCCGTTTATGAGCTATAATGGTTACATGAGAAACTTCAGTGCCTTTTAAGGTTGGTTGATGGTAAAGGATGGATTCAACAAATCCATCCTCCTTTACCTGGAGCTCTGCATTCAGTTCTGGATTCCTCAGCACAGGAAGAAAATGGATCTCTCAGAGGGACTCCAGAAGAGGCCATGGAGGTGATCTGGGGGCTGGAGAACCTCCCATATGAGGACAAGCTGAAAGAGTTGGGGTTGTTTAGCCTGGAGAAGGGAATGCTCTGGGGAGACCTTAGAAAAGCCTTCCAATGTGGAAAGCAGCTCCTGGAAATCTGGGGAAGGTCTCCTGATATGGGAGTGCTGGAACAGGACAAGGGGGAAGAGTTTTAAGCTGCAAGAGGGGAGTTTGAGATGAGATCTTAGGAAGAAATGTTTTCCTGTGAGGGTGGGGAGTCCCAGGCACAGGTTGCCCAGAGAAGTGGTGGCTGCCCCATCCTTGGAGGTGTTCAAGGCCAGGTTGGATGGGGCTCTGAGCACCCTGATCCAGTGGGAGGTGTCCCTGCCCGTGGAAGGAGGTTGGAATTGTGTAGGCTTTAAGGCCCTTCTGACACAAATCTTTCCATGATTCTATAATTCTTATGAAATGAGCAGTTTCTGAGCAAGTCCACAGCCCTTGTACATTGCTCTGAAAGAGACATCAGGGGATTGCTGTCATCACCTCTCCAGTTCAGTAACGTAATTTCTTCTGAAGCCTTTGAACATTTTCCCTTATTAATACAAACATACATGAACATGGTGTTTCATTTTCAGTTAAGTCTGTCACAAACGAGTGATCTACTCATTAAGATTTACATCAACATTGGTCTTAAGTTACAGCTCCGTTTTTTTTCCCATTTTTGTGAATTCTGTGTGAGCAGAAACTTTACTAAAGATATCTCTGATCTACCAACAGGGTGGACAGAATTGCATTGTGCCATGGTGTCACGACCCAACCCACTCCAGTGGTCCTTGGGGTAAGACCCTAGGTCTCCCCATGAAATTTATGGGTTCAGTGCCCACCAGGCTAAATGAAAGCAGAACAAATTGATCTAAAAGGAACTTATATGTACAGGCGATTTGTGGAATAAAATTGGCAGTGGCTGCTTAATCTATGATCAGAGAAAAGAAAGAAGGAGAGAAAGAGATTAAAGAGAAATACAGAGGAAAGTGCAAGGACACTGCCTGGGCTCCATGTGCTTCTCCTCCCAGGATATCCGGGCACTGCCCCACCCAGTCTTATGAGTGTCATTTATAGATTGAATTCCCAAGGAATAGGAATTCCTGATGGACTTGTAGAGTGCTCCCTCTGGAAAGTTCTGGAACCAAATCTGTGTGGCTTAGAGGGGTCTCTGAAGTCTGGGGTGAGTCCCAAGTATCCTTCTGCCCTTGCTCTCCCTTCTGGCAGGATCGCAACATGACCTCTCTGGACAGAAAAACACAACCAGGCTGCTTGTGAGAGTGAAAGAAGGTCCTGAAGGACACTTTCTCTGCTGAAGTCTCGGTATGATTTAAGGCAAATTATTTGAGCAGCAAAAATCACTCTCTGACACACGGCAACACAGTTTAGGTTTGCCTTTGAGACTGCAAAGAGTCAGCAATTGTGGCACATTTCATCTTTGTGTAAGTCTTTTTTCCTACCCAGCATTGCCTGGGCATTTTGTCTCCTCTGTATTTATCATCTTACATTCACCCTTAGGGCTCTGTCAGGTTGCCATCACACACCTCTAAAAGTGCTTGACAACTTCTGTATGTTCAGTTTCTACATGAGGCACCTCCAGCATGAGGCATAATGAAGTCATTGAATAAGAGAATTATAGAATGGTTTGGGTTGTAAAGGACCTTAAAGTCTATCCATTTCCAAGCCCCTTGCCATGTGCAGGGACACCTCCTAGTATACCAGGCTGCTCAAGTCCCCATGCAACCTGGATGCTTTACAGACCAAATGCAGACAGGGATAAATCTTTCAAAACATGCATAAAGGACTTAGATGTGAAACTCCTATTAATTTTCAGGGGGTCTACATGGTCAGAAACCATCTATGCAATATTCTATGTAATGATCACCCAGCATTGTTGCTATTACTAACAGGTGCTGCTTTCCATTGTTGGGAAGAAATCATGAAATCCTGGAATTGTTTGGGCTGGAAGGGACCTTAAACTCATCCAGTTCCAATCCCTCGTGCTATGGGTAGGGATGCCTTCCACTGCATCAAGTTGCTCCAAGCTCCATCTGACATGGCCTTGGACACCTCCACGGGATGGGGCAACCACAACTTCTCTGGGCAGCCTGTGCCAGGTTCTTACTACCCTCACAGATCTTCTTTAATATCTCATCTCAATCTCTCCTCTTTCATCTCAAAACCATTGCCCTTCATTTTATCCCTGCACTCCTTGATCAAGAGACATTCCTCCCCCCAAGGTTTCCTGGAGCCCCTTTCAGTACTGGAGGCTGCTCTAGGGTCTCCTTGCGGTCTTATCTCCTTCAGGTTGAACCACCCCAACTCTCTCAGCCTGTCCTCATACAGGATGTGTTCCAATCCTTGCGTCATCTTCATGGACCTCCTCTGGTCTTGTGCCAACAGATCTGTGTCTTTGCTCTCTGTATTGAGGACTCCAGAACTGGACACAGGGCTCCAGGTTGGGTCTCACCAGAGCAGAGCAGAGGGGCAGAATCCCCTCCCTTCTCTTGCTGTTCCTACTGCTTTGGATGCAGCCCAGGACACAGCTGTTTTTTTTGGGCTGCAAGAGCACGCTGCCAGCTCGTGTTGAGCTTCATATCCCCCAGCACCTCAAGTCTTTCTCCTCAGGGCTGCTTCCAATCCGTTCTCCTCCTAGCCTGTAATTGTACTATGGATTGTCCCAACCCAGCTGCAGGACCTTGCTCTTGGCCTTGTTTGACTTCATGTGGTTCTCTATCCTGTCCAGGTCCCTCTGGATGCTATCCTTTGGATCCTCTGGATGCTCCAGCGTGTCAACCACACCACACAGCTTAGTGTTATAGGCAAAATTCCTTAGAATTCCCTTAATCCCACTCTCCATGTCTACAAGAAAGATGTTAAACAACACTGGTCCAAAACCCGACCCCTGAGGAACGTATTCATCACCGGCCTCCAGCTGGATATTGAGTTGTTGACCACAACTCTTTGAATGTGACCATTCAGGCAATTTCTTATCCACCAAGTGGTCCATCCAACAAATCTGTATCTCCCCAGTTTAGAGACCAGAGTCAAAGCTGGGCAAATGCAGAGGGGAATAAATATATCAATACACACATGCACAACTTACATGCACACCTCATATTAATATTCATGGGAGATACATGGTCAAAAACCAACCAAGGAATCATCCACAAAATGATACCCAGCAGTCATTGTTCTTACCAATAGATATTGCAGTCTACTGGTGGGGAGAAATACCAGTGTAATTTATTTCTGCTTCTCAAAAACCATTAGTCACCTGCTGCAAACTAGGTATGAAATCAACACTTTCATCAAGGCAAACAAAGTACACTGCCCAACAACCTACTTGCCTTTTCAATATTTGTTTCCTTATCATGAAAACAATTCCACAATAAATGAACTTCCACAATTATAAAGTCACATTTGATATCTATCCAGTAAAACAATGTATTCTATTAATGTATCCGAAGAACTAGCACTGAACCCTCCATCACCAGTAATTCTTATAGTTTATAATAGCATGATAAAAGGATATTGTTATACAAGCACTGAATATCCTATAATCCAAATTAAGGCTCTATTCACTAATAAAAGCATTTTTCACGCATAAGCTTTAAAGCCAGAATGCAAAATGATCAGCGCATTGAAATATGTTATTGTTTGACTAAGTATTAACGATGTCATTCTTTAGATCTGACTGAATGCTGCTAATGCACTCTGCTATTGTTCAATGGTTTAAATAAGGAAGAAAGAAAAAAAGGCAGCTATTAGATTTAAACATATTTCTGATTCCATTAATCTTTGCCATGAGGAAGTATTGTGGGGAAAAACAGGTTCTTTCAGGGCACTTTCATGAGATTTAACAGTGGGAACACTCCAGCCATCACTGCTGAGCGAGAGCTTCCATGAATGTACCTGGGCTTTCGTTAATTTGGTGAGAGGATGCTAAATAAATTGATTTTTCTTATCTTACCATAATGACTACTCATGAAAAAAACAACAAAAGAATTGAAAAACAGCTACAAACCTGATTTTTTGATGTCATGCACAAAGAAGACACCAATTTTAAAGCCAAAAATAAGGCTTCAGGGAGGAGAGACAAAGCGGAAGGACCATGTACAGAAGGCAATAGCAATCAGCATCACATACCATAATATATTTAGCAAAAACAAGGCCACTGGGCACAGTGGGAGGTTCTAAAAGATTTACAGCACTCGGTTTCCAGAGATGTGAATACCTGATCAAAGCAGCAAAGGGGACTTACACAGTTTGCAATTATTTGGAATTTCAAAATTAAGTTACTCTGGAAAAGGGAATAATTAAACCTGTTGGTAAAGCAAAGTGGCTGTAGTTCATGTACTCACCCATCACCGACAGCTCTGCAGAACCACTGCTGTTCTCATTTTTGTAGGTGACCACACACGTGTAGGTCCCAGAATCATCATCAGTCACGTTTGATATGAGCAGGTTACTCCCAGCCAGTAATGAATACTTTTTGGACCTGAAACATCGATAACACACATTCACAATGTTTTAAGTTGCTATCTCTGTCTAGAAAAGCATAGGCAATAAATTGTCCTCTAAGTAACTCCCAGCTGTGAGTTTTGCTGTTAATAACTTTACACTTCTATTTCAAATACCAGGCAGGTGACATTTATGATCAAATTCCGCACTTCAATTGGGGTAAGGAATTTGAGAGATAAGCTATTACAGCACGCAAGAGAAGCATGCAGGCTCACAGGCTCATAGAATCGTTTGGTTGGAAAGGACCTCTGAGATCATTGAGTCCAACCGCACCTGTCGACTATTAAACCGTATCTCTGAGCACCTCACTAACCTGTCTTTTAAATCTCTCCAAGGATGGTAAAACCACTACCTCCCTGGGCCACATCTTCCAGTGTCTGATAACGCCTTTCGTGATGGAATTTTTCCTACTATCCAAGCTAAACCTTCTCTGGCGCAACTTGGGGCCATTTCCTCTCATCCTATCACTTGTTGCTTCAGAGAGGAGACCAACACCCATCTCACCACAACCTCCTTTCAGGAAGTTGTAGAGACCAATGAGGTTTCCCTTCAGTCTTCTCTTCTCCAGGCTAAACAATCCCAGGTCTTTCAGCTGCTCCCAAAACTCCTGGGGTCCAGATCCTTCCCCTGCTCTCCTCCCCTTCCCCAGAGGTGCTCCAGCCACTCAATGTCCTTCTTATACTGGGGGGGCCCAAAACTGAATGCAGGATGCCAGGTGTGGCCTCACCAATGCTGAGTACAGGGGCACAAACCCTTCCCTGCTCCTACTTGCCACACCATAGCTAATCCAAGCCTGGATGCTGTTGGTCTTCTTGGCCACCTGGGCCACTGTTGGCTCATGTTCAGCCGCTGTTGACCAGCAACCCCAAGTCCTTCTCTGCCAGGCAGCTTTGCAGCCACTCTTTCCCCAGCCTGGAGTGCTGCTAGGGGTTGTTGTGGCCCAAGTACAGGATCCGACACTTGGCCTTCCGGAACCCCATCCCGCTGGTCACAGTACATTGATCCAGCCTGGCCTGATCGCTCTGTAGAGCCTTCCTACCATCAAGCAGATCAACACTTCCTCCCAGCTTAAAGTCACCTGCAAACTTATTGACTTTTCATTCAATCTTTTCTTCCAGATCATTTGTCTTTATTATTTTGGGAGGAAAATCTCATGGCTTCCAAGCCCACTTGACTGAATTTAAAGCGGTACTCAGTATTTTTGTCTATGCTTTCTTACCTGACAGGGAGTACTTCATCTCCTCGCAGCCATGTGAAGGTGGGAGGTGGGTACCCAGAAACACAGCACTCCAGAACAGCATCCTTCCCTTCCATGACCATTACGTTCGATGGTCGCTGCAGGAAAAACTGCTGTCTGTGTAAACCTGGATCTAGGAGAGCAAGAGCAAGAGTTACCATCCATTAAAAAAACAACAAAACTAACAAAACAACATTCTTTTTTTGGGAATGGGAAATGGAAAATTACTGATCAATAATGGACCCAGGAGAGCACAGCTTTCACAGACTCTTAGTGATGGAAAAAATAGAAAACCACAGCGCAAATACATAAAAAGTGTATCAAAAGGCAATCTTAGAGCTGTTTACAGGTTGAACCCAAGGGAGCAATTTGAAGGCAGAAAAGCACCAGCTTTTGGGAAAATGAGAAAGTACTGTTTATAGCCTGGTACTAAAGTCAGGTCTTGGAAAGCCACAGGAAAAGGTGCAGTCATGGCAAAAAAAAAAACAAAACAGGGATATACTCACGGTTAAGAGTGGTACTGGATTAATGACACTATTTTGGAGTTGTGAAAGGGAAGTTCATAAACATAGCAGGTGAGTGAAGAAACGGAAAGCTTCAAGTTAGGGAAACACAGAAATTAAGAATGGAAGAATTTGAAAAACCTGAGAAGGAGCAAGTAGAAAGATTAGCTACATCCAGCTCTGGAGCCCTCAGCACAGGAGGAGCATGGAGGTGTTGGAGCAGGTCCAGAGGAGGCCACAGAGGTGATCAGAGGAGGCCACAGAGGTGATCAGAGGACTGGAGCACCTCCCATCAAAGGACAGGCTGAGAGAGATGAAATTGTTCATTCTGGAGAAGAGAAGGCTCTGGGGAGACCTTAGAGCAACCTTCCAGTACTAAAAGGTCTTCAGGAAATCTGGGACAGACTTTTTAGCAGGGGCTGTTGTGACAGGACATGGAGTAATAGTTTTAAACTAAGGGAGGGGAGATTATATTGGATATAAAGAAGAAAATTTTTATGCTGAGGATGGTGGAACACTGAAAGAGGTTGTCCAGCGAGGTACTGCAGGACTCATCCCTGGAAACATTAAAGGCTAGGTTGGATGGGGCTCCGAGCAACCTGGTAAAGTTGAAGATGTCCCTGCTCCTGCAGGAGGGTTGGACTGGGTGACCTGTAGGTCCCTTCCAGCCCAAAGCTGATTCTGTAGTGCTCCAAACTCTCCTTCACCTGATCAAAGGTGTCCACATGGATGTGCTAATGTTGGAGGCTGGATTGGCAATCCCTAGACACCTATCTCCAGGGAAACGAGCCGAGCTCATGGCTCCTGCTTTAGGACGAGTCAAATGTTTGCTGTTGACTGCCATGAGTGCATCACCTCTGACCAGGGGACAGCACACATTGAGATGAACCCCACCCACTGAGCCTGAAATACTAGCAAGCACAACCATATGCCAAGGAAATCACTTGGGTTTGTTTGCTTTTTAATCAGTCTGTTCTTCCTCTAGGAAATTACTTCATTTTCTTTTCACAGATGTTGAAACAAATGTGCTGGACTCCAGCCACCAAACATTCTTCCTTGTGTCCTGACACAAACATAAAAGTTACAAAATAAAAATGAATATTCCCACCAAATTACAAGATCTTCCAGGATCATCTCCAAGTAATTAGCTGGTTCTGCCACTCAAGTAGAAACAAACTGAAACTTGCTCTGCGCACTTGTTACGGATTAAAACAGCACAATATTTCAATGTCTTACTGTAACCAGATGGACACACATTTTCCAGCCATCAGTAAGTGCAACTGATGCAGAAGGTGTCAAACACAACTCAATAGCATCAATCTGTGAAGACATCTGAGCTGATCACAGCAATGCCTTTGGCCGGTGAATCACATGGTATTTATTGCAATAACTACAAATATACTTGTCAACGAATGCAAATAAATACATGGCTGCTATCTGGTAGAACTCCAAACTTTTACTGTTTAGTTTTAATTTCTTTAATTCCCCCAAACCTATTTTTTTTTTTTAATATAATCTTATAATTATGGAATCCTTTGGATTGGAAGGGACCTTAAAGTCCGTTCAGTTCCAACCACTCTGCCGTGGGCAGGGACATCTCCCACTGGATCAGGGGGCTCAAAGCCCTATCCAGCCTGGCCTTGAACACCTCCAGGGATGGGGCAGCCACGACTTCCCTGGGGAACCTGTGCCAGGGCCTCCCCACCCTCTCAGGAAAACATTTCTTCCTAAGATGTCATCTCAATCTCCCCTCTTTCAGTTTAAAACCATTCCCCTCATCCTGTCCCTGCACTCCCTGACAAGAGCCCCTCCCCAGCTTTCCTGGAGCCCTCTTCAAGCACTGGAAGGCTTCTCTAAGATCTCACTGGAATCTTCTCTTCTCCAAGCTGAACAACCCCAACTCTCTCAGCCTGTCCTCGTATGGGAGGTTCTCCAACCCTCAGATCATCCTAATATTCTCCTCTGGACTCGCTCCAACAAATCCTTGTTCCTCCTGCACTGATGACTCCAGAACTGAACTCAAGACTCCGAGTGTGATCTCATGACAGCAAAATAGAGGGGGAATCTTCTCCCTCAGCTTGTCAGTTACACTTGCTGCCTAGGCAGTTGACTTTCTGGGTTACAAGAGCACTTTTTAAATTCAGTTCTCCAAATATGAAAAGATTTGCAAAAGCAGAAAACAAAAACTCTGTAAATAACTTCCAACTCTGAGTATACAAGTGTCTCCATCCCTTCAAATGCACTTAGTCCTTCAATCACAAAGAGGTCATCTTTGATTAAAATAATGATCCCAGTTAGGATGGAAGACATGAGCAGCAGTAAGAAGCACAGCAATAGAAATGCAGAGAAAGTGACATCAGTCAAGATTAAATTTGAAATTATAAAAAGGATATGCTTGATAATTTAAACTATGGGCTTTAGCAGATAATGTTTGGCTGAGTGGGTTCTTCAAATACAACTGGAATAAGTGGAATTCCAGAGCTGGTACAGGTTGAATATCAGACAGCTGCACAATCCTAAACCACAGAAAAGTAGCTCAATAGTTATTGATGTACTATACTTGTAAAAAATCAAGATTGCACACATACTTTTCAGTGACATGAAATACATTTTTCTTGTATGGGACATAAGAATCAAACTTAATGAAATATTACTATTGCTTTAATTCCTCCAATGGATATGGTCACAATTCAACACCAAAGTGGAACACATCCCCTTCGACAATAACGGCAGACAACAGAGGATTGACTTGACTGTAAGTAGATCTTTTTTGTTATTATCTTGGAATATTTTAATTGATCTGAAATTGTCAAAAATTGTTTCATCTAAAATGTATTCCAAATTAGTTTTTCATTTAATAGGTAACTACTTGGAGTTACCAAGCAGTTACCTGGAGTCCTGCCTTTAGTTCTGGAGTCCTCAGCACAAGAAGGACATAGTTCCATTGGAGGGACTCCAGGGGAGGCCATGGAGATGATCTAGGGACTGGAGAGCCTCTGCTGTGAGGACAGGCTGAGAGAATTGGAGTTGTTCAGCCTGGAGAAGAGATGGCTCTGGAAAGACCTTAGAGCACATGTCCAGTACTGAAAGGGGCTACAGGAAATCTGGGAAGGGGCTCTTCATCAGTGAGTACAGGCACAGAATGAAGGGAAATGATTTTAATACGAAGGATGGGAGATTGAGATGAGATCTTAGGGAGGAATGTTCTCCTCTAACGGGGGGGGGGGGGGGGGGGGAATGCCCTGCCACAGGTTGCCCAGAGAGGTCATGGTTGCCCCACTTCTGGAGGTGTTCAGAGTCAGGCTGGATGGGGCTCTGAGAAACCTGATTGAGTGGAATTTGTCCCTGCTCATTGCAGAGGGTTGGAACTGAATAATCTTTCAGATCCCTTCCAACACAAACCTTTCCATTATTCTATGATAGCAATCATTTTGGCAGGAAAAAATAGCACTATAACACATCCCTTTAACTCATCTCTGCTTCTGTCCCTGCTAATTCTTACATTTAATAACCATCTTGTTCCTTCTTAGCTTTCTTTTCCAACATTTATCCTTATTTAGGATGGCTCCTTCTACTTCCAGCAGCCAACTGTGCCTGTAATGTGGCAGTGTCCTGGGTTGCCTGCTACTCATCCCCTCTGCAGAGAGGAGATGCTCCAAAGCCTAGAGGAGGGAGAGAGTCCCATGCTCTACCATATCACAGCTAATACCTATTCTTCATTATTTCCGTTTCATGCTTCGTTCAAGGCTCACAAATAGAAGCCTAAACCTGTATTTGAGCTTTTTTGAACAGCCTAATGACAAAACTGCTCACTGCAAGGGTGACATCCTCTCTATGTTCCTCTTTCATCCAGAAAATCACCTCAAAATCAGATGGAAAACAAATGAGTTAGTTTTAAAGCAACCTTTTGCTGCTTGATTTCCAGTTGAATAGAGACTGTGGGCTACAGACAAAGCTAGCAGATTAAAGCCACAGAAAGAGTCGAAGATATTAGCTCTTACAGAAAGAAAAAAAAAGAAGAAAATAACTTTTTATTTCCAGTGAGCAAGAGAAGGGTGAGAGTTGTGATTTCAGATCCATAAAGATCACAACTTTCCCACTATATAGGCAAGTTCCTAGTAGAGGCTGAACAATTCTGCCCTCCGATGTCACTGGTGGCAATTTGTTGGATGGGGCTTTGAGCAACCTGATCTAGGTGTCACTACTTGTAGTAGATAAGTGGAACTGCATGGGTTTTAAAGATCCTTCTGACCCAGAACATTTCATGATTCTATGATATGAGATGCTAGTTAGTAAGGGGAACTGATGTGTTATCAAAGGCTATGAAAAGTGGCTTTGTGCCATCTTCCAAAACTGACATCATCTATAAAGCAGAGCCCAGTAACTAGGACGTGACAGCCAATTCTATCTGTAACTACAATTACTTAGACACACCCTTACAAGGAACCAAGCGTTCTCCGAAGGTGCCAAGGTGGACACCAGAGTTTCCTCTCAGAGCTGAGATACGACTTGAATGACAGGATAGTGATAGACATTGAAAGAATTCATTGACCAAGAAGTCTGTAGGACCACGGGACTGCAAACCTCTGCAGCAGAATGAGATCATAGACTCATAGGGTAGTTTGGATTGGAAGGGACCACAAGGATCATCTAGTTCCAACTCCCTCTGCCATGGGTAGGGACAACTCCCCCTAGACCGAGCTGCTCAAGGCCCTAACCAGCCTGGATCTGAGCAACTCCAGTGATCAGGCAGACATGACTTCCCTGGGCAACCTGTGCCAGTGCCTCACCACCCTCATTATCAGGAATTTCTTCCTAATGCCTAATCTAAATCTGCCCGCTTCCAATTTAAAGCCATTCTCCCTTATCTCATCACTCAACGCCCTTGTGAAAACTCCCTCACCAGCATTTCTGCAGCCCCTTTCATTATTGGGAGGCTCTAAGGTCTCTCTGCAACCTTCTCTTCTCCAGGCTGAACAACCCCAACTCTCTCAGCCTGTCCTCATAGCAGAGGCTCTCCAGCCCTCATATCATCTTTGTAGTCTACTCCAGACCCGTTCCAACAGTTCCATACCCTTCTTATGTTTGGGATTCCAGAACTGGATGCAGGACTCCAGGTGGGGTCTCTTGAGAGTGGAGGAGAGGGGGAGAACCAACTCCCTCGACCTGCTGGCCACGCTTCCTTTGATGCAGCCCAGGATAAGGAGATACTGAAGGTGGAACAGGTTCCACGCATTCACTCTTGGCAGTGGAAAAGATATGATAATTTGAAAAAACCTGATTAAACTCTACCAAAAAAATGAGTTAGTGACACAAAAGACCATGTGATGAACTCAGACCTTTTTGTGAGCCTAAGGAAGAAGTGTGCATCTACTGCCTGCTAATTGATTCAGACTTGACAGATAAATCTTCTCACTGTTGCACCAGTGCAACCACTTATTTGCAGCTGAAAAATACAAAAAGATCTTTCTAGTAAATTAAATTTGCACATTTGAGAGAAATGGAAAATGAGTTAGGAGATTTTAAGACTAAAGGGTCATTAAATCCTGCTTTTTGTGTAGATGGTCCACAGAATCACACCCATCCTGAGCTCAAAAGCATGTCTGAATAAAATGCATTCTTGAGGAAGGCATCCAGTCTTGATTGTAAAGGGATCCAAGGTCTTGTTAAACCCTTCTCCACTTGATTAAAGAGCACTCAATCCATTCTCCCTGACAAGGCACTTGTGCTCCATAATCAAGCCCACATAATCAGACAGCTATGGACTAGCTTTAGCAAATGAGAACTTCTTTGCATGAAGCCCTGGCTCTGTGGGAGGTGCCGAGTTCATTCCAGGAATCAAATATCTTATGCACCAATGTGTCATTTATGGCTGCAGATCAACACTGCAATGCCCCCATCTATGGGGATAGGACAGGACACATCTTGGTCTAGTTCAGAATTTGCTTTTCAAGCAAACTACTTGATTGGGACCACTTGGAGGATGCTTCTCCTGTCTATGGGACATCGACCTTTTCACTGCCTGAGCTTCAAGAGCACCCATGTGAAGCCTAATGCTGTGCCAGCTGGAAGGAAGGGCTACGCTGACTTTCCAGCCTACAAAGCACCTACTGAGCTGCTAGCACTTGTTGATTGTTATGAGGTCCTCAGAGGAGCAAAGACATGGATCTGTTGAAGCAAGTCCAAAGGAGGCCACAAAGATGACCTGAGGGCTGGAGAACGTCTGCTATGTGCCCAAGTAGAAAGAGGTGGGGTTGTTCATCCTGGAGAAGAGAAGCCTCTCAGTGCTGAAAGGGACCCCAGGAAAGCTGGTGGGGGGCTTGATCAGGGAGTGCAAGGACAGGATGAAGGAGAAGGGTTTGAATCCGAAAGAGGGAAGACTGAGATGAGATCTCAGGAAGAAATGTTTTTCCTGTGAGGGTGGGGAGACCCTGGCACAGGTTGCCCAGAGACGTGGTGGCTGCCCCATCCCTGGAGGTGTTCAAGGCCAGGTTTGGTGGGCCTTTGAACAACATGATCCAGTAGAAAGTGTCCCTGCCCAAGGCAGGGGGTTGGAACTGGATGGGCTTTGAGGTCCTCTCCCACCCAAATTGTTGTATGATTCTATGTTTTTATGATTCTATGTTTCTATGATTCTATGTCTCTATGATTCTATGACTCTGTGATTTTATTTCAATAAATTTCTATCTATTAACATTTAAGAATGAGCAGGTATAGACCTAAACCCAATTATAAAGTGTCGAGCTGTAAGAAGTTATTTCCCCTGAACAAAGCAGAACCTCTCATTTCTTATTTCACATTTTTCTTGAGCACACAATGTGCAGTAATGAGGTACAGCTATACACATATTTCTCATGCTCGTTAAATCAATAACACACAGTTGAAATTCAAAACCACAAATAGGAACTGTGAACGTGTATGTGATTCTGATAGCCCCCATTAAACTGATTTTTGAGAATACCACAGTATTTGTCCAAAAAATACGTACCATTACGAAGCCTTATTAGGATAAGTCATTTTATTTCCTCTTTATAGATGGTTAATGGAGTAATTGAGATAGTTTGTGATTTAAATTGAGGACATACACATACTTTGCAGCAAGGAGAAGTCTCAAATTATTTTATTCTTACATCAAAGCTATGAATTCCGTCACATTTTACCAGTATACTTCGTAGTTAACCACTGATTGATATGTCTACTCTGCAGTGCTGCTGCCCCTCCTTGAGCACTGGGTGCAGTTTTGTGCACCAGAGGGTAAAAAGGATCTAAAGCCACTGGATGGTGTAGAGAGAAGGCCACAAAGTTGGCCAATGATCTAGAGGGAAAGTCGTATGGGGAGTGGTTCAAAGCACTTGGTCTGTTCAGCCTGGAGAAGAGGAGACTGAGGGGAGACCTCGTCATACTTTGCAGCTTCCTCACAAGGGGAGGAGGAGGAATAGGTGCTGAGTTCTTCTCTCTGGTACCAATGATAGGACCATGGAGAGTGGCAACAAAAAGTGCCAGGGTGGGTTAATTTAGATATTAGGAAGAGGTTCTTGACCCATAGCATGGTGGAGCACTGGTACAGCTCTCCAGGAAAGCTGTCACGGCACCAAGCCTGACAATATTCCAGACGCATTTGGCCAACGTTGTCAGACACAAAGTGTGAATGTTCGGGTTGTTCTGTGCAGGGACAGGAGCTGTACTTGATGATTCTTGTGGGTCCCCTCCAACTCAAGGCATTCTCTGATTCTATTCTCCCAACAGCCTCTCAGATCTGTGTCAATATGCATTGATAATAGTTGGAGATGTATATTATTCTCGAATTGTTCTTCAGCAAATGGAACTCAAGACAATGCTATTTATTTGGGTCCTCCAAGGAAAATGAAGTCAAAAGCAATTCACTTGAATTCAGCAATACAGATACAACTCTTCAGCACTTGAGGAGAAAAATGCTACTGCAGTATTTTAGCGACATTATATATTGAAAAAGAAGGAAATGCTTTCATAAAAGTGTGTTGCATCCTGTTGTACGGCATCTTACTGTGCTAAGCTACTTTATGCTACTGTAAGTGTTGTTCAACTGACAAAAGACTCCCGTCATATTATGCCCATGAACATTTTTCTGAAGGTATTTGGATAATATTGTACTTTGCCAGCAAAATTTTATTTTATTGCAGCAGTTTTTCTACTGCAAATTGCAGAAGTGAGATACCTTCAATGTGACACTGATGTGACGGAATATCTCTAAGTGTTCATAGCCACATTTCTAAATTTGATTAGAAGAGATAAAGATTTATACCAAATAAAACCCAGTTTTGCTCTCTGCTGTCAGAGAAGAAAGACCAGCAAAATTCCCCAACCCAATCTCACCATCATTCGCAGAGGCTGAACACTTAATCCCAATAAGAAAGCAAGGGTTATGCGTTAACAGCGTCAGAGAAATCTGTCATTAAAATGATACCAATCTCTCAATACACTGGATGCATTAAAATGTATTACCAGAATGCAGTTTCTACTCAAGGATTTTGCTTTTTTGTCTCCTCCTCCCAACCCCTGTGCTAGCATTTTCCTCCTTCATCCCCTTTGCCCACTCCTCCCAAAAGCCTACTTGAGCCCTACTGTGCAATTTGTTCCAAGGATAGAGACCCTGTGTCCCCCCACAACCCCTATATCATTGTGTACATATACTGTGAGAAGTTTTGGGCACAACAGTACAAAAATGGTATGAGCCAGCAACATGTTTTTGCAGCCCAGAAGGCCAACCATACCCAGACTGCATCAAATGAATCGTGACCAGCAGGAATTTCCTGCCCCTCTACTCCACTCTTGTGACACCCCACATGGAGTGCTGTGTCCAAATCTGGAACCCCCAACATAAGAAGGATGTGGAAATATTGGAATGAGTCCAGAGGAGACCCTGGAGATGATTTGAGAGCTGGAGCACCTCTGCTATGAGGACAGGCTGAGACAGTCAGGGTTGTTCAGCCTGAAGAAGAGAAGACTCTGGGGAGACCTTAGAGCAGCTTCCCAGTACTGAAAGAGCTCCAGGAAAGCTGGGGAGGGGCTTTTTACAAGGGCCTGGAGTGATAGGATGAGACGGAATGGCTTTAAATTGGAAGGGGGAAGATTTAGATTAGACATTAGGAAGAAATTCTTGATGATGAGAGTGGGGAGGCCCTGGCACAGGTTGTCCACAGAAGCTGTGGCTGCCCCATCCCTGGAGGTGTTCAAGGCCATGTTGGATAGGGTTTTAAGCAACCTGATCCAGTGGGAGGTGTCCCTGCCCATTGCAAGGGGGTTGGAACTGGCTAATACTTAAGGTCCCTTCCAATCCAAACCATTCTATGATTCTATGATCCTTGTGGGTCCGTTCCAACTCAGGACATTCTATGATTCCATGGCCTGGAGCATCCAAGTTATAAGGACATACATAGACTATAATGCTAGCAGCAACAAGAATCAAGGCATTAAAACATTCTTCCTGCTGTAGTGACATCAAAACATTAACTAAAGTGTGAGGAAAATTGTGCCAACTCGCTGCTGGAACATGAAACTATACATCAGGGGTCCTGTTTCCAGCTTTAATGATGATTTCTTGCCAGACAGTTTCTTCATCCATAATGAAGATAAAAATATTTACAGCCTTTAGACTTGTTCTTTGAGATCCTTAGGTAAAAGAATAATATAAAATTTATTACTGCAGTGGTAGAGAAGGGACATTACTGGTTTGTGTTTACAAGACAAAAGGAGGAAGCTTTTTCTCTTACCATTAAAGTTTTAGAGGCAAAATTGAAACAGAATGAGGAACTGCTTCGCAACTACATTACCTTCCAAACTGAAAATGGAGAAGAGAGCTGAGGTGAGAAAGTAGCAAAACGTTCTCACTGTTGTTTAAATCTGAGCTGCAGAGCTTTTGCAGATATTCTTTTGATCCTACGTTGTCCTTGAGATGCAAGGCACAAGCAATTTGTGGAATGAAAGGAACATAGAATGGTTTGTGTTGGAAGGGACATTAAAGCCCATCCAGTTCTAACCCACTTGCCATGGGCAGGGACACCTCCCACTGGATCAGGGTTCTCAAAGCCACACCCAGCCTTGCCTTGAACACCTCCAGGGATAGGGAATCTACAGCTTCCCTGGGCAACCTGTTGCAGGGCCTCACCACCTTTATCATGAAGAATTCTTTCCTAATGTCTGATCTACATCTTCCCCCTTTCAATCTGAAGACAATTACGGAGCAGTGGTTTGATTCAGGCAGTAAACTGAACCCAGAGAAGACCAGAGAAGACCCTCACTATGAGATTTTTAATGCACAACTATGAATACAACTGGAGAAGAGAGAGTTTTTACACTCAGTTCTTAGAAAAGTTTTAGAAACAAATAGCAGCCTCAAAGTGATCTGTAGGTTTTAATTGGTAAATAAGAAAATCTTTTAAATTATTTTTATGGCCATGCTCTACCTCCCTCTCCAGCTTTCCTGGAAGCCCCCTATAGGTACTGGGAGGCTGCTCTAAGGTCTCTGCAGAGCACTCTCTTCTCCAAGCTGGCCAACCTCAATTCTCCCAGCCTGCCCTCATATGGGAGTTTCTCCAGCCCTTGGACCATCTCCCTGACCTCCTCTGGTCTCTCCCCCTGTCCTTTCTGTGCTGAGGAATCCACAACTGAACACAGCACTTCAGGTGAGGTCTGTGCTTTATTAGAGAGTGTAGGACCAAGAATAAATCCCTTCTTCTTAGTGAGAACTGAGGTATCTGCTCAGTATCGTTTCTATTTGGGACTTGATGGCTACAAATCTGATCTAGCATACAGATGCCATGCTGACTTTCATCTTCTCTAATTCCTTAGCATTCCACTTAGAAATGTAGTATACCAATACAAATTACTACTAAGAAAATACGCTGTCATCTTCTTTTCATACACTGTATTAATTATATATCCCATTGTATTATTTTGTCTCTGTAAAAATACCTGCCTAACAGACAAGCAGCTTCTCAAGAGTCTGTTTTCTTGTTTTTTCCATTTCATTAATATTTTAGAATTAGTTATAATTATCAGTAGAATACAATAATATTTCATATTAAAGATTTAGTACCAACATATAGGATGAATCAAGCCTCAAAGCAGGAATGTAAAGACTGATCCAACTGTACTGAATTCCTTTTTTGTTTAGGGTTCTTTATGGATTACACTTCAGAAGCAGAAATCAATGGTAAATTTCAAGTGAATTACCTTACTTTCTCTGTATACTGATATTTGCAAACCACCCTATGATCAAAGAGTCACAGAATCACAGACCTCTAAGCTCACCCAGTCCAACTATCAGCCTAACCCCACCGTGCCTGCTAAAGCAGGTCCCAAAGTGTCATGGCTTCACGTTTTCAAACTTCTCAGATAACAATGATTTCTCCGCTTCCCTGGGCAGCCTCTTCTAATGATTCACCACTCTTTCAGTAAAGAAATTTCCTAATATCCAATCTAACTCTCACCTGACACAACTCAAGGCCATTTCCTCTCTTCCTATCACTTGTAACTTGGTGGAAGATTCCAGCACCCACCGTGCTAAAACCTCCTTTCAGGGAGTTGAAGACAATGATGAAGTCTCCCCTCAGCCTCCTCTTCTCCAGGCTAAGCAATCCCAGTTCCTTCAGCTTCTCCTCATGAGACTTTTTCTCCATCCCATTCCCAAAATCTGTTGCCCTCCTCTGAATATGCTCCAGACCCGAGATATCTTTTTTGGAGTGAGGGGCCCAAAACTGAACCCAGGATTTGAGGTGTGGCCTCATCAGTGCCAAGTCCAGGGGGACAATGTCTTCCCTGCTCCTGCTGGCCACACCGTGGCTGATCCAAGCCATGACGCTGTTGGCCTTCTTGGCCACCTAGGCCACTCCTGGCTCATGTTCAGCCACTGACAATCACCACCCCCAGGTCCTTCGCTGCCAGGCAGCTTTCCAGTCACTCTTCCCTGAGCCTGGAGCACTGCAGGGGGTTGCTGTGACCAAAGTTCAAGACCCAGCACTTGACATTGTTGAATCTCATACAATCCACTAGCTAATGATCTCAATTTCAGAAGGTCAATCACACACCAGCAACATTCCAATAAAAATTTATGCTTTCAAATGTATTCAGAAATAAATCACATAATATTCTCAAGGCCCGTTGTTTTCAACTCAACCTGTGCTCCGAATAGGAGTAGCAAACCCAATCCCATTTAGAGCAATCAACGAACCCTCCATCCCATATTTCATAAATAAAAAACACCGACCTGGCACCCAGCCAGGGAGTTGTTGAGCAAACAGCTCTTTAGGAGATATTAGTTATTGTTCTTGTGATTGCATTGATCTTGACATCAGCTCCACGCTAAGAGGACACGCTGACTGTACACACATCTCTGCCTGCCTGCTTGTTGTTATTTCTAGCAGAGCTGCTGTAACACAGGAAACTGATATTTCTACATATTATGTAAGAGGTTACTTAAGCACTAATCAGATTTGTCTAAGGAAGGGAGACAAAATAGCTCATTCCCTGAGATTACTAATAAGCACTTTAAATTTAACTTTTTTTTATTTTTTTTTGGTAAAGGTCAGAATACAGCTGGCTTGTAAAGTGACCTCAGCTACTCTATCCACTTGGGAAGCTGCAAGGAGGGATAACCCAGATACCTAAAGTTGTTATGAGGAGTTTTTGTAAGTACAAATTTACCTTTTAAGGATGCACAAGGAAACAGGGCAGCATAGAATCATAGAATGGTTTTGGTTGGAAGCGGCCTTAAACATTATCCAGTTACAACTTCCCTGCCTTTGGCAGGGACATCTTCCTCTAGACCAGGTTGCTGAAGGCCCCATCCAACCTGGCCTTGAAAACCTCCAGAGATGGGGCAGTAATAGCTTCCCTGGGAAGCCTGAGCCAATGTCTCACCGTCCTCATAAAGAATTTCTTGCTAATGGCTAATCTAAATCTTCTCCCTTCAATTTTAAAGCCATTCCACCTCATCCTATCACTCCATGCCCTTATAAAAATCCCCTCCCCAACTTTCCTGTATCCCCCTTCAGGCAGTGGAAGGCTGCTATGAGGTTGCCCCAGAGCCTTCTCTTCTCCAGGTTGAACAAAGGCACACTCTCAGTCTGTCCTCATAGCAGAGGTGCTCCAGCCTTCTGATCATCTTTTGTAGGCTTCTCTGGACCTGTTCCACAGCTCTATATGCTTCTTACGTTTGGGATTCCAGAAACATTCAAGGAGGGACAGCACGTGTGCAAGTGTGAATGCTCTCGTGCTGCTGCCTTCCCTTCAAACTTGACTTTAACAGCTGAGACCTTAGGAGGATGTATTTGTCAAATCAGGAAATACTTAATTCATCCAAATACTACTAATAATTTAAAAAATCAGAGTGATTACACTATTGCTAAGTAATGCAGCATGTTCTGTGACAGGTCATGCCCCATCCAAATGGTTATCTTCTCATGAGGTAAAACTCAAACCTTTAATAGTAGTTATCCTATTTCAGCAGCACAAGTGAGGCCTAATCAGATTTGAGGGAAAGTCTGGAAAGCTGCCCAGTAGAAAAAGACCTGGGAGTGCTGGTACACAGTGGCTGAACATGATCCAGCAGTGGCCTAGGTGGCCAAGAACGCCATCAGCATCCTGGCTTGGATCAGCCATGGTGTGGCCAGCAGGAGCAGGGAAGGGGTCATTTCCTTTGCCTCTGCACTGGTGAGTCCATATGTCATCCAGTCTTGGGACCCTCACCTGAGAAAGTCATTGAGGAACTGGAGTGCATCCAGAGAAGGGGAATGGAGCTTTGAGAAGCCTTCAAGGACTGAAAGGGGCATCAGCAAAGCTGGGGAGGTACTCTTGATCGGGGTGTGAAGGGATAGAATGAGGGGGAGGATGCTAAGCTGAATCAGGGGACGTAGAGATGAGCTATTAGGAATAAATGTTTTCCTGAGAGGGTGGGGAGGCCGTAGCACAGCTTGCCCAGAGAAACTGTGACTGCCCCCTCCCTGGAGGTGTTCAAGGCCAGGTTGGATGGGGCTTGGAGACCCCTGATCCAGTGGGAGGTGTCCCTGCCCATGGCAGGGGGATTGGAACTGGATGTGGTTTAAGGTCCCTTGTAGCCCAAACCATACCATGATTCTAAAGACAAATGCAGGGTTAATACTTGTAAATAGATCATCAATAGCTTTCGAGCATGGAACTATTAGTTTTTTGCTTTAAATATATCATCTGTATGTCTGAATTGTACAGACCTCCCAAAGAAACTTATTTGTTAATTTACGTAAGCAATTTTGCTTAGAATAATTCCTCGGTACTGGAGTACTAGTTTGTGTAAGAACTTTTTTTTTGTACAGTAGCATTATTCCCTCTAAGTTAATTAGGTAGGTGCACACAGTTTTCTGAATATGTATTTCCTCATGTTTTCAGTAACCTAAAACTTTGCACCTGGGATTATATTTCTGGACCCCAGAGAAAAGAAGAGCAGTTCAATTAGAAAGGTGAAAAAACATGCATCCGAAATGAGCTTTCTGCAAAAAAGCACAGTGGTTAGGTAAAACCTGACACACTTAAAACTCTTCAAGAGTTTTGCTCAGGCTTGTGGGCCTTTTTTTATAAGAGTCCTTCAAAATCTCTTCTCATATGGTCTGCGTATGTCAACAGGCACAGAGTTTCTGATGGAGAACTCAGTGAGGCTGGATCTGTTTATAAAATGTATTTACAGAATTATAGAATCATTTGGTTGTAAGAGAAAGACCTTTGAGATCATTGAGTACAACTGTATGTTCCTGCTACTAAACCAGACCACTGCCCATCTTTTAAGTATCCCCCTGGATGGTGACCCCACTACTCCCTTGGGCAGCCTGTGACAATATTGAAGACCCTTTTGATGAAGATTTTTTTCCTGATGTCGAGTCTACACCTCCCCTGGCGCAGCATCAGGCCCTTCCACAGCCTTCCCAGGCAGAATCAAACTGCACATAAGAAACATGCTTCCTAATGGTCATTTGTGAAGTGCCTTTTAGTTATTAAAGTAGAAACTTCATGCCCAATGCCTTGCTCCACCTTTTAGACATATTAAGCACCTACAAACAACTGCTCTTTCAGAATAGGTATTGAAGGTTCAGCTCTTCATTGTAGAATCAAAGACTCATGGAATTATTTGGATTGCAAGGGTCAGTAAAGCCCATCCAGCTCCAAACCCCCTGACAAGAGCAGGGACACCTCCCACCGGATCAAATTGCTCAAAGCCTCATCTAGCCTTGTCTTTAACAGCTCCATTGACGGGGTATGTGTGGACTGTGAGTTAATTTTTAAGATCCCTTCCGACACAAACCATTCTCTGATTCTATGATGCTATGTCATATAATTGTTTTCTATGAAGAGGAGATAAAGATTTGTGCAGACCCACTGTCTAATCAAATATTTAAACTTTGACTAAAGAAGCTAACTGGCAAAAGGTGTTTATCCCTTGTTCTTTTTTCTTGCATTTTCTTTAGAAGCTGTAGAGAAGATCATAAATTATTTGCCAGGATTGTGGTCAGTTTTGCCACGAATCCTGACAGATATGCTGTGTGTTCAAACAAATCACAACCACTATCTGTGGAAGAAGCAGTATTTTAAAAACATGAATTTATGGTACACTACCTAAACTTATTTTTTGTTTTGCTGCTTATCCTTTGAATAGAATTTAAGGCACTTTCTTGTTTTTTTCTCCTCACTAAGCAGGGGAAAAAAGGCCAACAAGATCATTCTGCCTTCACTAATTATGGAAGAGGAGAGCTGCAACTCAAGACAGAATTCTACCAACAAGCAGAAAACAGGAGAGGCAGAATTAGCAGCAAAGTATCAGATAGCTCTGAACCATCAAAGCGTGCGCACGAGAACAAAATTCCCGAGAGGCTCAGTAAGATCTGAATTTCTGTTTCAGGAACACCGCTCATTTCTTATAAGAGCTGCTGTCTGCTCACATTATCCTGAAATGAGACTGTGTGCTGCATGCCCTAAGCCAACGTCTGATGGACTCCACTAGTTCCTTGTTATAAATTTTCCTCATTATTTGTTTCACTGTTTTTCTGGTATAAAATTTTAGCTTGCTAGGCAGAGGTAAATTAATTCCCCTCTCTCCCACAGACAGCCTGAGGGGCCATTTATTCAGGATGTTAATGACCAAAACAAGGAAAAAGAGGATACTTCAATCCATTCACAAATGATCAGATATGTAGAAGGATGACAGATCCAAGCAGGAGGGCCATGAAGATGATCCGAGGGCTGGAGCACCTCCCATATGAGGACAGGCTGAGAGATTTGGGGTTCTCCAGCATGGAGAAGAGAAGGCTGTGGGGAGACCTTAGAGCAGCCTCCGAGCACTGAAAGGGGCTCCAGGAAAGCTGGGGAGCGGCTCTTGAACAGGGAGTGCAGGGATAGGACCAGGGTAAAACAGTTTTCAGCTGAAAGAGGGGCGATGGAGATGAGATTTTAGGAAGTAATAGGTCAGATATTGGGAAAAAGTATTTTCCCCAGAGAGTAGTGAAGCACTGGAACAGCTCCCCAGGGAAGCAGTCAAGGTGCCAAGCCTGACCGTGTTGCAGAAACATTCGGCCAACACCCTCAGCCACACAATGTGAATGTTGGGGTTGTCCTGTGCAGGGACAGGAGTTGGACTTGGTGGTCATTGTGGTACCATTCCAACTCATGATATTCTATGATTCTACTTTCCTAAGATGTCAAATCCTGACCTTTGCATCCAGCTGCTTCCAAAGGTCTCTAGGCATTTCCATGTGAAGAAGAACTTGCAAGCTTGTAGAAGTAACTGGAAACAAAGTGGGACAAACGATCCCAGGCGCCTCAAGATGAATGACTGCTCTTCCAGAGAAGCAAAGGACAGGACCAGACAAGAGGAAAAAGGTGGTATAGAAGGGTCAAGTCTTACCTGCCAGAACTCTGACTTCTGCATCATTCCCAGTCCTTGAGCTGGCTGGGTTTTTTGCCAGGCATCTGTAGATCCCGCTGTCCCCGTGCTGAACCCTGCTGATCTGTAGAGCTCCAGAGGGCAAGACAGCCACTCGCGAGTCAGCCAGACTTGGGACCAAGTCTTCCTGGTTTTGCTGCCAGTGCACCACAGGCATGGGCTCCCCAACAACTTCACACTTCAGCAGAATGGTGTCTCCTACAAAAGCTGTGACAGATTCTGTCTGGGAAAGAAACCTCAGTGGCCCTGAAAACAGAAGCAAGAAAAAAAAAGGCAGTTTTTAGCTGCTGAAAATAGAAGTTATATGCTGTTTCCATGCTGATTTGGGTTTTGTTAACAATCCTGGCTCAAAAAAATAAATAAAAAATCTATGTGATATTCTGAAAACTGCTTGGAGACTGCTATAATGGCAGGGTGACTAACACCTTCCTTTGGAAATTACGCTCATTAACAGCAAATAAAAGATGTGTTATCAACATAAAGAGTAACAAATTGCACCTGTTACTTACAAACCCACTCAGGAATAACTCTTAACAAAGCATAGAGACTCTGTCATACTTTCCAACCTGTTCAGAACACAGTGATGTTCAAAGCAAAACACGACTAAACCTACATAGGGTTAGGAAAATGTTACAGTCACATCTTGCTGTTTCTCTCCTTCCCTCAAAATGAAAGGAAAACCATAGGATCATAGAATGGTTTGGGTTGGAAGGGAACTCTGAAGCCCATTCAGTCCAGCTCACCTGCAGAAGCAGGGACACCTCTCACTGTATCAGGTTCTTCAAAACCCCATCCAACCTGGCCTTGAATGCCTCCAGGGATGGGACAGCCATGACTTCTCTGGGAAACCTGTGCCAGCACCTCATCAACTTCATTGTGAAGAATTTCTTCCTAATGCCTAATCTAAATCTTCCCCTTCCCAATTTAAAGCCATTCCCCCGGTCCTATCCCTGCACTCCCTGATCAAGAGCCCCTCCCCAGCTTTCCTGGTGTCCGTTTCAATACTGGGAGGCTGCTTCAAGGTCTCCCCAGAACCTTCTCTTCTCCAGGTTGAACAAGACTAACTCTCTCAGCCTGTCATTGAATGGGAGGTGCTCCAGCCCTTGGATCATCTTTGTGGCCCTGTCTGAACTTGCTCTAATAGACTTATATCCTTCCTGTGCTGAGGACTCAAGAGCTGGACACAGAACTCCAGGTAAGGTCTCAGGAGAACCAAGTAGAGGGGCAGAAACCTCTCCCTCAATGTGCTGGCCATGCTTTCTGAGATATAGCCCCGGATATGGTTGGTCTTCAGGTTTGAAATCAGAATTTACCAACACATGTTGAGCTTCTCATCAGCCAGTACCCCAAGACTTTCTTCACAGGGCTGATATCAATTACAACATCTTCCAGTCAGTATTGAAACCAAGAATTACCCTGAACCATGTTAAGGACTCTATAATATTCTAAAATACTTTGCTGGGTAAATTACTTGGTTCACTTAATCAAATATTCCGAATGAGGAATGGCCTGAATCTGGATTTCCATGAAATATTTTTTTACTTTTGAGGGCAGGGGAGCAGTGGGAAGAGATTTAATTGCACAATCCCCATGTTCTACTAGAGAAAAACCCGTAAAAATCATAATGGTGGAATTATAAATGTTGGAAAAGTCCTATAAGATCATCCAGTCCAACCATCAGCTCAACACCACCCTGCCTAATAAACCATGTACCAAAGTGCCATGTCTACACATTTTTGAACCCCTCCAGGGATGGATACTCTACCACTGCCCTGGGCAGCCTCTTCCAATGCTTCATCACTCTATTAGTAAAGATATTTTTCCCAATATCCAATCTAAACCTCCCCTGGCGCAACTTGAGGCCACTTCCCCTCGTCCTGTCGCATGTCACTTGGGAGAAGAGACCAGCGCCCACCTCACCAAAACCTCCTTTCAGATAGTTGTAGAGAGAAACGAGGTCTCCTCTCCAGGTTGGTTCACAGGACATAGCCTACAAGATTCAAAGTGCTTTACAAAGAGAACGTGTAACGAAGGAGATATACAATAATCAAAGAAAAGAAAAGTAGGGGAAATAAAATAATCATCAGCCCTCTTTCCAGCCAAGTATGAGAAGGAGAAACCAAGAAGGTAAGTTGGAGCAACTGCTTAGATCAGAGATATGCAAGAGATTGTGTGGATTTGAAAAGGTTCTTCACTCAAAGAGTGGTAGAGCACTGGAACAGCTCCCCAGCGAAGCAGTCATGGCTCCAAGCGTGACGATATTCCAGAAGCACTTGGCCAACGTTGTCAGGCACACAGTGGGAATTTTTGGGTTGTTCTGTGCAGGGGCAGGAGCTGGGCTCAATGATCCTCCTGGGTACCTTACAACTCAGGTCATTCTGCGATTCTGTGGTTTTGTGATTTTTTGACCCTATCAGCACCCAGGTGAGCCAGCACACACACCTGCCTTCAAAGACAGGTCCTAGTATTTCAAGTCCTAGTAGCACAAATGATCATTCAGAACTGTGGGCAAACATGCACCAAGGGGCTTAAAAGATGACACTAAAAGCAACTAAAAAGCACACAGGAAAAAAACCAACAAAACCTTTTAGATTATATAACCAAGCATTCAGTGAAGACAACTCAAAAATGAACTGTCCAGAGAGGCTGTTAAGAAGTTGAGTAAACAAAGAATAAAAACTCTGGCTTCCCAGAGATTAAAAGACCACACAAATAATCACCGAAAGCAATGTGAATACATAGAATTAGAGAATGTTTTGTGTTGGAAGGGACCTCAAAGACCATTCAGTTACAGCACCCCCTTGCCATGGGCAAGGACATCTCCCACTGGATCAGGGTGTTCAAAGCCCCATACAATCTGTTCTTTAACACCTCCAGGGATGCAGCAACCTGGACCAGGGCCTCACCACCCTCATCTTGAAGAATCTCATCCTAACGTCTAATCTGAATCTTCCCCCTTCCAATTTAAAGCAAATGTTCTGGGGCATGGGCAGGTACTGAAAAAGACCTTTGAGTGGGTTCAAACACAAAGGTGGGGTGCATCCAGCACAGCATTGCCAGCGGGTTGAGGGAGGGGGGTTTTCTGACTCCACTCTGCACTGTTGGAGCCCCATCTACTGAAGAGTGGCCAGAGGTGGCCAGAAAGCTGGTGAAGGGATTAGAGATGAAATTTTATGAGGAGTGGCTGAAATCACTTGACTTATTCAGCCTGGAGAAGAGACTTGAGGGGACTGAGGGGAGATCTCATCACGTTTTGCAGCTTCCTCTTAAGGGGAAGAAGAGCAGCAGACACTGAGCTCTTCTCTCTTTTGACCAATGACAAGACCCTAAGGCGTAGCTGGAAGATGTGGCAGGGGAGGGTTAGGTTGGACATTAGGAAAAGGTTCTTCCCCTAGAAGGTGGTTGAGCACTGGAACAGCTCCCTAGGAAAGCAGTCACAGCCTGACAATATTCCAGAAGCATTTTGCCAACGCCCTCAGAAACACAGTGTGAATGTTGGGGTTGTCCTGTGCAGGGCCAGGAGTTGGACTCGATGATCCCTGTAGGTCCTTCTCAACTCAAGACATTCTATGAATAAGAGATTCTATGACCTATTTTCTGGCATGATTTTAGCCACTCATCACTTGTTTAATTTCTCCTCAAACTTGCTGCTCCTTTCTCCCAGAACATCTGCAAGGATCCACTCTTGCAAGCTGGTGAAGCCCTCCCATAAGCACAAGAAGGGGAATTCTTTAGGAAGGCTGAAACCAGCTCAGGAAAGGCTTCACAATGGCATTTCCATATGTGAAAAAAAGAGTTTCTGTGAATCCACTGTTGTGTGGGCAGTGGTGTTTCCTAATTACCATGTTTACAAGTTATCCTTACGAACACAGTGAGTGAAGAAAAGGCAGTCATTCCCAAGTCCATCCACGCAAGCCTTGCCACCCGCTGCACCCTCCACACACATTCTTATTGCAGTAAAGATGCTACTTTCCAGCCAAACTATTGGCACAGACTCATAAGTAACAGCTTTTCACCCCCAGCAAAGCTGGTGCAAACTAGAAAAATAGAAACCTTCAACACTTTAATTGAAGAAAAAAAAAAAAAAGATAAACAGAGTGTGAAGAGTGATGGAAATCTGTTGAAAACCACAGATTTTTCCATGAGGAAAGACAGCTATATCTCACAGTTTACAGTGAAAAATAGAACCAAATGCCCTAGAGGGACCTGGGTCAGGGCAATACCAAGCACAAATATAGACTTGGTAGAGAAAGGAGGTCTTGGGGTGCTGATGGATGAGAATGTCAGAATGAGCCTGTGATGTGCACTCACAGCCCAGAAAGCCAACCGTGTCCTGCGCTGCATCCAAAGCAGTGGGAGCAGCAGGGCAAAGGAAGGGATTCTGCCCCTCTGCTCCACTCTGGTGAGACTTCACCTGGAGCCCTGTGTCCAGTTCTGGAGTTCTCAGCACAGGAAGACACAGAACTTTTGGAGAAAGTTCACAGAAGCCACAAAGATGATCTGAGGACTGCAGAACCTCCCATCCAAGGACAGGCTGAGTGAGTTGGGGTTGTTCGTCCTGGAGAAGAGAAGGCTCTGAGGAGACCTTGGAGTAGTCTTCCAGTACTGAATGGGCTCCAGGAAAGCTGGGGAGGCACTTCTGATGAGGGAGTGCAAGGATAGGATGAGGGGGAATGGATTTAAGCTGAAAGAGGGGAAATTGATTTGAAATCGTAAGAAGAAATGTTTTCCTCTGAGGGTGAGAAGACACTGGCACAGGTTACCCAGAGAAGTCATGGATACCTCATCCCTGGAGGTGTTCAAGGACAGGTTGGATGGGGCTTTGAGCAACCAGATCCAGTGAGAGCTGTCCCTGCTTGTGACAGGAGAGTTGGAGTTAAATGGATTTTAGTTACCCTTCCAACCTAAACTATCCTATGATTCCATGGTTCTATGATTTTTTTCTTCCCTGTCAGCACCGTACCTGCCATGCCCATGCACAGAGTCAGATCATGGTTTGTCTTGTCTCTGCACCATCACCATTTCTGCAGGTATCCCAACCATTTTATATTTAAGCTTAAAACAATGTAGTAATATTCTATGCATACTAGAGAAGGAAGTCACAAAAAACTTTTGCTCGTTCACAGCGAGAAGACACTAAGCCACCTTTTTCCATGGTCATGTTATCATCTCATTCATCTCTCTGCAGGACCGCAATATATGAGACATTAAAGCTATCACTGCATCTTTACAACTCTCCTGGCTTACACTAATTTATTTTAAAGGCAGGTTTTGAAGTTACACAGCTGTTTGGGTTGTTAGGAGCTTTCTCAAGGGAACAGAGTAGCAAATACATTCATAGAAAGTCCCTTTCCAAGAAAGATTTTCCTATCACTACTTACCCTTGTAAGATGTCCCTCCCCAGCTTTCTCGTAGCCCCCTTTCAGTACTTGGAGGCCACTATACAGTCTCCACAGAACCTTCTCTTCTCCAGACCGAACAAGCCAAACTCTCTCAGCCTGTCCTCAAAGCAGAAGGTGCCCCAGCCCTCGGATCATCTTTGTGGCCTTCTCTGTACTCACTCCAAAGTTCCATACGCTTTTTATGCTGGATACGCTGTGACTGAACACAATAATCCAGGTAGCGTATCACAAGAGAGGAGAAGAGGGAGAGATTCCACTCCCTCATGCTGCTGGACACTTCTTTGGATCAGCCCAGGACACAGTAGGCTTTCTGGGCTGCGAGCGCACAATTCCGGCTCATGTCGAGCTCAAACCTACTCAGGAAACTGAATTGAAAGTGGTACCCTTCTCTGACTGACCATGCAGGCTGGTTGGCAGCCTATCAGGATCATCATCTTTCCTTACAAAAGACACAAGCAATTAATGTTCACTTAATAAAAAGTCTTATCATTTGGGGGACAGACCTTGTGGTCTGGAATATCTTTAGCTATTATGTATTCACCAATTTAGGAGCACTCAGTACAATCCCCCGAGAAGAACTGCTTTAAATGCTTTGTTTGTTTCAAATTAAAGTCTGCAAGGTTACTTAACATCAAGGCAAGACCTTTTTTTTTCCCACTTTCAAATCACATAATAGCTGAAGGGCAAGAAACCAAGGTAGTGAAAAAGAGTGATTTCCTTTTGCTTGCTTCAGAAAACAGGAAAGAGAGCACATGGGTGAGTGACTCTGGAAATGTAAATATTACAGAAACTGCTGTCTAATTCTCTCTTCCATGGGCTGGTTTCCAAAAAGGGGTTTTGCTTTAGTTAGTCTATATTCTTTTTCATTTGCTAGCTCCCATTTACAATTCTAAAAAGAGGTGTTCTGAGTAATATGGATCAGAAGCATCAGAACGAGACCTACAGACTTCACCAAAAAATCCAATAGTGATGTGCCGTTCCAGTTCATTCATACACACAGGAGGTAAATAAACTGTTCCCCTCCTTCTTGCAAACCCATTTTAGAATTATAGAATCATAAAATAAAGGGATCTTAAAACATTCTAGCTTCGATCAGCCATGGTGAGGACAGCAGGAAAAGCGAAGGGATCCTGCCCCTATATGTGATGTCTATGAGAGCACATCTGTGTTCACTTTTGGGTGCCTCAGTACCTGAAAGGTATTTAGGGGATGGACCATCCACACGAGGGCAATGAAACTGGTGAAGGGTCTGGAGCACAGGAGTTGTGGGAGTGGCTGAGGAACCTGGGGTTGTGGGTCTCTTCTGCCACGTAATAAGTGATGGGACAAGAGAAAATGGCCTCAAGTTGCTCCAGGAGGGTTTTAGATTGGATATTAGGAAGAAGTCTTTACTGAAAGAGTGGTGAAGCATTGTAAGACGTTGCCAAGAGCAGTGGTGGAGTCTCTGTACATGGAGGAGTTCAGAAAATGTGTGTATGTGGTGTTTCGGGACATGGCTTATTAGGCAGGGTGGTGTTGGGCTGATGGTCAGAATTGAGAAGATTACAGGTCTTTTTTGACCTTAATAATTCTATGATTTTGTGATTCTAAGATTAAAATCCATCCAGTTCCAACTCCCTGCCATGGGCAGGGACACCTCCCATTAGGTCAGGGGGCTCAAAGCCCAATCCAGCCTGGCCTTTGAACACCTCCAGGGATGGGGTGTTCAGGTCCTCGCCACCCTGACAGGAAAACATTTCTCCCTAAGACTTCATTTCAATCTCCTCTCTTTCAGCTTCAAACCCTTCCCCCTTGCCCTATCCCTATACTCCTTGATCAAGAGCCCCTCCCCAGACTTCCTGTAGGCCTCCTTTTGGGAGCAGAAGTCAAACATCTCAGAGGAGATAAAACTGATGAGAGACACTCAGATTTCTGATTTAGAAGAAGCTAATCACAGTAGAGGGAATTAAGTTGCCAATATTCATTCAGCAGTATTGCCAGCCAGGGAATTGCTGGAGTATGGTACCAGGGGACCTCTCCTAGTATTGGCTGTCAGCCTAATGAAAAGGATTCGAAGGGAAGGATTTTAATATTACAATAAAATCAATATTAATAAGATATTTTATTCTTTTACATGTTTTATATATGAAATTTGGATAGTTAAGGTTTATAAAGATAGAAGTTAAACCAATTTGGCACAGAGGGCACTTCGGTGTGAAATGAAGGAGAGGAAGGTTCCTGGTTCTCTGAAAAGCACAGAAATGTGTCTGGTGTTGCAAGAGTAGCTGAGGCCAGAAGATGACACATGAAGTAATCATAGTAAAAAAGCCTATGAACCAGGAACCTTCCCAACAGGTGAAAAGTTCCACTTATGTCTGACACCGGAAATACTTCATCCTGCTAAGTCTTGACTATTTCAAATAATCCTTAGCAACCTTCAGCTAGGACTATGTGCAAAGTATCAAAGAATCGTGGAATCTTATAATGTCCTAAGTTGGAAGGGTCACATTGAGTCCAGTTACTGTCCTTGTAGACCAAGTGACTTCAACTGTTCCTCATATGGCTTCCACTCAAACTTCTTCACCAACTTTGTGTCCCTTGCACACTCTCCCACAGTTTTAGATCCTTTGTATCCTGTGGCACCCAAAACTGCACCCAGTACTGGAGGCAGGGCCACAGCAGTGTAGAGTAGGGCAGGAAAATCCCCTCCCTCAACCAGCTGATGATGTCATGCTGGATTTTCTCCCGGAGGAAACTCAGAACCTTTGCAAGGAGATGTTAATTTGCTCTACAGTCCCAGTTTCCAGCTGTTTCCTTCGTTTCAGCCACTCGTGTGGTGTAGAGGAGATCATGGATGGTAGCTTCTTGTTAGCACTCAATTTTCATCTAATTCACATGCCCAAGCTAAAAAACCACAAACATCATTAATGTATGTGTTAATTTGTCCTTTATGACTAAATTAAACAGCCCATCTCCTCCCAAGGCTTCCTATGCACTCAGCACAGACAGAGGGTGTTCCTCTTGCCTTTGCTCTCTGGGGAACCCACGGGCTATAACGTGGGCAATGTAGGGGTACCTATGGCTTCAAGTTGCACCAGGGAAGATTCAGATTGGATGTTAGGAAAGATTTCTTCACTGGCAGGATTCTCAGGCACTGGCAGAGGCTGCCCAGGGCAGCGGTTGAGTTACCATTCCTGAAGGGATTTAAAAATCAGTAGATGAGGTGCTCAGGGATCTGGTTTAGTAATGGGCAGGTCCTTTACAAGCAAACAATTCTATGACTCTATTCTATGAACAAGTTAATAGTGTCAACACCTAGATGCGAATGATCAGTTAAGAGCTCATGACTGCTACAAATAAGGAAGGATGTCTTTTTACTTTTTCTTCCTTTAAACAGAAACAATACTTGGCATTCTGATTCTGCAGAAGGCACAGAAACAGGTTGCATAGAGAAGTCGTGGCTGCCCCATCCCTGTAAGTGTTCAAGGTTAGGTTGGAGGTGGCTTTGAGCACCCTGATCCAGTGGGGATTGGAAGTGGATGAGCTTTAATGTCCCTTCCAACCCAGACAATTCCATGGTTCTATGATTTAAATCCTGTGAAAGTTTTCATGAAAACATGAAGCTCTCCAATTCTTATTGCGGTGCACCAACATGGTCCACTGGTGGATCACCTCACATACAAATAACACCCTGAAATGGGGAATATTGCATGTTGGGATTTAGGATATGAACATTCAATTGTCTTAATTTCTCCTGACTAAAGAAGCACATCATGTGTAACCTGCTTTAGAAAATATGACAGAATCATAGAATGCTTTGGGTTGGAAGGCACCTTATAGATAATCCTGTTCCAAACCATTCCACTGCATCAGGTTCCTCAAAGCTCCATCCAGCCTGGTCTTAAACACTTCCAGGGATGGGCAGCCATCACTTCTCCTGGCAACTTAGGTCAGTGCCTCACCACCGTCACAGGAAAATATTTCTCTCTAAGATCTCATTTCAACCTCCCCTTCAGTTTCAAACAATTCCCCCTCATCATGTCCCTGCAATCCCTGATCAAGAGCCCCTCCCTACCTTCACTGTAAGTCCCCTGAAAGGCTGCTACGAGAAAAGATACAGAAAAGTAATTGAGAATTTCAGAGAGAGAATACCACGATATCCTTAGAAAAAAAAAATCTACAAAACTCTAATTTGCTATCTTTTCTTTTTCCCCAGGACTCAAGTGTTATTTCAGCAGTAGCACAGTTGTAAACCAGCATTGTAACCCTGTGGAGATACCAAAATGCAGCTGGGAATGCAACAGCTGCAACCAAAAGGAGAACTGACACAATTTAAAGTCTGGAAGTTTGATTTAAGAAGTCAGACTTCAACAAGCATGACGCTGCCTGCAGGAGATAAGAATCGATGTGTGCTTGGAGTTAAACCTATGTATCTAGCTCCAAGTCATTATATATGAAGTACAGTGGCATGAGGGTCCAAATAACTCCAGATAAATCAAAGTACAGCTACTCGAATGGTTATGTACACAATTATTTCAATTACTTTATATACGTATCTTTAAAACTGAGTCTATCAGTGTCTTTAATTTGTATTTTTATGTAAACAAGAGATAATATTTTAATTTCATAGATGAGGAACTGAGTCCCTAAGGCAGAGGTTAAAATACTAAAAAGCAGCAGAGCTACAGAAACTAGCATCCTGCTAGCTTACAAAATGTGACATGTTCTAACTGAGAAGAGCTTTTTAGGCACTTTGGGAAATGCTACAGTGACTGACTTGTTCACTCAAGGTCACAGAAGAAATCCAAGGAAACTGAGATAGGAACCAGACTTTCCCAAGCTCCTATGTAAATAAAACAGTGCTTCCTTCATAGAACCATGGAATGATTTTGTTTGGAAGGGACCTTTAAGTCCATGCAGCTTCAAATCTCCCCTGCCATGGGCAGGGACACCTCCCGCTGGATCAGAGGGCTCAAAGCCCTGTCCAACCTGTTCTGGAACAACTCCAGGGATGGGGCAGCCACCACTTCTCTGAGCAACCTGTGCCAGGGTCTCACCACCCTCACAGGAGAACATTTCTCCTTAAGATCTCATCTCAATACCCCCTTTTTCACTAAATGGGAACTTCTTTTAAGGTATTCACAAAACGAATACCTTAATTGTGCCCTCATACGTGGCACGTATGAGGCCAAACCTCAAGTCCTGGTTTCAGCTTTGGGCCCCTCAGTACAAGAAGGACATTGATGTGCTGGAGCACATCCAGAGAAGGGCAACAAAGCTGTTGAAGCAACTGAGAGAACAAGCCTTGTGAGGAGTGGCTGAGAAAACTGGTGTTGTTCAGCCTGGAAAAGAGGAGGCTGAGGGGAGACCTCATCACTGTCTACAGCTCTCTGAAAGGAGGTTGTGATGAGGTGGGTATTGGTCTCTCCTCCCAAGTAAGAGTGACAGGATGAGAAGGAAGGGCCTCAAGTTGTGCCAGAAGAGGTTTAGTTTTGATGTTACGGAAAATTTCTTCACCAAAAGTGTTCTCCATCCCTGGAGTTGTTTAAAAGAGGGGCAGATGAGGAGCTCAGAGACACGGTTTAGTAGTGAACAGGTACTTGGACTTGATCATCTCAAAGGTTTTTGTAACCAAACAGTTCTGTGGTTCTATGAAACAGTTCAAAGACAGCCAAGAAGGAAGAGGAAGGTTGGGTTCATGCTCAGGTCTCAGTTTTTTAGAGAGAGGAGAAAAATCCTGATAAGGAAATGAGCTTAAAGTACAATCCAAGTTGGTGAGGAATGCTGAAGAAAGGACGAAATTATCCTTCGTGCAAAGAAAACATAGGGATCACTATCACCGTATACCCTAAAAATAGAACAATAAAAGAAGAGTTTGAGCAGATGCTATTATGTTTAATATTCATTGAACAAGTGTCAAAAAATATCTATTTAACATGCTTTTCTGCTGCTCTCTTTGCATGTGTCTCATTGCTTTGGATAGAGGAGTGACTCATCCTGCTTTGTGCCAGGGGAGCGAAAGCAGCTTAGATGTTTTCAGCCAGATTCATCCCAGTCTCCAAGCCAAACAAAGAATTTGGCCTCATTTCAGGAGAACCAAACTGTGATAGCTTTTTTAGCCTACACATTTCAGGTCGAGACAATTATTCCTGCAACTAGTATTTAGCATTCAATTATCACACTGGAAAATGCATCTTGGCATCCCTGCTATGAAGTCCTCTAGTCTTGTAGACAGCCCTCAGGGCTCCTCAGTGAAGTCTGAAGGGGGCAGTCCCCACACTTCTCTCTCTGCAGATGTTTTGCTAGGAGGGTAATTTAGTTGACCTCAAATAGTAGGACAGCTCCAGAGGAAATCTCTGTCCAGGATCAACTTATAACAAAGTCAAAGAAATGAGGCACAATTTTATAGATGACTGTAAAAGCAAGAACGTGTAGATAGATAAATGGATAGATAGACAGATAGATAGATAGATACATAGACAGACAGACAGGAGAGGATTTAGGTGAGAGTTTAGGCTCGGACACTTAAGCTGAGTTGTGACCCTGATGCTATGTGGCTATGGAAATGCCTCAGTTCCCCAGATGACTCAACTTTTTGAGGCTTTAATCCTGGCAGTTTACTGCTTGTATCAGGTTCCTTCCATTGCTTAAAGGGGTCCTACAGGAAAGCTGGGGTGAGGTTCTTGATCAGGGAACGCAGGGACAAGATGAGGGGTGAAGTTTTTAACCTGAAAGAGGGGAGATTGTGGTGAGATCTTAAGAAAAAAGTTCTTCCCGTGAAGGTGGGGAGGCACTGGCAGAGATTGCCCAGGGAAGTGGTGGCTGCCCCATCCCTGGAGTTGTTCAAGGCCAGGGTGGATGGGGCTTTGAACCCCCTGATCCAGTGGGAGGACTCCCTGCCCGTGGCAGGGGGGTTGGATCTGGACAGACTCAAAGATCTTTTCCAGCCCAAAACATTCTATGATTCCTCATACAATGCCAGGAGAGCCACCATGCTTCCTCTTAAACCACTTGGAGAGGAAGGTCAGAAGCCACCTGCTCCTCCACCAGCTCGACCCTCAAGTGGACACATTCACACAAGTGCTGTTTAACACACTGTAGGTGAGACAGAAGCCATATCACATGAACAGACAATTCAGAACATCCCATACAGGAAGAAAACTTCCTCTTTTCTAGCATGGGGGCACATGAAGATCTCCTCTAGCAAAGCAATTTTTCATCTCAGCATGTACAGTCCATTACATATGTTATAGCATCAATTCTTGCAAGCAATCTAATTCCACCAAGAAAGGCGAGCTGAAGGAAGCTGAAGCCAGGGTCTGCCCTTTGATGCCTCTTACCTATCACAGGAGAGAAATGAACTTATTATTCTGAAAAAGACTTTTCCCTAACCTGTGTTGCTGATGTCAACTAGGATTATCAAAACTGCAAGAATCTTAAAACCTAATTTACTTGTCACCTTTTATGCGACTCGCTTGCTGGCTTCGCTCAGCGTAACATGTGGAAACAATCTATTTTTTCCATCCACATATTTATGTTGTAGGGGGATTTCATCAAGGATTCAATGCCTTCATGGTCAGCTCTACTTAGTTGTCAGAGATCTTCCATTAGGATTTAAAGCATCAGCACGAAGCTGTTGTGTCTGAATGTTCCACACATGCAGTGTACACTCAGAACAACAACAACAAAAAATCAGTTTCAATGAATCATTCCAGTGCAACCTCAATGATTGCTTTTCTCTTCATTATATAATTATGTCATCCAGAGGGATCAGGAGGCTGGAGAGATGAGTCTGTGTGAACCTCATGAAGACCTACGATGACAAGGACAAGGTCCTGCAACTGGGTCAGGGCAATCCCAAGCACAACTACAGGCTGCGAGAAGAATGGATAGAGAACAGCCATGAGGAGGAGGACTTTGGGTTCTGGGGAGTGAGAAGCTCAACAAGAGCCAAGAATGTGCACTCACAGCCCAGAAAGACAACCATGTCCTGGGCAGCGTCCAGAGCAGTGGGACCAGCAGGGTGAGAGAGGGGAATTCTGACCCTTTGTTCCACCGTGATTAAGACCACCCTTGGAGCCCTACATCCAGTTCTGGAGCCCTCAACACAGGAAGGACATGGATCTGTTGGAGCGAGTCCAGAGGCGATCACAAAGATGATCCAAGGGCTCAATCACCTCCCAAACAGGGACTGGCTGAGACAGTTGGGGTTGTTCATCCTGGAGAAGAGACGGTTGTACAGCGACCTTAGAGCAACTGTCCAGCCTTTTGTGAGAATCAAGTTCATTATTCTTCAAGATCACCACTTGAAACTGTGACTTTTTGCTCAGGGACCTGGTTCAGCAGTGGACAAAGTATGGTTGGCCTCAATGATCTCAAAGGTCTTTTCCAACCAAAAGATTCTTGTCCTTCTATTATTCTAATAGTCATAGTCAAAACATGAATTTCTAGAGCTCACAACCTTCTGTGGCTGCTCAGTCAGTAGGCAAGATCCAGTTCCTCTCTCTCGCAATTTCTACCAGGAACAAAACCAGCTTTCAGCTGAAGAATATTTTCTGATTTCTCAAATAGAATCACAGAATCATAGAATGATTTAGGTTGGAAGGGACCTTAAAGCCCACCCAGTTCCAATCCCCTGCCACAGGCTGGGACACCTCCCACTGGATCAGGGGGCTCAAAAGCCCCACCCAACCTGGCCTTGAACACCTCCAGGGATGGGGCAGCCACCACTGCTCTGGGCAACCTGGGCCAGGGCTTCCTCACCCTCACAGGAATATATGTCTTCCTAAGATCTCATCTTAATCTCCCATCTTTGAGGTTCAAACCATTGCCTCTGATCTTATGCCTGCAATCCCTGATCAAGAAACCCTCCCCAGCTTTCCTGGAGCCCCTTTCAGTATTGGAAGGCTGCTCTAAGGTCTCACCTGAGCCTTCTCTTCCCCCTGGCTATAATCAAAGGGGGAATATCACAGAATGGTTTTAGTTTGAAGGAAACTTTAAGGACCCCATCTTGCAATGAGAAGGGATAGCTTCAACTCAATCAGGTTGCTCAGAGCCCCATCCAAACTGACCTTGAACATTTCTGGGGATGGTGCATCCACCATCTCTCCAGGTAACCTGTGCCAGTGTTTCCCGGCCTACGGTATAAAATATTCTTTCCTTCAGTCAAGTCTGAATATATTCAAAGCAATGGAACTGCTAATATTTATTGAAAATCTACAAGGAAACCCTGGGAGTGCAACTCCATGTCATTCACAGCAGTAAAATACACCTTTACCAGGAAAAGATTTCTACCTTATTTTTTTGTCTTGCACCAAGCAACCCACCTACTTCTTTGCCCCTGTTAATACACAAATCAGAGGGTGTAAATCTCTTCATCTTTCTGTCAGCAGCTCTTGCCAGCATTTGTGGCTGGCAGCCAGCGAGCCCAACAGGCTTCCCGCCAGTCACCAATGTAATCATCAAAACTGCTTCTCAAACAGGAAATAAGCAAGAAGAAAATAGACTTTTTATTATTATTGCCGGAGAATCTAAAAAGGGACATATTTCAAAACCTCTAATTAAAACAATAAAAAAACGCAGGCCCCACATTCTCATTTGTGCTCCACACACGGGGGTTGCTGGTGGTGGCATCATTAGTCCATTCTATTAAAACCCCTGTATTTGGAGAAATGACTTTGCTTTCTTAAAGCACTGCAGAAGAAGTATAAAGATGTCTTGAACGGACCAGCAATCCCTTGATGGAACAATCTACAAATGTGCCATGATATTTTTGTGGCTTGTCTCATTTTAAGTACTTCAGAACCACCTTGAAAAGACCTTCAGAATAATTACATGTAACTCCAGTCAGACCTTCCAATAAATGAATGAGTCCTCTTGCAGGAGAGAGGCAACCCCAGCTCCAGAGAAAGAAAGAACAAGGAATGCAGTTGCCCTGCCTCCAACAAGCATGGTTGATCATAGAATCATAGAACAGTTTGGGTTGGAAAGGACTTCAGGGTCCAACCCCCCTGCCATGGGCACGGACAACTTCCACTGGATCAGGGGGCTCCAAGCCCCATCCAACCTGACCTTGAACACCTCCAGGGATGGGGCATTCCCTGGGCAACCTGTGTCAGGGCCTCAACACCCTCAGCTTTCATTTACGGCATAATACCTATATTTTCTACTAATCATAAAGATCACAAATCTAAGGGATAAAGAAAACCAGGTAATACACCCTCCTTACTTACTAGAATTGTGCCAGAAATCCAAGATTTGGTTAATTGTTTTTTTTCTAAATTAAATTTGCTTGTACTTTTTTTTAATTTATCTTCACAGACAAATGGCAACAGCACATGATCCACAGAAGATGTCAGACATTACACAGCTGATCCTGTGAAATTCAGATTATAATATTTTACCATTATGAGTAGCAATATTTTTCCAAAATAATCAATTCCTCATAAACCCACAGTATTTATTTATGGGAGATATATTTAAATACGCTTCTCCACACATTAGGATTCAGCCTTCATTCTCTTTTGTCAATCATTAAACTAGCAGAATTACTAATACCCCTACCCACAAGAAATCAGTGGCTTCCTCAGAAAGCAACTACGACCAGCGAGTAATTTGGGTTTGACAGATTTACTAATAGATCTGCGGGCCGGTGAGGCGTTTGAATCATGTGATGTATCTTTTTATGAGGCAAATTTGTTAAAAGCATGTCGAAAGCCCAATCCTGAAATACAGTGCAATAAATGAATTAACTGAGCAGAGCACACTCTCCATGGCCATTAAACTGGAAGAAATGCAGGGAGAGGCAAATACCAACTTGAGGAATGCAGGCTCAATTGGCGTTTTATTGAACATTAGCACGCAACCCTAAATCACCGGTTAGCATCGTGTATAAGTAACCATTTAGCAGAAGTGGTATTTGTGTAACAGCAATTCCCAAGAGCCCAGGTGGGTGTTATGGCTCTGTTGTTCCCATTATTACACACAAAACCACATACAGGACTATTTAAATCTAGTGTAGGGAATGGGGCATTGCACATATATCTGGAAAGAAGAGTTGATAGGCAAGAAAAGGCAATGAGAAAAATGAGTTAACATAGTGCCACACTAGCAAAACACTTCTGACCATTTGCTAGTGACAATTGGGGGAAGAAAAAATAGCCATAAACTGTATATCCTCAGATATGGACATTATTTGCATGTACTAGTTTGTAACCTGGGCTGCAAAAAAATCAGCGGGACCAGCGAGGTGAGGGAGGGGATTCTCTGCTCTACTGAGCTCTCCTGAGACTTCCTCTGGAGCCCTGTGTTCAGTTCTGGAGTCCTCAGCACAAGAACACAGATCTGTTGTCCACAGAGGCCACGGAGAAGAGTCTGAGGGCTGGAGCACCTCTCATATGAGGACAGGCTGAGAGAGTTGGGTTTGTTCAACCTGGAGAAGAGAAGGCTCCATGGGGACCTTATAGCAGCCTCCCAGTACTAAAAGCCTCCAGGAGAGCTGGAGAAAGGTTCTTGATCAGGGAGTGCAGGGATAGGATGAGGGGGATGGTTTTAAGCTGAAAGAGGGGAGATTGAGATGAGGTCTTGGGCAGAAATGTTTTCCTGTGAGGGTGTTGAGGCCCTGGTCCAGTTTGCCCAGATAAGTGGTGGCTGCCCCATCCCTGGAGGTGTTCAAGGCCAGGTTGGATGGATCCAGAGACAGGTGTCCATGCCTGTGGAAGAGGGGGTGGAGCTGGCTGGGCTCTAAGGTCCCTTCCAACACAAGCAATTCCATGATTCTATGATTCTATGATAACCCCTTCTCATTGGTGACAGGGGTGACTGCATTGCTTGTTTTTCCTTTCTCTGGAGATGGAGATGCTCTGGATGAGCTTTGGGGTCCCTTCCAACTCAAACCATTCTGTTATTATATGATTATGTGATATTTCCCTTATTTTATGCTACAATTCATGCATAAAGCATATGCCACGCTGCCAGTTTAGGCCCCATTTGAGCCCAGCTCCATGTCCTAATGTTGCTATTTCATCTGAACCGTGGTAGCTTCCAGCTCAAACTTCACCCCTTCAGGGTGCCAGGGCAGGGGAGAACTTGTCCTCTGAAGTGGACTGCTGTTCTCCATCAGCAGGGCAGTGGTAGAAAACCAGCTTCGGCCACCTCTCACCCTACCTGAGCTGCAAGAGCTCTCCTTGCCCTTATCTCTGGAAAGACAAACTCATTTGCTTAAAGTAGAATTATTTAAGGTGTCTTGTTTGATGGTGTCAGAAAGGTAAAGGGTTCACAGCTGCAACCTTGCAAGAGAAACTGGTCCTCATGGTTTTCCAACTCACATCTGTCATTGCTTTCAAAGCAGGTCTGCCTAGAGCAGACAAAACAGAAACAGCAAGTCAAAACCTTGCAGATTCACTGCCTTGGAGACAAACAACAGACATTATAGCAACAGCCTGGAAAAAAGAAATTGGAAACCGAGTAGGAAACAGAAAAGTATTAAATTTATACCCAGAGAAACCACCACAGACCAATTCATAAATTGCAGAATAATCCAGTCCCAAATGCTTTCCCTGGCTTTCATGCATGCTTTATCATCCACAGGCAGATGTCTTCCAGCACAGCATCCTCTCCCTTCTCATTCCATAGGGACTGTGTAAGGACTGACAAGGTTACCTCTGGCTTTACTGTGTGAGCCATCCCAGTTCACAAACCCAAGTAGCAAACAGGAGTGACCAAAACATGTTTCAGACTGTGCTGTGTTGTCACACAGCTGGTGAGGTTGCCACTCCTTGAATCTTGGGTTCAGTTTAGGGCCCCTCACTCCAAGAAGGACTTTGAGGGGCTGGAGCGCATCCAGAGCAGGGGAACGGATCTAGAGAAGGGCCCAGGGGTTCTGGGAGCAGCTGAGGGACTCGGGCTGTTCAGCCTGGAGAAGAAGGGAGACCTCATTGCTCTCCGCAGCTCCTCAAAAGGAGGTTGTGGTGAGGGCGGGTGTTGGTCCCTTTTCCCAAGTAATAAATTATAGGATGAGGGGAAATGGCCTGAATTTATGCCAGGGCAGGTTCACATTAGAAGTTAGGAAAAATTTCCTCATGGGAAGGGTTGTCAGACAGTGGTAGAGGCTGCCCAGAGCAGTGGAGGCGTAAAGGTTCCTGGAGGTGTTTAAAAGACAGGCAGATGAGATTCTCAGGGATGGTTTAGTAGAGAACAGGTGCAGTTGAATTTGATGATCTCAAAGGTCTTTTCCAACCAAACAATTCTATGACTATACAACCTCAGATGATCAAAAACTGTCCTGGCACCCAGGACAAGATGTGGGCTGCTCTGCAAACACTTGTATGCAAGCAGTCAGATCCTGCTTTTATTTATGTACACAGTCTCAATCACTTAAGCACTCTTGACTTTAATGGGACACTCTTTCCTATCATGGGCCATTTTCTTGCCCATAGCACTAAAAAAGCCTCTGCTGATAAAATGGTCTGTTGTGACAGGGTCAGAATGGTCTGTTTTCTTCTCTAAAAGAAAAAGACAATGATGATAACAGCAGTAACATCACTGTAAATAACACAGTGTATTAAAATGCAGTAACCTGCTAGCTCCATTCTGGTTGGATATTACAGCATTGTCATTCTTTACCGCAAATTTAAGGTAAACCAGCAGAAGCCTTCAGCACCAATAACTCAAATATTTCATAGTGTAGCATCTCTGACTTCAGGTTTGCTTTTCATCGGTAGCACAGGATGTGTTGCGTTAAGCCCAACTGCCCCAGCGAATGCCGCAGCGTTGTTTTCTGCACAGTTATCCTCATTTCCCCTCTTCCTTTATGACCACATCCACAATAGTATACGCTCCGTGTTTGCATTTCTCTGCTCCATATGTCAGGGTTATATGAGGATATATTGTGGCGGTACAAGAGACACTTAGTGGAAAATAAAGGAAGCTGCCCTCAAGTGCAACTCGAGTAGCCTTGTCATTTCAGAGGAGAAAATCATATAATGTGTGAAAAGCAGTCTTTTTCCTTCCTTCCTTTCCCCAAGTGGGAATGTCAGCATTTTGGAAGGAGCTGTTGAAAACTGGGCTTCCAACATCAGAAAGGACATTATGTGCAAATAAACCAAATGAGAGAGGGTAGCTAAAAGGCACAGTTGTATCTTTTTAGTGTTTGTAGGTAATCTACAGTGCATTTACACAAGGTGATTTATCCACTGATCTCAAAATAATTTATGAAGTGTTAATTGACTCATGAACCTTCGCAATTTTCCCCTAGAAGGAAAAAACAAAAATGCCATTTATATTACATGAGAGACACTTGGGAATTGCTCAATGTGAATGGTTTCTCATCTTGATTTTTCAGTTAGTCAGTGGTAATTTTGCTGACCGTGGACATGGATGGAACAGAGTCCCATCAGCCCAACAGCTTGCAGGAGTCTCGGGAGCAATGAGACCAACACTACCTGAGCCTTACCATGTGATGTATTCCAAGATGGACATTACGTGTTTCCTCAGGACCCTTATATCATTATATATACATGTCAAGTACAGATTGCAGCTTTAAGCATCACGGGATAAAAAGGACCTAAAACTACTGGACAGGGTCCAGAGGAGGGCACAAAGTGGTGAAGTGTTGCGAGAGGAAGTCATTTGAGAAGTGGTTGAAGTCACTTGGTCTGTTCAGCCTGGAGAAGAGGAGACTGAGGGGAGGCCTCATTGCAGTCTACAGATTCCTTAGAAGGGGAGGAGGAGGAGCAGGTGCTGACCTCTTCTCTCTGGTGACCAATGATAGGACCTGAGGGAATGGCAGGAAGACGTGTCAGGGAAGGGCTAGGCTGGATATTAGGGAAAGTTTCTTCCCCAGAGGGTGGTGGAGCACTGGGACAGCTCCCCAGAGAAGCAGTCCCAGCCTGAAATATTCGAGAAGCATTTTGCCAATGCCCTCAGACACATGGTGTGAATGTTGGAGTTGTCCTGTGCAGAATCAGGAGTTGGGCTCGATGATCCTTGTGGGTCCCTTCCAACTCAGGATGTTCTATGATCCTATGATCATCACAAGTCAACAAGCACCAGCTCCAGCAACCCCTTGTGTCCATGGGCAAGAGGGAGGTATACTCACAGTGCAATGTCTCCAGCACTGACCAGGCCTTTTCTGTGGGCTGCTTTTCAGTCCTTCTGAAATTTTAGGTTCTCTTTCTGGTTTGGGAGGTGACTTGAGGGAAGTCACTTCTCTGTGCTTCATTCTCTCCCTCTGCGCAACTGTGAGCAAGGACAGGGATCCTGCTGATAAACTGTTGTCCTATGTCCTGATTAAAAGGCATTCCCTAAGATTCAGCAGATCTTAGCTCCATCCTGAAGTCAAAGGAAGAAGAAACGTTTTGCCATTTAAGATGCTTAACACAGGAGGTAGCTACCTCTCAGTCACTACTGAACAATGGTGCCTATTGGGCAACAATTTACTTGCAATTAAAAGCCAGAAACACGCTGATACAGTCCTGCTGTTTGCTGGCAGCTGCCAGGACACACAAATCTCCACATTCCAGAAAAGCTGTAATGATGTGCATAGGGAAGAGGGGAGTTTGCTTCCAGTTTGCTCTTGGCAGGCTATGAAGATGGTCAAAAAGCTGAAGCACCTCTCTCTGAAGACAGGCAGAGAGAGTTGGGGTTGTTCAGCCCAGAGAAGAGAGGGCTCCAGGGAGACCTTAGGAAAAACTTTCTAGCACTGAAAGGGGCTCCAGGAAGGCTGGGGAGGGGCTTTTTACAAGGGCAAGTAGTGATAGGAAAAGGCACAACGGCTTTAGTTAGAAAGGGGAAGATTTAGATTAGACATTACAAGAAATTCTTCATGATGATGGTGGTGAAGCCCTGGCACAGGTTTCCCAGAGAAGACTGGCTGCCCTCCCCCTGGAGATGTTGAAGGCCAGGTTGTATGGGGCCTTTAGCAACCTGATATGGTGGAAGGTGTCCCTGCTTAAGGCCAGGAGTGCAACTGGAAGGGATTTAAGCAGCATTGTGTGTCTCTGGACCACGTGACGGCTAAATATAATTGTATACCCCAACTTCCAAAAGTATCTTTTTAAACTTTGAAATACTCTTCTGCTATGAATATGCAACATAGCCACAGGTCTGACTCCAGAACAGAAAAAAAGTAGGATGATATTGCTCTAATGCCAGTTCAAATATACGTGTTATCGCGATGGCTGGCAGATACAGGTTCCTAGCTCAGAAAATGCGTGGTTATAACTACTGAAGAAAAGAGCCGCAAGACTTCCCCGCGTATCTGCAGCAATCCGTAAGGCAGATTAAAGATCTGTTACACGCTCTGCTTTCCCTTTCTGACTGTCTTGCCTTTTCCACTCCTTCCCCATAGCTGAGGGAACTGGGATTGTTTAGCCTGGAGAAAATGAGGCTGAGGGGAGACCTCATCACTGTCTACAACTGCCTGAAAGGAGTTTGTGGTGAGGTAAGTGTTGATCTCTTCTCCCAAGTAAGAAGCAGAGAGGAAACGGCCTCAAGTTGCACCAGGGGAGGTTTTGTTTGGATATTAAGAAAAATTTTTTTGCAGACAGAGTGATGAAGGTCTGGAAGGGCAGTGGTGGAGCTGTGGCAGTTTGGGACATGTTTTAGTAGGTACATTGGTGTTAGGCTGGTGTTTGGACTTAGTGATCTTGGAGGTTTTTTTTCCAACATTAATGATTCTATGATTATGTGATCATTAAGTCGTGCACCTCCTCTTGCCTTTACCACAACTGAGGTCCTTCCTGTAGCTCCTTTAAATACCAAAAATATCCTCGTGAGTGCTTCCTTCTGGCTTTTGTGCATTTGAACCATTCTTCTATCTGGGAAAAAAAGCCATCTTTTGAACTAAATGTCTAACTTTTAATTTCTAACTTGTTACATGGGGGAGAAGGAATCAGAGTGTTCCTATAACAACTGACTCCATTAAGAAGCTTTTTAATGCACCTACACTAGTGTTCTACAGAAAAATGACTCTTTAGTAGCCCACAGCACAAGCACTGTACCATGAGTCCCTACAAAGCCATCTCACCTGGTCAGGGAAGTTTGGAATGAAAAGAATTGAAAATGCAGTAAATTATTACTGCAGTTATCAGAAAAGATATCAGTTAAATACTGATATATATGAACACCTTATTTTTACATCTAAAGTTGGAAAATTACAATGTTGCAAACAGGTACCAAAATCAAAGTCTCCTGGAGTTACAAAAAATCCCTGCTCCTTCATATATTGTTGTGCTTTCAACTTTGCAACAGCGTCCCTTTAACCTAATGTTTGTAAGGGGGGAAATCTCAACTCATACATCACCATTTATAGTCAGATAAAAAGACATAGGAGTTTCATGATCTTTAAAGTCACTATTGTCCTGTGAAATTACATGGAAGAAGTGGATTTCACATTCCCTGGAGGCGTTCAAGGCCAGGCCGGATGAGGCTTTGATCACCCTGATCCAGTGGGAGTCGTTCCTGCCCATGGCAAGGGGTCTGAACTGCCTGGGCTTTAAGGTCCCTTCCAACCAAACCTATTTCATCAATCTGTGATTCCATGAAAACACTCAAAAGACACCAGGAGGAAGGAAAATCAAATCTGCTGTGTCTTTTTCCTGAGGAAAAAAAAATAAAAAACGAATATGTACCATTCAGCAGCTACCAAAATATTGCATCTTCATCTAAGAAATTACTTCCCTTGACCTTTCTGTACTTCACTGGAGTGTGACAGCTTGACTGAAGACAACACTTTATAGTTGCAGTGAACTTGAGAAGACCAAACAGAAGGGTCATGAAGATGATCCAAGGGCTGGAGCACCTCCCACACAAGGAAAGGCTTCGTTAGCCTGGAGAAGAGAAGGCTCCAGGGAGACATTAGAACAGCCTCCCAGTACTGAAAGGGGCTCCAGGAAAGCTGGGAATGGGCTACTGATCACGGAGTACAGGGACGGGACGAGGGGAAGAGTTTAAAGCTGAAAGAGGGGAGATTGTGATGAGATCTGCGGAAGAAATGTTTTCCTGTGAGGGTGGGGAGGCCCTGGCACAGTTTTCCCAGAGAAGCTGTGGCTGCCCCATCCCTGGAGGTGTTCAAGGTCAGCTTGGATGAGGCTTGGAGCCCCCTGATCCAATGGGAGGTGTCCTTGTCCATGGCAGGGGGATTGGAACTGGACGGGCTTTGAGGACCTTTCCAACTGAAACCATTCCATGATTCCATGATTCTAACTCAGCTAATTCTCCCTTGAAACAAAAACCCCAAAATATTACTCTTCTTTATTTCCTTCCTTCATTGCCCTATTTAATACCTCTCACAATACATTAAATTATGGAGTTCTTTAACCAAGGATGTATGGAGTTCTTTAACCAAACATTTGTAGTCAATGTTTAGTTCTTTAAGTACAAGACCATTACTATTTTCTTATTGCAATTTGGCTCATTAGAGCACTAATCACTTTTCTTTATCTGTGAGAAATATGGTAACCTTTTAGATGACTTTTCTAGTAAAATCCTTTACTCTGCTTATAAGACAAGACTTGCCTTTGACAAAAAGTTGTATATACAGCACATTCAGCATCTTAAAGGCTTTGAGCAACCTGACCCATTGTAAGGTGTCCCTGCCCATGGCAGGAGGTTGGAACTGAATGGGCTTTATGGTCCCTTCCAACCCAAACCAGTCTCTGAATCTATGAATGGTCCACAGCACTCAGCGTCCCCTATAGCAGGGCCTTCCACAGGGAAACAGGGCGTCATCAGGCAGATCAACCACCAGACAGGAGGTTACAGAAGTAGCCTGCAAACGTATTACATCTCATCATGCGTAGTGATTGCTCAGGATATCAACCATGCTTCATATCTGGGGCTCCCCAAGACTACAATGTTCGATTTTAATTAGACGATACATCACAGAAGTGTCTAAGCAAGAACAATCTAACGCCATCAGGCTTCTATCCTCTTAATGCCTCCAACCATATCATCACCAGAATGTTCAGAGAATTCTGCCTTATGGGTTTAAATATTTCAAGAGGCAGCAAATCATACCCCAAAGCCTTTGCAGGAAGATATGTTAAGATTATGACGTCTATTATTTTGAAAACAAATACAGAGTAATTTTGTTAGTGTAGTTATCATTCCAATACTTTGAAAGAAAAGCCACTAAAACTAGTTTTACAACTCCATCTATATCAATAACACATCTGTACATCATACAATTTCTCATCACCACCAGACTTAACAGCGAAGCTTGATTTGTTTTGCCCAAACACTCTTTATGTCCCTGCAGATATTTACAGCCAAGTATGGATTTTCCCCCTCTTTTTCCCACAACTTTTTATTTAAATTACCATTCCTCATGAAGACAACACAGAGAATGTATTACTGAAACTTTGAAATGGCTCATGTTCTGAGTTTTTAATAAAACAACAATGCTGCATCTAAATAGTTCCCAATCATAGAACAAGAGAATTGTTAAGGTTGGAAAAGACCTGTAAGATAATTAAGTCCAACTATCAGCCCAACACCACCCTGACTACTCAATCATGTCTCAAAGAACGACATCAACAGGTTTTTAACCCCTCCAGGGATGATGACTCCACCACTGTCCTGGGCAGCCTCCTCCAATGCTTCACCATTCTTCTGGTAAAGACATATTTCCTAATATCCAACCTAATGCTTCTGAGGTGCAACTTGAGGCCATTTGTTCTCATCCTATCACTTTTTACTTGGGAGAGGAGACCAACACCCACCTCACCACAACCTCCTTTCCAGGAGCTGCAGAGAATGATGAGATCTTGTCTCAGCCTTCTCTTCTCCAGACTGAATATCCCCAGGTCCCTCAGCTGCTCCCAGAACCCCTGTGCTCCCGCCTCTTCCCCAGCAACTTTTCCCTGCTCTGGACATGCTCCAGACCCTCAGGGTCTTTCTTCTACTAAGGGGTTCAAAACTGAAATCAAGGTGCAGCCTCACCAGCCTCAAGGAACTGATTCCTTCCCTGCTCCTGCTAGTCACCCCATGGTTAATCCAAGCCAGGATGCTGTTGGCCTTTTTGGCCACCTGGGCCACTACTGGCTTATGTCAGATACTGTTGACCAGCATCTCAAGGTCCTTTTCCACCAGGTAGCTTTCCAGACACTTCTCCCCAAGCCTGGAGAGTGGCATGGGGTTGTTTTGATCCAAGTATGGGACCTAGCCTTGTTGAATCTTGTACAATTAAGTTCAGCCCATGGATCCAGCCTGTCCAGATCCCTTCCTGCCCTCCAGCAGATCAACATTCCCACCTGATCTGGTGTCATCTCCAAACTGACTGAGGGAGCACTTGATACCCTTGTCCAGACCATGGATAAATATATTAAACTGGCCTCAACACTGAGCCCTAGGAAACACGGCACCAATGGGATTTATCTCCATTCATCACAGCTCTTTGTGTTCAGAATTCCAGCTGTATTTTTACCCAGCGAAGGCTATGTCTTTACTCATAGCAAACGTCATTTAATCCCTTATGTAGTCTCATTCAAGTCACTGCAGTAGAGGATTAATACTTTACAGAAATAAAGGTGGCAGAATATCTGGAGAAATATAGTAAATGCTACCTTTATTGTTCTGAAGACAATTTATTTTCTGTAAGCCAATAAAAACTACCCTCAGCAGCGGATATTCAGCACCAGGCGTTCAAATAGATCTGTACATTTGTTATAAAGGAATACAAGTCATTTTATCCCTCATTGACCACTTGCTGAATGAAGATGTATTTACCTTATGCGCCAAGGGCATTTTTAGCAGCTGCTGATCAAGGAAGGATTAGAGACTGACTGTGAAGAAACAAGACCTCTATTTTTGCTACTGTGCCTCCATCAGCAAGGCTGGGAGAAAAAATTCATAGAATCATACAACGGTTTGGGTTGGAAAGAACCTTAAATGTCATCCAGTTCCAACCCCCCTGCCATGGACAGGGACACCTCCCACTGGATCAGGGTACTCAAAGCACTATGACTTCTCTGGACAACCTGTGACAGGGCCTCACTACCCTCTTAGGAAAATATTTTTTCCTAAGATCTCATCTCAATCTCCCCCCTTTCAGCTGAAAAACATTTCCCCTCATCCCGTCCCTGCACTCGCTGATCACAAGCCCCTGTCAGTACTGGGAGGCTGCTCTAAGGACTCCCCAGACTCTTCTCTTCTCCAGGCTGAACAACCCCAACTCTCTCCTCATATGGGAGGTGCTCCCTTTGGTCATCTCTGGGCCTCCTCTGGACTTGCTCCAACAGATCCATGTCTTTCATGCACTTAGGACTCCACAAGTGGACACAGGGTGAGGTCTCACCAGAGCGGCACAGAGGGGAAGAATTTCCTCCCTTGCCCTGCTGGTCCCACGGCTTTGGATGCAGCCCAGGGCATGGTTTAGTTTTCCGGGCTGTGAGCACTCACTGCCAGCTCCTGTTGAGCTTCTCATCCCCCAGCACCCAAAGTCTTCTCCTCAGGGCTGTTGTCAATCCGTTCTCCTCCCAGCCTATGTTTGTGCTTGGGATTGCCCCAATCCAGGTGAGGGACTTTGAACTTGGTCCCTCTTCATGAGATTCACTTGGACCTACTTCTCCTGTTTGTCCAAGTCACCCTGGATGGTATCCTGGTCTTCTGGTGTGTCAACTGCACCCCTTAGCTTGATGTCATCGGTATAATTCCTGAGGGTGGGGCTACACAGTGCTACTGGAATAGCTGAAACCTAGTGCTGAGACAAGTTTTTCATAACCAATTTTTTTTAATCCCTCGGCATTATATTTAAGGCACCTTTTTTTTTCTTAAAAAAGAAAAAAGAAAGAAATCAAACAGCTTATTCATTAACATTAATGACTCTTCTGAGCTAATTAAGATGAAACTCCCCTTTGTCATCCCTCAAGTGATCAAACCATCAGTTTCCTTTCAAACAAACTTACACTGAAAAAAAAATAAAAGCCAGCTCAAGTTAAATAAAAAAAGGACAGTTCAAAGTAGCAACGTAAAGCACCTGAAATGCTTCAAATATTTAACAGGCAGAGAAATACAAACGGGGAGGGACTTCAAAGTCAGAGAAAGAGGCAAGGGAATGACATTTGAATCAAAATAGTCATCATCATAGGTGTACAAGAAAAACTTAATTGGGCTTCAGCTGGGGTCTCACCATAGCGGAGCAGAGGAGCAGAATCCCTTCCCTTGCCACGCTGGTCCCACTGCTTTGGATGCAGCCCAGGACACAGGTGGCCTTCTGGGACACAAGGCCACACTGTTAGCTCATGTTGAGCTTCTCATTAGACAGCACCCCCAAGTCCTTCTCTCCAGGGCTAATCTCAATCCACTAATGACACACGTCAGGTTTTGGCTGTTGTGTTCCCAGTTCTTTTTGTTCAGCACTGTTCCTCTGCCAACCCAAACACCTCATAAAGGGACCTCCCATCCCCAGTTTTATGTTCATGCAGTGCCTTCCCCCACTCCTTCAAGAACAGTACTTACTGTTCCTACTTCACTGTCTCTGAAAATACCAAGAAACGCATTTACTTCCCAAACCAAACACAGACGTTATGTAACAGAGGCAATATGTGATCAAAGCTAATGTGGAAACAGAGATATTAATCAACATGAGTAGTCTGGAAATAGAGAAGAAAGTGGTACCTTCTCATCAATGTCATTTTACCTAGAACTGACAAACAAGCAGTAACCATACAGTCATAGAATCATAGAAAGGATTGGGTTGGAAGGCAAGTTAAACCTCATCCCATTCCAACCTCCCTGCCATGGACAGGGACACCTCCCATTGTATCTGGGTGCCCAAAGCCCCATCCAACCTGGCCTTCAACACTTCCAGGGATGGGGCAGCCACAGCTTCTCTCAGCAACCTGTGCCAGGGCCTCACTACCCTCATAGCAAAATATTTCTTCCTAGTATTTCATTTCAGTCTCCCTCATTCAGATTAAAACCATTCCTCCTCATCCTATCCCTGCACTCCCTGATGAAGAGCCCCTCCCCAGCTTTCTTGGAGCCCCTTTCCCTATTGCTAGGCTGCTCTAAAGTCTCCCCAGAGCCTTCTCTTCTCCAGGATGAGCAACCCCAACTCTCTCAGCCTGCCCTCATGTAGGAGGTGATCCAGCCCTCTGATCATCTTTGTGGCCTCTGGACTCACTCCAACAGATCCATAGCCTTCCTCTGCTGAGGACTCCAGAACCGGACGCAGGACTCCAGGTGAGGTCTCACCACGGTGGAATAGAGAGACAGAATCCCCTCCCTCACCCTGCTGGTCCCACTGCTTTGGATGCAGCCCAGGACATTATTCGTTTCTGGGTTGTGAGTGCACGTTGCCAGCTCATGCTGAGCTTCTCATCCCTCATCACCCCAAGCCCTTCTCCTCAGGGCTACTCTCAATCCTTTCTCCACACAGCCTGTAACATGCTTGGAATTGCCAGATCCAGCTGCGGGACCTTGCACTTGGTCTTGTTGCCCATCCTGCCAACCCTCTCCGTTCGATACCAGTTTCACAGAACACTGGAAGAATGTTAACATTTTTTGTAAACAGTCTCCCACCTGTGTTTGTTAAATTGATATTTTGGATATAAAGGGATATTTTTAGGCCTGCACTGTTATTTGTAGAAAATATCTGAGCTTTGCTTGTTGAAAGCACCAGGCTCATCTCTGTTCAAAAATGAATTTGGGGCTCCTGGGTACAGCAGGAATAAGTGAAGAAGCCACCAGAAGCCTTTTCACAAGCTGAAGGATGGGAGGAAGGGGAAGAACTTAATTTGGAGAGACAGGACTATGAAGGAGAAGTTAAATTGGATCTTCTAAGGAAAGGCTTTGGTTAACAGAGTCTAACATCGAATATGTGTCTGGCTAAGGGCCCAGTGCTTGCTCTGCCTCATAATTTTAATGTGATGTATCAACTCCTAATTTTATGAAGATGTGAACTTGTGCTGAACTTCCGTTATCAAATTTCAGAAGTTTACTGGGCTCAGAGGATAAGAGCTCTTTCAGCATGTGGATCCTTGGATTTCATTTCTGGCACACAGTAGTATATATACATATCCATATACTTCCTGATCAGAATCAAAGTCATCTGTTTACTGTCAGTAAATTATAATTTATTGTCCATGCATTAGACAAAAAATCCCCAGTATATTCCCGAAGTCATCCTAATGAAATGAGACCTCTTTAAAGACATTTACCGGAAAAGATTTCTAACAGTCTACTGATGCAGTCTTAAAATCATAATTTGACTGTGAATAACTAGTTAAAATATTACTAGGACTATAATTCCAAAACATAGAATCATGGATTAGTTCGTGTTGGATGGGATCTTAAAGACCATCCAGTTCCAAATCCCTGTCATGGGCAGGGACACCTCCCACTGGATCAGGGGGCTCAAAGCCCCACCCAAGCCGGCCCTGAGCACCTCTAGGGATGGGGCAGCCACCACCCCTCTGCACAACCTGTGCCAGGGCCTCCCCACCCTCACAGAAACACATATCTTCCTAAGAACTCATCTCAATCTCCCCTCTTTCAGCTTAAAACCGTTCTCCCCTCCTCCTGTCCCTTCATTCCTTGATAAAGAGCTTTTCCTCGTCTCCTTTCAGTACTAGAGATCTGTTTCAAAGTCTCCCCAGAGCCTTCTCTTCTCCAGGCTGAACAAACCCAACTCACTCAGCCGTGTTTTAAAGTTAAAGACCATTTAGGTTTGGGAATTACAGAAGTGAAGAGCATCTAGATTAATCAACTTTCTTCCCTAAGAACTGGGAGTAACTCCAAATTTTGCAAAGAAACATGGTTGCACTTCTGCAGAAAATACAGCCTGAAATCCTTCTCTGATGAACAACCTCAGAGAAGCCTTCTCAGGATTTAAGTTTAAACGCAGAAATAAATCCCAGGCACAACTCTCTCATGTCACTTCTCAGTAACTAAAACTTAAACCAGAAACAGATAAACCAAGTCCAGGTGCGGCAAGAGCATCCCAAGTAAGAACCCCATAGGATCCACTAATGATGGAAGAGGAAGTCCCACAAAGGCGGGTGGTTGTGACCAGGATGGGAATAAAAAGAAGGGCTATGAAGCTACTGGAAGGGTCTGGAGCACAGGGTTTATGGAGAGAAGCTGAGGGACCTGGGGATGTATTGTCTGGAGAAGAGGATGTTGAGGGGAGACCTCATTGCTCTCTGCAGCTCCCTGAAAGAGGGTTGTGGTGAGGTCTGTGCTGTCATGAGGTATGTGCTTCCCAAGTAACAAGGGATAGAACAAGAGGAAATGGCCTCAAGTTGTGTCAGGGGAGGTTTAGATTGGATTTTAGGAGAAATGTCTTTACTGAAAGGGTTTTCAAGCACTGACATGGCTGCTCAGGGTAGTGGTGGAGTCATCATCCAGGGAGGGATTTAAAAGATCTGGAGATGCGGTGCTTAGGGGCAAGGTTTAGTGGTGGAGCTGACAGTTTTGGGTTTATTGTTGTGCCTGATGGTTTTAAAGATCTTTTCCAAAATAAATTATTCTGTGATTCTCTGAATTGAAGAGCACAGAGGAATCAGTCACAGATAAGAAGAAAGATGCAGAAGCATCAAACTGCCAGCACCTTGCAAGCCATGCCATAGCTACCAGACATTGGGTGCATCTATTGGTCTGTTTCAAGCCAGACACAGTCAGAAGGGCTGTATACAAACTGTCTCTTCCAACATAAACCAGCCTATGATTCTATAATTCTATCAATATTTGAGTTCTCAAAGGTCCTCTCTAATGGTCCATCCTACGGGCAGAAGGGATCATCATGGACAGCAGCTACAGGATCACATAGAATTGTGGAATTGTTTGAGTTGGAAGGGGCCTTGAACACCATGCAGTTCCACGCACCTGCCATGGGCAGGGACACCTTCCACTGCATCAGGGGCTCCAAGCCCCATCCAGACTCGCCTTGAACACCTCCAGGGATGGGGCAGCCACCACTGCTCTGGGCAACCTGGGCCAGGGCCTCACCAACCTCACAGGAAAACACTTCTTCCTAAGACCTCCTCTAAGTCTCCCCTCTTTCAGGTTTAAACCATTCCCTTCATCCTGTCCCTGAACTTCCTGATCAAGTGCCCCTCCTCAGATTTCTTTCCTTGCTCTGTGCGTGGTTGGGTGCAGCAATGACCCCACCTGCCCATGTCTGGCAGTAAGTGTGGGGAACACCTTTCCAGTATGTGATATTGTGGTGAAAATACTGTGCAGTAGAGAAAGGAAGGAAAGGAATGGAGCAAAAAGGAATATGAAGGAAGACAGAGAACTTTCCACTGCCTAATCAAGGTGTAACAACACCATTTATGAGCCAACGCACAATAAGCAATATAAGATATTTGCTGTAATGCATGGGGCATTTTAAATGTCAGTCACGGTATTCAACTCATTTATATTTGAGTGTATTATTTTGTTCAGTCATTAGGAAAATGTTTGCATGAGTTGCTTTATGCTTTTGGTTACCAGATTTAATAACTGTATCTCAGGCAGTGTCAGTGAACGGCTGTGCAATTTCTCTCAGGGGTAAGGAGAAGAAAGGCAGTGTCGGGTACAGAGTAAAGTGAAGATAAGAAACAAGACAAGCAAAACTCATAGTTGCATTTTGAAGTTCAAACAGTAGGTGTATGTGTATATTTAACCCCAAGTGTCATAGCGTGGGTACAAAACACTGTTGCACATTAAGGTTGCACACGGAAGGACAAAGAAAAACTGTAAATCATGGAATCTTGGAATGGTTTGGGTGGGAATGAAACTTAAAGACCATCCAGTTCCAGCCCCTGCCATGGACAGGTCCCACTGGATTACGGTGCCCAAAGCCCCATCCAATCTGGCTGTCAACACCTCCAGGGATGGGGCAGCTGCCACTTCTATGGGTAACCTGGTCTAGGGCCTCCCCACCCTCACAGTAAAACATTTCTTCTTAAGATCTCATCTCAGTCTCCCCTCTTTCAGATTAAAACTATTACACGTCATCCTATCCCTGCCCTCTCTGATCAAGAGCCCCATCACAGCTTTCCTGGAGCCCCTTTCCCTCTTGGGATGTCGCTCTAAATCTCCCCAGAGCCTTCCCTTCTCCAGGCTGAACAACCCCAACTCTCTCTGCCTGTCCTTGTTTGGGAGGTTCTCCAGGACTTGGGTCATCTTCGTGGCCTCCCCTGGGCTCACTCCAATAGATCCCTGTCCTTGTATTGAGGACTCCACAACTGGATGCAAGGCTTCAGGGAGGTCTCATGACAGCAGAGTAGAGGGGCAGAACCCCCTCCCCTGCACTGCTGACTAAAGCAGGTGTTACACTACAGGATTGCTGAAAGTATTAACCTCAACGGAATAAAACTCAAGAATGAGACTCTAAACAAAATACCAACTATTTCATTTCTATTGGGAAAGTGAGGTAAGATACTTTAGCCCCTCAAGTTTCTGAGTCAATATTTTTTCCCTTGCCTAAAATATTTAGAAAATCAGCTTACAACCTAACACACGCTGTCTGACTGTGCAGTTGTTTGTTTAGTTAAGCTGGAACCAGCAGATAAATCAAACAACTAGAATCTGCAATAATTTATTCATTGATTTTGCTCACAATTTTACTTCTGGACTTCAGATAAGCCAAAATAACTTGCTTTTCCCCCCATATTATCTTTGGATTTTTGTTTTTTTACAATTTGAAGGAAATTCCTTAAAATGTCACAGTTTTTCAGAGTATGTTTTCCGGCCTTAGTAAACTTCAGTCACCATTAAAACAATAATGAGAGTAAGGTATATCTAACAATATTTTTAATTTGCATTTTCATAGAATCACAGAATCATGGAATGATTGTGTTGGAAGGGACATTAAAGCCTGTGCAGTTCCAATCCCCCTGCCATGGACAGGAACACCTCACACTGGATCAGGGTGCTCAAAGCCTCATCCAAGACCCTCATTCAAGATCATTATTTTAGGATAGAATATGTGCATTTTTTAAGTTATATAAGGAAATATAAATGCACATAAATGCACACACACATAAATACGTGAACAATCTCAAACTGTTCAAAGACCAATAGAATCCATACTGAGTTGAGACACACAACCAGCATTCAGACAGTAAGACTTCTCTCACATCTCATGAAAGAATTTGCTCTAAATATCTGAAACTGGGACTTCTGAAGGATTCAGCTTCTCTTAATATGTTCCACCCAGTTGTTTTGTAGTGTTTGTTCTTGGGTTGACCTTCAGACATCTGCAGGTAAATACAGGTGTACTTATAGAACCGTAGAAACGTTAAAGTTGGAAAAGACTCCTAGGATCATCAAGTCCAATCATCAGATAAACACCACTGTGCCTACTAAAACATGTCCTGAAGATCCACATCTACACATTTTTTAAACTCCTTCAGGGATGGAGACTCCACCACTGCCCCGAGTATGCTAAGTTTTATCTACTTTCAGAATTAGTGAAGACATCATCGGAAAACCTGTGTTCTCTACAGACCAATTCTCTTGATCATCAGGTCCCAAGACGACCAAGGCTTACCTTTTGGTTCAGAGAGTCTGAAATGAGAGTAGCAGCAGTAGCACCCTTCCCACCCTCCAACTCTACAGCTTGTATGGCGTTACTAAGTGACAAAGGCTGTAAGTTAAAACACAAATCTACAGCACAGAAGTGCACAGAAGTGCAAGGTCTTGCACCTAGGTCAGAGAAATCCTAAGTAAAAAGACAAGCTGGGCAGAGAATGTATTGAGAGCAGCCCTGAAGAGAAGAGCTTGGAATGCTGGGGGATGAGAAGCTCTACATCGGCTGTCAATGTGCGTTTGCAGCCCAGAAAGCCATCCTTGTCCTCTGCTGCATCCAAAGCACTGAAACCAGCAGGGTGAAGGAAGGGATTCTGCCTCTCTGCTCTGCTCTCATAAGACTTCACCTGGTGCCTTGTGTCCAGTTCTGGAGTCCTCAGCACACGAAGATACAGATCTTTTCAAGTAAGTCCGCAGAACCCACAGAGATGATCTGAGGACTGGAGCAACTCCCATCCAAGGACAGGCTGAGAGAGTTGGGGTTGTTCAACCTGGAGAAGAGAAGGCTCTGGGGAGACCTTAGAGCATCTCCCAGTACTGCAAGGGGGTCCAGGAAAGCTGGGGAGGGAATGTTAATCAAGGAGTACAGGAGTAGAATGAGGGGAAATAGTTTTAACTGAAGGAGGGGAGATTGATATGAGATCTTAGGAAGAAATATTTTCCTGTGAGGGTGGTGAGGCCCTGGCACAAGTTGACCAGAGAAGTCGTGGCTGCCCCATCCCTGGAGGTACTCAAAGGGAGGTTGGTTGGGGCTTTGAACACCCTGATCCTGTGGCAGGTGACCCTGCCCATGGTAAGAGCATTGAAACTGGATGGTTTTTAAGGTCCCTTATTTTATGATTTTATGTTTCCATTAAATCTAAGGTGGAAATTAAAAAGTCTTATATAGGTTCAGATACAAGCACCTTTATTTGGAATAATGCTGTGCTGGTAACCACACAAGCAGAAATGAAGATACAAACACTGCTGCTATGCTAATTGCATCACAGAATGACATCAGACAAATAAAATCTGCTTGAAAATTAATGCAGAATGAAATCCCAAGGTAACAAGCAAACTCCAAGAGTGACTGGGTATAAAAAGTGATTGTGTGCATCTCTGCTTTTCCTTCAGTTTAATGAGTATGATATATATTATGCCAGCCCATCAAGGGCTGTTCCCCATCATGGCTTCATAAATAAATTGATTTCTTATAGCTTCAGTGAATCATGAAGAGGGAAAATGAAGGATGCAAGAGCATGGGTTCATAAAGTTATTCTTTTAATAAAGTGTTGTGTAAAAATCTGGCAGAGATACTAGAAGTATCTGAAAGCTGGAAATTACGTGAATTACTGAAAAACCAGGGGCAACCAGTGGAGAACCTAGAAGAAGGGATTTCCTCTGCTAAGATGCAGGCAGGAAAAATAGGCTTTTGAATTAGAGTGACCAACAGCAAAGGTTGCTATAGAGGTTACTGTAGGAGAGGAGAGGAACTTGGATAGAGATAGTAACTCTAAGGAATGTAAGCGCTAAATCGAACAGTGAACAGTTTTGGAGGAAAAACTTTAGCTACAGAAAGGCTGGACAGGCCTCTTTAATAGGCAATGCAGTAGTCCTGAGGAGAAAGTCTTGGGGTGTTGCTGGATGAGAAGATGAAAATGCGCTGGCCATGTCTGCTTACTGCCCAAAAAGTCGACCATGTCCTGGGCTGCATCCAAAGCAGTGGGACCAGCAGATTGAGGGAGGAGATTCTGCCCCTCTGCTCCACTCCGGTCTCATATGACCCCACCTAAGTTCAGTTCTGGAGTTCTCAGCACAGGAAAGACATCTGTTAGAAAGAGTCCAGACGAGACCATGAAGATGATGTGAGGGATGAAGCACCTCCCATACAAGAATAGGATGAAAGAGTTGTGCTTGTTCAGCCCAGAGAAGAGAAGGCTTTGAGGAGACCGTAGAGCAGCCTCCAAGGACTAATGAGACGCTTTTGATCTGGGATTGTAGGGATAAGATGAGAGGAAATAATTTGAAGCTGGAAGAGGGGACACAGAGATGAGATCTTAGGAAGAAATATATTCCTGTGAGGGTAGTGAGGCCCTGGCACAGGTTGCCCAGAGAAGTGGTGTCTGCCTCATCCCTGGAGGTGTTCAAGGCCAGGTTGGATGGGCCTTTGAGCCCCCTGATGCAGTGGGAGGTGTCCCTGTCCATGGCAGGGGGGTTGGAACTGGATGGGCTTTATGGTCCCTTCCAAACCAAACCAGTCCATGATTCTACAACTCAACAAAGAAGCAGCGGGATCTGGATATACAGAGCATAAGATGGGTAAAAGATGATACTCTGGTGCCTTTCACAGTGACGCAGTAGGTGACATAGCTGGTGGGTCAGGTAAGGGACCAACAGAGCTAACAGTAAAAAGGGGAATGTCATCTTTTCTGAGCAATTCAGCATTACCCCAGCAGGTAAAACAGATCTGTCTTTTTTCACTATTTGCTTCTCGGAGTTTTACCTATGGAAGTTATCACCGTAAAATCATAGGATCATAAAATGTCTTGAGTTGGAAGGGACCCCTAAGGATAATCCAGTCCAACTCCATTCCCCTGTAGGAAACTGCAAGGCAACGATTTTAGTTGGCCATATACTCATAGAATTGTTTGAGTTGGAAGTGACCTTAAAGCCCATCCAGTTCCAAGCCCCCTGCCATAGGCAGGGACACCTCCCACTGGATCAGGGGGTTCAAAGCCCCATTCAGCCTGGCCTCGAACACCTCCAGGGACAGGGCAGCCACCTCTGGGCAACCTGTGCCTGTGTCTCACTGCGCTCATCATGAAGAATTTCTTACTAATGTCTAATTTAAACCTCCTTTTCAATTTAAAGCTGCCCAGCCCTATCTGAAGGTCTCTGACTGCTGCTATCACTCCATTAACAGCTGATATCCAAGTTATTATCCATGCGTGCTGCACAACTGGTGAGAACCAGAGGCTCAGCCCCCAGCAGTGCTACACCACTGCTGATGGGATGCATAAGTGGTGAACAGACACAGTAGATGCTTCATGTTTTACAGCTTCAGTTTATGAATGATCTTCAAATTAACAGTAAATCAAGGTAGAAAGTCTTCCATCTATGCTACATTAAAAAAAAAAAAAAGGAAGTTTCTCTGCTTAGTAATCTGTATTTCTTCGCCAGATGGTAACTTTTCAACACTTAAGTTTATATTTGTGTGGCAGCATGCTGTATTATTTATCTTAAACACAGAATTGTGCTTTCTCTACGGCATCCAAGCATTTCAGTCCAACTTTTCTTGAGGTGATATGTACAACAGTGATGTTATAAAACATGGAATGTTAATAACATCTACCAGTCACCTACTAAAATACGAAGAACATGTAGCAGATGATTGTAAAATTCATCTGCAAGAGGTATTACAGATGGTTATAAGCATCTGGTTAATCTGAAAGACTCCAACAGTCTAAGAGCTCATTAACTATTCATTAAAGAGATATTAACCATTCATTAACCCTTTGTGAAGTATGTTCAAACACAAACTTCATATTAGGTATCACCAGCTTTGCAGGGAGTTTCTCTCTAGCACAAAGCAGTCACCAGCTCTCCACGCCTCCTGTTTTCTAGTCGTGCTATTGGACAATGAAATCAAGCTTCATTGCTCAACATGGGCTGGTGTGCATCAAGCATGGCATTAGCAGACTGGTGAGGAAGGTCGTTGTTCCGCTCTACTCCACACCAATGCTGCCCTACTTCAAGCAGTGAGTGCAATTTTGGATGCCACAGCACAAAAATCATCTAAAGCTACTGGAGAGTGTCCAGAGGAGGGCACAGATTTGATGACGGATTTACGTGAAGACTGTGTGAGGAGCGGTTGAAGTCACTTTGTCTGTTCTACCTTGAGGAGTCAGAGAGGAGACCTCATTGTGTTCTGCAGCTTCCTCACAAGGTGGGAGGAGGAGTAGACACTGACATCTTCTCTCTGGTGACCAATGACAGGACCCGAGGGAATGGCAGGAAGATGACAGGCTGAGAAAGCTGGGCTTGTTCAGCCTGGGTAAGGCTCTGAGGAGATGTTTAGTGGACTTCCAATACCTCAGGGGAGCCTACAGAAAAGCTGGAGAGGGACTTTTTATAGGGGCTTCTAATGATAGGAGGAAGGGGAATGGCTTTATATTGGAAGGGAGAAGATTTAAATTGGAAATTCTTCACAATGAAGGTCATGAAGTACTGATACAAGTTTCCCAGAGAAGCTACGGCTCCCCATCAGTGGAGGTGTTCAAGGTCAAATTGGATGGAGTCTTAAAGTAGCTTGGCCCCATGGGAGGTGCCCCTGCCCATGGCAAGAAAGTTGGAACTGGATGGGCTTTAAGGTCGCTTCCAACCCAAACCTTTCTATGATTTGGTGTGCCAGGACAGGTTTAGGTTAGATATTAGGAAAAGATTCTTCACTCAGAGGGTGGTGGGGCACTGGAACAGCTACCCAGGGAAGCAGTCACAGCCTGACAATGTCCTGAAGCACTTGGTCAACAACCCTCAGACACACAGTGTGAGTGTTGGTGTTGTCCTGTGCAGGGACAGGAACTGGACTTTATGGTTCTTGTGGGTCCCTTTCAACACTGGGCATCCTATGATTCTATCAAGATGTAAGCAATACAGAAAAATCACTGCAGTCTTCCTGCTGTTGGAGAGGTTTCAGTGAGAAAAGGCTCCCAACATCACACCATGCATGCACCCATCACCTGTGATGTCTTAGGGACACAAAAGACTTGAATGAGGGGAAAAAAATATTGGTTCTTCCCATTTGCAAGGACTGGTGAAGGGGGAAGAGAGAAGCGCTCAGGGAAAGTGGGATGGATGGCTGATAAACAATGGCATCTTTAGGAAAACAGAGGTATCACTGATTTCCCCTCAAATAAATTATTCAGTGTTGTTTGTGACAGCAAGAAGATGCTTGTGCTCTTACAAACAGGCTTTAAAATCCCTGCTGAGTTCCCCTGCGGGTGAAGGGAGGGTCTGTTGTCATACAGGGCTGATATCGCACTTGCTAAAATCACATACGGCTTCATAAAATCTCCTCCTGGAGTACTGAAAAGCTGAAAGCCAGGAAGAACTAAAAAGGGAGCCTTAGAGGGATTGCTTCATTTTGCTTGTTTATATTTTTAAAGAAGATTTCCTTGCTTGTTACTCAGAGAGGATCCTGTTAGCACATGCAGCCTTGTGGGCATTAACCATGCCTGCTCCCTTAACATCTGGTTTCTGCAGCTTCCATCTCTTGACTGTGTAAACTGGGAATGCTCAGCCTGAGCTCACCATGTGTGAGCAATCCTACAATAACAATGGGGCGCAGGCAAGGCTGAAGAAAACAATTTCTGTGGGGAATTCACAGAATCATAGAATGTTTTGGGTCATAAGGGACCTTAAACCCCTCCCAGTTCTACACCCCTGCCATGGACAGAAACATCTCCCACTGGATCAGGGTGCTCAAAGCCTCATCCAACCTGGCATTCAAACCTCCACAGATGGGGCAGCCACGACTTCTCTAGGCATCCTATGCCAGGACCTCAGCACCCACACAGGAAAATGTTTCTTTCATATTCTCATCTCGATCTCCCCTTTTTCAGTTTCAAACCATTCCCCCTCATCCTATCCCTGCACTCCCTGATCAAGAGCCCCTCCCCAGCTTTTCTGGTGCCCCTTTCAGTACTGAAAGACTGCTCTAAGGTCAACCCAGAACCTTCTCTTCTCTAGGCTGAACAACGCCAACTCTCAACATCCATGTTTTGTTTTCAAAGAATTCAAATGTAACTGACTAAAGAGTGAAAAAGAAATTTAAAAGGTGTTCTCTTAATGATTATTTCCAAATCTATTGGACTATGGAACCAATCCTCAAAGAGTCTGAATGAAATGACTCTACCTAAAATACTCAAAACACACATTTGACTCTCCAGTGCCCAAGGCAGCAGTGGGGTGGGTTAAGGCCAAGTCTTCCAGCAAACATCGCATCTGGCTGTGCAAACGCTGCTGCTAACGAGGGGTTTGCAGTTGTCACTGGTGCTGTCTTTAACCATCATTGCTAATTATTGCTGGAGAGAAAAGGCTCCATAACCCAAAGTTCCCATTGCCCTGTTGTCAAGAATTATCTTTGCCTTTTTGCAAGTTTTAGCTGATGTGAGGCTGTTCCCTTGACTGTTTATTGCTGATAAAGCCTAGCATACGTGCACACACACCAAGCCACTGCTAATTAGAGAATTACTTCTGCCTCAGTAAAGTGTCTCCAAAATCTGCTTCATCTTCCAAACATACAGAGACAGCACATATGTGTCTCCATAAGCCAAGTGCTGCACTTGTTAATACACTCTAAAAAAGATTTTTCTCTGATTTCTGTTCTTCAGTATTTTGAGGCTGACAATCTACTCTGCTCTCATAGGACCTTGCTGGGAGCCCTGCGTTGAGCTCTGGACTCTTAAGCGCAGGAAAGACATGGATCTGTTGAAGCTCATCTGGAGTAGGAAATGGAGATGATCTGAGGGCTGGAGAACCTCTCATGAGGACAGGTTGAGAGAGTTGGGATTGTTGAACCTGAAGAAGAGAGGGTTCCGTAGAGAACTTAGAGCAGCCTCCCAGTACTGAAAGGGGCTCCAGGAAAGCTGGGGGCGTGGGCGGTTCTTGGTCAGGGAGTGCAGGGTTAGGATGAGGAGAAAGAGTTTGAAGCTGAAAGAGAAGAGATTTAGGTGATAATATGGAAGAAATGTTTTAAGAAATGTTTTCCTGTGTGGGTGGTGAGGTGCAAGCACAATTTGCCCAGAGAAGTGGTGGCTGCCCCATCCCTAGATGAGTCAGGTTGGACGGTGCTTTGAGCACCCTGATTCAGTGGGAGGTATCCCTGCCCATGACAGGGGTTTGGAACTGTATAGTCTTTAAGGTCCCTTCCAACCCAAACCATTCCGTGATTTTATGATACCTGGAGGTGTTTAAGGTGAGGTTTGATGAGACTTTGAGCAACCTGATCCAGTAAAATGTGTCCCTAGCAGTGGGGCTGGAAATGGATGATTTTTAAGTTTCCTTCCAATCCGTCCCATTCTATGGTTTTATATTTTAATCTTGAAAACTTCAAAATGAGAAGAGAAAAAAGTACCATTATTCTCCCACAAAGTAAAAAACTCTAGTTAGGAGTCAGAAAACAGAGGTTAACCCTTGATTGTGCTACAGCTAGCAACAAAACATCAGATGTTTTCAGGTAAACACGACATGGATTTTTTTTCTGTTGGTTTATTCATAGGATAAATAAGACATTGTTTTCATGGAAAACACGTAAGCTAAAATATATCCCAGCACATGTAACACAGGCACAGATCTGAGACACCTCAAGTTTAGCCAATAGGTGATTCATTCCTCTCTTCATAAAAGCTGGATATGCTGCATCTATCCAGCAGGGCAGCAACCTCCAGGTACCCTGGAGGGGGCAGATGGGGGACATACACTCTGTGAGGGGACTTTCTTCTACTCTTACCATTGAATCTGCAGGACAAGGAAAGAATGAAGTGAAAAATCAGAAAGAAAGGAATAAATACTACAAAAGAGTCGGGACAGGCTGGGGCTGCTGAAGAATGAGGTCAACATAGCCATTGCTTTTTGATAATGCCCAAAAGAGAGTCGATCAGCATCATCTTCTCCACCAGCTTCTGGTGTTGATCAACATGGGACAGTTCAAATTGTAGAATCATGGGATGGTTTGTGTTGGAAGGGAGCTTAAAGATCATCGAGTTCCACCCCCTTGCCATGGGCAGGGACACCTCCCACTGCGTCAGGTTATTCAAAGTTTCATCCAACTTTGTCTGGTGCACCTCCAGGAAGGGGACATCCATTATTTCTTCGGGCATCCTGTGCCACTGCCTCACTACCCTCACAGGAAAACATTTCTTCCTGAAATCTCATCTCAATCTCCCTTTTTCAGCCAAAAAGTATTCCCCCTTGTCCTGTCTCTGCACTTCCTGATAAAGAGCCTCTCCCCAGCTTTCTTCGAGCCCCTTTAGTACTAGAAGGCTGCTATAATGTCTCTCCAGTTTAGGCTGGAAAAAACCTTTAAGATCAAGTCCGTATATATAATTGTATATTGTCTATATACATATTATTATATATTTTAAGTGTTAAGTAACCTCATAGTTGGAAACCATCTTATTAAAAAAAAAGTAACATAATTTTGTGAATAATCAATACATTTACATTTGGTACAATGAGCTTCATACATGAAACATCATATGTTTTTACAACTCCCTGAAAGGAGGTTTTGGTGAGGTAGGTGTAGGTCTCTTCTCCCAAGTAAGAAGTGACATGTTGTGAGGAAATGGCCTCAAGTTGCATCAGGGGAGGTTTAGATCAGGTATTAGGAAAAATGTCTTTACAGGAAGAGTGATGGAGCACCGGAAGAGGCTGGCCAGGGCAATGTTGGAGTCACCATCCCTGGAGCAATTAAAAATCATGTAGGCATGGCACTTATGAGCATTGTTTAGCAGGAACAGTTGAGTTGGGCAGACAGTTGGACTGGATGATCTTAGAGGTCTTCACCAACATTAATGATTCTATGTTACTTTCCTATAAAGAGTGTATATTAAAGAGAGAAAGTATCCCAAATATTTCAGTATTGTACATTTGTGCTAGGTTTTTTTGAGTACTTAAATACTACTCATATTCAATTTTGCAACATTAAAAAACCCCCACAGCCTCAAACTGTGATCCACTTCACCTGTTCGGAGAAGAGATGGCAACGTTTCTTTGCCACTTCTTGTTGATAATAAATTAAAATGCAATTCAGATTTTACCTTTTAATTTACTCTTTCACTCGAGGAAGCTGGTATAGCTTAGGATGTATTACTTCCTCATGTAATGAATACACAGTTGATTGCAACATAATACCTTTCTTGAATGATGCATTGGGAAGAAAGGAGAAATTTTCCACAAGGCAAGAAAGAGACTAAGTTTTCAGAGAGATCAAAAACTATTACAGAAAGAAAATCAGAACATCAGTTTTCAGACAAAGCAATTAAAGCAATCATCCTGCTGTAGAACTTTCAATAAAATAAATGTTTGCTGGCAGTTTTAATACTATCTTTCAGATCATCTTGGGCATTGTCAAAGCCTGATGTACAAAACAACTCCATAGAAACAATGAGAATAAGTAGGTTTGGGCAAATATCTTCCTACTAAAACTTTTTCTCTTTAGAAAATTTGATTTTTCATTAAATATATTCCTTCCGCAAATAAGTATCACTTTTTTTCCCCCCTCAGAAATGTTATTAAAATGTTTCTAAACATTCATTAAGAAACTAGAAGACTAAAGCAAAATGTTCCATCAAACATTCAGCTGATATTGAAAACAATTTTAATATCCTCCTCTGCTGCTTCGTGGGAACTACATGTCATATACCCTCTGCACAGAAGCTCCTCTACTGAGTGAGCCATGACACATTGTAAGCAAAAATCTTGGGAATTCAGCTATTAGGATATTCTCCCTCAAAATGGAGTTCCATCAGAAAGCTTAGCTTAGAGGCCAGTAGCATGAATGACCTATGCTGTGTTGGGTAGTGTCAGCAATGTAATACTGACTAACAAACAATTAATAATTAATAGCCTGGTCTAGTAGGAGGTGTCCCTGCCCATAGTAGGGAGATTGGAACTGAATGATCTTTAAAATCCCTTCCAACAGAAACCATTCTGTGATTCTATGATTTAAAACACTTCAGTGCTTCGGGATGAGATTTTATTTTATTTCTTAGAAGTACAGAATCATGGAACGGTTTGGGTTGGAAAGAACCATGAAGCCCATCCAGTTCCAGCTCCCTGCCATGCACAGAGACACCTCCCACTGGATCAGGTTGCTCAAAACCCCACCCAGCCTGGTCCTGAACACCTCCAGGGAGGGGGCAGCCGCGAATTCCTGGGCTGCAGCAGAATTGTGACCAGTACGTTGAGGAAAGTGATTTGTCCTCTCTATTCTGCTCTGGTGAGACCTCACCTGGAACCCTGTGATCAATTCTGGAGTCCTTAGCAGACGAAGGACATGGATTGGTATTTGGAGGAAGTCCAGAGGAGGCTATGGAGATGATCTGAGGCCTGGAGCAGCTCCTGTGTGAGACCTTAGAGTAGCCTTCCAGTACCGAAACGGGCTCCAAGAAAGCTGGGGAGGGGCTCTTGATCAGGGAGTGCAGGGACAGGATGAGAGGAATGGTTTGAAGCCGAAAGAGGAGAGACTGAGATGAGGTCAGGAAGAAATGATTTCTTGTGAGGGTGGGGAGGCCCTGACCCAGTTTGCCCAGAGAGGTGGTGGCTACATAAAAGCTGGAGGTTTTCAAAACCAGGTTGGATGACACTTTGAGCACCCTGATCCAGTGGGAGGAGTCCCTGCCCATGGCAGGGGGCTGGAACTGGTCAAGTGTTAGGATCCCTTCTAAACCCAACCATTCCATGAGTTACCATGAGAGGCGAGGACCGCAACCATAGCTTGTTTCCCACAGAGCTTCCTGGAATCTTCTATCCTGAATCCTGTTTGCAGACTTACCCTTCACCAAATAATACGGGGCCACAAGTCACTTCCCAAGCACAAAGTGCAGGGGAGAGTTTTAGCAATACAAAGCATTAGTGGCCATGGAAACCATAATGCAAAGAAATCAATATTCCTGCCTCGGGAGAAAAAACTGGGGCAGTCCCACATTGCCCTAGAAGATGCATCTAAGAGTGGAAGGTTGTTATTTTTTCCATGCTAAGTAAGATTAGAAATAGTTGTTACATAACAGGATGAGCCTTCAGGCACTAATGGAAAAAAATAATAATCATAAAAAAAAAAGTCACATTAAACTCTTAAACTTGCACCTATGTTAAAACCCACAGCCATGCAGAGGTTGGGATAAGCACTTGTTTGCTTCCGAATCTGTAGAATTACCCAGCGCTTCGGGATTATTGCGGATCTCGTCAAAACTACTCCAGAGGCAGAGGGGAGGATTATGATGGGGGAAATTGACTTTCTCCGACTGATTTTAATGAAAAGTCAGATTTCTCAGACAACGTTATAATAATGCTTCCACTTCTCCCCACAGCCTGGAGCATCTCTGCCTCTCTCCCCCCTTGCTTGTCTCTTCCTGAGCTGATACAGGCACTTTGATGTGCCTTTTCCTGCTGGAGCCGGTCCCCTCTCTCCCCAACCTTCACTGCGACACTGATGATTGTCAGCCCATAAATATAACTGAGGTGATCAAAGTGTCAGGGCTGTCACGTCTGTCTGGGAAAAAAAGCAGTAGTTTGCACTTGATCCATAACATATGTAGGACATAGAAATGCTCAACTATAAAATTACTCATCTTAAACACTGTAATAATCAGGCATGGCTGCTAGTGATAGCCTGTTATTACACCTGTGTTTAAAATTCAGATAAAGAATGTGTTGTTATACTACTTTTACAAACCCACACAGCATCATGGTTTCACTAAGCTTCAGCCCCTCAATCTGTTTTTTGGAGTGAGGGGCCCAGAACTCAACCCAGAATTTGAGGTGCTGCCTCACCAAGGCTGAGACCAACGGGATGATCCCTTCCCTGCTCCTGCTGGCCGTACAATGGTTGATCCAAACCAGGATGCTGGTGGTCTTCTTGGCCACCTGGGCCACTGCTGGCTCATGTTCAGTTGGCAAAATGCCAGAATAGGCTAAAACCAGCTTCTTTTTTTTTTTTTTTTCCCCATTCTGTTACGTAAGGAAAGAGAAACATGGTGATGCTCTGTCAAGTGTCACCAATAGGGTCGTAAACTCAGGGTCAGGTCACCACAATGATCCAGAGATTTTAATGACGCCCTCTCCTGTGCCTTTTAGGAGCATTTCAGCATTTTGTTTAGATCTGGTTTATTTACAAGGGATCTAAGGACAGTTTTACCAAAATTAACATTTTTGCAGCCAAAATTTTGGTTTCAGTATTATTTTCTTATAAAATCTCTATCAAAAAATGAAAAGCACCACCTGCCAAGATAATTGAGGCACAGGTTCAAAATCCCAGATGGAACTATTTCTAAAATCGCCTCTCTCAGAGGTATGTATTGCAGTTTTACTGACATTTGGTGAAGAGATTGTATCACTATTTGCCTCAGTTTCTCAAGTTAGAATCATAGAATCATTCGAGTTGGAAAAGGCTCTAAGATCATCCAGTTCAACCATCAGCCCACCTGCACTGCCCCTACTAAACCATATGCCTAAATGCCACAGTTACAGAGTTTGGAGCCCCTCCAGGGGTGGAGATTCCACCACTGAGCTGGGCAACCTCTTCCAGTGTTTCACTTCTCTTTGAGTAAAGAAAGCTTTCCTAATACCCAGTCTAAACATCCCCTTGTTAAACTTGAGGCCATTTCCTCTCAAGTTAAGCAGTAAATCTTAGAATCATGGAATGGTTTGGGTTAGAAGGAATCTTAAACAGTTTCCAACTCCCCTGCCAAAGGCAGGGACACCTCCCACTTGTTCAGGGTGCTCAAAGCCTCATTCAACCTGGCCTTGAACACCTCCAGGGATGGGACAGCCATCACTTCTCTGGGCAACCTGGGTCAGGGCCTCCCCACCCTCATAGAAAAAAATTATTCCTAATATCTCATCTAAATCTCCTTTCTTTCAGCTTAAATGAGCAAACCAACACAACATCCCCAAACACAACAAATTCTATTGCTTCATCTCCTTTTTGTTGATCTTCATACAGAAATCTCTGCTTCCTTACATCCCTTCCTGCCTGTTTGGAAGTTCAACTGTGAACCTGAAAGGTGGTCAGGATTTGCATAACACACCATGCTAAAAATTTCTGGCTTGTTCATAAGGCACCGCAGGAAGAGCGGAGGAGATCTCCCATCTTCACTGCCTCCAAACAGCCCATGCATGTGTTACACTGTCAGACAAGACACGGACAAAAAACCCTTACACCCTCTGAGAAACAGTTTATAAAATTAATTTTACATCTCATTGCCTACTATACCAATACATTTAGGATTCATTTATCTCAGCTCTGCCAAATTACTCTAAGCACTTAATGAAAATTGCAAACTTTTCCCTAAAAACAACACACTAGACATATTGAGAAGCAGTTTTGCATTTACAGCCATCACTGAAGTAAGACATAACCGTGAACAGAATGTCTATACTGGATTTCCCACTTTGAAGTATTCTCCTTTGAAAATGTCTTAGTATTTCTGTTACAGTAGTGCCTTGAAACTACGACCATAAATCCAACATTGGTGCTAGGTGCTGCACACAGAGGAAAAAGAAACATCAAACCCGAAGAGAAAGAGTGTTGGGGGCATGTAGGGAAGCACTATTTCTCTGTTGTACAAAGGGACCTAAACAGAGGCTAAACATGTATTTCAGATTTACCGCTGAAGTTATTTGCTTTCACCATATAGCATCCTAGAATAGTAGAACCATAGAATCATTGAGGTTGGAAAAGACCTCTAAGATCATCAAGATCAACCATCAAACCAACACCTCATCAGCTAAAACATGGACACACATATTTTGAAACCCTCCGGGCAAGAAGACTTCACCACTTCCCTGGACAGCCTCTGCCAGAGCTTCAGTACTTGGAACATTTCATCAGGCAACTAGGATTGTTTAGCCTGGAGAAGAGGTGGCTAAGAGGAGATCCCATTTGTCTGCAGTTCCCTTAAAGGAGGTGGTGATGAGGCAGATGCTGGTATCTTCTATTACTAAGTGATAGAATGGAAAGGAAGAGATTTAAGCTGAAAGTAGGGAGATTTAGATAAGATCTTCAGAAGAAACATTTTCCTGTCAGGGTGGTGAGGCCCTGGCACGTGTTTCCCAGAGAAGTTGTGGCTGCCTCATCCCTGGAGGTGTTCAAGGTTAGGCTGGACAGGGCTTTGTGCAACCTGATCCAGTGGGAGGCGTCCCTGCCCATGGCAGATGGGATGGAAATGGATGGTCTTTAAGTTCCCTTTCATCACAAACCATTCCATGATTGTATCATCCTATGATTTTATGACTTAAACAACATACTGCCAGACTGAATATGATTCCACACTCTTCATCTTTAAATAATAAATATGAAGAAATGTAAAAGTGTTAAAATTTCAGGCTACAAATTCAGAGGATTAGAGGAAACATTTCAAAGAGATGAAAATAATTTAAAAACTTCTTTTTCCGTAACAGAATTTGGGCAAATAACTTCTTGCTTCTAGGAGAAAAGAAATATTTCCTCTGAATCTCAGAAACTATCAAGAGAAATGGCAGACTGCAATGGAAATAAATTCATTTTGGTAGGCTGTATATGCTGCCACTACTGTTTTTCATAGAATATTTCATATTTGATCAGAGAGTAATATAGCAATGAAAAAAACTACACTCACCAAGCAAAACAGCTACCCATTAATTTTCGTCCAAATTTAAAGAAACTGTTTTTGAAAGAACTTGAAAGAGACCTTCATATTCTTCTCTAATCTCTCTGAAAATCAGTTCTTTCTAGTCTTACCAACTGTTGGAAAAGCTCAAAAAGGTGCATTTCCAATTCAAAATGCAGAGAAAGCACAAAAAGCATTCAATCAGATTTCATACTTAAAGCCAATTTCACAGCTTTTTGTTGTCCAGACAATCATAGAAACATAGAATGGTATCGGTTGGAAGAGACCTTAAAACTCATTGAGTTCCAAAACACCTTGCCATGGGCAGGGACACCTCCCACTGGATCAAGGTGCTCAAAACCCATCCAGCCTGGCCTTGAACACCTGAAGGGATGGGGTAACAACAACTTTTCTGGACAACCTGTACCATGCCTTACCACCCTCATTGTGAAGAATTTCTTCCTCATGCCTGATCTAAATCTTGCCCCTCCCAATTTAAAGCCATTGCCCCTCATCCTATCACTCCAGGACCTTGTAAAAAGTCTCTCCCCAGATTTTCTGGAGCCCCTATCAGCACTGGAAATCTCTATAATGTCAGCCCAGAGCCTACTCTTCTCCAGGCTGAACAACCCCAATGCTCTCAGCCTGTCTTCATAGGGGAGGCTCTCCAGCCCTCAGATCATCTTCTTGGCCTCCTCTGCACCCATTTGAACAATTACATATCACTCATGTTGTGGATTCCAGAATTGGAAACAGGAATCCAGGTGAGGTCTCACGAGAACAGAAATGAAGGGGGGAATCACCTCCCAGGCAATGATTCCTCAGTATCTGAGGAGAGCACTGCAGGAGGTTACTTACAATCAGGTCCCCAAGTTTGTGTTCAGATCCCAGAGTGCTGCAAACTTTCTTGTCTAACTGGACATTTTAGCCTGGAGAAGGCAAAGCTCTGGGAGACTTTAGAGAAGCCTTCCAATACTGATAGAGGCTACAGGAAACCTAGTGAGGGAATCTAGATCAGGGAATGCAGGGTCAGGACAATGTGGAACGGTTTTAAACTGAAAGAGGGGAGACTGAGATGAGATCTTACAAAGAAATGTGAGGGTGGGGAGGCCCTGCCACAGGTTGCCGAGGGAAGTGGTGGTGGCTCCCCCATCTCTGGAGGTGTTCAAGGATCAGTTGCATGGGACTTTGAGCAACCTGATCCAGTGGAAGGATGTCAGGGACTCGGAACTGGATGCTCTGTAAGGTCCCTCTCAACCCAAATTTCATTTTTCTATGATTCTGAGAGGCAAAGTCTATATTTAATCTCCTACTAAAACTTGGTGTAGCCAAGCACATTATTTTCTAAATCTGTAAAATACTCATTTCTGACTTAAGATCTTGGACGCCAGACATCAGCCCAGGTGAGGTTTTTGGAGTGAATTATAAACCCATAAAAATAGAGAGTGTAACAGAAATGCTGACAGACTCTCAGTTGCAGCTACACTAGTGGGAACCACTGTAATAAAATGAACACCATCACTCACCTCCTTTTACTAGATTTTATTGCTGGAAAGAAAATTAAGAAACTTAACTTGCTCTCTACTATATTGCTTTTTTCTTCCCCAGATATTTTTTTGTGCCCTTTGTGATGCCATGTACTTGTAAACATCCTCATTTTTGTGTGTGTATTAACATATACATATATAGCAGCTGAAATTAAGATTTTTCTCTCTGCAGGAAGTTAAACACTATCTGGCCACTTTCTTCTGAATCTTATTCAAATCCAAGCCGTGCTATTATTCACAGCACAAAAGTTTAAATGGAATAAAGTCTGGACAGGGTATTCTCTTTTTTTTTTTGCATGAAAACAACAGCATAATGAATGCTAATCATTATAATCTTTTCAGAGTGAAAGCTTTTCAAGAGTATTTTTGCATTTACAACTATAAAACATGCTTGCAATTTACATTCTAAAAGTTTTCATAGAAGATGAGATTAGACATGGAAGAGATCTATATGTCATCCCTTCAATCCCCTGTCATTGCTGGATTGTATTATCTGCCTGTAAATATGGAATAAGAAGGTTTAAGAATTATATATTTTATATTTAACTTGTAAACCCATATTCATCCTACGTCAATCATGGCATGTGAAGAAATCTGGAAATCTATGGTTTTGTACTGCTGTACATCAGTTGAGGCCCAAATCAGCGCATACATCATCTATTCAACACTGAGTGGTGAGGTTGACACCCCTGAAGGGCAGGATGTCTTCCAGAAGGACCCTGGCAAGCTGGAGATCTGGACATGTGAAAACTTCATGAGGTTCAATATGCCAAGTGCAAGGTTTGGCACCTAGGCTGGGGCAGACCTCAGTATCAATATAGGCTGGGGCCTGAACAGATTGAGAGCAGCCCTTCAGGGAAGGAGCCAGAGGTCCCAGTACATGAGAAAATAAACAGGGGCTGGCAATGTGCACTTGCAGCCTAGAAGGACAACTGTGTCCTGGTCTGTATCCCATGACACGCGGCAAGCAGGACAAGGAAGGGGATTCTGCTCCTCTGCTCTGCTCTGGTGAGACCTCACCTGGAGTCCTGTGTCCAACTCTGGAGGCCTCAGAACAGGAAGGACCTGGAGCTGTTGAAGCAGGACCAGAGCAGATCAAAAATGATCAAAGGCCTGGAAACCTCCCATGCAAAGAGAGTCTGAGAGAGTAGGACCTGTTCGGCTTGCAGAAGACTCCAAAGGCACCTTGTTACAGCCTTTAAAAACTTAAAGGGAGTTGATAAGAAAGATGGAAAAAAACTATTTTAACACGGCCTGTAGAAATAGGACAAGGGGTGATGGTTTTAAACCAAAAGATGGGAAGTTTAGACTATATATTAGGCAGAAATGTTTTCCTGTGAGGTTGGCGAGACACTGGCACAGGTTGCCCAGAGAGGTGGTAGATGCCCCATCCTGGAAACATTCAAGGTAAGGTTGGATGGGACTCTGAGCAAGCTGATTGAGTTTAAGCTCCTGCTCTCCACATGGGGAGTGGACATTCTTGGTTTCTTCCAACCCAAACCATCCCATGATTCCATGATTTCTGTATGACTGCATGTCAATTACCTGTCAGAGTAGTGCATGTTTCATTTACTTGTCTTGGTCAGATATGGCCACCAACTCGGGTAGAGAAAACTTGATCCTTCTTAATTAAATTGCTTAGGTGATGTATTCTATGAAACTTGAAGATTGACTCAGGTAATTTTAAATTTCTGCCCTGTAGTGACAGAATGGCATCACAACTGACCTGTTTCTCATTTGCCCAATAGAGGTCATGAAGGACAAATGAGAGGGTTGTAAACAACTTTTCCCATTTTATTAAACATTGCTTCAGAAACATGTATATATTCTCAGTGAGCAAGGTCAAGGAACTATTAGGAAGGTTAAATTGGAAACAAGAGAGCATGCAAGGTGGTCATGAGGTTGTTCCCAGTCAAAAAATTATATTAACCTTAAGAAATCCCTGAAGGTGGCTACACCTCCATTACTTTTTGAGGGAAAAAAGTAAAAGTCAAGAAATAGGGGAAGACTTATGGAAGGCAACGTGTGATTGTAGCCCTGAAAGCCAACCATGTCCTGGGCTGCATCCAAAGCAGTGGGACCAGAATCCCCTCCGCTATGCTCTCATAAGACCTCACCTGGAGTCCTGGATTTAGCTATGGAGTCCTCTGCTCAGGGAGGACATGAACCTGTTAGAGTGAGTTGAGAGGAGGTGGCAAAGATGAGCCAAGGTCTGGAGCAATTCTCCTATAAGATCAGGGTAAGAGAGCCTGGTGTGTTCAGCCTGGATAAGGAAAGACTGAAGGGAGATCTTAGAGTGGCCTCCCAGTACTGAAAGGGGCTACAGGAAAGCTGGGGAGGGGCTCTTGATTAAGAAGTGCAGGGATAGGTTGAGGGGAAAAAGTTTGAAGCTGAAAGAGGGAAGATTGAGATGAGATCTTAGGGAGAAATATTTTCCTGTGAGGGTGGTGAGGGCTTGGCATGGGTTTCCCAGAGAAATGATGGCTACCCCATCCCTGGAGATGTTCAAGGGGAGGTTGGATGGGGCTTTGAGCACCGAGATCCAGTGGGATGTACCCCTGACCATGGCAGATTGTTGAGACTGGGTGGGCTTTAATGCCCCTTTCAACCGAAATCATTCCATGTTTCTATGATTCTAAAAAAGAAGCAAGGCATCAGCTCCCTATAAAGCTTTTCCACTTTGGAATGCACACACACACACTATTCCATCTGATCATGTTTGTTCACTGTTTCATGTTCACTTTCCATGAGCAATTGCTGCGGTTTTACCAGTACAGATGTCAGCACAAAGGAAACAAATCACACAGCGACACATTTTAAAATCTGCTGCATTTGTATTCATCCTCAAATACACTGCACAGTCATCCAAAACAGGGATCAGAAGAATGCCACAGGCAGAATAACACATTGCCATCTAAAGAATATGCTTACTCAGAACTTGGTCAGCTAAACTAGAAAGAGAGTGAGCCAAAATACACCCTGCAGGATCCACTTAAGCAAATGAAATGGTAGAGACAACTAAGTTGTCACTAGAAAATGTCCTTTAGTACCTAAAATGACACTGCTGAGTATATTCCAAAACCCTTCTTCTCTGGCTAGTCCAGCTCTGTGAAATTGTACAAGTACATGCTTTTTGAGATAACCAATAGTCTTAAATAGAAAGAGGGGAGATTGAGATGAGTTTTTATGGAGAAATATTTTCCTGTGAGGTTGAGGAGGCCCTGGCACAGGTTGCCCAGAGAAACTGTGGCTGCCCCATCCCTGGAGGTGTTCAAGGCTATGTTGGATGAGGCTTCGAGCACCTGGATCCAGTGAGAGGTGTTCCTTCCAATGGCAGAGGGCTTGAAACTTTAAGGTCCTCTCCAACCCAAATCATTCTCTGATTCTATGAAAATTCACAGAGCCTTCCAGTTTCCCAGGCATGCAGGAAAACACCTGATAAATTCCTATCTGCTCTACAGTAACTTTCATTAAAAACAGGTAAACACGGGCCCCATCCTATGCTCTTGCAAACAGGCATTTCTGGTTGGACTATGCTGCAGTTTTACAGGAATCATAACAGAGTTATTATCATCGAGAACAGGTGCAACGGTTTCAGAACCTACCACAAAAATGGGTCTGAAATTCAAATCTCCTATTACTTTTCCAAGAGATAAAACAAGTTTTTCTTCCCCTAATGATGTTGCAACAAGAATGATCATTCCACACTTGCCCCAATTTGGGCTACTTTAGGTACAGAAGGCATTTTCATAGAATCACAGAATGGTTTTTGTTGGAGGGAACCTTGAAGTCCAACCAATTCTGACACGCTGCCATGGGTAGGGGCAGCTTCCACAGGATCAAGGTGTTCATAGCCCCATCCAACAGCCCCATTCAACCTGGCCTTGAACACCTCCAGGGATGGGGTAACCACAGCTTCCCTGGTCAACATGTGCCAGGGTCTCCCCACCTTCATTGTGAAGAATTTCTTCCCAATATCTAATTTAAATACTCCCTTTTCCAGTTAATACCTTTCTGCCTCATCCTGTCACTAGGTGCCCAGTAGTGTTTTCCAGTAATGGAGCCTAGTTCAGGATGGAGATGACACTGCAGGCACGCTCCTCCTCAGCAGACGTTGGCATTCAGCACACCAGCTCCTACAAATCTCTCTCTCTGGCATTTAATTCTCCCCATTCACTGTAAATGACACTTAAGATCCAATTTGTCATTATAAACACTACTCTGAGAGCCAGGTCCCTAATGTTCAGGATATGCAAGGTGAGCAATTTAAGTTCAGGTTCACTGTGAACTCCAGATATTATATCCAACTATCCCAAAAATACATGACATCAAAATTTAAATGGAAGTATCAAATTATTCTGAAATGCTCATGGTTAAGAAAAATAACACAGTGCAGCAAATGGAGCCAAGGTATTTCCAGAGAAATTGCTCTTGTTCTTCTATAATCTGATAAGATAAATACAGCTATAAAATTGTTCAATTTTACTGCCTTTACACTCAAGACTTTTCTCAGGAAAAAAAATCCTGAACTGTTTAATCAATATTAGACATGCCCACAAGATGTCTATATTTTAACTCTTTCTGTAATAATTGTGTTGCACATTGCCTGGAAGAACAGTTTCAAGAACATCCTCATAACATATTGTTAATGTATATACAAATATCCTTCACTTCTTTCGTAGAATGGCTTGGTTTGGAAGCGACCTCAAAGCCCATCCAGTTCCACCCCCCTGCCATGGGCAGAGACACTTCCCACTGGATCAGGGGGCTCAAAGCCTCATCTAACCTGGCCTTGAACACCTCCAGGGATGTGGCAGCCATGACTTCTCTGGGCAACCTGGGCCAGGGCCTCACCACCCTCACAGGAAAATATTTCTTCCTAAGATTTCATCTCAATCTCCCCTCTTTCAGCCAAAAATCTTTCCTCTCATCTTATCTCTGCACTCCCTGATCAAGAGCCTCTCTCCAGCTTTCCTGTAGCCCATTTTCAGTACTGGAAATCTGCTCTAACATCTCCCTGGAACCTTATCTTCTCCAGGCTGGACAAGGACAATTCTTTCAGCCTGTCTTCATAAGTGAGTTGCTCCAGTTTTGGATCATCTTCGTGGTCTCCACTGGACTGGCTCCAACGGATCCATGTCCTTCCTGTGCTGAGGACTACAGAGCTGAATGCAGGACTTCTCACCAGAGCAGAGCGGAGGGGTACAATCCCCTCTCTTGTCCTGCTGATCCCACTGCTTTGGACGCAGCCCAAGACACAGTTTGGCTTTCTGGGCTGTGAGCACACGTTGCTGACTCCTCTTGAGCTTCTCATCCACCAGCAACCCCAGCACTTCTCCAAAGGGCTTCTCCCAATGCATTCCCTACCTAGACTGGATTTATGCTTAGGATTGTCCCAGCCCAGGTGCAGGACTTCACCCTGGGTTTTTTTGAATTTCACGAGGTTTGCACAGCCCCATCTCTTGTGCCTGTTCAAGTCCTCTGGATGACTTCTCTGTCCTCCAACCTGTTGACCGTGCCACTCACCTTGATGTTATTTCCAAATTATTAAGTGTAGATTATAGCATATCGGTATTTTTGGATTTTAATGAACTAACAATAATATGAAATCATTTGTGACACAAAGTATCACAGTATCACAGTATCATAAGGTTGGAAAGGATCTCTGGGATCATCAAGTCCAACCTATAACCCAACACTAACACCAACACTAACTCCAACCCATCATCTAAACCATGGCACTCAGTGCCTCATCCAGTCTCCCCTTAAACACTTCCAGGGTTGGTGACTCCACCCCCTCCCTGGGCAGCCCATTCCAATGGCCAATCACCCTTTCAGTGAAGAACTTTTTCTTAACATCAAGCCTAAACTTTCCTTGATATCACTTTTAATAAAACATGGGATAAACACAGGAAACTTGCTATACTAACATTTAGGAGATACCATATTGGAAAGAATAAAAAAAGACATGATCTAAACTGTTGCATATTTATCTTCCCCTCTACCTAGAATAGTCACTTTGTTTTTTTTTCATAAAGGAAGAAAATTGCTTTGGGAATTTAATCATTTGAAGGAGGTTTAACTTGATTTAGATCGGAAATTAACCAATACTTACTTAATATTTCATTTTTACTCCTACCTTTTTTGATTCCTTATCACAGGAGATTTTAGACTATTTTATGTGAATTCATAAACTGTAAAAAAAAGGGTAAGCAAAACTTAAATAAACTCCACTTCCCTTCCAAACTCCTTTTAGTTCTCTGAAAATTGATTTTGTTGCTAAATTAAAAAAAAAAAATAAAAGGAGGTCTTAATAACTCTGCAGAACAGACATAATAGCTGGAGTAGTGGTCAATGATCAATATCCAGATGGAGGCCAGCAACGAGGTAATCCTCAGGGGCCTTTTCTGGAACTAGAGTTGTTTAATACCTGCATCAATGACACAGACGATGGGACTGAGTGCACCCTCAGCAAGCTGGTAGATGACACTAAGCTGAGTGATAACGTTGACATCCTGGAAGGATGGGATGTCATCCAGAGGGACGTTGACAAGCTGGAAACTTGAGTTTGTGTGAACCTCAAGAAGTTCAACAACACTAGATGCAAGATCCTACACCTAGGTCGAGGCAACCTTCTGTATTGATACAGGCTGGGGGATGAACAGATTGAGGGCAGCCCTGAGGAGAAGGTCTTGGTGTGCTGTTGGGTGAGAAGATCAACATGACCCGGCACTGTGTTCTTGCAGCCCAGAAAGCCAACTGTATCCTGGGCTGCATCAAAAGAAGCGTGGACAGCAGGGTGAGGGAGGGGATTCTGCTCCTCTACTCTTCTCTGGTGAGAACCCACCTGGAGTCCTGTGTCCAGTTCCCCTCAGCACAGGAAAGACATGGACCTCTTGGAGTGAGTCCAGAGGAGACCACCAAAATGATCAAAGGCCTGTAACACCACCCCTGTGAAGACAAGCTGACTGAGTTGGGGTTTTTGAGCTTGGAGAAGACCCCTACAAGACCTTATTGAATAGCAGAATCATAGAATGATCTGGTTAGAAGAGACCTTGAGAATGTTGAATCCAACCATACCTGTCCACTACTAAACCGGATTCCTAAGCACTTCATCTACCCATCTTTTAAAAACACCTCCAGGGATGGTGACTCAGCCAGCTCCCTGGGAGCCTCTGCCAGTGCCTGAGAACCCTTTCAGTGAAGAATTTTTTTCCTGATGTCTAGTCTGAATCTCCCCTGGTGTAACTTGTGACCATTTCCTCTTATCCTCTCACCTGTCACTTGGAAGAAGTCATCAACACCCACTTTGCTATAACTTCCTTTCAAGCAGTTGTAGACAGTGATGAAGTCTCCCCTCAGCCTCCTCTTTTCTAAGCTAAACAGCCCCAGAATCCACAGCTACTCCTCCTAAGTCTTGTTTTTCAGCTGCTTCGCCAGATCAGTTGCCCTTCTCTGGACGTTCTCCAGCACCTGAGTGTTTTTCCTGTACTGAGGAGCCCACAACTGAACACAGTATTCGAGGTGTGGCCTCATCAATGCCAAGGGCGCAATCTGTTCCCTGGTCCTGCTTTGAAACCTTTCAATATTTAAAGGGGGTTTATGATAAAGATGAGGACAAGGCTTTTAGCAGGGCCTGTAACAACAGCACAAGTGGTGATGGTTTTAAACTGAAAGAGGAAAAGTTTACACAAGATTTTAGGAAGAAATGTTTTCGTGTGAGGGTGGTGAAACACTGGCACAGATGAAACACTGCCCAGAGAAGTGGTGGATGCCCCATCCCTGAAAACATTCAAGGTCAGGGTGGATGGGGTTCTGAGCAACCTGATCCAGCGAAATATATCCCTGCTCACTGCAGGGAGGTTGGTTAGATGATCTTCATGGTCCCTTCCAACTCAAATCATTTTGTGATTCGATGATTCCGTGGTGAATTCTTAGATTACAAGTATCACCGCTTGACAGTTCAGGAAAACACGTGGATATTTATGAACTTTTTACTAACAGGTTTTTCTCCAGTATGTGTTTTTACATTTGCATTTTGTATGAATACATTCAGTGCACGCTGTGCGTAAAGAGCACTTAGGACTCTTAGGAATTGGTGAAGTTCAGTGTTTAAGAAGTATGGGTTTAAATTGGATATGACATTAAATTTGTAGGGAGAAGATTTAGGAAGAAATTCTACAAGAAGAGGGAGGGTGCTGAGGTACTGTAACAGGTTGCCCAGGGAAGTTGTGTTAGGTGTCGCTGCCCCATCCCTGGAGGTGTTCATGGTCAGGGTGGATGGGACTTTGAACACCCTGATCCAGTAAGTGCTGTCCCTGTTCATGGCAGGGGAGTTGGAACTGGATGGTCTTTAAGGTCCCTTCCAACCTAAACCATTCTATGATTCTGTGATTCTTAAGTAGCTAGATTTACTGATTTAGATTGTTTTCCCCTTTTTTCTTTGCTACCTGCTAGAATAACATAAACCTCTGGGACCACTTTTTACATTACTTGATGACCTATCGGGCTTAATAGTTTTTTTTACTTAATGGAATGGACAATTCCCAAGTGTGCATTTTGTGCTATTGCTGCTTAATGTTCCTTTGTTGTTTTGGTAAGATCCACGTGCACAAACATAGACACTGTAATGCCATTACAGCTCATTAGCACATTTGCATTCAAAACCAGGTCTTGAATGTGAGAGAAAATACCAAAAAATTGGGTAAATATCGGACTCTTTACATGCCATTTCTCTGGGAAACTTCTGTCAGTACCTTCACCCTCACAGGAAAATATTTATTCCAAATAGCTCATCTAAGTCCCCCTTCTTTCAGCTTAAACTGCTGCCCATTGTGCCACTTCTCTGTTTTTCTCCCAGTTTTTTGCACCGTATTGTGCAGAAAATGCACCTACTTTCCCTGATGGAACTGAGGGTGCAGGGAGGTAAGGAACCAAAAAATGTCCAGCATTACTAATAAGTTTGTTGTCTTTTGATCTGATCACTGATTTCATTTTGTTCTTTTTCAACATGGTTAGTGCTTTGACTGTGGTAAGGAGAAAAGCTATGGGAAGAGCTTCCATTCAGTCTGACCACTCTTATTCAAAAGGAGCTGATTTATATCACTGATTCACCTACGTATCGACCCCACTTAGGTCTTGTGGAACTCACATAGTTCCTCTAGGTCACTTGAACTTGATCTAGATGAAGGGATAGAGCATATCCTCACTAAGTTTGAGGATGACACTAAAGTGGGTGGAAGTGTTTGAAGGAAGAGAGGCTCTACAGAGGGATCAGAACAGGTTGCATCGATGGGCTCAGACTAACAGGATGAGGTTTAACAAGGCCACGTTTTGGGTCCTGAACTTGGGACACAACAACCCCAGGCAGCATTACAGACCCAGGTAAGAACGACTGGAAAGCTGCCTGGCAGAGAAGGACCTGGAGGTGTTGGTTGACAGTGGCTGAACATGAGCCAGCAGTGACCCAGGTGGCCACATCATCCTGATTTGGATCAGCCACGGTGGGGCCTGCAGGAGTAGGGAAGTGATTGTGGTCTTGTACTCACCACTGTTGAGGATGCAGGTTGCATCCTGTGTTCAGTTTTGGACCCCTTGCTACAAGAAGTACATTGATGGGTGGAGCGCATCCAGAGAAAGGAATGGAACTGGGGAAGGGCTGGAGAAAAAAATCTTATGAGGAGCAGCTGAGTGATGTAAGGTTGCTTAGCCTGGAGAAAAGGAGGCTGAGGGGAGACATTCTCACTGTCTACAACTCCCTGAAAGGAGGTGGTGGTAAGATGGGTGTCGGTCTTGTTTCACAAGTAACAAGTGATAAACCCAGAGGAAATGGCCTCAAGTTGCACCGGGGAGGTTTAGATTAGACTTCAGGAAAAATTTCTTGACCAAAATGGTTCTCAGGCAGTGGCAGAGGCTGCCCAGGACAGTAGTGGAGTCACTGTCCCCAGAGGTATTTAAAAAACTGTTGAATTAGGTGCTCAAGGATGTGGTTTAGTAGTGGAGAGGTACGGTTGGACTCAATGATCTCAAAAGTCTTTTCCGAATAAACAATTCTACGACTCTATGACTCCTTCCTGTATTGCTTCAGCCCTTAATTGACAACTGAATATTAGAACATTTTGGTTTTGACTATCCACTACAGTGGAAATTAAGGGAGAAGTAACAGGTTTCTTTGGGTGATTGGCTGTTACTTGTAATTACGGTAAACCACTAAACACCGAGGCGTTATAAAGAGAATTAGCAGCTTTGAATGCTGTGCATCTACTGTCTTCCAGTGCCAAGAGAAACGTGATAACCAGTTTTTGCCCCATCACTTAAAATAACAAATTCTTCATTCTGAATATGTTGAATCATGAAGATTGGAAAAGGCTTCTAATATCACCCTGTCCAACCGTCAATCCAACACCACCGTGTCTGCTAAACCATGTTGCAAAGTGTCACGACTACACTTACTGAACATTTCCAATAAACAGACTGACCTGTTTGGTTGCCCCTTCCCTCCTTCCCATGCCAGGGGGAACTGGGAATAGCTCCACCAGCATGTTCTACCAGTTTTAAAACAGTGAGAAAAGAAGTAGGCCGTGTCTGAATATAAGTGTCTTTACTAATATTCCACCTTGCCTGAACACCAACACAATAATTAGCAGAAACACTTTAATCAGCCTTTAATTTTACTTTTGTAGTTGACTTTAAAATTACTGTAGTGAGTGACTTGGGAGCAGCAGGCTCCCAAGGACCGTCTCCCGTCACACATCTCTTGATGTGTATCCAAGCGTATTGCTCTTGGGTATGCTTTCTGTCAGGAGGAGGAATAATTGATTGTATATTTAACACAAAAATAAAAATCTATCTCTTCATCTGCATTCCCAGCTGAAAGCCCTCTGGGATCCCTTAAGGCAGGGGGTGGAGCCATGCCGAGACACTGGCTCCCCTTCTGACGCTCCAGTGGAAGATGTGCTTCTGGACTCATAACCATCAAAGCTCTGCTCTGCCTCCCTCTCTTCTCCCCTCTAAGCGGAAACCCGGTGCTGGGTAGCAGGTGCTCCGAGCCAAAATTACTATTTCAAATGCTAAATTTCCATGTTTAGAATTACAGAATCATTAAGGTCGGAAAGATCTTCAAGCTTATCCAGTCCAACCGTCAGGCCAACACCACCGTGCCCAATAAACCATGTCTTGAAGTGCCATGGCTAAACAGTTTTTGAACCCCATAATGAATGGAGATTCCATAACTGCCCTGTGTAGCCTTTGTCAGCTTCACCACTCTTTCAGTAAAGACATTTTTCCTAATACCCAATCTAAATCTTCCGTGGTGTAACTTGAGGCCATTTATTCTTGTTCCGTAACTTGTTACACAGGATAAGAGACCAACATTCAACTTACAATACCCTTCTTTCAGGGAGCTGTAGAGAGGGATGAGGTCTCTCCTCACCCTCCAAACTACGCAACCCCATGTCCTTCAGTGGCTTTTGTAAGACTCTCTCAGCCTGTCCTCATAGCAGAGCTTCTCCAACCCATGGATAATTTTTATGGCCTCCTCTAGACCTTTTCCATGAGTTCCATATTTTTCTGATGCTGGGGATTCCAGAACTGGATACAATACTCCAGGTGGGGACTCACCAGAGATTAGTACAGGGCGAGAATCACCTTCGTTGACCTGCTAGCCACACTTCTTTTGATGCAGCCCAGGACACGGTTGGCCTTCTGGGCTGTGAGTGCACATTGCCAGCCTGTGTTGATCTTCTCATTAACCAGCATCCCCAAGTCCTTCTCCACAGGGCTACGTCAAGGATTGCTCAAGATACTCAAAACCCTCGAGGACCACCACCTAAAATAACTTAGTGTGTGCAAGGGGGGAGGAAAAATGGTATAATTCGTTCTGGGAAAAGTAATTAATATGTATGATTATTCTGGGAATTAAAATGAATGTACATATTTTCTTGTAATAAAAGAGGGATTGGTTGAGTGGTTCAGTATGCACAAATGGCTTGGAATGATTCCCTTGTGCATCCAGTGCTGTTAATAAAGGAATGCTTGCTTCTTACTACAGAAATTGGTATAAGGAGCTTTTATTTCATTCCTGAATTTTGGTGACATTTGGACAGAAGTAAGGGTTTTTTTTATTCTACTTTGTATGTGGCCTCTTTCAAGACTGAGGCCCTTCTTCAGTGCACCTGTTCACCATGCTTGGTGTCTCTTGGTGTAGACACACCTCTGTTCCTCTTGGCTGTTCTTCTACAAGCTTCAGCAGAACAAGCAGTGACTGATAATAAAGTGCTGATGGCAGCAGCCCTGCGAGGGGATTGCCTGTCTTTTTGCAATCCTATATTTTCATATTTGCAATGGCAGGACTGGTGGTATTTCTGACACCGAAATAACTAGGATGAAAACAGAACTCTTCTGATTTATTCTAAATGGACATCAGTAAGTCAGATATTATTTTCCTTGTACAAATGGAAGCTGGAAAAGCAGTAGCTAAAATAGTGAAATTGGAGTCAATACATCGAGTCTTTCATAATTTTCATGAGTTTATCAACTTGTAGGAGAGTGACACAGAATCACAGAATTACCTGAGTTGAAAGGTACCAACAAGGATCATCGAGGTCAACTCTTTTTGCTGCATAGGATAACCCCAAACTTTGCATTCCAGAATAACAAAATATTTGTGACCTGCATTTCTGTACAATACTCCTTTTATTTGACAGAGCTGATCCAGCTGAAGATGTCTCTGTTCACTGCAGAGGGATTGGACTGTTTGACCTTTATGGTTTGTTCCAACCCAAACCATTCTGGAGCAAGTCCAGAGGAGGCTACAAAGGTGATTTGAGGGCTGGAGCACCTCTGCTATGAGGACAGGCTGAGAGAGATGGGCTTGTTCAGCTTGGAGAAGAAAATGCTCATGGGAGACCTTACGATGGCCTCCCAGCACCTGAAGGGTACTCCAGGAAAGCTGGAGAAGGACTTTTTACAAGGGCTTGGAGTGACAGAATGAGGAGGAATGGCTTTAAATTGGAAGGGGGAAGATTTCATTTAGACATTGGGAAAAAAATTCTTCACAATGAAGGTGGTGAGGTCCTGGCACAGATTGCCCAAGGAAGATGTGGTTGCCAGTCCCTGGAATTGTTCAAGATCAGGTTGGATGGGCTTTTAGAAGCCTGGTATAGCAGCAGATGTCGTTGTCCATGGCAGGGGGAACTGGTTAACTGGCTGACTTTTAAGGTCTCTTCCATCCCAAACCTTTCTAAGATTCTATGATTCTTTAATTGTATTTGAGTGTGAAGTGACTACAGAAATGCTATCTCTTTTGCACTGTCTTCTTGTCTGGTATTGGGGCCATTGAGAAAACCTCAGCAAGAATGCACATCACTGCAATTCCCGCTCTTCCTGTCCTTATGCTGCATAGAAACATGGCTTTAATTAGCAAATTTCATTTAGGAAAAAGGTTTTGCTTTCTTTTTTAGTGCCTGGCAGAGATTTACTTCTACTGAACAGAGGAGATTGGATTGAAAAAGGAGAAGCCTTGGTTAGGGAGGGCAGGCAGTTCCAGTGAATTAGAATAATGGGGTGTCATAGATCATAGGCGCTAGAGGTGACTCTCAGCCTGTGGATCATGTGACCAATTTACCTTCCAGGAAAGGGTCGTTTCCACATCACAATCGTTGATTATCTGTCTGCTTTGCTTTTACAAGATCAGACTGTTACATCTCCCTTTGGACTGTGTCAGGATGATCTGCAAGGAGGATTTTTTCTAGAAATGGAGCCTCAGTTTTCTTAGTGTCATCACTTTATCCTCTGTTGTGAGGGACAAAGCTGTGGCTGAGGTATAATGGTCTAAGCCTGTAAACAAATGTCTGAATTTTGATTTATTTTGTAGTGTAAATTAATTTATAGGGTTTGTTTGCATTTTTTTTCTCCTCTTACAAAAGTACCTTTAAAGTTGCTTATGGTCCTAGGAATACTGTGACTGAACTGGTCATAAATAACTGGGTCCTTCACTTGGGACAGAACAGCCCCGTGCAGCATTACAGGCTTGGGGAAGAGCAGCTGGAAAGCTGCCTAGCAGAGAAGGACCTGGGGGTGTTGGTTGACAGCAGCTGAACATGAGCCAGCAGTGGTCCAAGTGGCCAAGAAAGCCAAGGGCATCTTGGCTTGGATCAGACACAGTGTGGCCAGCAGGAGCAGGGCAAGGATTGTTCCCCTGGTCTGGGCATTAGTGAGGCCACACCTCGAATCTTGGTTTCAGTCTTGGACCTGTCACTACAAGGAGGACATTTTGGTGCTGGAGTGCTTTCAGCTATTGAGAGAACAAGTCTTATGAGGAGTGGCTGAGGAAACTGGCATTGTTCAGCCTGGAGAAGAGGAGGCTGAGGGGAGACTGTATCACCATATCACTGTTCACAACTTCCTGAAAGGAGGTTGTAGCAAGGTAGATGTTGGGTCTCTTCTCGCAAGTAACAAGTGCTAGGATGAGAGGAAAGGACTCAAGTTGCACCAGGCCAAGTTCAGATTAGACGTCAGGAAAAATTTCTTCACTGAAAGTGTTCTCAGGCACTGGCAGAGGCTCCCAGGGAGCTGGCTGAGTCACTATCTCTGGAGGTGTTTAAAAGATGGGTTCTCAGGGATCTGGTTTATTAGTGGACAGCTACAATTGGACTTGCTGATCTCAAAGATCTTTTCCAACAAAGTGAGTCTATACTCTTGCTTGTCTGAGATTTGCTGAGAACTTCCTTAGTCTTTGCTGCTCTTTTCAGTAAGTCCTCTCCTTCTCCATCAGCCCATCACCCAGTGGCAGTGACTGGAGCAAAGACAGACCTCCCTGCATTTCTTTCCCAGTAGCGTCAGCTGCAAGTTCTGTCTCTCTAAGGTAGCTTTTATGTAGAAGAATTTTCCTTTGCTGCAATGAATGAATCCCCTGCCTGAGGCCAATCTTTATTTCCACCTGGCAGGGCAGGCTGTGCCACAGCTGAGTCTGAGCAGGGCTGTGGACTTCAAACCACTGTTAATGCCTCCATCCATCATTGCTTCCAGTTACATAATCTGTTTCCGTCTTGCAAGAAAACTTTTTTTCGATTTAAATATGATGGCTTGAAATTTCTCTTCTTTGGGATCTCTTTAGTTTTCTGGAAGGAGGAATGCTCACTTCTGGATTTGCAGAGGTTGAATCGTTTAGTAGATGAAGAACTTGAGATCATCCAGTCCGACCTTACCTGTCCATTACCAAACCAGATCCCTGAGCAGCTTATCAACCTGTCTTTTAAGTCCCTCCAGGTATGGTGACTCCACTAGTGTCCTGGGCAGCCTCTGCCAGTGTCTTAGAATCCTTTCAGTGAAGAAATTTTTCCTGACGTCTAATTTGAACCTCCTGTGGTGTAACTTGAGGCCATTCCCTCTCATTTTATTACTTGTTACTTGGGAGAAGAGACCAACAACCACATCGCTGCAACTTCCTTTGAGAGAGTTTCCTATGAACCTTTCTCAGTGTGGTATATGAGTGCTTCAGGTGTATTTGTCAGTCTACTGCTATGAAGACTTCTGCTGAATCAGAAATGATGTTGTCAGAATCAATACTTATTCCAGCTATGAAACTGGGAAGAAAAATAAAGAACAGATTTAAAACAAAAAGTCACTAAAGAAAAAAAAGAAGGCTTGCTCTTCTTCAGATGTTGACATTTGATGCCTTATAGATGCCTCCCCTATTAAGACAGACTGAGAAAGATGGGGTTGTTCAGCTTGGAGAAGACTCTGAGGAGACCTTACTGCGGCTTTTCAACACTTAAGAGGGGTTTGTAAGAAAGGTGGAGAAAAAATTTTTAGCAGGGCCTCTAGCAAAAAACCTTGTCCATGCAGGGAAGGTCAGGCCCTCTGTGATGGGCACCAAAACCTGGAAGAACAGCACCTGTCCTTATGTACTGCCTTATCTAAACTGGCTTTGTTTCAGTATCCTGAAAAATTCTCTGATGTCCAGCATATGTATAAGTACCTAATTCTTCTACTTATGACCATGAAGAATAGATGCATCAAACTTAGATAGAGTCACAGAACAGACTGGGATTGGAAGGAAAATTAAAGATCAACCAGTTCCAACCCCCTGCCATGTTCAGAGACACCTCCCACTAGACCAGGATGCTCAAGGGCCCATCCAATCTGACCTTGAACACCTCCAGGGATGAGTCAGCCACCACTTCCCTGGGCAACATGTGCCAGTCTCAGCACCCTCATGGTGAAGAATTTCCTCCTAAAGTCTAAATGAAACCTTCCCCCTTCCAATTTAAAGCCGTTTCTCCTCATTTTATCAATACATGCCTCTGTAAATGTCCTTGCCCAGCTTTTTTGTAGGCCCCCTTCCTGTTTTCTTGAATTAAAATGAAATAGGTCGAAAACCTATTGAACCTATTGCTCAGAAGCCTCATTCTTACTTGTTTTGGACTTAATAAAACTTGATTAAAGGAGCATATGCATCGTGTTCATGAATATCTTACTATTTTCATGGCTTGTTTTTCCAGATTATATGCACTTTTCCAACCACAGTGTCATTAGTGTCTTACAGGATAAGATAGTAGGAAGCTTGATCAGGAAATGTGGGGATAGGATGAAAGGGCATGGTTTGGAGCTAAAAGATGGTAGATTGAGATGAGGTGTCTGGAAGAAATATTTTCCTGTGAGGGTGGTGCAGTTGCAGCACAGGTTGCCTAGAGCAGTGGTGGCTGCCTATCCCTGGAGGTGTTCAAGGCCAGGTTGGATGGGGTTTTGAGTAACCTGATCCAATGAAAGTGTCTGTGTCCATATCAGGGGCATATGAACTGGATGGGCGTTCAGATCTCTTCCAACCTAAACTGTTCCATGATTCTAAGATGCTTTCTCAGCCATTCTGTATGCACAGATCTTTTATAATTATCATGAGATTTGTAATAGCCGAAAAATAATTGAGAGTTACAGCTTCATTGTTTTCTTAAGAAGTGATTAAAATCTCTTCATATCTGCAAGATTTCAACCTTGGGCTCAACAGCTGTCCTAGAAATGAGTCTTCTGTTACTGTAAGCCTGGCAGTACTGTTACAGACACAGCAACAGAGTGTAAGGTGCAACCACAATGAATATAAGGCTGTAATCTTAAGTCTGATTACCTTACCTCTTTGGAAACTGTCAGTGCTTTGTCTTGACAAGAACACAGCAAAGTTTGGATTCATGCTCTATAGCGTTATAAAATACTCCCTATTTTTCTTTTCTTCATTATTCTAATGCTGATGAAGCAACCTGATAAAACACTGTAACATGAGTGACAGTCTCACATTCAAAGCTGAGGGACACACTAGCATCATATACAGATATTTTTAAATCATTTTAAGCTCTTGAAGAAATAAGTTGCTGCTTGGATGAGAGTCTTATGAGAGGAAATGGCCTCAATTTGTGCCAGGGCAGGTTGATATTGGATATTAGGAAAAATATTTTTAGTGAAAGAGTGGTGAAGCACTGGAAGAGGATTCCCAGGGCACTGGTGGAATAACCATTCCTGGAGGGTTTCAAAAAATGTGTAGTTGTTGTGCTTCAGAACACAGCTTAGTGGGCATGTTGATACTGCAACCCCAACATTCACACCGTGTGTCTGAGGGCATTGGCCAAATGCTTCTGGAATATTGTCAGGCTGGGACTGTTTCTCTGGGGAGCTGTTCCAGAGCCCCACCACCCTCTGGGGGGAAGAGCCTTTTTCTAATGCGCAACCTAAGCCTCCCCTGGCATATCTTCCTGCCACTCCCCTGGGTCCTAACAATGATCACCAGACAGAAGAGATCAACACCTCCTCCTTCCCTTGTGGAGATGCTGTAGGCCACAATAAGGTGTCCTTTCAGTCTGCTCTTAATTTGTTAACACACAGCCCACACTGGTGGCTGTCAAAATATTGAGGTGAACTATGTGAATATCCACTGTCCCTGTACTCTTTAGACATCTGCTGATAATGATTACCCAATCTAAGACACAGAGCCATTTAGACCAACAACTGTGATAGAACTTCTCCATGTTGTTTTTTTTTTTAATAGAGAAGTCCAGAGAAGCCATAAATGCCCCATCCCTGGAGGTGCTCAAGGCCTGGTTGGATGTGTCTTTGAGCACCGTGATCCAGTGGAAGGATCCCTGCCCATTGCAGAGGTGTTGGAACCTGATGAGCTTTAAGGTCCCTTTTGACTCAAACCCTCAAACCATTCTACGATCCTATGTTGAAGCGTGGCAATTTCCCTATTGAGTATGCTTGGATTGCACTTTCTATCAGCTTCTGAAAGATCAATGTTTCAGTTTAACAGTAAAGCCAGAACCATTGAAGGACTGATCTCCAAGTCTATAAATAGAGATGTAAGACAAGGTAGCATGGTTTCTATCTGAAATCCTACCAGTTACTAGAAACAGAAATACTCAGAGGTCTGTTAAACTGGGAGTTTAAAAAAAAAAAAATACTGGATAAGGAAGCAGTTCTGAGTTCCTTTCCAGTGCTCTCATTTACATTTCATCCTGGAACACTTTTACAACCGGAACACACAGAGGCCATAAGGATTCTTGAGAAGTTCTCATAAACGCTGTGTTTTCCGGGACATGGCAGGCTTCATGCATAAAACTCCTGACTGATTAAAACCAGTTTTCATTTGCTACAGTTTTTTATTGAAAGTACTTTAAGCCATGAAAGTATAAGGGGAAAGGTTTTAAAAGGGCAATATACTTTCAGTACCCCTGAGCAGTCTGTTCTATGTGGAGTTCACTGTTACCTTTTAGCCATGACTGCTTTATTGACTGTTAATGCTTTAAAAAGCATGGTGAAATCTTGTTCAGAGTCTTTAGTGTGGGGAAGATATATGTTCTTTATGCATACCCCTGGTCTGGCAATTTTAACCTCCGAGACATAAACGTTGATGTATTCTGTGTTGCCAAACAACAGAGTAAGTACTTAAAATGCTGTGAACAGACCTATAGTTTAAAATGACAATACCCAAGACCTGATCGTAATGTGGTGAATCTCTTCCTAAAACCTGCCTGAAGCATTAAAGCCCATGATACTGCCTTTAAAACATTGTAGGAATGAAATCTTGCACAGAAGTGGGAGACTAAGAGGAATGAGGATATGTACCGTTGAAATGAACATGGTTTTCCACTCAGCAAGACAGTCCAATCATGCCTTCCATTATCATCTCCATTCAATGAGAGCATCCAGACGAAGTTTATTTAGCAATGACACCTTGTACATCATAGAATTATAGAATGTCCTGAGTTAGATGAGACCCACAAGGATCATGCAGTCCAGCTCCTGTCCCTGCACAGGACAACTCCAACATTGGCCAAATGCTTCTGGAATATTGTCAGGATGTGACTGCTTCCCTGTAGAGCTGTTCCAGTGCTTCATCACCCTATGGAGGAAGAACACTTTCCTAATGTCCAACTTAATTCTCCCCTGGCACATTTTCCTGCCATTCACTCAGGCTCTGTCACTGGTCACCAGACAGAAGAGATCAGCACCTGCTCCTCCTCCTCCCCTTGTGAAGAAGCTGTAGGCTGCCATAAGCGGAGAAGTCTCTGCTTCTCCAGGCTGAACTGACCAAGTGACTTCAGCTGCTACTCATATGGCTTCACCTCCAAAACCTTCTTCAAGTTTGTGTCCTCCTCTGGACACTGTGGTAGCTTCAGATGCTTTTATCCTGTGCTGCCGAAACTGCCCCCAGTCCTCAAGATGGGGCTGTACCAGTGCAGAGCAGGGTAATCATCTCCCTCGCTCAGCTGAAAATGTCGTGCTGGATGCACCTCAGGACAGAGCTGGCCCTCTTGGCTGCCAGGGTACTGCTGGCTCATGCTCAATTTGGGGTCAACCTAGATCCCTTTCCGTAGGGCTGCTCTCCAGCCTCTCATTTCCCATTCTGTGTGGACACCCAGGGCTACCGTGTCCCAGGGGCAAAACCCAGCACTTGCCCTTGTTAAACTTCATGCGGTTGGTGACTTCCCAGCTCTCCAATGTTCCCAGATCTGTGTGCAAGGCCTCCATGCCCTTAAGAGTGTCAACAACTCCCCCTAATTTTGTGCCATCCGCGAACTTGGTTAGTAAACCTTCAAGTCCTGTATTCAGGCCATTTATGAAGACATTAAAGAGCACTGGCCCTGAGATAGATCCCTGTGGAATCTCAGTAGTAACTGGTTGCCAGTCCTATATAACCCCATTCACTGTGACCCTTTGAGCCCAGCTCATCAGCCAGTTGTTCACCTGTTCCATTATGTGTTTATCCAGCTGAATGTGTTATCCAACTTTGTTTAGGAGGATACAATGGATCATGCAATGGATCAGAAAGATTCGGTTCCCAAATGTTACAATATCAAACACAGCTCTATCATATCCCTATCCTGATCTCTGCAAAGTGAGGGGTTTTTTTTCTGAATGTAGTAAGTTTATTTGCTTTGCCAAGCAACGATTAACACAACATACTGGAGTGTGAGACCTTCATTTCTCCTCTTGCCTTCTTTCCCTTACTCTGTCATGTTTCCATCTGCCAGTGCCTTAAGTCAATGACGTTCCGCCAACATTCCACAGTGATGCCCACAAAAAAAAAAAACAAAACACAAAAATTCTGCTCACTCAGGAGTATACATCCTTCAGAGAGCAAAATAACAACTTCTGCTTGAAGACCTTGTTGCCGATTTCAGTACTTTATATTAAGTACCTAATATTTAGGCTGGAGGAGGGGACATAGAGATGAGCTATTAGGAAGAAATATTTTCTTGTGAGGGTGGGAGAGCACTGGCACAGATTGTCCAGAGTAGCCATGGATGCCCCATCCCTGGAGGTGCTCAGGGCCAGGCTGAATGAGGCTTTGAGGAACCTGATCCAGTGGGAGTTGTCCCTATCCATGGCAGGGGGTTGTAACTGGATGGGCTTTAAGGTCTCAAACCATTCCATGATTCTATATTCTGCCTTATAATATGAACACATAATTGGGAAAACAAATCAAAATCAGAATCAGCAAAGTCAGAAGGCCCCTACAGAGATGGTAAAAGTCCAATGCCTTGCAGAAAGAAGGAGCAACTACCAGGAGGTTGTGCTTGTTTGTGTCCAACTGGGTACTGAATGTCTTCAAGTCAGAGACTCTGCAGCACGCCTAGGCAACCCATGTCACTGTGCAATCACCCTTATGAGAAAAATAATTATGTTTAAACAAATTTCCAGTACTTCGCCTTCTGTTCTTTGCCTCTTGCCTTTTTCAGTGCCTTTCCAATTAAGAAATCTTTATCAGTTCTTTCAGTTCCAGCCAAACTGTTCTCGAACAGAGCAAGTTCCCGTCTCTCAAAGTCACACCTCCTGCTGTCACAGCAGGGATATGAGGTCAGGACCTGTCATGCAAAGCATAGTTTTTCCCATGGAAAGCTCAAAATTATGGAGCTGGGCACATCACGATGAATACTGATACATGTGCATTGACTTAAAAATAATAAATGGAGTGATTTTACTAGTTAATAGTTGTCAACAAACCCAATAAAAGGTAAGTACAACTTCATCTGGCAAAAAGCCCTACTTGGCAAAGTGCAGCTCTGGAGGATGCCTCCAAGGGTGGCTTGATAAGAGAATGACCATTTTCTTGACCTTGGAGCAGCCTCCCAGTACTGAAAGAGGTTACAGGGAGTGGGTCTTGGTCAGGTAGTGCAGCAAAAGGAAAAAGGGGAATGGTTTTAAGCTGAAAGGGGCAGATTGAGATGAGATCTCAGGAAGAAATATTTTCCAAAGGGAGGTATCATTACCCACGGCAGGGGAGTTGGAACCAGATGGGATTTAAGGTCCCTTCCAAAAAAAAAAAAGATCTACAATTCTATGAAAATGTAGAAAGACAGCAAGACTACGTGGTGCCTAGGGTGGATGGATGAAGACCTGGAGAAAAAAAATACATCTCCCTGATGGGCTGTGTGCATGCAGCCAGGTAAGACTGAAAGCTTCAACACAGCCTGCCTTTCAACTCCTCCTTGATGTAGACACAACTGCTCCTTCACATAACCAATGCACCTCTACAAACTCATAGCTCATCTGTGCTCTAAAGGCTGTAAGCACCAATCCTCTCCCCCGCATGAAAGACTATTTTATCCTCTTTTCCCAAGAATTTTTTCCTGATGTCTAGTCTGGACCTCCCCTGGTGCAGCTTGAGGCCATTTCTTCTCATCCTATCACTTGTGAAATAAGACCAACACCCACCTCACCACAATCTCCTTTCAGGAAGTTGTAGACAGTGGTTAAGTCTCTCCTCAGCCTCCTTTTCTCCAGACTAAAGAACCCCACATCCTTCAACCGCCTCTCATAAGGATTGTTCTCCAGAACCTTCCCCAGCTCTGTTCGTCTCCTCTGCATATGCTCCAACTCCTCAATGTCGTCCTTGCAGTGAGGGACCGCAAACTGAACTCAGGATTTAAGATGTGGCCTCACCAATGCTGAGAAGGGAAACAATCACTTCCCTGTTCTTGCTGGCACCACTTTTTTCTGATAGAGATCAAGATGTCATTGGTATTCTTGGCCACCTGGGCCACTGCTGTCTCATAGTCAGTCACTATAAAACAACACCCCCAGGTCCCTCTCTGCCAGACAGCTTTCCAGCCACTCTTGCCCAAGCCTCGTTCTGCATGGTGTTGTTATGGTCCAAGTACCCTCAAGCAGATCAACAGTCCCACCCACCTTAGTGTCACCCGAAAACTGACTAAGAGAGCACTCCACCCCTTCATCCAGATCATGGATAAATATAATGAACAGAACTGGACCCAGCACTGAGCTCTGGGGAGCACCACTCATGACCGGAATCCAACTGGATTGAACTTCATTTACCACCACTTTTTAGGCCTGGCCATCCAGCCAGTTTTTTTACCCAGCTGAGAGTGTGCCTGTCCAAGCCAATGGCAGCCAGTTTCTCAAGAGGTATACTATGAGAATATTTTCTTGGTGTCAGTTACTAAGTGATTTTGGATTCCTTTATAGCTGTTATTTGAAGGCTTTCCAAACAATTTTTTCCTCCAATAATTAGATGATTGAGGCCTCGCTACATCCTTCTACAAACTGATGAAGAGGCAAAAGAGCCCTTTAAAACTTCAGGCAAGCCTCTTTTACAAAGGTATTTTTTAAGTCAATGAAGAGACATAGGTGTTTGTTACCAGGTGTCTGAGAACTTCTGCCGTGTACCCAGACAAACGTGTTAAAGGAAATACAAAGAGGCTGTCAATTCCAGTAAGATGCGTAATGAGTTCTTTCTTGCCTATGAAAAAAGTTTCTAAACCATAAAAATTTGTACATTCAGCGCCCTACAGAAGTTTGGTAATTCTTTTTGTGATCTTCAATTTATCAGAAAAGCTGTTAATTTCCAACTACAGAGGTTTCTTCTCTTTTGAAGACAATAAATATGCAGCAAATAACTCACGGCAACAAAGAGGTGATTAGACATATTTAAACAAGAATAATACCTTGTCAGAAATAAATTACTGTCGCAGAAGTGTCATATCGAGTTTTACTTCTTTTGAAAAGGGGAATAAAGCAAACTCACACTGGATTTTTTTCTCCTATTCTTTTTTAAATAGGCAGCTTCTCACAAACAGCATTTCCAGCAATCCAAAAAGTAGAAATGTTCCTGATTACCTGCTACCATGACCTTAGCTGCTCGACTGATGATAGCTCCGATGCCTTCTAGAGATGCTTCACACTGGTAGAGACCTTCATCTGGCTTGTGGTGCCTGGAGTGGACTATGTTTTGTATCAAGAGCGATCCGTTGGCCAGCTGCTGCCTCCTTTCATCTACTGCCAGGTTTAAGAAGACTGCATCTTTCTTCCATTTAATAACTGGGGTTCCTTGATCTGATTCCGCTACGCAGTTGAGCAGCACGTTGCTTCCACGCATGGTAACAGCATCTGAAGGCTCAGCCAAGAACCTCAATGATGTAAACGTCTTAATCTGTGAACCTGAAACAGAAAAAAACATAAGAGGCCTGGATTAAATGCTGCTTATACATTTATATAGAAGAAGAAATAGAATCATGAAGTCATTAAGGTTGGAAAAGATCTCTAAGCTCATCCAGGTCAAATGTCAGTCCAACTCCATCATGCCTACTAAACTATGTCCCAAAGTGCCACGTGTATATAATTTTTGAAGCCTCGAGGAATGGAGTCTTCACCACTTCTCTGGGAAGCCTCTTCCAGTTCTTCACCACTCTTTAGGTAAAGAAATTCTTCTCAATATCCAATCTAAATTAGATACAGAAATTCAATACAGGAACCCCCCAGAGGCATCATAGATACGGCTGGCAAATATTGTAAGAAATTAAACAATGTTTCTCAGCAAATTGTTAACACACACAAAAAAAAGCCCCAAGCATAAATTACATTTTTGTCCCATCACTACAGAACAATATTTGAAGATACATAGAAATTTGTATGTAAAACATGGACATAAACTAAAGCTGAAATCCTGTGCAACCGTATAGAGCAGAAATGTAAATTAGCATAGAACCACCGTACCTCTTGAGATTTACTTAAATGCTCATAGGACCTACTCTGCCCATATGCACCGAGATGCATTTCAGAACGATGAGCATAAAACCAGCAAACAAGCAGGAGTGCAGTCTCACCATCTACCAGGAACTGTGCCAAAACCTCAGACATAGTGGATCTTCTTCCACCTCATCAGAACAATATTCTTCTCGCTGCCAACTGAGCTGGCCATTGCTCTCAAATCTTACTCCAGGGAGTAAGATAAAAACCACACAAGCACATCCCTTTGTGTAGAGAAGAGTCAGAGGAGGTGCTGAGAGTGCCACCTCCATAAGATGCAGACTATCTTAACCACAGCACTCAAGACGCAAGATTTCCAAACGCTGCAAGAATGCAGAGATCAAATTATTATGTGCCATTTCAGTAACAGGACAGCAATCAATCTTGTGTAGTTAGGAGATTATAAAACCATAGAATAGAATCATAGATTATCCTGTGTTGGAAGGGACCCACAAGGATCATGGAGTTCAACTCCTGTCGCTGCACAGGACAACCCCAACACCCACACCCTGTGTCTGAGGGCATTGGCCAAATGCTTCTGGAATATTGTCAGGTTTGGCACCATGACTTCTTCCCTGTGGAGCTGTTCCAGTGCTCCATCACCCTCTGGGGGAAGAACCTTTTCCTAATGTCCAACCTAACCCTTCCCTGACTCAGCTTCCTGCCATTCCCTTGGGTCCTGTTACTGGTTGCCAGACAGAAGAGCTCAGCTCCTGATCCTCTTCCTTCCCTTTTGGGGAAGCTGCGGACCGCTACGATGTCCCTCCCCTCAGTCTCCTCGAGGTTGAACAGACAAAGTGACTTCAGCTTCTGTTCATACTAATTCCCCTCTAGACTTTCATCAGCTTTGTGGCCTCCTCTGAACACTCTCCAGGAGCTTTACGACCCTTGTATGCTGTGGCGCACAAGATTGCACCCAGGTACTCAAGGTGTGGAGCAGAGTAGGACAGTCCCTCCCTCGGCTGGCTGCCAATGCTGCGCTTGATACACCCCAAAACATGGTTGGTCCTTTTCACTTCGAGAGCACACATAAATCAGACTGTAAAGGCAGAGGGAAATGCTCTCAGGGCAGAGGTACAAAGAAGAGCAGAAGAATCATTAAAATGCCTAAGAGCGTGTGGATGCAGTTACATCAGAAGGTACAACTCAAAACAAAGTAAAGTGGTCTTTCTTGGGTTTTCTAATAATTTATAAACAAGCAAAGCACAAACAACTTGTATTTTTAGACAACACTGTCCTAAAGTGACTAAGCTTGAATGAGGAACTGAGTAGTTTCCACTGTATTGTAATAAATATTAAAGCTTCTGATACATCATTGACTTATCTATCCCACCATGTCCAGTAGCAGAACCTCTGAGGTGCTTTCAGGTTTAGATCATAGAATTACAGAATGATTTGAGTCAGAAAGGACCTCAAAGACCATCCATGGACAGGAACACCTTCTGCTGGATCAAGTTCCTCAAAGTCTCATCCAACCTGGCCTAATAATATCTAATCTCAATCTCCACTCTGTTATCTTAAGGACATTTAATTTTTCAGGTGCCAAGTAGGATTTTGTATTAAATGTGTTGCATTCCTTTTCGTAATGTGGTCTAGAGAAGCCAGATTTCGTGTTTGCTGCTTGAGGCAGAAATTAAGTAGGAAAACTCTGTGTAAGAAGAAAGAGCCATGAGATGGTATGCTACTGGCAAAGATCTTCAAACTACTCTGACTTCAGGTGTAACTTGACAGCTGAGCTTCCTGAACTGAGACAATCTTTCAAGCATACTCATAGGTATCAACGGGATTTTTCAAATTCTCTTCTACCTTTCTCCTTCAGCTCCTACACACTACAAAAACGTGACCATTAGATTCTTATAGAATCAGGGAATCACTTGGTGGGAAAAAAACTTTGAGATGATCGAGTCCAACCATATCTGCCCGCTATTAAATCCTGAGCACTTCCTCTACCCATCTTTTAAACACCTTCATAAATGATGACTCAACCTCTTCCTCTGGCAGCCTCTGCCAGTGCCTGAGAACCTTTTCAGTGAAGACATTTTTCCTAGTACTCAATCTAAACCTCCCCTGATGCAACTTGAGGCCATTTCCTCTCATCCTGTCGCTTGATATTTGGGAGAAGAGAAGTCTTCACCACAACATCCTTTCAAGGAGTTGTAGACCGTGGTAAGGTCTCCCCACAGCCTCCTCTTCTCCAGCCTGAACAGCCCTGGGTCCTTCAGCCACCTCTCCAGACCCTTCCCCAGCTCTACTCCCCTTCTCTGGACATGCTCCAGCCCCTCGATATCCTTCTTGTAGCGAAGGGCACAAATGCACGCAGTGTCTCTTCTGGTAATTTTCTCCCATTTTTAAGGTGTCACAATTATTTCTATTTCCAGGAATAATATGTCCAAGAGGACTGTCATTTTTCTCACATTCAGAAAGCTTTCCAGGTTATTCAAGATGCTGGAACAGCGATTTTGGTAAAATGTTCCTTTTGCAAGGGATGTGAATATCTGAAATTGCAGCTGAACTGCAAGGGTAATTACACGAGAAGAAAGTTAATCTTTGTTTAACTTCTGTAACTTCTGCATTTACTGCACTGGAAGCTGTCGTAAGCCCATTTTGCCTGCAGAATTGGATTATTTACTTGTGATAATAGTCACATAAAATCATTAACATGCTGTCATAAACAGCTGTGTTAAACTGTGTTGTAGGCACTGGTGGCATAAATAAAATGTCCAACAAGAAGCTATGATTTATGAATGGAGCAAGGTTGCCTTTGGGAGAAGGGAAAAGAACATGTTTTTAAAATAGCTGTTCTTACATGGATTTTAAATATAACACATTCCTGTTACCCATACTCGATGGCTAAAATGTGCTGTGCTGATGTGCAGCTTGTGAGCCCAATTCTGATGTGCTTCCTCCATAACTGAGTTCAGAGCTTTAAGGTTGATTGAAAAAAAAGTCAGGATTTGGCTATCCTTCTTGATATTCATAGAATCATGGAATGGTTTGGATTGAAACGGACTTAAACCCTATCCAGTTCCAACCCTCTTGCCATAGGCAGGAACACCTTCGACTGGATCAGGGTGATCAAAGCCCCATCCAACTTGACCTTGAACACCTCCAGGGATGGGGTACCACTTCTCTGGGCAACCTGTGCCAGGGCCTCCCCACCCTCACAGGAAAACATTTCTTCCTGAGATCTTATCTCAAACTCCCCTCTTTCAGATGAAAGCTTTTCTCTCTCATCCTATTTCCTGCACTGCCTGATCAAGAGCCCCTCTCCAGCTTTCCTGTCAGTCTAGATATAGACCTCTGGTTCCTAGATAGACCAGCTGCTCCCCAACCTCTACCACATTTTGCGCCAACAATAGCAGCACTGTTCCACGCTCCAGTACCTGGGGAACAACGTGTTGAAAAAGCTGGATATGACTGCAAAAATGGGTTTAGTTCTCCTTCATTGTCAAATGAATTTTTACCTCATTAGAGCAAATGAGAACAAAATTTTAAGCAAAAAAAAGATTCCAAAGTGTTTAGTCCTAATCAAAAGAGTAATTATTCCTGTTTTACACCTCAAACCAAAGTTTTCCTTGAGTATATGAATAACAATGCATAAACGCCTAAGTTGGCATTTTATTCATATAAATTAATTTTATTGTCAGGAACTCAGTTCCACCTGCACACTAATTGACGTGTTTAGGTACCAGATTTTCTTTCAAAGAGTATAAATAAAAATAGTTGCAGCTTCAAAAATTTAGTAAAATTTAGCAAAAGAGAAAGATTCAGAAGCCTCAACTGAGCATTTCAGGCACAATAAACACCATAAGAAATCAGAATAAGTCATGGATTCACAATCACTGGTGGTGTTCAAGGTCAGGTTGGATGGGGCTTTGAGCAACCTGATCCAGGACAAACTGCCCCTGCCCGTGGCAGAAGGGTTGGAACTGGATGTTAATGTCCCTTCTATCTCAAATCTCTCTATGAGTCTATGAACATCAAGAAGAGTAATCAAATCCTGATTTTTTTTCCCGATCTGTTTTAAAGCTCTGATGTCAGTTATGGAGGAAGTATGTCAGAATTGGGCCCAGTAAGGTTTGCAAAAACAACTTTCACCCATAGTAGGATGAAATTTCCCTGTAACATCACAGTGAGGATGTTCTTTCAGCTGTCTTGGGACATCCTGCCTTCCTTGGGACTCTCCAGTCTCCTGCCTTCCCAGGAAGTCTTCACAGACTCTTTGGTTTCAGAGGCTTTACAAGTCAGAATAAGTGAGGGAAGTGCTATTACAACTGCTTTATCTGTTGCAGTAAATACATTTCTCCTTCTACGTGCATGCTCCTTGCTGTCATTTGAGGTCCAGCGCTCTCAGAGTTTAAGAAAGCAGACTTAAAGGAAATTAAGAGCATTGTAAACCTGGGGATGCTGAAACCGATGGCTCCATGGCCCCTTAACGCTTCCTTTTCTCTCTGACTACAGTATCCACAGAACAACTGTGAAAAAAAGATTTATGAGATCTATGGCTTAACTACAAACTCGAATGGAAGCGTTGTAAAGATTAAATACCTCCTGCACAAAGCTACTGTGTCAGCTATTCTGAGCACATCTGTGTCATCAAACAAGCCAGTAGCACTGCTTGGAGATCTGAAGCTCTGAGGTCAAGGAGAGTGCCCTTGGCAATAGCCCACACGTCCTTCAGACAAATAAAAAGAAAACTTGAAGCTTAAAGACCCCATCCTTGGTCCCTTGCTGCTTTAGCAACCACGACATTACCCTATGTGATGACCTGCTTTGTGATACAGGATCACAACTAATAGGCTTCTCACCCTGACAGATACCGTCAGAGTAACTTCAAGGTTATCGTTCTCCAGGCCACAGACGAAATTAACATTTAAAAGATGATCTCTGATGTGCTTCTTAATCAGTCCCTTGCTTTGAATCCTCCACTTTCCATTCTGGCTTTGTGAAATGGAATCTTCCAGGGTGGGTTATTTCTTTCCCCTTCATGTTCTGCATCAGTTGCTTCCATTATAGAGAGGGAAGAGATGTCACAGTTGCAAAAACGTTTGACCAGGCCACCCCTGGAGCTTTCTTCTTTTTTCAAATAAACATTAAGAAATAAGGCTTTCGTGCACAGACCATTTGAGATCGGTGAATACAGAAATACCCCCCAGTCCAAATGCAATTTGGTAGCGGAGCGCTGTAGCTGAACTAAGCCTATTACAATGAAGTGTATTTATGGACACTCAGAGCATACATTTTCTCTGAGGATTCTCCCCCCCCCCTCCTTCATCTACACAGCCTGCATAAATTAGCTTAATGGCAAGGCTAATAAGCATTTATTTACACGCTTAGGTAATGCAGAATATACAACAAAACTTGATACAGTTTTACTTGTTTGCAAAAAATACACTAAAATGGAGCTTAATATATATTAAAAGAGAACTCTCGTTTTAATGCTTTTATTATAACTTATGATGTGCCTCCTGGGCTGCTAAATATTTTATTGCAGCTCAATGAAATTTTGAAAATCTATGCCTGCATTTGACGTTCAGATGTGGAAATAAAACCTCTGCTCCAACAAATGTAAAATGCAGCACACAAGCACGTGGTACATGGAAGCACCGTTCAATTTTTATAAGAAAGTGAACATAGAGTTTTACCAAGACTTTATCACAATGTTCCAAATCACTGAATTTTTAAACCCTGCTATCATAGGATTTTGGACTGTACTAAAAGTGCTTGCAACAACAATTCCATTGTAACTCCTCCGTATTCAATGACTCATTAGGAACACTGCTGTCTCATTTTTACTTTGAACACTGCCACTGCTGTCTCATTTTTTCTTTAAAGTTTTAGTTTGATAAATGTAAGGTATTTAAGTGGTTTGTCAGTATGATTTGCACCCCCATATCGCAGTACCCCACTGCTTATATCCAAATATCCATTACAAAGGACTTTTCCTGAATACAATTTATGAGAGACACCAAGAAAAAGGACTTTATCAGCTCTGGAGCCCTCAGCACAGGAAAGACATGGATCTGTTGGAACAGGTCCAGAGGAGGTCTCTAAAATGACCAAAGGCCTGGAACACCTCCCATATGAAAAGAGGCTGGAAGAATTCGGGTTGTTCACCCAGAGAAGAGAAAGCTCCAAGGAGACTTTACTGCAGCCTTTCAATGCTTAAAGGGAGTTCACAAGACAGATGGGGAAAAAGGTTTTAGCAGGGCCTGTATCAATAGGACAAAGGGTGATGATTTTAATATAAAAGAGGAGAAGTTTAGACTGCATATTAGGGCAAAATTTTTCATGCTGAGGGTGGTGCCACAGACACAGGTTGCCCAGAGAGGTAGTAGATGCCCCATTCCTGGAAACATTCAAGGTCAGGATGGATGAGGCTCTAAGCAACCTGACTGAGTTGAAAATTTCCGTGCTCTCTGTGGGGTGGTTGGACTTGATAACCTTCATGGTTCCTTCCAATGCAAACCATTCTATTATTCTATAATGAGGGCTAAGTGTGAGACCATAGAGCAGATCCACCATCATGTGTGACCCATGGTCAAGCCACACTTCTAATGAAAAACTACAGTCACATTAAAGAAAAGCAAAGTATCCCTCAACAGACCAAGCAAGTTAAGTTCATGTGTAGTTCTCCTCAACAAAAAATGAACAGCACATATGCAATAGATGTGTTTGTCACGTCATCTTACATACTCAGTGCTCAGATTTAATCAGGCTGCAGTTGTTAAATGAACACTGATGGGAAACAGAGATGGGAGCACTCTCACACACACACAGATCCTCCTTTCCACTACCCCTCTGACAACTGGTGTCCCCCAAAGCACCATTTATTGATCGGAACATTTTGACCTCTTCCCCAACAAAGACACTTGGAATAACTGACTGTTTCTGTGAACAGCTCTGTGGTTGACCCAAGTCAAACTCTGGCCATGGTGTAGTCGAAGGAGCATGCAGTCCTGCCCTTCCTCCAGCCCCAGCTGTGTGCTCTTGGGACTTCCCTCTTTTTGACTCCTACAAGCAGGAAAACAGTTGGATCTGATGATCTTAGAGGTCTTTTCCAACCTTAATAATTCTATGAAAACACAAGAGCCAGCTTGACCTACTGACCCTCACAAACAGATCAGATTCCTTGTAACCGGACCATAAAACACAAGTCAGAGGGCAAGAGTACAACTATTTGGAAGACAAAGACCTAAGAAGAATAAAAGAGATCAAGTCTTCTGGCAGCTGCCTGCCGTTAATCTGATTTGGACAAGAGACAAAACATTACAATGATAGAATAGTCAAGGTTAGAAAAGACCTCCAAGATCAGCAAGTGCAAATGCCAGCCCAACCCCATTGTGCCTACTAAACCACGTTCCAAAGTGCCATGGCTACGCAGTTTTTGAACCCTTCCAGAGATGGTGACTCCACCACCTCCTTGGGCAACCTCTGCCAGTGATTCAACACTCCTTCAGGAAAGAAATTTTTCCTAATGCCCAATCTAAATCCCCTGGTGTAACTTGAGGCCATTTCCTCTTTTCTTATCGCCTGTTACTTGGGAGAAGAGAACAACACCCCTCTTACCCCCCCTTTCTTGGAGTTATAGACAGTGATAAGTCCTCCTCTGAGCCACTTCCCACTGAATCAAGTTGCTCGAAGACTCATCTAGCCCAACCCTGAACAAATCCAGGGATGGGGGAGCCACCACTTGTCTAGGAAACATGGGCCAGGGCCTCCCCAACTGTCACAGGAAAACATTTCTTCCTAAGATTGCATCTCAATCTTCCCTCTTTCAGCTTGAAATTGTTGTCCCTCGTCCTATCCCTGCAATTCCTGATCAAGAGCCTCTCTGCAATTTTCCTGTATTGCCTTTCAGTACTGGGAGGCTGCTCTAAGGTCTCCGCAGAGCCTTCTCTTCTCCAGGCTCAGCAATCCCATCTCTCCCAGCCTGTCCTCGTACGAGATGCACTCCAGCCCTCAGATCATTTTTGTGGCTCTCTTCTAAAATATCTTAATCTTTAATGATTAGATAGTGGTATTACTAAATTCAATCACCTAGATGGGGAGGGGATGAGGGGATAAAGACAGAGCAGTAAGCAACAGCAAGCATGAAAAGGAAGAGGAAGTGTCTCAGGGCCGTGATGAAGAAACAGTCAGAAATTATGGAGAAAGAAAGGAGAGGAAAAAAAAAAAGCAAAGCCCACATCACAATCCAAGCCAAGCAGAAAAGCCCACAGTTCTTGTGAGATGCGGGTTTTTACCAGTGGTTGTGGAAAACATCAGGTATTAACCAACGGAATAGACATCCGTGATTTGATAGAAGGGCAAAGAAGGGGAAAACCTGGAGAGGGCAAGGACTAGGAAACATATGTAAAGGAGAAGGAAAGAGGCTGGGTAAGAGAAAAATAAAGAGGAGATGAAAAGGTAATAGACAGTGAGAGATACTAAGTTAAAACATCAAAAGAGCACATCAGTTGCTGAGAATGGAAATCCCTTGGAAGAATTCGAAGCTAGAGACAGGCAGAGGGAGATAGAACAAAACCTGTATCTCCACAGTTTGATTCCTCAAGATGATGATGCCTTGGGGGAAAAGCAGAGCAGACGAAGAAAGAAGAGTGAGAAGGATGGGGAAAAACATCCCACTACACACACCAAAAATCAGGTTCTATGAGTATGAGCCCTGTGCTGAATTTAAGAGAATTATGGCTCTGAACATAGCAGAAACAGTGCTGCTCAAACACACACGCCAGCACTCAGAATAAGGCCACTTCTCGGCGAGACAAAACATTTAGACAGGGTTTTTTTTGTTGTTTTCATATTTATTCATTTCTTAAATGCCTTCCTCCTTCCTTGCAGGCCATTTAGTAATGCAATAAATTAATTTGTACTTTCGAGTGAACTCTTTAATCCTTTTTGTTCTCTCCCCTCCCCATCAAATGTATACTACTGAATTTGCATGCATTAGCATAATGAAACATTAATTACATAGCATTTTGGATAGGACAAGCACAGAGCCTCAATCAATCTCAATAACTCGCATCAGGAAGGTGAAAACTACTGGCCAAGCTTATCGGGACAACATAATAGACACAAACACATCAACAGTGCCTGTTGTGGGTGTGATTTTAAACGCAGCATCTGAAATCACAAAACCACTCAGAAAATCACAAAGAAAGTAATAAACATCAATTATGTTAATGATATGCAGACAAATTGTTTTCTCTTGGTTTTGTCAGAAGCAAGAGCTGTGTTTGCACTGAAGGATGAGCAGGACTGATCTGGCACATCTGACGTGGAGTGTGGGTTATCTCTGTCAACACGTTGGGTGATAGAGCTGCCAAAAATACTGCTTGTCTGCCCTCCAGCAGCAAATGCCAGTGACTTCACAAAGGTCTTAGTTATCCTCACCTGCAGCCACCTCAAGCACCGTCAATGTATGAGATGGCATTGCTGTGCCTCGTGTTGTAGGGTGCCCTGCCAGGACACATCCCATGGTACAGAGGGACAGCCTTAGGCCCCACAACCAAGAAGACCTCACTGTTGTGAGGTAATAAGAGGTCGATGGTGCCTCCTCCCATTACCGTGCACACAATCAAAGAATCATAGAATACCTTGGGTTGTAAGAAACCATGAAGATCATCTAGTCCAACCACCCTGCAGGAGCAGAGACATCTTCAACTTGATCAGGTTGCTTAGAGTGCCATCCAACCTGACCTTGAAAGTTACCAGGGATGGGGCATCCACCACCTCTCTGTGCCAGTGGTTCACCACCCTCAGTGTCAAAATTTTATTCCTAATATCTAATCCAAACCTGCTCCATTTTAGTTTAAAATCATCACCCCTCGTCCTATTGTTACAGGTCCTGCTAAAACATTTTTCCCCATCTTCCTCATAACCCCCCTTTAATACTAAAAGGCTGAAATAAGGTCTCATTGGAGTTTTCTCCAAACTGAACAACCTCACTCTCTCAACCTCTGTTCATATGTTCCAGGTCTTTGATCATATTGGTCATCTCCTCTGGACCTGCTCCAACAGATCCCTGTCCTTCTTGTGCTCATGGCCCCAGAACTGGCTATAGAATTGGAAGTGAGATCTCACCAGAGCAGAGGTGCAAAATCCTTCCCTCATCCTGCTGGTCATATTTCTTCTTATGCAGCCCAGGGTTTCTTTGGCCCTTTGGGCTGCAAGTGCACGTTGCTGGCTAAACGTATCTTTATTAAAATATTCTCCCTACTCCCATTTATGAAACAAAGACAGACAGTTTCTTCTTCAATCTTTGAAATTAAAATTCTCTCAATTCCATTTAGTGAAAGGCTTCTGGGAACACCAGAATAGTGTTCATTAATAAAACAAACTGCCTTGCTACAATAATGTATGTGAACGTTAAAGAAACAAATGGGGACTTCACTGCAGATGTAGAGACCTTCCCTCTTTGCACAATGAAAGCACACAGCAAAGCCATTGGAATGTGTGCCTTGAATGCATCATTCAAGCTTTTTAAAAACCTGAAAGAATTAAGATAAAAAAAAAAAGTCTAATCTGAGCATAATCTCAGTCATAAAATATCCAACAGCGATCAAGACTGCTGTTGTGATGCATACCCAATGAATATCAAACTGCTCCCATTACACACCTTTAATGCATCAGCCTTTTCATCAGGAAAAAACCCCTACTCTATTTATTTTCATAACAAATCACACCTTTCTTGTTTTGCTTTCTTCTAATTCCATTTATTTTAACTCCTTTCTTTTAACCTAACAACCTCTCCTTGTTGAAGCGAGGATGCCTCATCTCTGGAGGTGTTCAAGGCCTGATTGAATGAGGGTTGAGCAGCCTGATCTAGTGGAAGGTGTCCCTGCCTTTGGCAAGAGGGTGGACCTGAACAATATTTAAGATCCCTTCCAAGCCAAACCATTCTATAATTACGATTTCTGCCCAGGAATTGAAACACCTTGACTGAGCCCTCCAGCGTTCTCACTTCAGAAATGCTAAAACACAGTAGATTCACTCGTATCAGCCTAGCTACATGATTTATTTTAATGCACCTGTGAAGTTTCTCATCAAGTTATTAAAAAGTACCTTTTCTTAAGGGTTCTCTCCTGAACATATGTTGTATTTCAATGGCAGCAAAAACCAGGAAGTAAAACCCAGGTAAAGTTTACTGCTCCTTCTTCTCGTTGGTGTACTGTTTTCTAGATGAACAGTTAGAACTTGATTCAAAGAATCTTTTCTCCTTCTTATTCTGCACTCAGCTACTTGTTCTCATAAGGACAAAAGTGTTAGTTTCTCTCCAAACAAGAGATTTTCCGCTGTGGTTTATTAGTCTCTTTCCCTCTTCCTGTCTCTCTCTGTGAAGCTGATGATGCTTTCGCAATATCTGAAGAATGCTCTCCTAAAACCCCTCAAGAACTGGAACACTTTTCTGTCCCTTATCAAACCACAACCAACAAAGGAATAGGACTGTACTCCCTCAGGTCCCAAAGCACTGACCAAGTACTGAATGAGCCAGAAACAATTAAAAAGCAGAGTCAAGGTACTGTCAAGTATCCATCCTGGTATCGACCCCAGCATCTTGTACCCCACAAGTACACAAGGAGAACCTCTACCCCCTCTTGCCCTCTCAGGCTGGGATTGATGCTTACTTGGACATCCAAGAAGCAGGACTTCTTGCACCCAGCTTCCCTGGCCACTTGCACAAGGATTCTTGGTTACAGCCCAGACATTTCTGTGTGAACTGCATAATATGAGGAATCTGGGGCTGTTTATTCTGGAAAAGAGGAGGTTGAGAGGAGATCTTATCACTCTCTGCAGCTCTCTGGAAGGAGGCTGTGGTGAAGTGGGTGTTGAACCCTCTTCTCCCAGGTAACAAGTGGTAGGATGAGAGGAAATGGTCTCAAGTAGCGCAAGGGGAGATTTATGTTGGATATTAGGAAAAATGTCTTTACTGAAATAATGGTGAAAGAGTGGAAGAGGCTGCCTAGTGAAGTGGTGGAATCATCATCCCTGGAGGGGTTCAAAAACCATGTAGCCGTGGCACTTGGCTACGCAGTTTAACAGGCACAGTGGAGTTGACCTGATGGTTGGACTGGATAATACTAGATGTCTTTTCCAAACTCAATGATTCTATGATTTATGCCCTATTCCTACTGCAGGTCTGTTAAAGAAAACACCTCACCATTAAATCCAAACAAAGCCACTCTAACCAAGACCGAGATAGCTTTGAGCAAGCTGGGCCAAAAAGTAGTGTACACAAAGGCTGAAGATGCCCAGAAGCCGCACACTGACTCTCCTATGCAATTTTGGTTTAACCATGGACATTCTTTCATTGCCTCACTAACCCATTTCTGTAATGAATAAACAGAGATAAATCTGTATTTCTCTTCTAAGCACTTGGACACAGGGTTCTTCAAGGTATTGCACAAGTTCACTTCCAATTCTTCTGCATGCATTCTTGTAGAATGAGCAGGTTAAGACGAGCGACATAGTACCCATAGGGTGAGAGGAGCAAATAAATCCAAAATGTCCTGATGCCCTATTCCCAGCTCGTGAAGTTTCCTCATAATAAAGTTATTTTTATAAGTTTGCCAGCTTCAAGAGAAGACAGAAGGAGCAGTCCAGCATTATATTATCCACTTGAATGAGTTTCCAAATTGAAATCACCAAGATTGGAAATACGGAGCTGTAGCTACATGGGAATCCATTTGAAATAATTTCAGATCTGAATATTGCCATACGGTCCCGTTGAGTTTGATGAAGAAAACCTACTCATGTGGATAATGCTATGCAGATGGGGCAGTGGCTTTGGGGCCTTTTGCCAAGGCTCTGCCTGCTCTTGGCCACCCCTACAACTACATGCCTTTTGATTGCAAGTATTTCTGGAAGGAAGGTTAAAAAATAAAAGAGGCTATATACCAAAAGAATTTACATCCCTAAGCTAAGAACTCAGATTTATTTTGTAGTCATATGTCAGAGGTGTTTCGATATTTGTGGTCCTGGGAAAATCAAAAATCAAGGCTATAGTTGGGATTTTTTGAGAGGTTTGGGTGGAGGAGGAGGTATACAAAAAGCAGGCTCAAAATAAATAAAAAACAAATTTAGGCTTGTAAATCAAAAACACTCTGGAGGTATTTAAAATGCATGTAGATGTGGTGCTTAGGGACACGGTTTAGTGGTGGAGTTGGAAGTGTCAGTTTTATGGTTGGACTCGAACTTAGAGGTCATTTCCAACCTAAATGAATCTGTGATTCTATAATTCTATAAAAACATTCCAGCACACACAGGCACAGGAGGACATGGGCACAAAACTTTGCAGACCTTGTTTTGTCCAAAGCACAAACCTGAATGCACAGACCAGGGAGACAAAGCCTACATCAGGATCATAGAGTAATAAAATCATGTGTTTGGAAAAGACCTTTGAGATCATCAAGTCCAACCAATCCTGTCCACTACTAAATCATAACCCTGAGCATCTTTACTGTCCGTCTTTTAAATCCCTACAGGGAAGGGGACTCCACACCTTCCCAGGCAGCCGCAGCCAATGCCTGAGAACCCTTTCAGTGAAGAAATTTTACGTAATATCTAATATGAACCTCCCTTTGCACCAACTTGAGGACAGATTGTGTGTGTCCTCTGGGTAAGATGGTGAATTGGTAAGCTGGTCCAAATGAAGCATAGCAGTGCAAAAGAATGTCAAGATGTTTAAAAAGAAAATGTTTTTTCTCCCCAGATCTCCATTCCTGCCTCTGGTCACTCTTCCCTCTACACGAGGACTTGTACAAAAAGCATTGCTCTGACCCCATGCCAGAGGATATCCTCCAGCTCTACTGTATATTAGAAAGGCTGCTTTCAAGGCTGTAGCTTTGAGAAATCTTATCCAGTGGGAGGTGTCACTGCCTGTAGCAGGGTGATTGGAACTGGGTGGTCTTCAAGGTCACTTCCAACTTAAACCATTCTGTGATTCTTCAATGATGTTACAAACTGTGCTACGTTCTAATAAGATTCGCAAAGTTGGTGAAGGGTTTAAAGGAGAAGCCACGTGAGGAGCGGCTGAAGTCACTTGGTCTGTTCAGCCTAGAGAAGAGGAGACTGAGGAGAGACTTCATCGGGGTCTGCAGTTTCCTCACAAAGGGAGGAAAATGTTATTTCCCCAGAAGCTGGTAGAGCACGTGAACAACTGCGCAGGGAAACAGTCAGGGTGCCAAGCCTGAAAATATTCCAGAAGAATTTGGTCAGCATCCTCAGACATATGATGTGAATTGTTGTCCTGTGCAGGGATAGGAGCTGGGGTCAATGATCCTTGTGAGACCCTTTTAACTCAGGCCATTCTATGAGTCTATGAATATTTTTCTTAGGTGTCTTCCAGCTCTCCACGTGATTAGAGTTAGGCAAAGGTTTGATTCAAACCATTTCAGGAAAAAAAAAAAAAAGTGGAAAAGAATCCAATCCCTGAGTTACACAAGAGGGTGTTAACAGGAGAAGGGAATGTTTGTGATAGTTTTCAGTGAAGTTGTGAAATGCAATTACAAACTTATGAAGACAGTTGTGATGGAAGCCCAATACATTGTTCCATAACCTTTGCCATTGGTTACAGCTTATTTTAATTCATAGAGTCACAGAATGGTTTGAATTGGAAGGGACCTTAAAGGCCATCCAGCTCCACACCCCCTGCTACAGGCAGGGACGGCTTCTACTGCATTAGGTTGATGAAACCCCCATCCAGCCTGGGTCTGAACACCTCCAGGGATGGGGCAGCTTCCATGGCTTCTCTGGGCAACCTGTGCCAGGGCCTCACCACCCTTTATGTGAAAATATTTCTTCCTAAGATTTCACCTCAATCTCCCCTCTTTCTGCTCCAATACTCTCCCCCTCATCCTGTTTTTGTACTCCCTGATCAAAAGTCCCTCCCCAGCTTTCTTGTAGATGCACATTTCTTGCAAATGCACATTTCTTGCAAATGCACATTCTGAAACCAGTGCACGCTGTGGCTGGTGTGGTGTCTCAAGACCCCAACAGCCATCAAACAGTGCCCCATTGTTGCTGGTGCTATGCAAGTGCACAATGAGGACTTTATTCCCCAAGCCTCCTGCAGAAAGGGGGTTGCAGCATTCTGCAGCTGAGTGAAAGCCACAGCGTTACCCTGGCTGCCCTGCACACTAAAACCCCTCAAGGCGTCGGTCTATGTGTGTTTACTCCATCAAAATTTTCCGAAACACTCTTTGTTTGAAAGGCAGTTTTGTTCACCGTGAATTTTGACCTGGTTCTTCTTCCATTGTGTGGACTTCGGCATCTTGGAATTGTGGCCACAGCTGCCAGTCCTCTGCCCACAGCTGATTCCTGAGCTGGTCATCACTGTCTTGTGCTCATGTGTCAGGCTTGAAGTACATCCCTGTCTCCTGCCTGTCTTTATTCTCCCTTTTCCTCCTTACTCAGCCTCAGCTCTTTGGTAAGGGAGTGCCCATGCAGCGGGTCAGATTTCCCATGGCCAAATCGACTCAGAAAGCCCTTTTTCCTTCCCTGCTGTTCCTTCTTCTAGGGAAGTGGTTGAGTCAACATCCCTGGAGGTATTTAGAAGACAAGTAGATGAGGTGTACAGAGATATCATTTAGTAGTGGACAGGTACATTTGGATGTGATGTTCTCAAAGGTCTTTTTCAACCAACTGATTCTATGATTCAATGAACTGCTGTGGTTCCACCTTGTAGCCCAGACTCCCCATGTCACCATACAGATACAACTGGGGATAACACCTTTTTGGGCTAAAGTCTCAAAGAAGGAAAATGCTGAATTGAGGAACATCTGCCAAGAGCTGAATGCAAGCCTGCTATGTCTTTGTCTACTTTAGCTTACATTAACCCTCATAATTAATAAAACTAAAGCTCGCTAACCTGCTTTCTGTAGCTGTACACTGACAATGACATCCCATTCTGTACATTCTACATCATAGAATCATAGAATCATAGAATCATAGAATCATAGAATCATAGAATCATAGAATCATAGAATCATAGAATCATAGAATCATAGACTCAGAATCATAGAATGCTTTTGGCTTGGAAGGGACCATGAAGGTCATCCAGCTAAACCCTCTTGCAGGGACATCTTCAACTCAATCAGGTTTCTCAGAGCCCCATCTCCACTGGCCTTGAATTTTTCCAGGGATGGAGCATATACCACCTTGCTGGACATCTTGGTCATTGAAAACCTCCCTCTAATAAGAGGATACATCACTCTCCCAGTAGTAGTCTGTCCGCTTTCTCCAGTAGGAAAACAAATTCATCTGATGCACGAATACTGGGGTAACACCACACTGTAGGTTTATTAAAACTCAGGCACTGAATGAGCTGATTAGCACAACATTCAAAAATTGACATGACCTTAATAATCTTTAAGAACTAGAGAAATATTACACACTGATAAGAACAAAACAAAACAGAATGAAATTAAAAAACCTAGGTGAACCCAAGAAAATATATCTCTCTCTAATCAGTAGATCAGTATGACTTTTACTCCACAGCGCTTCCTTTGCCAAGGCAGCATAATTAATCATATAAAGTTGTTTTGAACTTGATTCACAAATTAAAAGCAGAAGGAAAGACTGATGTGGTTTTGAAATTACAACACTAACATGATTTCAGACACTATCACCATTTATTTAACTAAATTATTAGTCCATCAGTACTCCTTTTCATAGGATAAAAAACGGTTTGTGTCAGCAGGCCATCCAGCTCCAACCCCGCTGTCATTGGCAGGGACACCTCCCACTGGAGGTGCTGAAAACCCCCTCCAACCTGTCCTTAAACACCTCCAGGGATGGGGCATCCATCATGCTTCCGGGCAACCTGTGCCAGGGCCTCACCACCCTCATAGTGAAAAAATATTTCTTCCTAAAATCTCATCTCATTTTCCCATCTTTTAGCTTCAAACTATTCTCCCTCATCCTATCTCTTCACTCCCTGATCAAGAGCTCCTCCCCAGCTTCTCTGTAGAATCACAGAATCCTTAAGGCTGGAAAAGACCTCCAAGCTCATACAGTCTAACCTCAGCCCAACCCCACACTAAATCATATCCTGCAGTGCCGCGTCTTATGTATGTTTTGGATCGCTCCAGGGATGGAGACTCCACCACTGCCCTGGGCAGCCTCTGCTAGTGCTTTGCTACATTTTCAGTTAAGAAATTTTTCCTAATATCTAATCTAAACCTCCATATGCACGGCATGAGGTCATTTCCTTTCTTCCTAGCACTTGTTACTTGGGAGAATATCATCACTTTAATTAAAAATATCTGAATTTTATCATGTTTTTTCTTTATTTTCAAAGTTCCACAATCTCTACCTCAAAGCCCAGTACATTGCCTGGAGACTCAGTTCCCCATTTTCCTTGAGTGCTATCTGTAATATAAAAGCACATAAATACTGACAATCTCTGGCTTCCTATACAAAAGGGAAAGTGGAAAACTCCGAACAAAACCTGGAGGATGTGATAACAAAAAAAAAACAGAACTAAAATCACTTCCTGTGCTGAAAATAAAAATTTAGACCAAACACTTTAATTTAAATTACTGCCACTTGTGTAGATAAACAGTATTAGCCATTTCAGTTAGGTACTAAAGGAGTTTCCACTCCCAAATGGCCCGTTTCTACCAATTATGCCAATTAATTAGGGAAAAAAAGATGGAATAGAGGTGCTTTGGTTTCTCTCCCAACAAAGACAGGAAAAATAGAAAGCCATTTACATTAATAAGTATCCATCAAAATACTCCAACTGACAGCCAGTGTAATGGAGCAGTTATGGCACATATGGTCCCTAACTGGCTCTTCATCGTCTTCCCTGCACACTCCATAGAAACCTGCCTGCACGGGGTCCTCTACAACGTGAAATAATTGCCATTTTTGTGTTAAATACAGATGCAGACACATTTTTGAAGTACAAAGAGGAAATGGTAGTCCAATATATTGGACATAGATGGTCCAATTTGACCATCTATAATGATTTCCAATTACTATTTTGCACTTGCTGTTAGAAGGTTACTCACTTCAAAGCCAAAAAATATTTTGCCTTATATACTAATTTATTTAATGACAGCAATCAGAAAGAAAAATCTATTAAGAACAAATGTTTCTCTCCAATTAAGTAGAAATATGCCTTAAAAATACCAGTTCTGTAAGCAAATTTCAGGTAAGACTTCATTAGGAATAAAAAATATATCACTGTAATAATAAACAAAATTTTATTCTACTTACACTCTATTTTCCCCCAAAATGCTGTATTTAAGTTACACACTGTCAATTACCAAAGTGCTGAAAGAGTCTGGAGGAAGGGGCTACTGATCAGAATATCATAGAACCATGGAATATTTTGGGTTGGATGGGACTTTACAGTCAATCGAGTGTCATCCCCCTTGCCACGAGCAGGGGCACGTCCCACTGGATCAGGGTGATCAAAGCCCCATCCAACCTGGCCTTGAACACCTCCAGGGATGTTGGCCCCACCTCAAATATTGTGTGCAGTTTTGGGCACCGTAGAATAGAAAGGATGTAAAGCTGCTGGATAGTGTTCAGAGGAAGCCACAAAGCTGGTGAAGGGTCAAGAAGGGAAATAGTATGAAGAGCAACTGAAGTCACTTTGTCTGTTCAGCCTGGAGAAGAGAAGACTGAGGGGAGACCTCATAGCAGTTTACTTCTTCCACACAAGTGAATAAGGAGAAGAAGGCACAGAGTTCTTCTCTCTGGTGACCAGTGACAGGACCAGAGGGAATGGCAGGGCCAGGGGAGGGTTAGGTTGGACATTAGGAACAGGTTCTTCACCCAGAGGGTGATGGAGCAGTGGAACAGCTCCCCGGGGACGCAGTCACAGCCTGACAATATTCCAGAAGCATTTGACCAACACCCACTGTGCCATGGTGTGGGGTTGTCCTGTGCAGGGACAGGAGTTGGACTCGATGATACTTGTGGGTTTCTTCCAACTCAAGACATTTTGTGATTCTGTGGTTCTCTGGATAACCAGTATCAGTGCTTCAGTACTCTCAGAGGAGAACATTTATTCTTAAGATCTCATCCCAATCTCCCATCTTTCAGCTTCAAATGATTCCCCTCATCCTATCCCTCCTGTCCATGATAAAGAGCCCCTCCCCAGCTTTCCTGTAGCCACCTTTAAGTAGTGGAAGACTGCTCAAAGATACGTCCAAACTGAATGTGATATAAGCATCTACCTTTACAAATGAAGAGACATGGAATTAGCTTATTGCCCCAGTCAGGATTTTGCCCATATCAAATGCTTTGAAGAAACAGAATAACTAAAACCTGTATTTGGAGGAAGAAACTCAGAGGCTGAATGTATTTAATTCTCATCTGATTCACTGGGATGTGCACTCTCATCTCCACATTGGATTCAGTCAGTAAAATGTTGAGGCTCAGCTCTGTTTTTCCTCTCTACTCTATCCTTCTTTTTTCTATATTGGTCTATATTTCTGTGCCATATATTTTGCATATTATCTGTTTCTGTATTGCACTCTACTGATTTCAGCACTTATAGAAAGTGCTATAACAAAAAGAATAACTACTCCAAGTATTGGTGTCAATTTATGCTGAAGGTTTTTTAGATTTTTTTCCAGCCAAGAACAAGCAACCAGCAGAAGTAGGATATGAAACTACAAGTCAGATACTGAACGAAAACCAGACACTATTTTGACAAGTCCACTTGTGGATTGACTGTCTTGTCCATACCCAGCAGGGTCAAGCACTCCAGGACCTACTAAAAAGACCTTTCAGCAGCTGTTTTTTCAGTACAGGTGACTACAGCAAGCCAAAGTCTATGCCCATTTCGATATTAACCTTGGACGAGCTGGATCAGTCAAGGTTTGAACCCTGCTCCAGAGGATGAATCAACCATCTGTTCTTGCTCCAGACTGGCTCTGGGGAATCCTCAGATGCCACAACAAGGGAGTATCTCACTCAAGCATCATCTATGCTTCATATCTACCATCTGCTGAGCAGGATGGCCATTGTAGCACATAGGTGATGATGTCATTGCTTGAAATCACCACAGAATTCATCGCTCTCAGGATACTTTACAGTGAAACAAAGAACAATTTGTTCCACTTTAATAGCATGTAAGAAGAACTGCAGGTGCTGTTCAACAGCTCGTTGAGCATGAGCCAGCAGTGTGCCCCAGTGGCCAAGAAGGCCAACAGCATCCTGGCTTGGATCACCCCTGGTGTGGCCAGCAGGAGTGGAGAAAGGCATCATGCCCCTAAACTCGGTGCTGGTGAGGCCACACTTGGAATCTTGGGTTCAGTTTTGGGCTCCTTAATACAGGAAAGACAACAAAGAGCTGGAGCCAGCAATAAGGCTGGTGAAGGGTCTGGAGAACAAGCTTATTAGAGGCAGCTGAGGGACCTCTGGAAAAGAGGAGGTTGGTGGATGATCTTATTGCTCTCTACCACTACCTAAAAGGAGGTTTTGCTGAGGTGGGTATTGTTATTTTTTTCCAAATAACAAGTGATAGAACAAGAGGAAATGGCCTCAAGTTGCCCCATGGGAGGTTTAGATTGGATGTTAGGAAAAACACCTTTACTGAAAGAGTCGTGAAATTCTGGAAGAGACTGCCCAGGACAGCAGTGGGGTGACCAACTGCAGAGGGATTAAAAAAAACTGTAGATATGGCACTTGGGGACATGGCTTAGTAGGCATGGTAGTGGTGTGTTGATGACGTTATAGATCTTTTCCAATTTTAATGATTCTGTGTTTCTGTGATTGCAAGAAAACCTGTCTAAATGCTATTTTTTCTTTCTTTTACTTCCTCAGGTACTACAAATGATAAATCTGTGTGTTTTCCAAGCACTATGCACAACATCATTGCTGCTACTCTAATGCAATTGCATTCATTGCACAGAAATGTTTTAAGTAGTAAAATATATCTAGTGACACTGAAATCTGCAGTTACATAATATTTGAATGCAAGAGTAAAAGTATTGTGAAGTTAAGCTTAAAAGCAACACAATCTGTCACGTCAGAAAATGCTGTTCAAAATGTCTTGAGAGCTCAAAGAACACCTCAGAAAATTCAAGGAAAATCACTTAAAAGAGTAGCTTTTGATTATATCACACAAAATTTACACCACAAAACCATTCATCATTGTGTTTGTTTTATGATTTAACTGCAATTGGGTGTAAGTATGCAGATGCATATGTTCACTACAGTTTAGTTTCCAGGTTGAACAACCCCAGCTCTCTCAGCCTGTCCTCAGATGGGAGATGCTCCATCCATCAGATCATCTTCTTGCCCACCTGTGTTCTCCCTCCACCAGCTCCACGTCCTTGTTGTGCTGAGGACTCTAAAACTGAACACAGGATTCCAGTTGGGGTCTTACTAGAGTGGAGTAGAGGAACAGAATCACCTCCCCTGAGCTGCTGGTCACACTTGTTTTGATAATTCATACCAGTAGCATCATTTTGCTTGCTAAATATTTTTTCTGTCTTTAAGGCTACGGAGATTTTGCAACAGCATCCCAGGAAGTTCTAGAGATTTCAGTGGCAGATGATGGAGATGGAAGATGAGCTTCAGCTCAGCAACTGCTTTCTAGTACAATTGCTGCTCCTCCTTACCTAAGCCAGGCCACCAGCAGGCACAGAGCAGGTTCTGAGCATCCTTAAACAGTATTTTCACAGATCTACAAAAGCCTGCTTTGGTAGATGTCTAATCTTGAGCTTCAGGACATTTCTTTCCAGGAGTTTGAATCTATTTCTTGTTTTCTGGACACCCTGCTGTTGTTAATCCCCACCAACCCAGTATTTATGGTACTTTGGAGTATCTAAGCCACCAATACCATTCATTCACAGCTCTGCTTGAGCCAATCTATTCAATATTTGGATGTACAGGATGGAGGAAAGATGTAAAGTAATACAGCAGCTTTGTCACTACCAGGAGTTTTCAGCAGTCAGCAGCTGTATCTTTTCAAAAAGGACGTATAGGTCAGAAGGAATGGCCAGAGTCTGGGATAAAATATTTCACTGCTGGGTCCTTTGAATAGCCAGACACTGACTTAAAAGGAAGAGACATACAGTCAGAAGACATCATCTAGCCAAAACCTGCTATCTACCTTAGTAATAAATCCTGTTTCAAAATTATAGAATAGAATCATAGAAACCTTAAGGTTGGAAAAGACCTCTGAGATCATCAAGTCCAACCATCTGGTCAACACCACTGTGCCTACAAAAACATGTCTTGAAGTGCAATACGTACTTGGTTTTAAACCCCTCCAGAGATGGTGACTCCACCACTGCCCTGGGCAGCCTCTGCCAGTGCTACACCACTCTTTCAATAAAGACATTTTTCCTGCTATTCAATCTCAACCTCTCCTGGCAGAACTTGATGTCATTTCCTTTTGTCCTATCACTTGTTACTTGGGAGGAGACCAATATCCACCTCACTACAATCTCCTTTTTGGTAGTAGTAGAGAGTAGTAACGTCATCCATCAGCCTACTCCTCTCCAGACTAAACATCCCCAGGTCCCTCAGCTGCTCCCAGAACCGCTGTGCTCCAGAACCTTCTCAGTCCCACTCTCTTTCTCCAGACATGCTTCAGCCCCTTAATGTCCTTCTTGGAGTGAGTAGCCCAAAACTGAATGCATGATTAAAGAGGTGGCCTCACCAGCACTGAACATAGGACCACAAACACTTCCTTGCTCCTACTGGCCTTACTATTTTTGATTAAAAAATTCCTATCACCCGTTACAATAAATCCCATTCAAAAAAATACTTAGAGCTGAAAATGTAAAATGTATTGCAATTATAAAGCAGCTATTAGTAATGCACGTTGCACCATTTTATGAAGTGTTAATAAACTCAATAATAAAAATATATTAATATGCAGTGAATTTTTAATTATGGAACACAATTATAGGTCATTTGTTTGCTTTTAATCATGCTGAGTAATTGGCTCCCTTGCTTCCCACTGATGTATTTATCATTCTTTAGAGAAGCAGCTCTATCATAATATATGGGGGGTAATGTTTTATACCTGCTTCACATTTCTGCAGACAACTGCAAAAAGATATAGGGCAGGAGTGATCTGGGCTTTCTGACAATGAGCCCACACCATCTGGCAGGATTTTACACCCACTTTACTCAGGCAGAATTGACTACAAGGGGCAGGACTGGTGAACCTGGCTCGTGGCATTGGTTATGATTTAGTGAGGCAATCTGTAGGACAGTGGGAAGGGAGAATTTATGGCAGGATCTGAAAACCATTGAGCCAAAAGCACAAACACTGATGGTCTGCAGTTCTACAAAGACAGGCTATGATTTATAACCGTCAAATCACAGCACGGCTTGAGTTGGAGCACATCCTGTCCCAACCCTCCTGGCATGGCCAGGGACATCTCACCCTAGATCAGGGGGCTCAAAGCCACATTCAACCTGGCCTTGAACACCTCCAGGGAGGGGGAAGTCACCACTTCTCTGGGCAACCTGTGCCAAGACTTCAGCACTCTTGTAGCGAGGAATCTCTTCATTAGTCTAAATTGTCCTCCTACCAATTTAAAGCCATTTCCCACCATCCTATCACTCAATATCCTTGTAAAAAATCCCTCACCAGCTTTCTTGTTGGCCCCCTTCAGGTTCTGCTATAAGGTCATCCTGAAACCTTTTCTTCTTCAGGCTGAACAAGCTCCACTCTCTCAGCCTGACCTCATAGTAGAGGTGCTCCAGCCATCGAATTATCTTTGTGGCCTCCTCTGGACCTGTTCCAACAGTTCCATATCTTTCTTACGTTGGAGGCTCCAGAGATGGACAAATTACTGTAGATGGGGTCTCACAAGAGTAGATTTTAAGATCACTCCAGCATTACACCCTGCAATTCTTTGATATTATCCTCAAAACCCTTGGCCCATCAAATACAGAGATTGAATTTCACTCCTTGCTACAGAGACATTACCAGTTTCTGCCTCCACAGAAAGGTGAGAAACAAAGCCTTTTTCAGGCAGCAAAACCCATGTGGCACATGGACCATGTTGCTTCTGAATCTGCTTCCGAGACACGTCCAGGAGCCTACGGATAACAAAGCATCCTGCCAAATGTGTTGACCACTGAACCTTTGGATCTCTATCACATTGTATAAAGAAGAGAGATGTGAAAAAGCTGAACCCACGAGCCCCAGGACAGATAAAATAATGCATGAGAGGGATCTCTGGGGCAAGAACAGCAAATGAAGTGCCGGAAGTTGTCACTTGACAACTTCCCATCTGTTAAGTGAAACAATTGTGCCGATCTTGTCGGCAAAATGGTTTAAATTACAGCTTGAACGTGTCAGGAGCTAAAAGGGAAACTGTTCAGTGGAATTCTGAAGAGTAAGTTGACGGTTTTCCACTCTACAAGGAGGTATAGAGGCAGGACTTGCTATGAGATCTGGTTAAATATCGGAGAATCATGGAATGGTTTGGGTTACGAGGGACTTCAAAGCCCATCCCATTCCAGCTACCTGCCATGGGATAGGACACCTTCCACTGGATTAGGGTGCTCAAAGCCCCATCCAACCTGACCTTGAACACCTCCAGGGATGGGGCAGCCACCACTTCTCTAGGTAACCTGTGCCAGGGCTTCACCACCCTCACTGTAAAGCCTTTCTTCCTAAGATCTCATATCAATCTCCCCCCTTTCAGCCTGAAACTATTCCCCCTTGTCCTATCCCTGCACTCCCTGATAAAGAGTCCTTTCCCTTCTTAACAATGCTCATTTACTTCCCTCACCATGGCAGAGGAATTGGAACTGGGCTTTAAAGCCCCTTCCAACCCAAACCATTCCATGATGCCATGATCGTGCTCTTTTAAATATCTGTAAGATACGGCAGTTCACCCATAAGCCCTTTTCAGAAGCCTGTGCACTCAGTATTTCTTCAAAATTCAGCTTTAGTACCTCTGAAGGCAAACGAAATAGCAAGTTGCTTTGAAAGAACACAATTTCAAAGTACCCTTAAGTTTTGAAAAAGGAACAGTTCTTTATTCCAGGGCTGCTGCCTTTACATTAATTCCCTATTCCAAGCACATGAGGGTATTTTTTGGTTTCTTTGCTATCTTACATAAGAGTGACTGAATATATACATGGATCTTAAATGGCTATCAGTTCTCTTAATTAAGTGAAAATGCTTGGGTTGCTAAGTCAACAAGTGTCAAAAATAAGTCCAAATTACATTGTCTTAAGGTTATATAGAATACGTTAAATGTTACACAGCCTAGAGAACAACTATTACATAAAGCGAATTTTGCTAGGAGGAAATTCTCTCTTTTCATAATTAAGAGATGCTAAAAACTCCTGCAGCCTACTGAGTGACAAGCCCATTTCTGACTTACCAGGTTATTATTCAACAGCCAAATCCAATAGTAAAATGCCATTCAACAAGATTCATCCGTCCTCAGAATAATTTATCTCTGTAGTGTAACTTTCCCCAGAACAACAAACTTTACATGCATCACACCACACTTGAAAAGTTAAGCAGTCTGGTAGATGCCTGGTTTGAGCTGAGAATGAAATGGAAATGATGGTTACAATGGTGATAGGAGGGGATTTTTGCAAGCAATACTACTTAGAGCAACAAACGTCCATCAAAAAAGATGAGACCAGGGGAATAAGCACTTACCACCTTCGTCATGATATTAAAAAACTTCTCATAGAAACATGAAGGTTCAATAAGACCTCTAAGATCATTCAGCCAATCATCAGTCCAACACCACCATCCCTACTAAACCAAGTCCCCAGGTGTCAAATCTACACATTGTTTGAACTACTGCAGGGATGAGGTTTCCATCACTTCCCTGGCAGGCTCTTCCAGTTCATTTTCAGGGAAGACAGTTTTCCTAATATCCAGCTTAAACCTCCCCCGGAGCAACTTGAGGCCATTTCCTCTCATACTATCTCTTGTCACTTGGGAGAACAGACCAGCACTCACCTCACCACAACGTTCTTTCAGGGAGCAGCACAGAACAATGAGGTGTCCCCTCAGCCTCCTCCAGAATAAACAGCCCCAGGTCCCCAAGCCACTTCCCATAGCCCCTGCGCTCCAGAAATTTTCCCAGCTCCGTTACCCTTCTCTGCACACTTCTCAGAGGAGTATGGATGCAACAACCCCCTCTTTTCACTAGTAGGCATGAACCTTTGATGTCTAAGGACTTTTCCAACCAAATGATTCTGTGATTCTGTGACGCTGTTATATCCAGAACACCAAGCGAGGATACTTCCACCTTGTCCTCTTGTAATCCAGATGTCCCTTTTCCCTTGCCCAGAGTGAGACCAATGGCTTTTCCTCAGGCTGTCCTCAGGCTGTCCTGACTCTGAAGGCAGCTCTGTGTCTAAGCAGACACCACTGGAGTGTGGGGACAGCCAGGATGTTCACTTCACCTACAGCCTCAGTCAAAACCCCTCTTTGTTTCCTGTTGTCATTTATGCCTCTGATTGCTGTAATCCCTTCTCCATAGCCTCAGGGAGAGGAGCTAGCCTTTCTCAAATGATTGACAATAGTAAAACTACTGAAAAATGCATGGAAAAGATAAAGCATGGGGAAAAAATAACTAGCAGATAGTACCACTGCAGGCCACATCACCAACCAGCACTTGAGGAGAGGGTAGAAGGATGCAGCACAGCCCTAGGAGGAAAAAGTCTGAACAAACCAGAATCCGCTCTCCAAAAAAAACAACAATAAAAAGTGCTGAGAAAAGAAGCTTAGAGTCATAAAATCATGGAAAGATTTGGGTTGGAAGAGTCCGTAAATATCATCCATTTCCAAACCCTGCCATAGGCAGGGACACCTCCCACTGGATCAGGGGGCTCAAAGCCCCATCCAACCTGGCCTTGAACACCTCTGGGGATGGGGCAGCCACCACTGCTCTGGACAACTTGTGCCAGGGCCTCACCACCCTCACAAGAAAATATTTCTTCCTAAGATCTCATGTAAATCTCCTCTCTTTCCCTAATTTAGGAAGGATCTTATCATATTTTGAATGCAAAAATTGTATTTTAAAGTTCTTGAAACAAATATTTATCAACCAGTAGAAAGTAAGTACACTTCCTGGATTGTTGCATCTGAGCCAAACAGGCATGGTAAAAACTCCAGAACAAAGCACTTCTCTCACAAAGTGATCAGCACATCAGCACTATTGTTTGGCCACTACTGCCAAAGAGAAAGGAAGCTGTTGTCTCTTTCCTTATAGTCTACAGATTTCCAGAAATTCAGAGGAGGTCCCACCCCTGACCCAGAAGGGGATGCAGGAATTACTGGAGCAAGCACAACACATGGTAATTGCCAGAATTTTACTGAAAGAAGCCAGTTTCTTCCTTTTTTAAGAAATAAACCCTGACAACACCACACTCGCTCAGTTGATGAACACAGTTGAAAGGTACAGACGAAAGAACTTCAAAACCGGGGATTCATAACTTCCAGAGGAGAGCTGTCATAGAAGCTTGACAGAAGTAACGGATGTCCCGTCCCTGGAGGTGTTCAAGGCCAGCCTGGATGGGGCTTTGAGCACCCTGATCCAGTGGGAAGTGTCTGTGCCCATGGACAGGGGGTTGGAACTGGATGGGCTTTAAGGTCTCTTCCAACCGAAAAAATTCTATGATTCTATGAAATTGGGAACTTTCTACAGGTTGGGGAGGGAAAAACGTCTTAAATTCTGTAAAGTGGTCCTTTAACCAGAGAAAAAAACAGCAATAAACAAGCAAGACCCAATTACCAACAGGTGATCCAGCACCTTATTAGGCAAGCAGACCTCTTCCTAATGAGTACCTGATTACATAAGTATGTCTTGTTTTCTTACTGGAGAGCACATTTTGGATTACAAATCAGTCTTCCTCTTCCTTTCACCAACTCTTCCCATGCATTCCCTGTTAAGCCATGATTTATTGTACCTGGCAGGACCAAGCAGCATTCACCAGTCATGTACAGAAAAGCAGACAATGATAGCAAAATATTTTTGAACAAATGCTTTAGGAAATAGAGGTCTAGCCACCTCTGGAGAGGTTTAAGCCAGAGGCATCGTCTGTGGCAGATAATTCAGCCTCTGCACATCTGTGGTGTACAAGGGACTTCACTGAAGTATATAACAGCATCATATCAAAGGTAGCTGTAAAAGGGGCAAACCTTATAGAGGAATACACTGAAATTGAATGATCAAAGACATCAGACAACACGCAAAAAGAAAAGGAGATGGATTTTACAGCTTCCTGCGTCCCTGTAGTGCAAGGAATCATTATTGCCTTATCTGCCAGCCAGCCCCTGAGACTCCCCAGTGCTCGCCCGCAGCCAGCACTGCTGCATTATAGAGTTCTTCAAATGCCAGGTGATGCCTGACTCGCATTCCTTAAGGAGCTCAAGAGAGTTGTGCATTTATTGATTCCCATTTAGCAACACCTTTATCTCATTGCTAGTCCCAAAGCATCACCTGTGCAAGGCTGGGATATGCAGGACTTGGCTTTCCACTGAAGGGCCTGACTTTTGTTCCTTCTTGGACCATCAAATCTACAACGAGTTCAGTTGCCTGCACCGGTAGGTAGGAAGGGTCTTCAGAGGAATCTGGACAGTCTGTATCAATTGGCTCTAATCAACAGTAAGAGGTTCAACAAGGCCAAGTGTCAGGTCCTACACTTGGGACATAACAACTGCGCTCGATGTTCCAGGCTTGGGGAAGAGTGGTTGGAAAGTTGCCCTGCAGAGAAGGACCTGGGGGTGCTGGTTGACTTCAAGTGAACATTAACAGGCAGTGACCCAGGTGTTCAAGAAGGCCAATGGCATCCTGGTATCCAATATGGACAGCAGGAACAGGGCAGATTGTGCCCCTGTACTCACCATTTGTGAGGCCACACCTCGAAACCTGGGTTCAGTTTTGGGCCCCTCAGTACAAGAAGGACATTGAGGTGCTGGAGCACTTATAGAGAAGGGGAAGGGAGCTGGGAAAGGGGCTGAAGAGAAAGCCTTATGAAAGGCAGCTGAGGGACCAGTTTAGCCTGAAGAAGAGGAGGCTGAGGGGAGACCTCATCACTGTCTACAATTCCCTGACAGGAGGTTGTAGCGAGGTGGGTGTTGGTCCTTTCCTTCTCTCAAGTGACAGGTGATAGGATGAGAAGAAAGGGCTTCAAGTTGCACCAGGGCAGGTTCAGATTAGACACTGGGAAACATTTCTTCACAGAAAGGGTTCTCAGACACTGGCAGCGGCTGCCCAGGGAGACAATGGAGTCACCATCCCTGGAGGGATTTAGAAGACGGTTAGATGAGGTACCCAGGGATCTGGTTTAGTAATGGACAGATGCAACTGGACTTCATGATCTCAAAGGTCTTTTCCAACCAAATGATTCTATGGTTCTATGAAAAAAGTTGAGATTCTGGGGCTCAACAGCATTCATTCTGATTAAGAACAATAGTAGAAATCTGTATCAAATAAGACATATTTGAATAAGAGGCAAAACTTGGCTCAGATAAACAAAATGAGCAGCCGGTCTTGCAGTCTTCATTCATGCAGCACGGCCAAAAGACGTGCCCTGCATTTTAAAAAAACAGAAAAGTTTTTGATTTATCTAATCAATATTCTCTTTCTATTTTCAAAATCGTAGCTCAAGGGAATGAACATGATTTTTTTTTGTCATTAGCACTTGAAACAGAGACACTGCCTGCCTCTCCAGGAGACTTCTTTCTAGATGAGTTCTTATTTATCCAAGATGAAGACTTCAGCTGTTATTTTATGTGGGAAATACGTTTTTTTAGCTGGCTCATCTCTTTCTCCTGAGCGTCAACTGGACAAGTTTGCAGAACCACTGCCAAGGAACCTTGCTTTACCAGTCTTGACTAATGTCAGACAAAATGTCAGAGAGTCCCGAACTGCTCTTGGCAACGCACAAGATGGAAAACGTCCAAATTCAAGCAGCTGAAATAGGGCTGCGCTATTGCCGCACAAAGGAACTGATGCATTGCATATTGAATTGTGTCAATGATCACGTATAATTGTATCATTACCTAGAGTGAAATTAGTGGAAGGTTACCATTCAGGAGCAGAAGAAAGAAATTAGCTTTGAAGTAGTATAATGAAAGATTTAAGTTAAGGAAAGAACCAGCCACACTTTTTAAATTACTGGTTTTATTGCCACCAAAAACACACAATGCAAACCCTGTTTATCACTTGGACATGAAGATTTTTTTTTCTCTCCTTCAAACCACAGTGTTATTTTACAAGAATCAAGCATGAATAACTGTCTTGACCCTGATTCTCAAATACAGAGGCACACACAAATGAACGTGCAGGTGAATGAAGAGCTATTGTCAGATCCATGAGAAAAGACAGCACTTAGAGGCTCTTTCACAGGCGAAATTCTATTCAAATGCTAGTCAGGCATCACAGAGCAAAGGGAATTGCATCACTGAGTACACAACTGCACCTCTTCCACAGATCAAAGCCATTCAGTAATTGGTCAACAGTTGTTTGCAATGCATATTAAAGAGAAAGCTCTGCTACTCTTAAGGAAAAATAAGATTTACAATTTACAACTTGACATCATTATCTCAGAATAGGTCCCAAGAATCCTTGCTGGAATGATGTGACTTATTTATTGCTCTTTGAAATATGTTTGAACAAGTCACGGCCATTTTATTTCAACTAAATCCATGTTATTGCACTGTTTCTTATAGATAAGGTCAGGTTTGAGATATTGCAATTAGAAAACCCCATGTAAACTCAAATATCCCTGCTTGCTTATCAATTGCATGTTTAGTATTTACAAAGCTGAATGCAATGATTTGAGAGCCAGTTACAACTTTCAAGGCCCTGAAGGTAAAACTAGTTGAAACCCCAACATAACTAGAGAGGAAGAGAATTTAAAAAGTACTATTTATCCCAAACACAATTACAGGCGGGGGATGAAATGGATTGAGAGCAGCCCTGAAGAGAAGAACTTGGGGTGCATGGGGATGAGAAGCTCAACAAGAGTTGGCAATTTGTGCTCACAGCCCAGGAACCAGCCATGTCCTGGGCTGCGTCAAAAAAATTGCTACTAGCAGGGGGAATCTGCCCCTCTGTTCTGTTCTGCTGAGACCCCACCTGGAGTCTTGTGTCCAGTTCTGGAGTTCTCAGCACAGGAAGGATGTGGATCTGTTGAAGTGAGTTCAAAGGAGGTCACGGAGATGATCTGAGGGCTGGAGCACCTGTATGAGGACAGGCTGAGAGAGTTGGGGTTGTTCAGCCTGGAGAAGAGAAGGTTCTGGGGAGGCCTTAGAGCAGCCTCCCAGTACTGAAAGGGGCTCCAGGAAAGCTGAGGAGAGGCTCTTGATCGGGGATTAAAGGGATGGCATGAAGTGGACCGGTTTTAATCTGAAAGAAGGGATTCTAAAATGAGATTTTAGGAAGAAATATTTTCCTGTGACGGTGGTGAGGCCCCGGCCCAGGTTGCCCAGAGCAGTGGTGGCTGCCCCATCCCTGGAGGTGTTCAGGGCCTGGCTGGATGGGGCTTTGAGTACCCTGATGCAGTGGAAGGTGTCGCTGTCCATGGCAGGAGGGGTGGAACTGATTGATCTTTAGTGTCCCTTCCAATCTAAACTTTTCTACAATCCCATGACTACAGGTAATGTAACTTATGTCCTATTTGTGAGTTTCACAACGAAGACTGGCAGCTTTCCAGCAGGAGCTGCTGCGTTAGCCAGGAGCAGCTCTCCAGGCTGCACGCAGTTGTGTACTGCATCCTTTCTGTGTGATGGTTAATCACATTACTGAACATGCTGGCACCCAGGGCTTGGACTCATCTCCAACTCAGCCAAGTAGGACTGCTTGCCTTTGGCCTCCCTGCTGCAGTGAAGCTGGATCAGTAGCTCCACCAGAACTCCTGTTCTTGGCTTTTAGCTGTAATGAAACAATGGGAACTCATCTGAAGGCCTTCCAAGGCACTTCACACGGAGCCAGCTGGAGCTTACCCGAAGAGCTGTGCACAGACTTCAAAACATGCCTGATTTATTTCTCGAAGTAACAGGACAAGCTGGATGCATCACTTCTTTATTCAAGGAAAATTTAGAAGAACACTAAAGTTTGAGTACTGTTTGCAGTATTGAATCATAGAGTGATTTGGGTTGGAAGGGACCTTAAAGCCCATCTAGTTCCAACCCCCCTGCCATGGGCAGGGACATCTTCCACTGGATTGGGCTGTGCAAAGCCTCAGCCAACCTGGTCTGGAAGACCTCCAGGGATGGGGCAGCCACAGCTTCCCTGGGCAACCTATTCCGATGCCTTGCCACCCTGATCATGAAGAATTTCTTCCTAACACCCAAAATGAGTCGTCCCCATTTCAATTTAAAGTCATTCCCCCTTATCCTGTCACTGAAGGCCCTGGTAAATAGTCCCTTCCCAGCTTTCCTGGAGCCCACTTGAGGTATTGGAAGGTCATTCTAAGTTCTCCCCAGAGACTTTTCTAGGATGAAAAATCCATCCTTTTACTTCATAATCCGTTACTGCAAATACCCCATACAATACCTCCCGCGATTCTGATGAAAAACTTAAAGTGCTGTAAGATATTTTACATCTTTCTGACATTACTTTCCATAGAAATATAGAATCATAGAATGGTTTGAGTTGCAAGGGACCTTAAATCTCATCCAACTCCACCCCTTTACCATGCTGTTTATGTGTGTTTTGTCTGAGTCGTCATAGTTTATAATTTTCTATTGCAATAAAAAGACCTTGCACACCTGTCACCCAATTTTGTTATGAATCCATAGGTCATCTCACATCTGAATCTTTTACTAAGCTTGAAGAAAAATCAGACAAAGTTTGTAAGGTAACTGAGTTTGTGATATACTTGGTCATCGTCATCGTAATTAGGTAGATTCTAGTATTTGATATTAGTGGAAAATCAATACCTTTAAGCTCATCCAGGCTAACTGTCAGATCTACACCATTGTGCCCAATAAACTGTGTCCCCATGTGCCATGGCTACACGTTATTTGAATTCCTCCAGGGATGCGGACTCCACCACTGCCATGGGCAACCTCTTCCAGTGGTTCTCCACTACTTCAGTAAAGGTATATTTTTCCTAACATGCAATCCAAACCTCCTCTAGTACAAATTGAGGCCATTTCTTCACTTCCTGTCACTTGTTACTTGGGAGAAGTGCAAACCCACCTCACCACAACCTCCTTTCCAAGAGCTGCAGAGAACAATGAAGTCTCCCTTCAGTCTCCTCTTCTCCAGACAAAACAGCCCAAGGCCCCTTCGCTAGTCCAAGAACCCCTGTGCTCCAGATTCTTCCCCAAATCCATCCCCCTTTTCCAGACATGCTCCAGCCCCTCAATGACTTTCTTGGAGTGAAATTCAGGATTCAAGGCGCAGCCCCACCAGCACCAAGTTCAGGGGGATGATCACTTCCCTGCTCCTGACGGACACACCAGGGCCGATCTGAGTTACAATGCTGTTGACCTTCTTGGCCACCTGGGACACCGCTCGCTCACATTCAGCTGCTTCCAACCAGCATCCTCAGGTCCTTTTTTTGCCTGGCAGCTTTCCAGCCACACTTCCTCAATCCATACACTTATAAACTTCTGCAGTAAAGAAAATACCCAAAAAGCTGACATCAACAATTTATTGCATAGAGTGGTTCTGGAAAAAGCCACTGAAGGGAGATGGATCTGTCTTGAAAACACTGTTTTTCTTGGCTTGGTTGCCATTTGAAACACCAGTTTTAATAACCGGATTTCTAACATACTTAATGCTGTATGAGAACATCATTCATCTGTTGCAGAAGTAAGGAGATACAGAACCCAGTTGCAACCTTACAGCACTGGGGTTTCTCTGCAGGCTATGGTGCATCAGGGACAGATGGAAAACACCCACATTGGCACTTTGGCTTGGATCTCAACAGCACTTTTCAGAGATCCGTTTATCTCTGACCTGTTATGCTGGATCCACATGGTGGAGCAGTCTTCGAGCTCATAAACTGGATCCTTTCCAGCTGAAGCTAAAGCTAAAGCTGTGCTTTAAGTATCACCCTGGGATTAGACCACAGTTACTCGAAGAAAAACTCCTAAATACATTCAGCGTGGACACCAGACCCTCTCCAACTTTGGTGCTGTTTAACTTGCTACTGCAAACAAAGATATTGCTGTCCTCTTTGATTATCAACCAACTTTTCCAAGCTACTGTTTCCAACATCATTTGGAAGAAAAGAAAAGTTAACATAGAAAGTAATCAAAATATTGTTCGGATCTCAGTAAGTGCTTAATTTCGATACAGCTTGATTTCCAGGCAAGTATTTGGCTGAACAATAATGACACAGCCAGTAAACTGATAGAATCATTAAGGCTGGAAAAGACCTCTAAGACCATCCAGTACAACTATCAGTTGAAAACCACTGTGTCTATCAAGCCATGTCCTGAAGTGTCATAACTACAAGTTTTTTTGAACTCCACCAGAGACAGTGACTCCACCATCACCCTGGACAGCCTCTTCCAATGTTTCACCATTCTTCCAGTAAATAAGTTTCTCCTAATATCCAATCTAAACGTCCCCTAGTTCAACTTGAGGCCATTTCCTCTCATCCTATATCTTGTTGATTTAGGCTGCTTGTATAAACAAGCACTGAAGAAACTGCAAAAGTAAACTCAATACCTGGTTAACCGTCATAAAACTAAACTATTTTAAAATGGAGGAAAATTAAGATGCTATACATAATTCTGATTATCCTTCAAAATCAGGACTCAAATTGGTTAAACATATCTTCTTTCTTCCTTCACTGATGTAAATATCAGGAAGGCCAACCATGTCCTCGGGTGCGTCCAGCACGACATCACTAGTCAGGTGAGGGAAAGGATTGTCCTGCTCTGCTCTGCACTGTGGTGGCGTTACCTTGAGCACTGGGGGCAGTTTTGGGCAGCACAGGATAAAAATGAACTAAAGCTACTGGAGAGTGTCCAGAGGAGGCCACAAAGCTGGAGAAAGCTTTAGAGTGGAAGCGACTGAAGTCACTTGGTCTGTTCAACCTGGAGAAGAGGAGACTCAGGGGAGACCTCTCCTCAGTCTCCAGCTTCCTCACAAGGGGTGGAGGTGCAGGCGCTGAGCTCTTCTCCCTGGTAATCAATGGCAGAACCCAAGGGAATGGCAGGAAGATGTGTCAGGGGAGGGTTAGTTTGAACATTAGGAAAAGTTTCTTCACTCAGAGAGTGCTGGAGCACTGGAACAGCTCCCCAGGGAAGCAGTCACAGCCTGACAATATTCCAGAAGAATTTGGCAAATGCCCTCAGACACACAGTGTGAATGTTGGGGTTGTCCTATGCAGGAACAGGAGCTGGACTTGGTTATCCTAATGGTCCCTTCCAACTCAGGACATTCCATGATTCTGTGAAACATTATTATTTTAAGAGAAATTGCCCTGAGGTAAAACTAATATTTTAAGGTTTTATCCCTGGTAGGTTACAAAACTCCTCTGCTGACCCTATATTCTTGACTCTGTATTGACTTTCTCAATTAAAAATTTAGAAGGACTAGAGGAAGTAATAAAGCAGCCAAAATCACTATGGGAGACCTAGAGATGAAAAAATAGGTTGTTTCAGAGACCGAGATGGACTCAAGCTAGCAAAAGCAGTTGATGCATGCAATATCTAAGCACAGGCAACAGAATTGGTCTACAACAAAGAACAAGAAAGAAAGGAAAGGGAGGAGGAAGCAGAAGACAATCAATGGAGTTAGATTTATAGTGAAAAGGTTAATTAAATCTTTTGCTGACTTTTATTTTAGAAATCACTTTTCCTAATGTAAATATATAAAGTGCCCTTTTCTGCGGCTTGAGTCTCAAAAATACTTGATGCATACAAAACCACCCCACAATAAATCACCACTTCACTTTCAGAAAGGTAAAATGGTGCAACCGTACTGCAGTTGACCTGCAAATAAATCTTACCAGCTAGACATGTCCCTTTCTGTCTGGCACTGTAACTACTGGAGGCATTTATTTCCTTTAAACAACAACAGCAACCTTATAACAGAGGATTATGGTTATCAGAAAGGATCTGCGCAGACCTGCACGCATAAATCTGTTCAGATAGAACCACCGAGTTACTTCTCCAGAGCTTAAAGAACGCAGTTTTATAAACCAAAGAAACAGTGAACTTGTACAGTATCATCTTCAAAGGTCAACAGCAACATCGCAGGAGCAATATATTCTCCTCTTACAGTCACCACCTTTCCTGCACCTGTAAAGGATGGAAAACAATGGATTTAAGCTACCCTAGAAAGGCGTTCAAGGAAAACACAATTGTAGAACAGCTGGGGGTGGAAACCCATACAAATAACATCATCACCCAGAAAAACCTGTAGGATGGGCAGAAGTGGGTCATCCTATTTCAGTGAAAACAGGGCAATTGAAGAACAAAAAACATCTGAACCAAGCCTCCAATTTGTTTTGACTGCATCTTCAGTAACAGATCAATTTTTAACGCTATTCTTGATTTATGTATTTTGAAAATTATAGAGTCCTCCTGCTACTAAAATCATTTGTACATGATGAAGTTGGAAGAGGTGTGGGGTGGGAGGAGGAAAATAAAAAGGGGAAAATTACTGTACTTTTTTCCCTAAACAACATGCCAGTACTCATAGATTCTCACATGCTTGAATAGGAACCTCTCATGTGTAAAATCAAAACTGAGGGATGCAGTTTCTTTGCAGAGCTGATCTCTCCTTGTCCTCTTGCCAGACATATGCAAACACATAAGGCTGTCTAAACACAGTATCACAAGCTACTTTGTTCAGCCGCAAAATGGATCATAATAACTTCATCTCCTAAAGAGGCAGCCATCACACCCTTCCAGCTGCAGAGAAGGCATTTAATCATCACTGAAAGAAACACAAAGTCAACAGCAAAGAACTGGCAGAGCTGGCCTCAAAGCTCCCATTGCATGCTGGTGTTTCTCCTGGAAGGTTAGAGGGGAGACAGATGAAGTCACTGCAACAATCCCACCTTGCTGATAACATAGGATCATAGAATCATAGAATGGTTTGTGTTAGAAGGGACATTAAGTCCAGCCTGTTACAAATGCCCACCATGGGCAGAGACATCTCCCACTGCACTAGGCTTCTCAAGGCCCCATCCTGCCTGGTCTTGAACACCTTCAGGGATAAGACAGCCACAAATTCCCTGGGCCAACTGTGCCAGGGCTTCCCCACCCTCATCGTGAAAAATATCTTCCTAATATCTAATTTGAATCTTCCCCCTTCCAATTTAAAGCCATTCCCCCTAAACCAATCACTACTTGACCTTGTAAGAAGTCCTTCCCCAGGTTTTCTGTAGCCCTCTTGAGGTACTGGAAGTCTGCTCCAAGGTCTCCCCAGAGCCTTCTCTTCTCCAGTCTGAACAGCCCCAACTCTCTCAGCCTGTCCTCATAGCAGAGGTTCTCCAGCCCTTGGATCATCATCTTGGCCTCCTCTCTGGACCTGTTCCAACAGTTCCATATCTTTCTTATGTTGGGGATTCCAAAATTCGACACAGTACTCTATATGTCTCTATATATCTCTGTAGTTTAAGCCCTGCTGCCACCCAAAAGAGGGCTACGGAAAGTCATCTCTACAAAATCCTTCTGGTCCTCTACAGCTACCTGAAAGGAGGTTGTGGTGAGATGGATGCTGGTCTCTTCTACCAAGAAACAACTGACAGGATGAGAGGAAATAGCCTTAAGTTGCTTGAATATTACAAAAAATTCCTTCTGGGAAAGGGATATTAAGCTTTAGGAGAGATTGCCCGAGGCAGTGGTGGAGTGATCAGCCCTGGAGGTGTTCAAATACCATGTAGCTGTAGCAGTTGAGAGCCTGGTTTAATAGGCACAGTGGTGTTGAACTTGCAGTTGAACTGGATGATCTTGAAGGTCTTTTCGGGCCTTAATGATTCTGTGAATGTATGCTCTGAGGGTTAGGAAAGGGTCCATAAGGAAAAAAAACCCACACAATAGACCCCAGGTACTATAACTCCCCACGAGATCAGCTCCCCCAAGAAGATCAGGCAGGGAGCAGGCTCAGCAATCCCCTCCATCTCACCCGCTTGCACTGATATCAGATATGTGCTTCCCACAAGGACATCAAGTGACAGCCATGAAATACACCGTTACACAATATCAGTGCCCAGCATCTATCTCCTTCACATTATTTTATTTCCCCATGGTCTAAGGAGCTGCAAAATCTTCCCAAAAGACTTCAGATACAAAAAATACCGTTTTTTTTTTTTTTTAAAAAGGCACAAATGTAGCTGGTTTCTCTTCTCTTGGTCTACATGGCTCACATTACCAGGGTGGAAAGAATCATAGAATCATTCCGGTTAGAAAAGACCTTTTAGATCATCCAGTCCAATCATCAAGCCAATCCCACTGTGCTTAGGAGACCATGTCCTGAAGTGCCATAGCTACAGCATTTTTTAACCCCGTGCTAAAACTGGTGACTAAGGGGAGACCTCATCGCAGTCTACAGCTTCCTCACAAGCGGAAGAGTAGGAGCAGGTGCTGAGATCTTCTCCCTGGTGACCAATGATAGAAGCCGAGGGAGTGAAAGAAAGGTGTGACAGGAGATGGTTAAGATGGACATTAGCAAAAACATTCTTCCCTCAGATGGTTGTGGAGGACTGGAAGAGATCCCCAGGGAAGCAGTCACAGTGCCAATACTCCAGAAATATTTGGCCAACAACCTGAGACACACGGTGTGAATTTTAGGTTTGTCCTGTGCAGGGTCAGGAGTTAGACTCAATGGTCTTTATTGGTACCTTCCAACTCAGGACATTTTATGATGCTGTAAGGTTTGTTGCTTAGGACTGCTCACACAGGAGATTGTTGTAGAAATGGTGTGAAAAGACAACTCAGCCTTCAAAACTATCCTTTTTTATATAGATTTCTTTGGATATGCCTCTACAGTGGAGGAGGGAAACAGGTTTTTCCATAATGTTACAAGAAAAAAACTTTGTATTCCATATGGCAATGGCTAAATTATTCTGCTGGATTTGTAGTGTAAGAAAAGAAAACTAGGTTTTCAGTCCTTCCTTCGTTCTCTCCATTAAAAATTTTTCTTTGCTTTAAATACTCTGCTTACAGAAATAAATGCTGGCACAGATACTCCTTTGAGGACAAGTAGCATTCAGAAGAAGAAACGACATCGTATAAACCTTTAAATGTTGTTTTAGAAAAGAAACAGAAGAGAGAAACAGAAATAATTCCTAGCATATTCTACAGAACAAAGACAATCATCTCATCCATGGAATTAAGAGGAATCGGTAAGAACTCCTGCATTGTACCTTATGTATCCTATTGTACCTGGTCAGATAGAGTCACTCAGTTCTGGAGTGGAAAGAGCATCATTTCCCCAAGTATTTCCCACTGCCGTCCAGAGGGACCAGGACAACCTGGAGACTTTGTCTTATGCTGACCTCATGATGTTCAAGGCCAAGTACAAGGTCCTGCACCTGGGTCAGAGCAGTCCCAAGATTAAATACAGGATGGATGAAGAAGGGATTAAGAGCAATCCTGAGAAGAAGTCTTGGAGTGCTGGCAGATGAGAATGTCCACATGAGTCAGCAGCAGGTTCTTGCAGCCCAGAAGGCTGACCAGGCCCTGGGCTGTATCAGAAGAAGCATAACTAGCAGGTAGAGGGAGGTGATTCTGCCCCTCTACTTTGCTCTGGCGAGACCTCACCTGCAGTCCTGCATTCAGTTCTGGAGTCCACAGTGACACAGACACAAGGACAGGCTGAGAGAGTTGCCCTTGTTCAGCCTGGAGAAGAAGAGGTTCTGGGGAGACCTTAGAGCACAGGATGGCGAACACGAGGCCTGTGGGCCAAATCCAGCCCTCCACCTTGCTTCTGCCCTGCAGCTGTGCCAAGCTCTGTAGCTTATGCTCCTGCCAGTGCTGATCATGTGTGCAGAGTGTCTGATGCGTGTTACGCTGCAGCAGCAGGCTGGTGTGGTGGCCCTCGATGAAAATGAGTTTGATGTCCCTGCCTTGGAGTAACCTTCCAGTACTGAAACCAGCTGCAGAAAAGCTGTGGAGGGGCTCTTCATCAGGGAGTGCAGGGATAGGATGAGGGGTGAAGGGTTTAAAGCTGAAAGAGGAGAGACTGAGGTGAGATTTTAGGAAGAAATGTTTTCCTGTGAGGGTGGTGAGGCCCTGACCCAGGTTATCCAGAGCAGTGGTGGCTGCCCCATCCCTGGAGGTGTTCAAGGCCAGGCTGGATGGGGCTTTGCGTACCCTCATCCAGTGGGAGGTGTCCCTGACCATGACAGAGGGGTGGGGTGGGAGGGTGGAGGTGGAACTGGATAGGGTTTAAGGTCCCTTCCAACCTAAACCATTCCATGATTCCATGATTCTATGACTCCCCAGCAGGGGTCACTGAATTAATAACAAATACCGAATAAAACTAAAATGTGGACATCTATTATTCCACAAACTTCAGTAGCTTTTAATCTTACATATGCACAGATGCCTTTTAAAAATGTAGAATTCTTTGTTCAAAAGTCATTAAGAAAATTTCAACCCAAATTTGATTGATTTAGTTCCATCAGCAAAGCAATAAACACATCATTAACACAGAAGAACCTCTACTTATTCCAAATCAGCAGGTGACCATTGGATACAGCATACAAAATTCAATTCAGCCTTGTCTCTTATTGTCCCTATTTCTTTTTATCTAGCTTTTTGATTGGTGTTTTCTTTCTTTTTTTCAGGATCACAAAAAGCAGAAGAGTCTCAGCTGGTGTAAATTAGCATAGCTGAAGTCTTCTACCCCAAGACTTCAGAATTATGCAAATATTTACCATCTGTAGGTCTGGGTCCAGTCTCTCAGAAAAAAAAACCCAAACAAAAAACAGAGGCAAAATTGTCTCATTGTGTCTGCTCTCGATATACAGCTTAATGTTTCTAAAGATCAGAGAAAAATTACAGGTAATTACTGAAATTTTAAAAGATCCTTTAACTTTTACTACCTTTGCAAACCATCACCATATTCACAGTTTTTTTCCATGTACACAGCAGATGCTCCTTCCACTAACCTCACTTTATCAGCTAGGATTTGAATAATTTGCTGATCCATCTAAAACAAGACACAGAAAAAAAGTAGGAAAGTCTCTGCTCAGTAATTTTATATGAGGTTTAAACTAAAGAAGGGGAAATAAGGTGTTTAAAGTGCTTGATAGCCACATTTCTATTCTCTTTTCTAAAAAAAAAAACCCACAATTCTCTAAGTTTTATTGTTTGAGCTGAAGTGGTTCCCATTGTTTCCTCCTCAGCTCTATTCAGGGCTGCTGACAGATGACCCATGCAGGGCTCCCTTCTTTGTCTTCCAACCTCCTTATCACCCTTAATTTCTCCTGAATAGGGGCAATCTGCTTGGCCTACAGCCTCTTCCTGAGAGCAGCAGTTGGTAAGCCTGGGGTCTCTTCCTACCCCTTGGCTTTTATGCAGAGCATGTCCACATCCCAATTATCCCAGGAGAAGTTCTGCATAAATTAGTTGATATTGTTACTAAAGCTGTCAGGAATAAACGGTTCTTATTTGCCACAACTGTCAAACGGAGGGCGGGGGCTCGGAGATGAGCTTTGACACGCCGCTGCTGCTCAAAGGCAGTGGATGCAGATGCTGCCTCCTGCCAGGGGGTTGTCCTGACGACTCCAAGCCACACTTGTGTAGATAATGACAACAGCACACACACATACTCACAGCTGCCTTATAGACTGCAGATACCAAGCAGAATCATCTTCCAGAATATGAATTAAAAAAAAAAAGAATTAAAATATCTGGCATCAAGATAGAGTTCTAAATAACCATTTCTACCCTCAAAATTTGCAGATATATTTAAGCAGAGTTGTGAGCAACCATATGACCACAATGCTTAATGCCAGTATTGCTTTTTCCACAGGCAGATGTAGAGTACAGTCCATATGCTATTTAAAAAAAAAAAAAAAAAAAAGGAGGAACAATAAAAAAAGAAAGAAAAACCTGGTATTGTTCTAAGATGTCTTTAATTAATATCACAGAATGACAGAATCACAGAATGGTTTGGCCTGGGAAAGACATTGAAAACTATCCATTTCCAATGCTCCTGCCATGGGCAAGGACATCTTCCACTCAATCACCTTGCTCAAAATCCCATCCAACCTGGCCTTGAACATCTCCTGGGATGGGGCAACCACCACTTCTCTGGGCAACCTGTGCCAGGGCCTCCCCAACCTCACAGGAAAACATTTCTTCCTAAGATCTCATCTTGGACTCCCCTCTTTGAGCTGAAAATCATTCCCTCTCATAAAATTACTTCACTTGCTAATCAAGAACCTCTCCCCAGCTTTCCTGTAACCCCTGTCAGTATTGGAAAACAGCTCTAAGTTCGCTCCTGGAGCCTTCTCTTTTCCGGTCTGAACTGTCCCAACTCCTGTCCTCAGATGAGAGGTACTCCAACCCTTGGGTCATCTTTGTGATCTCCTCAGGACTGGCTCCAATAGATCCATCTCCTTCTTGTGCTGAGAGCTCCAAAACTGGACACAGGGCTCCAGGTGGGGTCTCATCAGAGTGGAGCAGAGGGGCAGAATTCCCTCTCTCGCTGATCCCACTGCTTTGGATGGAGCCCAGGATAAGGTTGGTTATGGATACGTCTGTTCAAAGATTCTGCATTTAATTTGCTAAGATGCTGCACTTGAATAATGAACCCTAGCTAAGGCAGGTATAAAGTAGATGCAAAATGGTAGCCAAAATACTTCATTCACTCCTGTGGGAGAGAAGTTTAGCAAGAAATAGTACTGGGTTTTGCACCTGGGACACAGTAACCTTGGATGTCCACACAGTCTGGGGAGTGAGAGGTTAGAGAGCAGCCCTGCAGAAAGGGACATGAGGTTTCAGGTAGCGAGTTGAACATGAGCCAGCAGTGCCCTGGCAGCCAAGAGGGCAACCGAGTCCTGGGGTAGATCCAGCATGGCATCTCCAGCCAGGTGAGGGAGGGGATTGTCGCGCTCTGCTCCGCAGTGGGGAGGCCCCACCTTGAGCACTGGGGGAAGTTTGGGGCAGCACATGATTAAAAGTATCTGAAGGTACTGGAGAGTGTCGGGAGGAGGCCACAAAGATAGTGAAGGGTTTAGAGGGGAAGTTGTATGAGAAGTGGCTGAAGTCACTTGTTTTTTGAGCTTGGAGAAGGGGAGGCTGAGGGGAGACCTCATCATCACCTGCAGCTTCCTCACAAGGGGTGGAGGAGGAGCAGGCACTGAGCTCTTCTCTCTGGTGACCAATGACAGGACCTGAGGGAAAGGCAAGAAGATGTGCCAGGGGAGGGTTAGGTTGGACATTTGGAAGATATTCTTCTCCCAGAGGGTGGTGGAGCACTGGAACATCTCCCTAGGGAAGCAGTGATGGCACCAAGCCTGACAACATTCCAGAAGAATTTGGACAATGCCCTCATACACAGGGTGTGACTGTTGGAGTTGTCCTGTCCAGGGACAGGAGCTGGACTCTATGATCCTTGTGGGTCCCTCTCCACTCATGACATACCATGAGTCTATGAATTCAGACCATCACTAAGTGACACTCAGCTCAAACGAACATCCTTGAAGATATTTACTCAACTTCCTGGAACAAATTCCACTTAACCAAAACCATTAGCCAAAAAAATGTAAGGAAGAGAAAGAATGTATCATCCGCTTTATACCACAAACTAAAGAAAGCTTTCAAAATAAAGAAACATTGCACTCCTGGTTCGCTGGATACAGTCATTTCTGATTCATGCATGTATACATAAAGAGAGTCTGACCCAAGAACAGAGCACCCTGCTACCTTTTAACAGGCAGACAGCCTGGCTAAAAATAGAGACACTGAAGGGGAAAATTACTAGCAATCTACAGCCACAGACATCGGTATGCAGAAAGGATAGAAGCACAAATGTTAGTGAGATAAACAATTTGTTTCTTCCAAGAAATCTGGAGCCAATACACAATACATAGTGTCCTTGAAGTGCTTTTCTACTTTTAAAATAGCAGGCTTTCCCACTTGTCTAAGGTACATCTCGCCCCCTAAGCCTCATATTTCAGTTTCCCTTTCCACTAACATAAAGTTTCAGAGAGTAAACCAAGATGTGTTTCCAAAACAATATTTCCAGTAACATGCATAAATGCTAATTAAACCTGGTTAAAATAATAATATCCTGAGATCACTTTTCAACTTCCCATTCATTGTACATGCCATGATTTTCATAAAGTCATTGAATTGTAGGGATTGGAGGGACATTTACAAGTCATCTAGTCCAACCCCCCTGCAGGAGTAGGGACATCTTTAACAGGAGCAGTTTGCTCAAAGCCCCAAACTTCAATGTTTTCAGGGATGGGTCCTTCGCAGCTTCTCTGGGCAACCTGTGCCAGGACCTCACCACCCTTGAAGTAAAACATTTCTTCTTAAGATCTCGGATAAATCTCCCCTCTTTTGGCTTAAAACCAGTCCTTGTCCTATCCCTGCACTCCTTGATAAAGAGCCCCTCTCCAGTTTTTCTGTAGGTTCTTTCAGTACTGGAATGCCTCTGTACGGTGTCCCTGCAATATTCTTTCCCAAACACAGCAAAAGTAAATATATTTTACATGGAAAAAAATACACACCCTGCCCCACCAGATCCTACAAATCTACTTATTCACAAAAAAACAAACTAAATTATCAGTTTTCTACCAGCTCTACCAGCTGCCCACAGTAGAACATATATGATACCTTCGAGAAGGGCTCATAATTAGACTATGACTTCTTCGACTTGAGAAAATGATGCAAAGTCTTCAGCAGTTCACACTGCTGAAGCAGTTCACACTGGTTGCCAATACCTATACAATATTTTGAGTAGGATTGATCATACCCTTAAGCTTGGAAATAATTTTTTATGCTAATAATGAAATCATAGAAGCATAGAATCAATACGGTTGGAAAAGAATTCTAGGATCATCCAGAGTTCCTGCTAAACTATGTCCCCAGGTGCCATGGTTATGTGGTTTTTGAACATCTCTAAGGATGAGGACTCCACCACCACCCTGGGCAGCATCTTCTAATGCTACACCACCTGCACCATGTAAAGACATTTTTCCTAATAACCTATCCCAATCTCCCCTGGCACAACTTGAGGCCTTTTCATCTTGACCTATCTCTTGTCACTTGGGAGAAGAGACCAACACCCACCTCACCACAAAGAGTTTTATGGGAGCTACAGAGAATGACGAGGTCTCTCATTTTCTCCAGGCTAAACAGTCCCAGGTCCCTCAGCTGCTCCCAGAACTGCTGGGCCCCAGAGCCTTCCGCAGCTTCGTTTCCCTTCTCTGGACATGCTCCAGCCCCTCAATGTCCTTCTTGGAGTGAGGGGCCACAAACTGAACTCGGGATTCAAGGTGCCACCTCACAGAGTCCAGGGGGACAATCCCTTCCCTTTTCCTGCTGGCCACATAATTTCTGATTCCATCCAGTTTGCTGTTGACTTTCTTGGCCACCTGGTCACATTTTTGGAATGGTTTATTAGGAACAGACAGGCATGAAGTTATAACTGCAATAAATTGTACAGCTTTCCCACCGTTTGTCAAGAGAACATTCAACAGGTTCAGTACATATTATTATGTACATGTAGTATTTTCAAACACAAAGCCTTAAAGAGGTTTGGAGTTCTGTATATTGTGGGTTTGGGTGATGGTGTTTGTATTCATTTGTTCGTTTCATTTCTACAATCACATTTATTCCATGGGAATTGCAGTTCCAAGCCCAGAACAACTGTAGGCTTATCAACATAGTTTCAGAAGTTAAAAAAAAACAATTTATTTGCCAGTATCAAAAGAGTTACTGACATTCCAGAATGAAACATTTTCATTTTTTGTTTTAAAGGGCTTTTTGCATCAGAAGAGCTAGGCTGTTCATTACCACAATATGAACATATTGTTTTGCACACTCCAGAACTCCAGAAGCTTAATTTCCTGACAAATGATATCCCATTTTCCTACACTGTCACCTCATTAATTCCTCCTCTTCCCACAAAGTCACGTCCGATGTCCCAGTTCTCTCTCTCCAGCCAGCACCACAACAGCCAAACGCAGCCTCAGGAGAACACCTATGGTCTCCACCCAATCCCACGTCAAGAAGACACTTGGCCAAAACACCTCTGAAAAAATTGGTCCTGCCTTATCTTTAGGTAGAACACTCATTTGAGTCACCCCTCCTCACAGCTATTGATCTTCATCACTTCTGTAGGGACTTAGTATTTCTTAAATAGCTGCATCTCCATCACGTTTGCCTGAAAACAGACAATATACTGCAAGAGTATATTTTCCTGTGAGGGTGGGGAGGCCCTGGCACAGGTTGCCCAGAGAAGTGGTGGCTGCCTCATCCCTGGAGGTGTTCAAGGCCAGGTTGGATGGGGTTCTGAGCAACCTGATCCAACAGGAGGTGTCCCTGCCCATGGCAGGGGGTTTGGAACTGGATGGGCTTTAAGGTCATTTCCAACCCAATCCATTCTATGATTCTATTGGCAGAGAGGAAGACTTGTGGATAGGCAGAAGACAAATGTTAGTTTTGTGCTGTAGGAAGCAAGCAAAAGCAGAGCTATGACAAAACAGTTTTACACAAGATATTCAAATGACTTTTTTAAAAGAACCACCCCAAAGGCTTTTTAGCATTTTTCTATGTCAGGCATTTTCGCATCATAGAATGAGATCTGTTCCTGTTCAGTCAGAAAATGGAAACTCTGGCCTACTTTTTTCATAGAATCACAGAATGTTTTGGACTGGAAGGAACGTCAAAGATCACCCAGTTCCAACACTTCTGACATGGACAGGGACACCTACCAGTGCTGACCGGACTGCTCAAGGACCCATCCAACATGGCCTTCAACACCTCTAGAGATGGGACATCCACAGCTTCTCTGGGCAACCTGTGTCAGTGTCTCACCACTCCCATCGTGAGGAATTGCTTCCCAATGTCTATTCTAAATCTTCACCTTTCCAATTTAAAGCCTCCTCTTCACCCTATCACTCCAGGCTTTTGTAAAAAGCCCCTCCCCAGCTTTCCTGCAGTTTCTTTCAGTACTGAAAGGCCGCTTTAAGATCTCCCCAGAGCCTTCTCTTCTCCAGGCTGAACAATCCCAGCTCTCTCAGCCTGTCCTTATAGCAGAGGTGCTTTTCACATGGTTTCCTGGTGGTTCTGAACACCATACTATAGTTAGTAACTGATTTTCCACTTTGTTTCTGTGAGCGGAATGATTCTGTACTGGAACATCTGAGCCCAGAGCACCTGTTTATTGACGTTAGGGAATAACTAGAAGTCTGTTTTTTTAACAGTCATAATGTAAATCCGAAAATACATTGCCCTAGTGATAATATATTGTTGACTTCTTAATTATAAAATATTGCTGTAAGGCCTACAAATCTAAATGTTATCAGGGTGTTTAACATGAAAATTCTTCAGTAAATTAATTTGTCTTGTTTAATGGAAGATAAGCTTTGATCTCAGTGAAGTCATTCAAGATGTGAGATGAAGGCTCTGCTATCTGGTTCTACTTAGATTTCATGAGAACATTAGTTTTGACCCACATTCACTGTGCATTTCAGAAAACAATACATCAATTAAACACTTGAAACCTCCTTTTCCAAACAAGATATTAGAAAGATGTATTTTTATTTTGAACTAGTTCTATAGTATTTCCAAAAATTATAGAGTCATCGAATGGTTTGGGTTGGAAGTGACCTTAAAGCCTATCCAGTTCCAACCTCTCTACTATGGGCAGAGACACCTCCCACTGCATCAGGATGTTCAAAGCCCCATCCAACCTGGCCTTGAATTTTTCCAGGGGTGTTGTAGCCACTTATCTTCCTCATTTTCCTGTCACTACTTGCCCTTGTAAAAAGTCCCTCCCCGGCTTTCTTGTAGCCCCTTCAGGTATGGGAAGGCTCTAAGATATCCCTTGAGTGTTTTCTTCTCCAGGTCTAGTAACACAAACTTTCTCAGCTTGTCCTCATAGCAGATGTGCTTCCGCACTTGGATCATCTTTATAACCTCCTCTGGACTGGCTCCAACAGTTCCATGTCTTTATCATGCTGGGGATTCCAGAACTGAACACTGGCCTCCAGGTGGGGTCCAATCAGAGCAGAGCAGAGGGACAGAATCCCTTTCCTCACTCTGTTGGCAGTGCTTCTTTTGATGCAGCCCAGTACACTATTGGTTTTCTGGCCTGTGAGCACACATTGTTGGCTCATGTCAACCTTTTATCAGCCCCCAAAGTCCTTCTCTTCAGTGCTTCTTTCAGTCATGTCATCCCCCACCCTCTATTAAAATCATGGATCGCTCCAACCCAAGTGTAGGAGGGTGCACTTGGCGTTTTTAAACCTCAAGAAGTTCATACAGGCCCACTTCTCCAGCTTGTCCAGGTCTCTCTGGATGACATACTGTCCTTCTAGTGTGACAACTGTAGCACTTAATCCAAACACCCAATTAAATAACACAGAGGTCACATAAATTCTCAGCCCCTTTGAATAGGATTAGCGCTCTATCACTGGGTATTTTGCAGATCTGCTCATATAATCCTGCAATATGAAATATCTCATTAGACAGGGATCCAAAAATAACATAATGCCAACCATCGGCAAAGAGAAAAAAAGAGGGATCAGCTCTTGGGAACGTGGCACTCCCGCTGATGCTAATCATGATCTAACAATTAAAATCATTGCATGGAATTCTATCACCTGTACCTGTACAGTCAACATCTACCTGCTCTCCATACGTGTGTGAACGTTTATGTAGGTACGTTAACCAGCATTGGAATAAATCAAGATCAGATTACCCAGTTAATAATTGCCAACTTCTGGATGACTTCCAGGCTCTTTCATGCACATCTGCTCCACGCATTAACAAAATGTACAGCAACCATCGCAGCACAATTCAACACAACAATTTAAATATTTTGTAGAATTAATTATATGTAATTAAACTTAATATCATTACATTTGTGTTCTCGGAGGCAAGTATTTTATAATTGCTGTAATGTCAACAAATTACTTTTTTCCCCCTAGACCAAAAAAACAGCTTGGTGAATGGTATCACCATACATACTTAACAGTATTTGTTAAATAACCGTACCACAGAACAGCAGAGAAGCCTCCCAATTCATCAGCCTCTCTCTCTCATTTTCTATGTGCTCTTCCCTTGCCAACTAGTACATCACTACAAATATTAATGGCTTTCCATGCAGGCTGCTCAGCACTCGCAAACGAGAACATTGCCTCCTCCACTCTCCCTGCTTGCCAGGAGATGGGCAGAGCTCCCAGGTACACCATCACTCAGCACAGCCGGAGCTGCGGCTGCGGACCTGCCAACCTGCCAACCTCCACCGGTCAGGAATTTAATTAGCATGCAGTGCTGAGAGAGCAGCTGCTTGGTGGCTGTTGCCTGCTTTATTTATAGCTGCACCTTCACGTCAGGAGTGTGTTGGTTTCTTAAAACCCCTGCATTTGCATGATGAAGATGCATGCAATGTAACTCCACCAGCACCATCTCGGAAGACTTTATGCACTTAAACTAATGGCCCATGTCATATATTACTGAGAACAGCAGTGAAGAGGTGTCAATAAGATTTCAATTTTGAGTCCTTTGTTCTATTCGACTGATTTATGAGGTAGTTAGCTAATAAAAAGCTCTTACCGGCTTTCCTATGACCACAGAAGTGTTGTATACTAAGACCCGACCTCCTTGCTTCAATGGATAACTTGGATTCAGTAGCCATCACTTCCTTGACTGATTCTCCTGTTAGCCTACTTTGGCATTTCTTGATGCATAGCATTGTAAAACAGGTAGGTTTCGATTTGCAGATACCTTCCTGCTTTATAGAATCATAGAATCATGGAATGGTTTGGCTGAGAATCCTCTCCCTCAGCTTGCTGTTCACGCTGTTTTCGATGCAGATAACACTTCTCTTGATTTCAAGTTGAAGTTTTGTTTTAGTTAGGGTAAATTGGTCAAGAGTCAAATCCCTAAACGTAACAGGTTTCTGTAGGGACAGAAATACAGGGTGAAACACCTGATATGTCCAAGTTTACAGCAAAAACAGGGTGATAGAAATGATCCTAAGCCTGTTTCATTTCAGGCTCAGCTACGTTTCTCTTCCTCATGTTTATCAGGATTGAGAACTCTAAGTAAATTCATCACAACTCACTCTCTGACTATGGAGATCATCTCCACTTCTTTCTACTTCAGCAATCACAATGAAACAACAAAACCTGACCAGCACATCTAGAATGAGCTTGGCATTTGAACCGGGCCACTGGGCACCTGGTCACTTTAAAACCACCACCCCATCTCAGTTTCTCCCTGAAGATCCAGGTATTGACACAGTCCAGAATTGCATTTGCCTGACCCTGTCATGTGAGGCTGGAGATCCTGTTCCATTCCTTATAGGAATGATTTTGCTGTTATAGCACGACTGGAAAACAAGTGAATCTAATTTTAGTCAGGAAAAAAATGCTCCTTATAAAGAAAAAAACTTCAGCTGATTTTGTTTGCTTTTAAGCTACTTTGCTAGCTGGTATTTTAGTATCCTTTAAGAATCATCAAAACCACTTAAGATTTCAGACACTTCTACTCTGCTTTTGTGAGACCTCACCTGAAGTATTGTGCCCAGTTCTGGAATCTCCAACAGAAGTAGGATATGGAACTGTTGAAACAGGTCCAGAGGAGGGCATGAAGATGACCAAAGGCTGGAGTACCTCTGCTATGAGGACAGGCTGAGAGAGTTGAGGTTGTTCAGCCTGGAGAAAAGAAGGCTCCAGGGAGACTTTAGAGCAGTCTTCCATGACCTGAAGGGAACCTATAAGAAATCTGGGGAGGGACTTCTTACAAGGACCTGTAGTGATAGCATGAGGGGAATGACTTTAAATTGGAAGGGGGAAGATTTAAGTTAGACATTAGGAAGAATTCTTCACGAAGAGGGTGGGGAGGCCCTGGCTCAGGTTGCCTGGGTAAGTGGTGGCTGTTCCATCCCTAGAGGTGTTCAAGGCCTGATTGGTTAGCGTTTTGAGCAACCTGATCTATTAAGAGGTGTCCCTGCCCATGGCAGAGGTTTGAAACTGGATGATCTTTAAGGTCCCTTGCAACCCAAATAATTCAATGATTCTATGACTTCTAGTTCATATTTTCCATCCCCTGAGGCTGCCTCCATCCCATGAGCTTTTAGCACAGCAGACTCCACCTTTTCTCTATCAATCCTAGCAGTAAAGCCACTCAGGTCATAACATGCTGTTGCCATACAGCTGCATGTGTCTGGGAGGTGACACCACAGGAGCAAAGCTAGTGATCTGCCAGCAGTGTATCCCCATGGCAGAAGGACACTGCTTCACAAGTCCTGTTAGGTGTTCCTGCGAACAGGCTCACAGCTTCCACAGCTCTGGCAAGGGCTGTTGTAGTTTTCCATAAGTGTCCCTTGCAAAAGCAACTCCTTTCTGTATTCTTTACTCACTGTTTTGGGGATTGTATAGTGGTGAATCACTACTACAATGGTTTTATTCCAGTGTGTTGAATTACCTTACAAATAGCTGCATCAATGTACTTAAATACAACACTTCATTGAATCAGAGTTTTAACTCAATGGATATCCTATGGTTTCAAAAGTGCAGCTGTGGCATACAACTGGAACGTGGGGCCTGGGCCCAGGTGGCCAAGAAGGCCAACAAAATCCTGGCTTGGATCAACCGTGATGTGGCCACCAGGAGTAGGAAAAGGATCGCCCTGCTGGACTAAGTACTGGTGAGGCCACACCTCAAATCTGGGTTCAGATTCTGGCCCCTCACTCCAACAAAGACACTGAGGGGCTGGAGCACATCCAGAGAAAGGTGACGGAGCTGGGGAAGGGACTGGAGTCCAGGGGTTATAGAATTGGCTGAGGGACCTGAGGTTGTTTATCCTGGAGAAGAGGAGTCTGAGGAAAGACCGCATCGCTCTCTGCAGGTTACCTGAAAGGAGGTGGTGGTGGAGTGGGTGCTAGTCTCTTCTCCCAAGTAACAAGGGATGGAACGAGAAGAAATGGCCCCAGGTTGTGCCAGGAGAGGTTTATGTGGATATGTGGAAAAATGTCTTTACTGACAGAATGGTGAAGCATTGGAAGAAGCTGCCCAGGACAATGATGGAGCGACCGCCCTAAGAGAGGTTCAAGAATTGTGTAGATGTGGAACTTCGGGACATGGTTTAAAAGGCATGGTGGTGTTGGTCTGACGGTTGGACTTGATATTAGAAGTATTTTCTGACCTTAACAACTCCATGTTTCTATAGTGAGACACCAAAGAGTCTTGCAGTCCATTCAATATCAGCATGTTCCAATACACCTCTCAGCCAGACAGCGTTAACACTGCAAACTTAATTCCATTACAAAGAGAGCCCAAAATCATCAGTGGGAGCAAACAAAATAGCAAATTAGTATTTTCCTCAATCAAAAAAGTGACCTTCCTTATTTGAGTGTCACAGATAAACAGTATAACAGACACAATGGCTGAGAGCCTGATCTCATCTGTTCTGACAAGTCAAAGAAAATTGATTTATTCCAGCTTTAAGATTTGCAGCTATATCACCTTGCTTCAAGGTAAGAAAAATACCATATTTCTTAGCTCAGTAATTACTAACTCTCCAAAATAAGAATTTTCAGAACAGCCTCACACAATACAAAAAGGAAAGAAAAGAATTCACAGTTGAAAAATCAAACCGAAACAAAAGAGGGAAACATAAAGGGGCACTAACGGAAAGCTGGGGAGGGACTCTTTATCAGAGAGTGCTGGGATAGGATGAAGGGGAAGGGTTTGAAGCTGGAAGAGGGGAGATTGAGATGAGACCTTAGGAATAAATATTTTCCTGTGAGGATGGTGAGGCCCTGGCACAAGTTGCCCAGAGAAGTGGTGGCTGCTCCATCCCTGGAGGTGTTCAAGGCCGGGTTGGATGGGGCTTTCAGCAGCCCGATTCAGTGGGAGGTGTCCCTGTCCATGGCAGGGTTTTGGAATTGGATCAACTTTAAGGACTCTTCCAACCCAAACTGTACTCTGATGCTTTGAAATCACAGAGTAAATTGCTTAACAGACTGTGAGTAATTATTAAAAAACTGTAGAAGGCTTTGAATAACCTTCAACACAGGCAACACAACTCTTAGAATCATAGACTGTTTTGGATTGGAAGGGATCATGCAGGTCATCTAGTCTAACCCCCCCTGCAGTGAGAGGGGACATCTTCAACTAGATCAGGTTGCAAATGATCCTCCAGTAGCAACAAAATGGATAGAGCCTCAGCTCCTGCAAGAGAATTTGTTTCAAAATCCAACAGAAAATAAGTTTTAGTTAGTAAGAACTGCTGCCTTCAAATCCCTGAAATATTTATGAATCAGCATTTTTTTCTTAGAAACAGTCTTACACAAAAATAATGACTTCATATTAATAACATTGGCTTATCCTGACAAGATTCTGAGCAAATAACACCTCCTTTTCTAGCAAATCAAATGTAAATCAAACCTTATCTGTACAAGTTGCAGAAACAGTGAAAATAATTAAAGTTATTCAAAGTATCTTCGAGGCAAACATTCCAAAAATGCAAAGGGTCACTTAAGAGGAAGCTCTGTTTCTAGGAGACTGTAATGATAAAGAATGGACATAAAGGCTGTTGTTTATTTTCAACTTAAAAAAATTTGGCAATGTCCAAGAAGGAATATATTTGTCTAACAAGGACTAAAGTTGACAGCATCAAACAAGGTATAAATTCAAAACAGAGGTAGAAGTCTAGAGGTAGACTAATCAGCAAGTATATATTCACGTACTTAATGTCTCCCCCTGCACCCATTCAACATCCAGTCAACCAGATGTCTCCACTAATAGCAGATTGTGATGGAAAAATTAGGTTGCCTTCTACAACGGTGCTATAGAATTGGTGGATAAGGGAAGAGTAGCTGACGTCATCTACCTGGACTTGTGCAAAGCATTCAACAGTGTCCCATTCCGGTCAACAAACTGGAGAGTTTTGATAGTGGAAAACAAATGGGGTGGATGTTCACAGTCAAAGAGTGAGGTCAGTGGCTCAATGTCCAAGTGGAGACCAGTAACTAGTGACTTTTTTCAGAGTTCTGTATTGTGACCACTGTTGTTTAACATCTTTGTTGCAGTCATGGACAGCGGGATTGAGTGCACCTTCAACAAGTTTGTTGATGACACCAAACTGTGTGGCACAGTCGACATGCTGAGGGGAAGGGATGGCATCCAGAGGGACCTGGACAAGCTGGAGATGTGGGTCTGCGTGCACCTCATGAAGTTACAGACCACCAAAGTCCTGCACCTGGGTTGGGTCAATCCCAAGCAAAACCCAAATCCAAAGCCAGATTAGGTGGAGAATGGATGGGAAGCAGTCCTGAAGGGAAGGTAATGAGGGAGATAATGGAAGTGGGTATTTTTTTTAAGCTGAAAGAGGGGAGATTTAGATGACATATTAGGAAATAATGTTTTCCTGTGAGGGTCCTGAGGCATTGGAACAGGTTACCCAGAGAAGTTACGGGTGTCCTTTACCAGGAAGTGTTCAAGACTATGTTGTATGGGGTTTGTAGCAACCAGATCCAGTGGGAGGCGTCCTTGCCCATGGCAAGGGGGTGGAACTGGGTGGGTTTAATGTTTCTTCCAACCCAACCCATCCTATGACTCCATGATACGTTTAAGTTACAACAGCCACATAAGAGGTTTAAACTTTGAGCTCCATCAGCTGTCGTTCATTTCTCCAGTCCCAGAGGTCTAAGTTTCAACCAGCACTAAAAGTCACTCAAGTTCCTGCCTCCCTCTACTATAACAATAGCTTTTCAGCTTATGATACTTGCACTTTATTTCTTTTATAACTGGATGACACTTATCATTGAGATACTGAATACTCACATAGTGTACTCACATGAACTATTTAAATGAGAGAGAGGATATGGGGAGTAGAAAAGAGCTGTGATTTTTCTGCTGCGTATCTCAACAATTCTCAACAAGTTGTTACTGCATAGGATCACTTGGAGTATAAAACCCTCCTTTTTACAGAAGAAAAATAAGAGATCTTGCTGTTTCATCACCTAGAACTCTGCTGAAGGAGCTTTAATTTATAGACATAAATGCATCAACCTTAAAAAAACTCCAGGTAATTGTGTGAAAAGCAAAAGATGTACATGGGTTAATGGAAAAAGGCAAGGGTTCAACTGCTCAGCATGGTGCATTTGCCCTTTATGAGTACTTCAATTCCACTACACAGCACAGAAAATTTATTCCTGCAGTCATGCATGGAGGATTTAGGGCTGGCAGATTTGTATTTATGGCATGTTGCAAAATAAACAACATAAGCAGTTTCATTGCACAGGTGGTAAGGGTGCTTTGCTTGAGAAAATACATCAAAAGAACCCAAGACTCCATATGATTTTTTTTTTTAATTAGAATGGAAAATCTTGAGTTGAAAATTCATACAAAATGAGACATCTGAAAGTTTTAAATATGGTCAACTAGAGCATTTCAAGTTCAGGTTTTTTTTGTAAAAATAATCTCAGATTCCTCTATATGATTCAAAGATTTCACATGACAAAATTTTAACCTGCTGGTTTTTAAAGGAAATGTTCATCACTTGGAAAGAAGGCCAACTATGCCTTGGGCTGCATCCCAAGAAGCATGGTAAGCAGGGTGAGGGAGGAGATTCTGCCCCTCAACTCTGCTCTAGTGAGACCTCACCTGGAGCCCTGAATTCAGTTCTGGAGTCCTCAGCAGAGGAAGGACATGGACCTGTTAGAGTGGGTCCAGAGGAGGTCATAAAATTTGTCAGAGGTCTGGAGCACCTTCCCTGTAAAAAACAACTGAGAGAGCTGGGTTTGTTCAACTTGGACAAGAGAAGGCTCCAAGGAGATGTCATTGCAGACTGTCAATGCTGAAGGGGGCTTAGAAGAAAGACAGGGAAAAACTTCATAGCAGGGCTTGTAGAAATAGGACAGGTGGTAAAGAGAAGAAGGTAAAAGAAACTTTTCATGTTGAGGGTGGTGAAGCACTGGCATGGATTTCCAGGAGAGATGGTAGAGGGTCCATCCCTGGAAACATTCAAGGCGACGTTGATGGAGCTTTGAGCAACTTGATCCAGTGGGAGGTGACCCTGCCCATGGCAGGAGGGTGGAACTGGATGGGCTTTAAGGACCCTTCCAAATCAAACCATTCCATTCCATGATCTTTTTGACCTGGGTATATTCCCAGTGCATCTGTAAATCCTAGGAAAAAAACCTACAGTTAAATATACTGAAGCATATTTCTTGTTAAAAAGTGCATTTGGTAATTGTGATACCACTCAAAATGGAAGGCTTGATGAAACAGTTGGATTGGGCTTTAAGCACCATGATCCACTGGGGGGTGTCCTTGCCCATAGGTAGTGGGTTGGAACTGGATGGACTTCAAGGTCCCTTCCAACCTAAACCGTTCCATGATTCTATGATCTTCTCATCTGCTCAACTGTTGAACAAAGACCATCCAATTAGTGATTTATTAATCCCAAAACTTGTCTTTGAACCAAGAATATTGTACAAGAAAGGAGGCAGATGCTAGAGAGCATGGCAACTGTTCCTCTGGATAGTTAATCTCATTAAAGTGTCCAACTTGCTTATTATTTTAATTTGCCTCATTTTATCTTCCAGCTATTAGCTCTCAATGTTCTCTTTAAGCATTAGTTTTATAAACTCACTCTTTTCTGGCACTTTCTCCTTTTTGTCATCATTTCGCCTCTCAAGTCACTGAAAACTGGAAAAAGTCCACTGTAGACCTTTTTTGCCAAACTAAAAATCAGGCTTGTAGCTCTCTAAATAAACCAAAACCACCAAATTAATGATAACCCGCTATTAAGTACACAATACTAGTAAAGACTTCATTGTTAATGGATAGAAGGAGGACTTGTTTCCTTTTTAAAGGATACTAAATCTGAATATGCCTGAGACAGGCATTTCAAAAAGGCTTCCCAAACTGGTACACCATCCAAAGTCCTTTGTCCAGATGCAGCATGCAGGCAGGTTTGTCAAGAGGCTCTTGTATCTCCTGAAACACTTCTGTCGCCCACTCCCTCTGCAATATTGTCAGTCATCTTGCTTTGTCTCCAGCCTGGACACAGAACTGTGATATTGAGGAGGTGAATCCCCATAGACCCCAAAAAACATCTCCTGCAGCACCAAGTCAGTGCCACTTTGAATGATTATTAGAGATAACTGCCTCCAAGACTCACAAAGGACACCCTGTTCAGTACAAAGTACCTCCAAACAAGTCCAGAGGAGGACACATAGATGATTTGAGGGCTGGAGCACCAACCATGCATGGACAGTCTGAGAGAGTCAAGGTTTTTCACGCTGGAGAAGTGAAGGCTCCAGGAAGAACCTAGAATGGCCTCTGGTTCTGAAAGGGGCTCCAGGAAAGGTGGGGAGTGGCCCTTGATCAGGGAGTGCAGGGACAGGACAAGAGGGAATGTTTTGGAGATGAAAGTCATGGAGGTTGAGATGTGATATTAGGAAAAAGTGTTTTCCTGTGAGAGTGGTAAGGCACTGGCATAGGTTGCTCAGAGAAGTCATGGCTACCCCATCCCTGGAGGTGTTCAAGGCTCAATTGGATGAGGCTTTGAGTAACCTGATGCGGTGGAAGATGTCCCTGTCCATGACAGGGGAGTTGGAACTGGATGGGCTTTAAGGTCTCCTTCAAACTCAAACCATTCTATGATTCTTTGATTTTCCTTCCCTCAAAGCTGTCAGAGGGAAAAGGCATAGATTTCCTTAAGAACTGATACCTTCAAAAAAAAAAAAGCTTAAATAATGCTCAAATAACTAAAACTAAGCCATCCCTTCTCAGCACCCTCTGAACTATGGCAGCATTCAGATGGGAGTATTCAAATATTAAGTTCTCCAGTCTTCCCTGAGGGAAGACCTCATTGCCGTCTACAACTGCCTGAAAGGTGGTTCTTGTGAGGTGGGTGCTGGTCTCTTCTTGCAAGTGACAGGTGATAAGACAAGAGGAAACGGCCATAATTTGCGTCAGAAGAGGGTCAAACTGGACACCAGGAACATTTTTTCACTGATAGGGTAGTCAGGCACAGGAACGGCCACCCAGGGAGGTGATGGAATCACCATCCCTGAAGGTGTTTAAATGGTGGGTAGATGAGTTTCTCAGAGGTCTTTTCCAACCAGATAATTCTATGATTCTATGATTCTATGATTCTATTTTGCAGCAAACCAGGTTATAGATGTTCTAGACTACTTCCTAAAGACTGCCTTATATGAAACAACTCTTTGAGCTTTCCTGACAAGTTTTACCTTCTCTCAAGATTTAACAGTCTGGAGCATTATCACATGCAAAACAATGACTGAAAAACCTGTTAAGCCCATTTTCTCCCTAATATTATAAAGGAAAGGAGGGGGAAAGTCTTCCTGGGTTCTTTTTTTTCAGTGCAAGACAAACTCGATCTGCCTACTTGGAAGTGAAACATTTCAGCAATTTCCTTTGTTAAAAATCCTCACCATAATTTTTCCCTCAATTACGGGAAGGCTGATTGCATTTATGAGGCAGAGGAAACACAAAGCTTGAGCCAGTCAGTAATGGCAAGCTGGTTTCAGGAGAGAAAAGCATTTAACATATCCCTGAGCACATGTCTATCACCTTCGAACAGTACGAGTTATAAGGAAGCAAATTGTGCAGGAACGAACACACTCCCCATGAAAATGATGAGTGAAAGATTTGTCACTTGAAAATACAGGCTGAAACACCTGGAATTGCATATGCATAACTATACACCACAGCTCGATTGGTTTTAGTGGGGGTCTCAGGGGAATCACTCGACATACAGACTGAAGAGAGTGTTCAAGTAAAGTGTCTTGAATTGTACATGGGGGTTTCTTCGCAACTAGCTTTGAATATTTTTTTCTGTTCCTTCCCTCTCACCCTCATTTTCTTTCATTCTGTAGCAATTGCCCCAAAAACACAGAAGGAAACAATATGGTGCCATCCCTGAAAAATTACTGGGGTGGAAACTGTATAAATAATATATGTTGTGTGAAGTTCCAGAAAGCCTTATGTGCAGAATTGTGTTTTGATATTAAATGGACCTGATTAGTTCAGTATTTTATCAAACTCCAGTCAGCAATAATCATCTAATAAAAGTTTAATGACGTATGGTCCCAAAGTTGCAACACGGGGATTTTATTCATAGTTACATAAATAAAGATAATACATAAGGGATTCTTTCCAACATATGAGAAGGAAAAAAATTAAGTGCAGTGCTAACCCAACGGTAGCGTGGTGCACAGTTTTGTAAGAATTTCATAGCAAAGAGTAAAAAATAAAATAAAAAAGCAACATCATATTTACATTGCAGATTTTCACTTTAAGCTAATGTATTGATTTAAAAGATAAAGGAAATAAATCCTAGGACCATAGAATGGTTTAGGTTTGAGAGGATCTTAAACCCCATCCAGTTCCAACCCCCTTGCCATTGGCAGGGACACCTCCCACTGGATCAGGGGGCTCAAAGTCCCACCCAGCTGAACCTTGAACACCTCCAGGGATGCGACAGCCATGATTTCCCTGGGCAACCTGGGCCAATGTCTCCCTACCCTCACAGGAAAACATTTCTCCTTAAAACCTCATTTCAATTTATCTCCCCTCTTTCAGCTTAAACACATTCCCCCTCATCCTACCCTGCCCTTTCTGATCAAGAGCCCCTCCCCAGCTTTCCTGGAGACCCTTACAGTACTGGGAGGTTGCTCTAAGGTCTGCTTCTAACTTTCTCTTCTCCAGGCTGAACAAGCCCAACACTCTCAGCCTGTCTGTATATGGTTAGTGCTCCAGCCCTTGGATCATCTCTGTGATGTCCTCCAAAAGTTCCTTGTCCTTCCTGTGCTGACAACCCCAGAACTGAAATCAGTCTCCAGATACTGGATTTTAAAGCTAAATTAGCCATGGAAACTTCTTGTGTGTAAAGCGTCATAGAGATTATTGGTGGCTTTTTGTTTTGTGTGGGGTATTTGGAAACCTCTGGTATTTTAGTTTAAGAGTGGCGTATTTCATGTTCCTTCCAGGACTTCAAAGACTGCAACAGTGTTTAGATATGATGCTAAAACCTTACCTAACAGGATTGCTAAGGTAGCACTTTTACTCAAAATTATTCTTAAGCACAAAAGTAAATGTATTAGAAAGTCTGCTCTGGGTCCCAGAAGGGTTTGAAAAATACCTCCCTTGGCTAATATTAAAATCCCAGGGTTATCAATAGACATGGTCATTTAACCACTCGAGTGCCTTTGGATATATAACCAAAAGCCTGGGAAATGACATTTATTCAGCCTGAGAATACACAATTTAGATTTTTCTACTCTTACTGCTTCAGAGATCACAGCAGGGATCCCTTTAAAACAGGTTGCCAATGCATTTGCTGAGCTGTACTTAGCAGAGGACTTGGCATTTCGATAGACAATTTAGTTGCCTGGTAATTTGCATAATACCACATGCACCCTGGTTTCCATGTCAAAATATAAGACGCTGTTATCTCTTCCAAGCCTCAAGTAACACTGCAACAACTGAATAAAGCACGGTACCTAAACCGAACTAAGAAAAAAAAAATGCAACCTTCTACACAACAGTAGAATATTATTCAATAAGCGTCCTTTTAACTACGTCCATCTTTGGCTTCACCCCATAGATAAAGACCAAAGCAGTCTGAATTCGTCAAGACACCAATACTGACTGGATACATTGATTTTTTCTCCTTGTTTGAGTGATTTTTCTATGGCTTTGAACAAAAGAAAACATAAAAATCCCTTATTGCTTAGAGGCTGGCAGATTTCCTGTGCATGTTTCTAGACTAGCAGAAAACACTGATTTGAGAGGCTTGAAGAGATCTCGCCTATTCCTTTCAACCATACAGGCTAAGGACACTCCTTTTTCTCCTCTTTTTGAAGAGCTCTAGACAAACCTGTGAGCATAGGCTGTGACTGAAGTCCCATTATTGTTTTATAGTGCTTTAAATTTCAAAGAAACAACATTTCCAGATGATTAAAATGCTTCGTGAAAGGACTAAAGAGAAAAGTGAGTCAAAAGGAGGGCCAAAAATATGATCCGAGGGCTGGAGCACCTCCTGTATGAGGACAGGCTGAGAGAGTTAGGATTTTTCAGCCTGTAGAAGAGAAGGCTCTGGGGACACCTTACAGTAACCTTTCAGGATTAAAAGGGGCTCCAGACCCTTGTAAAAAGTCCCTCTCCAGCTTTCCTGGAGCCCATTTCAGTACTGGGAGGTTGTTCTGAAGTCTCCCCAGAGCCTTCTCTTCTCCAGGCTGAACAATCCCAAGTCTCACAGCCTGTTCTCATAGCAGAGGTGCTGTAGCCCTGTAATCACCTCTGTGGACTCCTCTGGACCCGTTCCAAGAGTTTCATGTCCTTCTTATGTTGCAGATTCTAGAACTGGATCCAGAACTCCAGGAGGGGTGTGACAAGAGCAAAGTAAAGCAGAAGAATTACCTCCGTTGCCCTGCTGGCCGCGCTTCTTTTGATGCAGCCCAGAAGGCAAATAATAACCCCAGATCTAACTTGCAGCAAAAACCCCAGATCTAACCCCAGGCAGCAAAAAGTAACTTGAGTCCTGTAGCTAGGAGAAGAAGTTCAATTTTTTAGATGTGCAATTGTACCTCTGAATCTAGGGATTTTTGTTTCAATTTAATTCCATATTGCCACACTTTACCCAAAGACACATGGCAATTCTAGGCACATTGCATAAGACAAGACCATGCATTTCAAGTTTTAGATATTATTATTTCACAGAATCACGGAATTGTTTATGTTGGAAAAGACCCTTGAGATCATGAAGTCCAACTGTAAACCTTAATTCAGTGATATTGGATAGAGCAGAGGACATGCTATTAAACCCCCACATCATCCAATTAACACCAAAATGGTTGTCTCAATCAAAAAACCAGCAACAGCACAGAGAAAATATAAGCCTTCTAGTAGTCACTTTCCAGCTTTCTCTCAATAAGTGAAAAGGCAAAATTAAGAAAATGTAGGTTTATTCTCTTCTAGGGACTTCAAACTTCAGTTTTTCTTAACAGATGGCCCCAAACTGAGTTCCATCACACGTATCTAACTAATGTTTTATTTATTGTTTAATTTCCTGTTGTTTAGAACAATCACCATTCCCATTCGCAAAATAAAAGGCGGAACAGATGAGGAAAATCGAGAGTATTCTTATCATGTCCTGCTGTGAAGGCATTAGAGAGAGTCTCTGAACTCCCCTACACTGCTCAGGACTCCAATGAATTCAGGACATGGAAACAGCACAACACAAGTAGAAAACAAATATCCAAAGAAAATATTAAAGGAAAAAAAGAAAATATTGTCATTCTCAGGAGAGATGGATTCAATGGATTGGGAGCAGGCCTGCAGAGAAAGATTTGAGGTGCTGGTGGATAGGAAGCTCAACATGAGCCAGCAATGGGCATCAGAGCTCAGAAAGCCAACGGTGTCCTGGGCTGCATCCAAAGCAGTGGGGCCCGCAGGGCAAGAGAGGAGACTCTGCTCCTCTCCTCTTCTCTGATGAGACCCCACCTGAAGCCCTGCATTTAGTTCTGGAGTCCCCAGCACAAGAATAATACGGATGTATTGGAGCAAGTCCACAGGAGGGGCATAAAGATGATCACAGGGCTGAAGCACCACTCGTATGAGGACAGGTTGAGAAAGTTTGGGGTTGTTGAGCCTGGAGAAGAGAAGGGTCCCAGAAGAACTTAGAGGAGACTCTGTGTACAAAAAGGGGCTGAAGTGAAGCCAGAGAGAGGCTCTTGGTCAATTAGTGCAGGGATAACATGGAGAAATGGTTTGAAGATGGAAGAGGGAAAGTTTACATGAGTTTTTAAGAGAAATGTTTCCCTGTGAGGCTGGGGAGGCCCTGGCGCAGGTTACCGAGAGAAGTGGCGACTGCCCTGTCTCTGGAGGTGATCAAGGCCAGGTTGGATGGGACTTCGAGCAACCTAATCCTGTGGAAGGTGGTGCTGCCCACAACAGGGGGTGTTAGGACTGGATGGGCTTTAAGATCCCTTCCAATTCAACCATTCTATTTCTATGATATGCAACAGCATTTGAACTTATGAAATATAGCTAAGCAAAACTTCTAAGAAAAAAAATATAAAGACTTGTATGCAAATTCTAATAGTTGAGTTCTACAATGGTGCATCTAAGTTGTCCTATAGAAGAGAAAAAACAGAATAAGGTGAAAAAACCCAAACATCGGTACTGAAACAAGCAGAAGAAAGAGATTGTCCCCCTGAGTCTGCATGATGTAGCAGATCGCTGGGCTGTAATAACCTTGCACCTTTGCCACTGACCAACCTAATTGTCCGAACACACACAGCAGTTTCCAAACATTAGTCAAGCCTTACAACAGCTCCATGAAGCTGGTAAGTATTATTGGCCCCAGGGGAGAATGATGGAGGAAAATGAGGCTTAGTGAAGCGCCTTTCCTAAAAATGACATAATAAATCAATAATGTTATAAGGTTTTTTTGACTCTAAGCACCATCCTCCACTCAATTGAATTGCTGCACATTGTGCCTCTCAAATTTACTTCCTGCATTGGATGACTGAACACTTCTGCATCCCATTTCATCCACGTTTAGGAGGACCATATTCATAGAATCATTGAATTACTAAGGTTGGAAAAGACCTTTAAGATCATCCAGTCCAACCAGCAGCTTATGATCATCATGCCTACCAAACCATGTTCCAAACTGCCACAGCTACACACTTTTTGAAGGCCTCCAGGGATGGAGACTCTACCACTACACCGAGAAGTCCCTTCCAGTGCTTCAACCTGTTTCATTACAGACATTTTTTCTATAAATACCTAAACCTCTGCCGGTACAACTTGAGGACACTGAACCACAGAATCATTTAGGTTGGAAAAGACCTTAAATCTCAAGTCCAGCCTTTAATCTAACACTACTTCCTATGCAGTGATTCTGATGGTACTCTGGTCACAGCCATCTTTGACCTGACACTGTGAATATGCTTCCTCCCACAAACATTATAGCCCCACAGAACATGAAAGAGCTTTACTTATAGAGGAACCTACACCAGCCTCTGCCAAGGAAGAAAGGTCACAAGTATTACTCCAGTTTAAGAGGACCCTGTATCATCAGCCTTTCCAGACAGCACTGAACAACATAGAATGAATAAGTGAGAATGGTTCTGCATGGAGTTAGACACCTCACTACAATTGCTCCATCAACAGCTACTTTTCCAGTCTGACAAGAAACAACAAAATTGTTGTGTTCTCATCCTCACAGAGGTTTCCTTGAAAAACAGAATAATAAAGAAATTTCCTAGCCATGGCAGAGGGGTTAGAACTGGATGGGCTTTAAAGTTCCTTTCCACCTTAAATCATTCTGTGATACTATGATTAATGACACAAAGCCATTCATATTCAACCGTTGGACTAGCAGCCCCAGCTCAAGGCTAAGAAGTCCTTTCAAAGGAGTTCCTCATTAATAAACATACACTCAGTTAGAAGACCATGGTCTCCCACACAGCTTCTCCTGTCATTTGTCCTTTCACATGTAATTATGGCTTAGACCGCATAAGTTACAGGAGGTGTGACAACTAAAGCTAATGCCAAAATATCCTTTCTCTGGGGAGGAGAACCTTGTTACTGACTCAAGTAGGAGGCTATGCTGTAGATAATGAAGATACACAAAATTACAGTGGTGTAACCAGAAGCAGGACATGACTACCTTTCTGCCTATTAAATTGGAATCTAACACTTTTAAAAGCATTTGGAGGTTGGAGAGAAAAAGCAGGACATTACATACAAAGCTGAAAGGTTTAGGCTGAAAGAAGGGAGACTGAGATGAGATCTTAGAAAGAAATGTTTTCCTGGGAGGGTGGTGATTCACTGGCACAGGTTTCTTAGAGAAGTCATGGATCCCTGAAGGTGTTCAAGGACGATCCCATCCCTGGAGGTGTTCAAGGACAGGTTGGATGGGGTTTTCAGCAACCTGATGCAGTGGAAGGGGTATTGGAACTGGATGAGTTTTAACATCTCTTCCAACCCAAACCATTCTGTTAAACAGGTTCACTGGCCTACAGTGACAATGTGTCCTCAAGTTCTGAACTCTGGACTGAATTTCTAAATCCCACTGCCAAAAACTTTCAGCATTTGAACTGTCACACAGGCTACAATCATTTTTCTCGCCATATGTATGAAACATTTAACATTTGTGTGTGTATTTCTCTCCCTGTATATACGGTGATAGATTTCTCATGAGTTTTATTAATACATTTGACAATATGTTTGCAAAAATCCAGACAGGTATTAGATTGGGTGATACCATAAAAACTCTGTGGAAACTACATCCATTATTCATGAGGCTTGTGACAATATCTTGCCAAAAGGAGCAACTGACAAATAGTAATACATTTGAAAATAACCATCAAATTAGATTTATAGGCAGTGCTAGTACTCCCTGTGAACACTACACAATGTAGGCTATTCATACATTAGCACTTAGACCAGTTACTGATCATTCAGATGCCTTTGAAGGGCCTGGAAGAAACTCTTAACAGTTAATAAAGGCGTTTAGAAGTTACTTCCTCTGAAGATATCTGAAGGGCAAAAGTTACTGCAGCATAAAGAACTTAAAAAGAAAGGTTTTCTTCATAAAATTTTAGAATTCGTAAGGTTGGAAAAGATCTCTAAGATCATCCATCAGCCCAACACTACTGCGTCTACTAAACCACATCCCCACATTTTTTTCGCCCCTCCAGGGATGGAGACTCCACCACTTCCCTCAGCAGCCTCATCCAATGCTTCACTGCTCTTTCAGTAAAGAATTTTTTCCTAATATCCAATCTAAAACTTCCCTGGAACAACCTAAGGCCATTTCCTACCAGAAATGTTGCCAAAAATACAAATTTCAACAGGGAAAAAGAACTATGGATTAAATGAAAGGACAGAGCACCCCGAAGTGACATATTCATATGGAACAGGTAGCATTTATTTTAGTTGCTGGTTTGGCCATTCTAGTCTGGCCATGCTAGGCACTGGATATACCTGTAATAACAATAATAAGTACCTACCTTGCACAGACTTCACTCTGAAAACAAGAACAGGAAAAACAATTCAGAAATAAAATGTTGTCCTCTTTTAAAGGCACACAGTTTGCTAAAATAATCCATAGAAGTCAAACTGAAATAAATTGTAGTCCATTCCACTCCTTATTTTTTCCAAGAATCCATCCTTTCTAAAACAGAGAGGAGGAATATATCGAAAAAAGCATTATGATAAAGTATTTTCAAGGTTAAGTGTTTGCAGAATCAGGATTTTGTTCAAGATCTATTAATTATACCAGGTGGGAAAAAAAGGCAGGAACATTATTGGCCCTACAGAACTAAATTCCTTTGCAAACCACATCCGCTCTCTGAAGAAAATTGTTTTCCTGCTTTTCATGAAGTCATAGAATTGTTTGGTTGGAGAAGACCTTTGAGATCATTGAGTCCAGCCATACCTGTCCGCTACTGAACCACGTCCATGAACATCTGGTCTGCCTGTCTTTTAAACACCTCCAGGGATGGTGGCCCTACCGTCTCCCTGGGCAGCCTCTACCAGTGCCTGAGAACCCTCTTGGTGAAGCAATTTTTCCAGATATACAATCTAAACCTTCCCTGGTGAGACTTGAGATGCCTCTTGTCCTGTTGCTTGTTACTTGGAAGAAGCAACCAACATCCTCCTCACCACAACCTCCTTTCTGGGAGTTACAGAGAGCAATGAAGTCTCCCCTCTGCCTCCTTTTTCTCTAGGCTAAACAAACCCAGTTCCCTCAACTGCTTCTCATAAGGCTTGTTCTCCAGAACCTTCCCCGGGTCTGTTCCTCTTCTCTGAACATGCTCCAGCCCCTCAATGTACTTCATCAAGGGAGAGGCCCAAAAGTAAATATTGGATTCAAGGTGTGGACTCAGCAAGGCTGAGTACAGGGGAAGGATGACTGTTGGTATACACTGATATACAGCATAAATATACAATCACATTTGTGGCATCTCAGCAGTTATAAGTGCTCCTAGACAGGTTACACACACTCACAGTTAAACTCTGCCACAACATGACAGTGTTAATCCAGAGCTCCAACACTGGTTAAGGCCAGATAAGGTTTTAATAAGGATACACTTTATGGATGAGTGTAAGACTGAGCTCAGACTCCAAAACCACAGCTGCTTGCAGAAGTTATATGGAGGAAGGAAAATGACGAAGACAGGATGGAAAATTTGATATTGGAGGTGATTTTTTGCCTTAGTTCAACTGAAATTCGCTGTGGTTATGTTTAGGGAATGAAAAGGGCAACAAAGACCAGGACGGTGAAGGAGAGATACAGCGATCAGGAGAATCAATTATAAAGCTCTACAGAAAACATAGAATCATAGACTGGTTTGGGTTGGAAGGGACCTTCAAGCCCATCCAGTAGAAACCCCCCTTGCCATGGGTAGGGACACCTCCCCCTGGATCAGGTTGCTCAAAGTCCCATTCAACCCAGCCTTGAACACCTCCAGGGCTGGGGCAACCATGACTTCCCTGGGCAACCTATGCTAGTTCCTCCCCACCCTCACAGAAAACACGTTTCTTCCTAAGATCTCATCTCAATCTCCCCTCTTTCAGCTGAAAACCATTCCCCCTCATCCTATCCCACCACTCCTTGATCCAGAGCCCCGCCCCAGCTTTCCAGGAGCCCCTTTCAGTACTTGGAAGAAGCTCTAAGTTCTCCCCAGAGCCTTCTCTTCTCCAGGCTGAACCACCCCAACCCTCTTAGCTTGTCCTCACATGGGAGGTGCTTCAGCCCTTGGATCATCTTCTTGGCCTCCTCTGGACTCACTCCAACAGATCCATGTCCTTCTTGTGTTGAAGACTCCAGAACTGAACACAGTACTCAAGCTTAGACACTTTCTAAGAACTTTTAGAGTGAAAACAAAACCATAGAACATGTATTTCCAGCACACTTTCTATTTCTTGATAGAGACAAAGGTGTACAGAGAGATCTTGAATCTACGGATATAGACAGCCGTAACAGGTAATACAATTCACTTTAGTATTATTTTCATTATAATTCAGAACACATTCCTTAATGAAATACATAAATCAGAGGCTGTATCTGGGAAAACATATATTTTAAATACAAAACACTAAATGGAACACGTTTTTAATGTGTTTCAAGATTATTGTCAATAAAACTATTTAATGCCATCTATCAAAGTAGATGAACTGTAGCCAAATAAGAGCCAAATAATGATGTAACATAATTACTGTGGTGCAATTCAGCTTCCCTAAATGAGGCTCCAGAATAATTTGGCCATTATGGCTTCCTGAAGATCTTTACAGCCTCCAGGGATTTGCAAGGAAGGAAAAATTTTGAAGGGTTTTGTTTTTTATTTAATTGTTTCTAGTGTTACATATGGAAAAAAAAAAAAATCATGTTCTTCCCAAAGCAGCAAACCTATTTTAAGAGGAGTTGGGAGGAATTCTGAGCAGAAAACAAGATGACAGCCCTACAGAGGAAGAGACTGGTTTTCTGTAATGACTGATGAAGTTTTAATCAGCCAATAAAACACAGCTATCAGGGCAGGTTATATGGTAAATATTTATGGCTGGCAAGCCAAAAACCACAAGGTTTTGCCAATTACAGGTATTTCCCCCCACCCTGAGCAGCTGATATTAGACTTTTGACAGATCCACTGTAAATGTGAAAGATGAAAGCTGGAATAAATTTAAAGAGAGAAAGGTGAATTAGGAATCAACAGCAGCCTGTCCCATCCGTCTGTGTTGCAAACAGCAGAGAGAAGTTGCTGCAGAAGCCAACCCGTGATGGTAAAACCCAGTGGTAGAACTGTCTCTCTTGTGGGCAGCCTCGGAAGAGGAGTGAGGGACACCGAGTCTATGGTAACCAAGATACCCTCTGACCCTGGATGCAGCATCTGGGTCAGGAACGAAGCCCATCATTAGCCTGTCAGCATGTGAATGGCTGATAAGAAAAGAGATTATATCTGATCTCCATGGTTATTAATCCCGTCGCAAAATGAAGGGGTCAAGCTCGTTACACACCAACGGCATTTCTGGAGCTTTGGAACAAAGATGCTCCAGCACTTCCAGGGGCTGCTTATCCGGGAGCAGAAAAAGCAATTTCTGCCTTCCAAGCCCTTCACAGCAAGCAGTATTCCTTTAAAAACCCAGTCAAAAGACCACCAATATCACTAGGCTTTCAAACAGTGCCATACTAATAACATATTTCCTGTTTCTTTTAAGGACCTGAGACATTGCTATCCTTAGAGATTTTCACTTTCACACATCCTTTGTTACAAAAACATTTTATCTGAAACCACTGATACTGAAATTGAAATAAAGACCTCTTGTCCTTATTTTGAGAAAATTTGGTAGTGGAGAGAACTGTTTTCTCACTGCCCCATTCCCATATACAGAGACATTTTTAATCTCTGAAAATACGGGAATATAAAATAAAGGAAAAAGTGTCAATTTAGATTTAGGTCTAGAGGAACTTTCACAGTTTTAATTAAAGGATATAAGGCTCAACTGAGTCAGTAGTGGATACTCCAGCCCTGGCGGTCTTTGAGGTCGGGATGGATGAGATTTTGAGCAATGTTATCCAGTGGAAGATGTCCCTGCCAATGGCAAGGGGCTGGAACTGAATGGGCTTTGAGGTCCCCTCCAATCCAAACCATTTTATGTTTTAATTCTTGCTGAGATTTTGAGCACGCACTCATTTAAATTTCCACTGGAGCACTTAAAAATTCTTTATAGGGAGAATTTCATATTCATAATTTATTACATGTAATTAGTCTTCTCTGGGTGATGTTCCCTTCCCCTGGTATTAGAGCTGAATCATTGCCCTCAAAGTGAAATTCCTGCTTGGGAACCACAGAAGCATAAAATAATTTAGTTGTAAAAGACATTTGAGATGATCGAGTCCAACCATATCTGTCCACTACTAAACCATCCCTGAGCACCTTATCTGACCAACTTTTAAACAACTCCAGGGATGGTGATCCAATCACCTCCCTGGGCAGCTTCACCGTTTCAGTGAAGAAATTCTTCCTGATACCTCATCTGAACCTGCCCTGATGCAGCTTGAGACCACTTTCTCTCATCCTATCACCTGTCCATTGGGAGAAGAGACCAAAACCGACTTCACCACAACCTCTTTTCAGGCAGTTGTAGGCAGTGATAAGCTCTCTCCCATAAGACTTCTGTTCTCCGGCTTAAACAGACGCAGTTCCCTCAGCTGCATTTCATAAGGCTTGTTCTTCAGCCCCTTCCCCAGCTCCATTCCCTTCTCTGGATGCGCTTCAGCCCCTCAATGTCCTTCTTGCATTGAGGGGCCCAAACTGAACCCAGAATTTGAGGTGCAGTCTCACCAGTGCCAAGTGCAGGGGGATGATCCCTTCCCTGTTTCTGCTGGCCACACCATGGCTGATCCAAGCGAGGATGCTGTTGGCCTCCTTGGGCACCTGGGCCACTGCTGGTTCATGTTCAGCTGTTGTCAACCAGAACACCCAGGTCCTTGTCTCCCAGGCAGCTTTCCAGCTGCTCTTTCCCAAGCCTGGAGCGCTGCATGGGGTTGCTCTGTTCAAAGTGCAGGACTTGGCAGTTGGCCTTATTGAACTTCATACAATTGGTCTCAACCCTTCCACCCATCCCCTTGGGGGCATTTGCTGCCAGTATGAGCAAAACCAGCCAATTCAAGTGCAATAAAAAAAAAAAAACCCACAACACGTTACCTGAGCAGCCTTGGTTTGTTTGTTTATTGCAACAAGGAGAAGGAATATTTTCCTAATGTACCTAACTCATGCTTCTGCACCACTGATTAATTCCACTGTCCTCCCTGACTTTATGATAAGCCTTAAAGCAGTCTCACAGTGAAAAGATGATACGTTGTACTGCCAAACTCAAGAAAATTATTTTCTTGGACAAGAAGAAAAAGGTGAGGGAAACAGACAGAAACTTGAGAACATAAAAATGAAAGGTTGCCTATGAGAAAAACGAAAGTGTTTCTTCAAAGAGATTTCTATCCAAATACAGTATCCTTGAATAACCTTGTTAGAAAACTGCATAAAATAAGCCAACGTGCGTAATCCCATTACAAACCATTAGCTTACAGGCTTTATGCAGAGGAACTGTGTAATGAGATTAAACCACACAAACAAACATGCCTGGCTGTAGCATGTAGTTAAAAAGAAATTTAAACCAAAAAAGAACTAAATACCACATTATCTACTTTTAAGTCAAGAGCAATTAAAGAGGAAGATTGGGTGGCTATACAAATGCATCCTCACTTTTCTACACATTCTTGAATGGCTTTCCTAGCCTCACTTATTCCTTAATGGTATTTTTATTATGTGTAAGTTATTTAGTTCTCAAAGGCACACAAAGTAGATACTTGCTTTTAATTAATATTTCCTCTGCACCTAAAAAGTGGTTCACAAAAAACCATTGTTTTCCCCCGTTCACTTTTGTCCCTTAAATAGCATTATATTCTCAACTAATCATTAAGGAGTATTTCCTTTAAAACATAAAGGAAAGATGAGGAGGCGCTCTATTAGGGAGTGCAGGGATGGGATGAGGGAGAAAGGTTTGAAGCTGAAAGAGGGGAGATTTAGATGAGATCTCAGGAAGAAATACTTTCTTGTGAGGGTGCTGATGCCCTGGCCCAGGTTGCCCAGGGAAATGGTGGCTACCCCATACCTGGAAGTGTTCCAGGCTGGATGGTGCTTTGAGCACCGTATTTCAGTGGGAGGTTTCCCTGCCCATAGCAGGAGGGTTGGAACTGAACGGGATTTAAGGTCCCTTCTAACTCAAACCATTCCACGATTCTATAATTTTGCAGGGGTTTCTCTTTACCTTGGTGACAATATCACCAAAATAGGCCAGAAGCATCAGTCCTTGCTTTCTTACTTGCCATCAGCTTTCACTGATATACATACATACACTGTTCTGAAAACTACGTATCAGGCCTTTTCAAAGCATATAGGATATAGAATCATAGAATGCCCTGAGTTGAAAGAGATCCACAAGGATCATTGAGTCTAGCTCCTGTCCCTGCATAGGACAACCCCAACATTCACACTGTGGGGCTGAGTGCATTGTCCAAACGCTTCTGGAATATTTTAAGGCTTTGGCTGCTTCCAGTGCTCCACTGCCCTCTGAGGGAAGAACCTTTTCCCAATGTCCAACCTAAACTTCCCCGGCACATCTTTCTGCAATTCACTTGGGTCTTATCACTGGTCACCAGAGAGACGAGATCAGTTCCTCTCACACCCCTTGTGAGGAAGCTGCAGACTGTGATGAGGTCTCCTCTTAGTCTCATGTTCTCCAGGCTGAACAGACATAGTGACTGTAGCTTCTCATCATTTGCCTTCCCTGCCAAACCCTTCATCAAATTTGTGACCCTCACAAAAGCAGAACCTGCTCTTAGCAGCACGTTGTCTTTCTCAGCTATTCCTATCATCAGATCCCCATCCACTAAGGTAGACTGCGACCATTGCCCTTCATCTCTTCACAGATATCCACCTGACATTGCACACTCCTCACACATATCGAAGTGCTAAAACTATACATGTAGCATTATGTAACTGCAGAGTTAGCATCTCTCCCTCACCCCCCAAAAGGTAATTTATGGCATTTTAGTACTCTTGCACAGGATCCTGTTTTTCTACCTCTCACTATAGGTCTTTATCACACAGCACCCTCCATTTCACACTCACTACATTCAAAGTTGTGCTGTGAAGGTGAAGTGAATTCATAGAATCATAGAATGGTTTGGTTTGGAAGGGACCTTAATTATTATGCTGTCCCAACTGCCGCCATGGGTGGGGACACCTCCCACTATACAAGGCTGCTCAAAGCTCCATCCAGCCTGACCCTGAAGACCTCGAGGGATGAAGCATTCACCAGTTCTCTGGGTAACCTGTGCCAGGGACTCACCATCCCCATCACGAAGAATTTCTTCCTAATATCTAATAGAAATTCAATATCTAAACAAGTAAAATATCAGTGAGACTATCAGAATGAATGACTTCATAATGTCAGTTGAAAAAAAGTCTCTGGTATCTTGAATCATTTACTAGAGACAAGGAAATATGGGGTCCAGCTTTTGCGTCTACAAGCAAACCAAGAACCCAAGTTCCAGTTACAGTGAATTAAATAAAGCAACAAGATGTAGACAGCAATTTAATGGACCACCTTCCAGAAGCACAGTTTGGATGCCCATATATGGGGTTTATTTCCACTCGAGATGCCTCATAATATCCTAAACGTAACCTAATTCTAATGACCCTGAGAAAGTCCTCTAAATTCATTCCTTAGGATGCTGGCAGCAACCACCAGGTGACAACTGAGAAATGCTTTTTGAACTTAAAATGCAAGCAGTTGTTACAGCTTTGACTTAGAACCTATAGTCTTGGGTCTCCACTGCTTATAGAATCATAGAATCATTAAGGTTGGAAAAGACCTCTAAGATCATCCAGTCCAACCGTCAGCCCAACACCAGGGTGTCTACTAAAACATTCCTTAAAGAACCACATCTAAAGGTTTTTCAACCCTTGCAGTGGTGGCCGCCTCATGCAGCCTGTGCCAGTTCGTCACCACTCTTTCAGCAAAGATACTTCTCCTAATAGCCAATCTATACCTCCCCTGGCACAACTTGAGGATATTTCCTCTTGCCCTATCACCAACAGCACTGTGCCTGAAAAACCATGTCTTGAAATGCCATGTCTAAACAGTTTCTGAACCCCTCCAGGGATGGTCACTCCACCACTGCCCTGGGAAATCTCTTCACCACTCTTTCAGTAAAGACATCTTTCCTAATACCCAATCTAAATCTCCTCTGGCGCAACTTGAGGCCAATTACTCTTGTTCCATAACTTATTACATGGGAGGAGAGGCCAACACTTACCTTACCGCAACCTCTTTTTGGGAGCCGCAGAAAGAAATAAGGTCTCCCCTCAGCCTCCGCTTCTCTAGGCTAAACAACTCCAAGTCCCTCAGCCACTCACAGAACTCCTGGGATCCAGACTCTTTCCCAAACCTGTACCTCCTCTCTGGATGTGCTCCAACCTCTCGATGTCTTTCTAGGAGTGGAAGACCCAAAACTGAACACAGGATTCAAGATGCAGCCTCAGCAGCACTGAGTCCAGGGGCATGATCCTTTCCTACCCCTGCCAGCCACACCATGGCTGATCCAAACCAAGATGCTGGTGGTCTTCTTGGCCACCTGGGCCACTGCTGGCTCATGTTCAGCTGCTATCGACCAGCATCCACAAGTCCTTTATAATAAAGGCCTTGCAAATTAACCTTCAAATAAGTTTATAAAACCGTGTTCCACTACTTCATAAGTTACTCAAAATCTTAATACTCAAAGTAATCCAAAACCTTATGAACACTTTGTCCTCCTAAGAGCATATTTTTTTTAACAGTATTACCTTGTTTAAAGTTAAAATGACATTATAAACATCACTTACTTCTCACATAGATCCTATGTTGTCCTAGGGAACAAAACCAAACAGAATAACCCAAAAGTAATCACATGCCAATTTTCTACAACAGAACAGATCTGTGGTTACTGATGCAGAGAAATCGGCTTTTGACAGAAACTGATGCTCAGGTAAGCCAATCCCATTTACCACAATTTCTTTCATGTGTCTATAGTGGGAAAAAGACTTTTGAAATGTTAGAACGGTTCTAGAAGACAGTAAGCACTTTTCCCTGCCAAGCTTTCACAGAAATACACACTCACTCTTTCTAAAGCCTTGGTATTTTTTAACTGAGAATTGACGTTTCAGTGGTGTTTGGGCTACATTATATTTTCATGAAAACTGTTGTCAGGCAGGTGGAAATCTGACATTTAAGTGACATTTTCTCCTGAGCAAGATGGAGTTCATCCCTTTATTTAGGTGTTCTAATTGAAGCCTGCTTCTGAGACAGCAGCATCCTCCTCTTGGATGTTGGTGCAGCTGTGGTGTGGTGTTCCCTCACTGAGCACATAGATGCTAAAATGGTACAACTCTTAGAGAGCTTACAACCTCTGCACGAACTTTGGTTTTGAAACAGCAGTTCAAATTTCACGTATAAACTTTTTATACTTCTATGCTTCTTAGAAACGATTCCAACCTTTCCTTACAGAAGTTACTGTTCTGCTACTAGAACAAACACAACTTGTAACCCAAGCTCAAGAGAAAAAGGAAGATTGTCAAGGGTGTAGGAAGAAAGGAACAACGGAGAAATAAAGACATTTGAGTACAAGCATTTATTCTACTGTGAATATAACAAGTGAAATAACAAAGGAGGAGTTAAGAGAGCAAAACAACCCTCAAAAAGTATCTTAGCTAGGAATTACCTATTCAACCATGATTTAAAGTAATAAGAAATGTTTTCCTGTGAGGGTGGTGAAGCCCTAGCATGGGCTGCCCAGAGAAGCTGTGGATTTGCCATCTATGGAGGTGTTCAAGGCCAGGTTGGATGGGGCTTTAAGCACCCTGGATGGGACTTTGACCCAGTGGGAGGTGTCTCTGCCAATGGCAGGGTGTTGGAACCAGGTCAGCTTTCAGGTCCTTTCCAACTCAAACCATTCTATGATGATTCTGTGATCTTTGTTCTCAGTAAGTGTCCTCCTACAGACTGTTCTTTAGAGGGTATGATAGCAGGTGTAATGCGACAGCAACCAAATTTTCCACACGCAAACCTTTGGATTGTATTGAAATACGTGGATGTGAGAAATGCAGGCATTTGTTTGCTAATGGTCTCCTATTTATTTACCTTATTCCCTACTATCTTCCATTCGTGACTGCCATTAGAAGGCAAATAAGACCTCATGAAACTTTTAAACCATCAGTGTTTAGTTTTAAGTTGTGCGTTTAAGACAACCATTTTGTATCAGACCTTTAGCTACATGTTTTGCAATCTGAACCAGTGAGAGGTTTCCCTGCCCTTGGCAGGGGGAGGGGGGTGTCTTGGAACTGGATGAGTTTAAGGTCCTTTTCAACCCAAACCACGCTGTGATGATTCTATGTTAGCGAACCTCTACATCAACAGTGTTAAATCTGATATGAACTTCCACTGAATTCAGGGCTACAGGAAACCCTACCAAATTAAACTGTCTAGCTACTCTGATCTGAACATGGCTTACCAATGCAGCAGGTGAAAACCCAAAGCAATTCCACTATGGAGATGGTGCACAAGCAGCTTTAATCTTTATTTGAAGCAGGGAAGTATCCTGCAGATCAACTTGTCTGCATTGCAGCCAAGATAATCCTTCATTTGAGCTGCTTATCTGAGATCCACCCTGCTGTTTGGATAGAAGGATTTAGCTCTTAAGGGGACTATTCTTCATGATCCTGAGCCGCTCCTGACAGATACTCAGGCTCCTCAGCTCCTCACGTAACCAGTAGCAGCAGGAATGTTTGGAGCTGTGCACAGGCAAGCCTGGACCATGCAGGATGAGGCACCTCATCAACCTGGGTTTCATGGTGACTGCAAAGAGCCACTTAACTGACCCACAGCTCTGCTAAAGGAGAAAGAGGTTTGTTTTTAAATTATAGGTTTATTTTTACCTTCTAATAAAGAAATACAAGCAAAAGTATTCTCCCATCATTATTCTCATTCCCTGGAAGAGCTCAGCACCAAGCTGGATGGGGTCTTGAGCAGCCTGGACTAGTGGGAGGTGTTCCGACCCATGGCAGAGTGTTGGAATGGGATAATTTTTAAGGTCCCTTCCAAACAAAAGCTTCTATGATTCTATTAAGTATACTTTTGCTTTACAGGGGAAACAAATCCTCAACAATGCAGCTTAAAGCTATGTCAAAATAGAGGAAATCAGTGTCTGAAACCATATCTTCCCATAATATAAGGAGGTGAAAACTCAGCATTATGTTAACTCTCTCCCTTTTCCTTTATAAGCTTTTCATGCCTTCTGATGAGTTCTAATTAATATCCTTCAAAATATTTCAACTCTTCCTCACAAGTCATCGTTTCTCCATCCCTGGAGGTAGTCAACGCCAGGTTAGATGGGTCTTTGAGCAACGTTATCCAGTGGTAGGTGTACCTGCCCATGGCAGAAGGGTTGGAACTTCAAGGGCTTTAATGTTCCTTCCAACCCAAACATTCCATGATTATATGATTTGCTCCACAGTATTTTCCATTCTGATTTTTTTTTCACTAGCACTTAAGGGAATTAAGCAATCAATTCCTAGTTTTCCTTATGACCACTACTATTTAATAACTGACACATAATATTGCTATTAAGCAATATCAGGGTGGCATCTCTGTAATTTATGTAATTGTCTATGGCAGTAAAATATAATGTAAAGCAATGTACCACCATGAATTTTACACAGACAATTCATATGCTTTTACTAATCGTTGGACTCAATGTAATTTATTGTGTGTTGCCAAATAGTAAGCAAACCCACATCCCCCCAAAAATAATAATTTAGAAAATTGGCTCCAATTATGAGAATGCCCTAGAAGTTAAATTTCCAGGACTGGGTGCTTAATCTTTTTTTCCAGACAAACTTCACAGAGTGATTTTGCAGTACCAGCTCCCAGTGGAGTAGAGGTTAATGAGTAACTCCTGAAATACAAGACAGATCCCAGAGCCCTGGGTGATCCCAGTGGAAGTTATGGATGCTAACTAAGTCTCTCATCTAGGCACATGCTCTATTATTGCAACTCTGTGTAAGTATTCATGATAACACTTCATCACAGGCCACCAAAGCCTCAGCACCACAGGCATCGTTAGCCGCTTCTCTGTGTCTCAGTACTTTGCCTGTCTTGCAGTGAGGTGCTGCTCTCACCAGGGGTTTTCAGAACAGAAGTCACAAGCAGCAGAACAAGGTTTTGAAGACCCTATTGGTTAATCCCTAAACTTTAAAAAGAAGATGAACTTGATGACCTCCTGGTGCCTCCCAGCCTAAACTAGCCTGCAGCAAAAAAATTTCTAAGGGGTGACCACGGTTTTATTCTCCAGCTACTCAGCCACCCTATGTTGAAGTAACAGAAACATCCTGATTACTGATGACATTTACTGATGTCTCACAACTGCCAAAGACACCCTTTATTGTTGTGTCTGTGCTGGATTGCTAGGTCATCACAAAACCATAGAATGGTTTAAGTTGGAAGAGACCTTAAAACTCATCCAATTCCTGCCATGGGCAAGGACATCTCCCACTGGATCAGGGTGCTCAAAACCCCATCCAACCTGGCCTTGAATACCTCCAGGGATGAGACAGCCACATGTCTCTGGGCAAATATGTTGAAGTAACAGAAACAACCTGGCTATTGATGTCACTTACTGATGTCACAAAACCTTTAAAAGCATTCTCTATTGTTGTCTCTGTCTTGGACTGTTAGGTGCTCATGAGTAATTCACTTCAAACCTCTGTAGGTTCATCTTTAAAAAAGGGATGAATGATTACTGCAGCCCCAGAGAAAATGCAATTAAGGATTTATATTAAAACACTGGCAATAAAATATCTACTGCTATCAGCACCTGGCTGGTACTTAGTAACTTGCAACCAGTCCCAAGAACTAGGCTATAGAGACATGGGATTGTGCAGTATTGCCTCTGCAATGACCAGACTTTTGAAGTGAGGAAATTATAAGCAGACAATTTTGAAGGGCACTCAATATTTCCATATGACATTAAAGCCAAAACTAGTATGATCTTCTTGGGACACATTGCCTTAATTACATTTCCAGAACAGGCAAGACATTTCAAATAAAGGCTATTGAGGAGTAAAGGGAACTTATGCCAACCACCTCAACATCACTGGAATTACAAATAAACAAGGCAATGAGTTTCCCAGCAGGGAAAACAGGGACCTGCCGCAAAGTAGTTGAATTAGGATCCCGTCAAGGGACTGTCATACATAGTGTGTTATTCCAGCAAGGAGTGAGCAGAGTGTGGTTGACGTGGCAGCAGAAAAATGCACTCAGATTTTAACAGAGATAAACCATTGACACCAAAGCTCTGCTTCTGCTCTCAGGCACACATTTTTGCTCTGGATTTCTGATCGTTATGCAGGGTCAGTAGATTTAAACCCAGGTGCGAATTTTAAACACTGTGCCTGAGCACCATATACTGCTGATAAAAACTGAACTGGAGCCTTCTCCTAATCAATAATAAATGTAGTTTAATTAATTAAAATACACGAAATATAATTAGAGTTCTGTTTTTCCATAAGGTTCATCCGCACATACATATTTGTGCATCTTGTATAAAGCACAGTCATCACAATTGCTATGATAAACTGCTACAAGACCCTCAGGCAGCCTTTCTGTAATTGCCAGAAGACGGGAGCCCTGACCTCAGATGGCAACCTATATCATTACCGTAGAGAAGACCTAAGCAACTGTATTGATCGGGTTCCTGAAGGATACCACAGCAGGATGGAGTGCTGGATTAAAATTTAACTACTCCCATTATCCTTAATCAATTATGTCTTTAATCATGTAACATTTGCTGTATGACATCAAAATCAAGTCAAGACACGGCAATGAAAGGTTTGGAGCGAGGAAGCGAACAAGAAGCTGACAGAGCAGAGCCAGACAGCAGTCAGTTAAAAATAGAGAGAATTGTGAATAAAGTGTGCATTATAGAAACGTCAATACGCATCACTTCAGGCTGGTGGCTCCAGACAGTTTTGAAACTGCTTTATGGCATTTCATCCATCTGCTATTGAGTTGGGCTTATGATTACTTGTGCCCTACATTTATTTTGTACTTTCATTGTCCTAAGTTACTCATTTCAGTAATACCTGAAAAAGTAAAAAACAATAAAATATTTTTTTTTATATATCATAAATTATCATTATGGTTTCTTCCCAGATGGAAAAAGTCCACACCATAATGAGTTAATAAAGGGAAGTTATGTTGTATACTCTAATGACAAATTAATTTGCCAGTAACAAGCAGTGTTTCCCAAGGCTCAGTATCAGGGCCAGTTCTCTTTAACATCTTCATCTGTGACCTCGACAAAGAGATTGAATGTACCTAAACCTAAACATCACTATCACACTCTTGAAAATAATGTCTTGAGCTTCAGGTTGTCCAGAGAAGTTGTGGCTGCCCTATCCCTGGAGGCGTTCAAGGCCAGGTTGAATAGGCCTTTGAGCAGCCTGATGCACTGAAAGGCATCACTGGACATGGTAGGGAAGTTAGAACTGGATGGGCTTTAAGGTCCCTTCTAACCCAAGTGATTCTACGATTAGGGACTGAATTAAAAATTCAAAAGAAAACAAGTAGAAGTCATATAATCATAGTACGATTTGGTTTGGAACAGAAGCCCATCCAGTTCCAATTCTCTGCCATGGGCAGGGACACATTTCACTGGATCAGATTGCTCAAAGTCCCACACAACTTGGCCTTCTACAGCTCCAGGGATGGGGCAGTCACAACTTCTCTGGGCAGCCTGGGCCAGTGCTTCTCCACCCTCACAGGAAAACATTTCTTTCTAAAATCTCATCTCAATCTCCTCTCTTTCTGCTTAAACCGTTCCACCTTTTCCTACCCCTGCACTTCCTGATGAAGAATCCATCCATAGCATGCCTGTAGCCCCTTTCAGTACCGGGAGGCTGCTCTAAGGTCTCCCTGGAGCCCTGTCTTCTCCAGGCGGAACAGCCCCAACTCACTCAGCCTGTCCTCGTATGGGAGGTGCTCCAGCATTTGGATCATCTTCATGCACGTATCTCTACCATTGTACCATTATTTCCGAAATTGCCGGATAGTGAAGTCTAGGTCAAATTGACTACTACCACAAATAAACAAACTGAAATATGCCCCTGGCATCAGAGCTCAAGGAGCTCACTACAATTTATGAAAACCGTTTCAGCTCCATCATCTAAATTGTCCTGCACTGCGCCAGGAGGGCAGGCTGTGTGTGTTGCCTCCTGACTGGAGTTCAGTGAATCAGCGTGTTTAATTAAATAAGGTATAAGATATTGACATGGGGAGAGGGAATGGGATTCTTGCTTGTTATGGTCATCAAATTAAATCCTATTCCCACTCACACCATTGTAATTTGTTTTCATTCCCAGTCAATGAGGTAAACATCTACCCTTACCCCATGGAAAGAGATAATGTTTAGCATAAGTGAGTGCAAAGCATAACCCAGAGGGTTTATTAAAGACTGACAAAACTACGAGAACAGAATTTTGTCATTATATTTTCTCTCGCTTCACAATGCTGCAGCTACACCAGTTATTTCATAAAATCTACTGGATGGAGTTTCTAACATGCTTTTCCAGTTTATAAAATCCTGAGCCGTGTTTGCTAGCAAGGAGGAGCACAGAGGAAAGATGGAATAAACATCCTAATTGGTGCGGTAGCATCTTTTCTGTATTGTGAGAAGTGACAGCTGTAATATTGACCGATTGCTGCCAGCCGACAGCGAAATGTCAAGACAGGGTTGGAACAATATTCTTCATAATGAACAAACTCTGAATACAAAATCGAGTAGGGAAAGCAGAAATCAAGTACAAACACTTCTGATTAAGAGCCAATAGTACCAGCTGGAACAGGCAATGAAACAATCCTGTTGGAGCAGAGGGGTCGGCTCTACCAGCGACAGGCTTGGCAACTTAACCTTGTTAGCAGTGAGACGAAACCTGGTTTGCTTAAAAATTTCAGAGGATGTTTCTCAGGCATCCACAGCAAATTTATGTTCGTGTATGAAATTACATTTAGCCCCAACTTCCTGGCACCTATCCCTAAAACATCCAAACTAGTCACAGTCACATTGATCCAGGTGACAACTGGCAGTAAAATAGAGAGGAGATACAGAGCCTCAAAGGCAGTCACAGCAAAACAAGACCAAGTTCTGTAGGTAGGACTGTGAAGATCATGCGAGGGCTGGATCATCTCCCATACAAGGACAGGCTGAGAGTGATGGGCTTTTTCAGCCTAGAGAAGAGAAGGCTCTGGGGAGACCTTAAAGCAGACTTCCGGTATATGAAGGGGGTTCCAGGAAAGCTGGGGAGGGACTTTTACAATGGTGTGTAGTGATAGGACAAGCAGGAATGGCTTTAAATTAGAAGAGGGACAACAAAGAGTAGTCATTCAGAAGAAATTCTTAATAATGAGGACTGTGAAGCACAGGTTGCGCAGAAAAGTGATGGCTGTCCCATCCCTGGAGGTGTTCAAGGCCAAATTGGATGGAGTTTGAGCAACCTGATCAAGCTGGAGGTGTCCCTGCCCATGTCAGGGGATGGAACTGGATGGGCTTTAAGGTCCCTTCCAACTTAAATCGTTCTATGATTCTATTCCTACTGGATAGCTTTCCTACGGAACTCTCCTGTGCAGGGTCCTCTGACTGTACACGACCCACCACCATAAAAAATTATTCCTCGTCAAGGAAGTCACTAAATGTTGCTGAACTTCGTACCTCCATTGTATAGGGAGTGAAGGGATGGGACAAAGGTGGATGGTTTTAAGTTGACAGAGGGGGGATTTAGCAACTTGATATAGTTTAAGTTGTCTCTGCCCACTGCAGGGGGTTAGATGACCTGCATGGTCCCTTCCAACTCAAACAAATCTATGATTCTATGATTAAGATGAGATTTAGGAAGAAATGATTTCCTGTGAGGGTGGGGAGGCCCTGGCCTAGGTTGCCCAGAGCTGTTGTGGCTGCCCCATCCTGGAGGTGTTAAAGGTCTGGCTGGATGGGGCTTTGAGCCCCCTGATCCAGTGGGAGATGTCCCTGTCCTTGACAGAGGATTTGGAACTGGATGGTCTTTGAGGTCCCTTCCAACACAAACCATTCTATGGTTCTATGATCAAGAAGAAGAAAAATCAGTCAGCTGACAGTGTTTCTTCCAGAAACTCTTTTATAAGTAGGACTTAATTACACGCAGTTAAAAAATTACACTCATAAATATTATAATATCCAAATGGTATCTTTCTATAGAAAGAGCTTTGTCAAGAGCTCATTTTAAAAATAAATACTAATTTCTGGTCTCCAAAGCACTCCCTTCAATATTACAGCTCTAACTCCACTAAGCATCTGTACTTCAAAGCTAAAAATCCATGCAGGATTTTAACAAATAAGCACACTAGATTTAAAGGAATGTTTTGCAGTGAAATGATTGCAAACTAACAGCCTTCTAGTTCTTCATATTGCCGCAATACCAAATGAGGCAAAATTGGACTCTGCAATCTATGTGTGGGCTTTCATCAACTTCCATTTGGGTTGTGAACTGCAGTCAATGAACAGATCCTCCACAGAGATAAACAGGGATAGCTCTATTGCGTATCAATTATTAAAAAGCACTTGGAAATCTACGAATCAAACAGAGAGTATAGTTATTAGCTTGAAGTTCAGTGAATGCTGCAGTACTGGAAGAGAATATTTCTGTCCCATCATAGTGGCTCCAGCCCTGTCAGGTCTTCCAAACGCACAAGCAACTGGTTTTTTTTTTCAGATGTTATGGAACAATCTAGGGTTTGATAAGCCCTTTCTTGCCTTTTGTTGCCTCTTGCCTTCAATAGGCTGGATAGAGCCTATCAGTAGAACTTTGTGGCACACAATGCCAGGAACCTTGTGGCTGCAACACAAATGTTTGTGGTTTTTATCCTTTTCCCCATTTTTCATTCTTTTTCTCAAGTCATATCTCCTATAAATATAAAGCAAATTCTATTAGCATGTAAACCTCCTTTTCTTGTCTAATGAATTTTCTTTTTATTAAAAGAATGAGCAAACAATTGGTGAAGTGTCAGAGAACAACCAACTGTTGATATGAACAATGATCTATAATTGTTACTGGTTTTGTTTCATTTACTGAAAAAAAGCCCATTAATGACTTGCTAAGGACTCAACTCAGCTGTACATTGCATTAAGAAAACATTAAGAAACTGGATGGGCTTTAAGGTCCCTTCTAATCCAAACCATTCTGTGATTCTGAGTATTCCTATCGGCACAGCTGCACTTACAGCCTCCTGGGAGAGATTTATTCCAATGTTTATTTCCACTTACCTAGAATTTCTAGGAAAAAAGACAAATAGTGGGTCATGCAGCTGCACACAGACCCTGTAGCCTGTAAGAACAGAGATCCTCTTCGGTGGAAAATCTTAGATTTCTAAGATCATATTTGCATCCCCTTACTGAAAACAGTAGATAAGGAGGCGTATTTGCCATTAAGAGCCTGGTAGAGCATCTAACAAGTGTAGAAATTTATCTTCTGAAAGTGGTTGAAAGATTTAGAGGACAAAACGTTTTTATAAACGTTTATTATATAAAAAAATATTTTCTAACTTCTTCCAGGAAAGTTGTGCAATGCAAACTCTACCTGAAGGTAAAAGTAAAGATTTCTAGAATTCAGACCTCCAAATTAGACTACACCAAGTGTATGAGACACCACATGAAACACCATTAAAATAAGCATTTCACCAGCCACTTATTAAGCTGATAGGACAGAAAGAAAAAAGAAACTAAAGCCAGGCAACAAAGTTAACAGTCATGGAATTGCTTGCTTGGAAAAGACCTTTGAGCTCATTGAATACAACCATACTTATCCACTACTAAACCAGATCCCTGAGCACTTCATTTACCCATTCTTTAAATGCCTTCAAGGATGGTGACTCAATCACCTCCCTGGGCAGCCTCTGCCAGGGCCTGAGAACCCTATCAGTGAAGAATTTTTTCTTGATGTCCAATCTAAACCTCCCCTGGTGCAACTTGAGGCCATTTCCTGTTGTCCCGTAGCCTGTCACTTGGGAGAAAAGATCAACACTCACCTCACTACAGCCTCCTTTCAACCTAAATGTCCTTCTTGTAGTGAGAGGCCCAAAACTGAACACAGTCAGTTCACAACGACTGCAGCCAAGCAAGGATTCAGATTCCATCTGCTTGGATGAAAACACAAGGGACTCAGACTAGACCAGGATAAATGAAAGGAGCTGTGTTCTAATCAGGATACTGGGATTAATTAATTGGAGCAAGGGTTAAGAAAAAAATGAATGTGCAATTTATAAGAGAAATGAAGACTTGGTGGCTTATTCTCCAGACAGGGAATTAAGCGTCTTTCCACTAACTCCAGCGAGATTCTTAAATAATTCTGAATTAGTCAATAAATACCCATAAAAAAGTAGTGTCGCACAAGCAAAACCTGCCCTCTGGCTAAAAGGATTAAGTTCAGCTGTAAGCTTTCCCACAATGGCACTGAGCAACACATCCATCTCCTGTTCTTCAATTTCCATAACTAAAGGGGAACAATCAGTTCTCTTCCTTTCTGCGCTCCATTATGCCAATTTAGAGATTGAACTCTTGAAGACAAAGATTTTATTGTATGTATCATGCATCAGTAATTGTAGTTGATAGGACTAAATACAACCTGAGTTTGGTATTCAGATGCTACGACAACCGTGCTGGTAACTGTGGCGTTAAAGTATTGCATGGCGTAAGATACCTGCTGGGATTCAGCTCTTACATGTTTACAAATCATAGAATCATGGAATGGTTTGGGTTGGAAGGGATCATAAACCTCATCCAGTTGAAGCTCCCCTGCCATGGGCAGGAACACCTCCCACTGGATCAGGTGCTCCAAGCCCCGTTCAACCTGGTCTTGAACACCTCCACGGACAGGGCGGCCACCACTTCTCTGAGCAGCCTGGGCCAGTGTGCCAACACCCTCAGAGACAACATTTCTTCTCAAGATCTCATCTCAATATCCCACCTTCCAGCTTAAAACCGTTCCTTTCATCTTATCCCTGCACTCCTTGATCCAGCTTTCCTGCAGCCCCTTTCAGTACCGGGAGGCTGCTCTAAGGTCTCCCCACAGCCTTCTCTTCTCCAGGCTGAACAACCCCAACTCTCTCAGCCTGTCCTGATAGCCAAGGCGCTCCAGTCCTACAGTCTTCTTTGTGACCTCTTCTGGACGCATACCAACAGTTCCATATCCTTGTTATGTTGGGTATTCCAGAACTGGAAATAGGTGAGCTCTCACAAGAGTGGAATAGAGAGGGAGAATCACCTCCCTCAGCCTCCTGGCCATGATTGTTTTGATCCAGCCCGGCATCCTGTTATGAAAACTGTTGGTGGGTTCTTGACCATCTAAAGGATTTGAACGTTCATCTGACTCCAAGAAAAGCAGTGGATTTTGTTGTACACTCTATCAGACTACAAAAATCATGTGATTTTGAAATAAAACAAACAGTAAATCAACACAGTTTGGTCTGAAGCATGACCTATAATTTTCTGAAAGATTAGAGATGTTTACAGAACATTTTATAATGAAAGAAAGAGCTTAGGCAAAACCCGAATAAAATTTAAAATATAGACACCAGGAATCAAATCTCCCTTAACTTTTACATTTGATCCTTGTGCCCATACCCAAACCTGAAACACAGTTCGGGTATTTTTTGTACACGGTTTCCCACTCATTTCTGAAAGAGATAGAATCGTTAGATCTTACCTAAATCTCCCTTTTTTGAGCTTAAAACCCTTACCCTTCATCCTATCCCTAAACATATAATCAGCAAGCTCTTGGTGTTTAAAAGTGTCGAGTGGTGTCTGTTACTGTTGTTTGGTGTAAAATCTTCAGACACTGTGGTTTCCATAGGAGGCAAAAAAAAAAAAGAAAAAAGAAAAAGAAAATCCACAAAACAAAAAGAGAGAAAGAAGAGAAGTGTAGATTTGGAAAATGAATGTGGCCTGAAGTCTCCAGATATACCAGCTTAAAATGTTTTTCATTAGGCTCTGACAAGAGAGAAATGAATTCACAGGAACAGAGCCACAGATGAAACCTATTTCTGTTCCTATAAAATGAACATATAGCATTCTAGAGCTTAAAGAGAGCATAAATCTCTGCAGAAATGACACCAAAAACCTGCTGAGTGGTTGCAGCCGCTTGTCAAGTTCTGCTGGATTGTGTGGCTATTTATGAAAAAGAAAATATGGTTTACAGATTTCTGGTGTTTCCTAGAACCGCACATGCATAATCATCATTTACAACTTGTCACTGTCCTAATCTGAAAAGTAAAGCAAGATAGGGTGGTATTTAGTCATGCTTCTTAAATGTGCTTTATACACCACTTTGCTCTGTTCTACTTAATGATAAGCTGCTGACATCCTACTGAAACCTTAAATACAGCTCTGAAAGAAAAGGGCCGTTTTCATTTTCCCCTGTTAATAATGCCAATGAATTGGTGCCTTCAGGCAATTATTGACTAATTAAAGACTATCTTGGAGAAGACAGAAAAAGCATTAGGAAGCTTGCATGTGGTACTAAACCATATCATAATATTTGCATAGTGACATAAATGGCAGAGCAAATAGAAATTTGCTGAAGATTTTAGCAAGGAAATTGTAGTTCTGGTGACAAGACAGAACAAATCTGTTAGCAAAGTGGGAGCCCTTCATGTTTCTTAATCCCCTTAAACCTTTAGAGTGAGTCCAGAGAAGGCCACAGTGATGATCAAAAGGATGGAGCACCTCCCATACAAGGACAGGCTGAGAGACTTGGGGCTGTCCAGCCTGGAGAAAGGAAGGTGTTTCTCTGGACAACCTGTGGCAGGGCCTCACCAACTTCACAAGAAAACATTTCTTCCTAAGATCTCATCTCAGTCTTCCCTCTTTCAGCTTCAACCAGTTTTCCCTTGTCCTACTCCTGTACCTGCTGATGAGTTTTACCTGTAAGCATTTTAGCTCCAAAGCAAATCAACAAGAGGAACCAGCTAAACCCACAGGTCCTCAGAAGCTGGTGTGAAATCACTGCTACCACTCACTGACGTCCCACAGCCCAACACCACCTCCAAGCATGGTCCTGCTAGGAGCAGCACTAAAAGACAGCAACAAGCATCACAGACTGACGGATTCATCCTTCCCTCCCACTGCTGCAGTGACCACCAGCTTGGCACCTGCTGTTATCCACATTATACCACTTCTTTTTCCCTTTTATTTGTTTTTGTTTATTTCTTTGTTTGTAAAGGGAAGAAAAATCATTGTGTATCAGTTTACAATATCATTCACTGAACCACTTTCATGTGCCTTAATATTTCGCCCCAGTGATAAGTGGCAATGCATACAGATTGGGCAGAATCTCTGATTGTCCATAAGCAGCCAAAAGACATTAAGGACAGACACCAGGGTTGTGGTGGGCTCAGGAGAGTTACCCCCACACAAACAACATCTTATCAACAGTCCAAGGGGGATGCTCTCCAACAAGGGGTCTTGTTCAGACAAACCCTTTCCCAATTTTATCTGGCAGGTTTCCCTCCCCAGCTCATTTCACTTCTAACTCAAGAGTAGTCCTGTAGCTGTAACCTGGATAGCAAGTTCCCCATTGCCACAGCACCACCAGAACAGAAACAGGGATTTTTTTTCATAGGATGTCCTGAGTTGGAAGGGACCCACAAGGATCATCAAGTCCAACTCCTGTCTCTGCATAAGACAACACCAAAATTCACACCATGTGCCTGAGGGCATTGTCCAAATGCTTTATGAATACTGCCAAGCTATGCAAAGGAATCCTCCTCATTTCTCCTCTCCACACAATGTTTTGGTGCTTGTCTACCTTGTTCAAACGCCAACAAAACCAGTCCCAATACCAACCCCTGAGGAATGCCACTTGTCATCGGTCTCCATTTGGACACCGAGTTGTTGACCACAATTCTTTGAGTGCGACCACCCATCATCAGGTTCTACAGGTGTTCCTGGATGTTGAAGAGAAATTCAAAGGACCTCTCCTATGTTGTAGAAAACTGTTTTTCTGTATGAAATACTTCAATTGCTGTCTTTCAAGCCTGCATCTCAAAAGGGTTCATCAGTTTCTCTGATAACTCAAAATATGTTTTCAAGGCATAGATATCTTCTTTTATATTACAATTTATGCTCTTATTTAGAGTTGACATGCCAGAATAACCCTATGATAATTGAAATACTATTATACTTATTTTGCAGTAAGGAACAGCAGCACAAATCTAAATGGCAGACCCTCAAAGGAATCAATGATAATTGTACCTAAGCAGATTTTAAAAGCTGAGGTTACACAAAAAACTGTAACAAAACTCAGGATTGAAATTTCTCCCAAGATAACCACTCTCGACTGTCGTCTCACAGCAAGAACTTTTGCAGTAATTCCTGATTAAATGTGCTCTCTTTTCTGTTTCCATGAATCTGTTTTTTTTTTCCTGTCCCCAGAAAACGCTCACAGAATCATAGAATCACTAACATTGGAAAAGGCATCTACAAGAATCAAGTCCAAACATCAACAGAATACCACTGTACTTACTAAACCATGTCCCCAAGTGTCATGGTCACATGGTTTTTGAATACCTCCACGGATGGGGACTCCATCACTGCCCTAGGGAGCCCTTTCCAGTGATTCACCACTCTTTTGGTAAAGACATTTTTCCTAATATCCATTCAGAATCTCCCCTGGTGCAACTTGAGATCATTTCCTCTCATCCTATCCCTTGTTACTTGGGAGAAGAGATCAGCACCCACCTCTCAACAACCTCCTTTCAGATTGTGGGTGAGTTGTAGACAGTGATAAAGTCTTCCCTCAATCTCCTCTTCTCTAGGCTGAACAACCCCAGGTCCCTCAGCTGCTCCCAGAACACCTGTGCTCCAGAGCCTTTCCCAGCTCTGCTCCCCTTCTCTGCATGCCCTCCAGACCATCAAGGTCTTTCTTGGAGTGAGGGGCCCAAAACTGAGCACACAATTCAAGGTACAGCCTCACCAGTGCTGAGCCCGGGGGGGCAATCCCTTCCCTGCTCCTGCTGGTCACACCATGGCTGATCCAAGTGAGGATGCTGTTGGTCTTTCTGGGCATTTGGGCCACTGCTGGCTCATGTTCAGCCACTGTCAACCAAGAACCACAAGTTCTTTTCCAGTGTTTTGCTTTCCAACCACTCTTCTCCAAGCCTGCAACATTGCATGTTGTGACCATAGTGCAGCGCACCTGAAGTCTTGTGGAGGTGAGCCAGAGGTCCTGAAGTCATAGGAGCCAAGAATGAAACACCAGTGGAAAATCAGAGGAATTAAGAGATGTTCCTCTAAGATGGTGGCATGGCTGACACCCAAATGAAGTGCTTCTACATCAATGCACTTGGCATGGGTGACAGATGAGGATGGAGGGGGAAGGTATTACCCTTTACATCAGGAAAGGGATAGAATGTAAAGAGCTGTCTCTGAAGAATAGCCATGAGCAGTTTGAAAGGCTCTGGGTAAGAGTCAGAGACAGAAGTGACAAAGGGAAGCTTGAGCTTGATGCCTCTACAGGCCTCCTGATCAAGGGGAGCTTATTGGTAAAGCCCTCCTATTCCAGTTACATGAGGCATTGTACCCATAGGCTCTCATTCTGCTAGTGGACTCCAATGAGCCTGAAACTTGCCAGGAAAGTAGCACAGTGAGCTGTAAGCAATCCAGGAGACTCCTGGAATGCACCCAACACACATTCTTAAGCCAGGTGCACAGCCCTACAAGAGGGGATGTAATAAAAGACCTGATGGTCACCAACACAAATGAGCTAATCATGCAAGGTTTTACCTCTGTGTTGGGGAAGCTTCTAATGTCAATAAAGGCTAGGGAATGAAGGGATTGAGATCAGTCCTGTGGAGGAATTGGGGGCACTGGAGGATGAAGTGACACAAACTGACAATGGGTACCAGCAGCCAAAAAAGCCAGCCATATCCTGAGCTACATCCAAAAAATAGGGACCAGCAGCTTGCGGGATGGGATTCTGCCCCTATACTCTGCTTTTGTGAGATCCCACCCACAGTATGGTGTCCAGCTCTGGAGTCCTCAGCACAGGAAGGATGTGAATCTGTTGGACTAAGTCCACAGGTGGGCCACAAAGATGGTCCGAGACCTGGAGAACCCCTGCTATCAGGACAGGCTGAGAGAAATGGACTTGTTCATCCTGGAGAAGAGAAGGCTCCGAGGAGATCATAGAGCAGTCTTCCAGTATTGAAAGGGCTCCAGGAAATATGGGGAAGTACTCTTTGTCAAGGAGTGCAGGGACAGGAGCAGTGGAACAGTCTGAAGCTGACAGAGGGGAGACTGAGATAAGATCTTAGGAAGAAATGTGTTTCCTGTGAGGGTGGGGAGGTCCTGGCACAGGTTGCGCAGAGAGTGATGACTGCCCCATCCCTGGAGGTGTTCATGGTTAGGTTGGATGAGTCTTTGAGCAACCTGATCAAGTGTGAGGTGTCTCTGTTCATGGCAGGGGTCTGGACTGGATGGGACCTTCAAAGGTCTTCTCCAACCCAAACCATTCTGTGATTCTATGATTACAGACCATCTCTTGGCTTAAAATGGTAGCAACCTGGGTTTTTGACGTGATACATCCTTTGCAGGGATGTAAATTTACACCTGAGAGGATGACGAAATTGGGAACCCCCTAAAGCTGCAGGTATAAAACAACAGCTTAACTCAGCACTTACATAGCAATTGTTTACCAGTCACCTTGTTGACTATTATAAGGTTGAATGCTTTCCTTAACAGCAGTTATATTTCTGAAGAGGTTCATGTTCAGTCCTTGTGATGGAAGTTTCTAAAGTAATGCTTAGCAATTTTCTCAGCAGAGCCACTCACTAGTGCAGAGCAGTGGGAAGCATCCTGATTTGCCCCCCCTCCCCTCAGAAAAGCCATGCTCCCTTCTATGCTGAGCAAGCGCACTCATTCCTTGTTCAGCAGCCTTATTTCATTGTTCCATCTGCAAACTAATTCTGAACTATATTTACTGCCTTTGTGTCAGTAATTACACAGGTAAGTTGTTCAGCATCAGCCTTGGACAGCACAGGCTCTGGGCTCCAAAGGATGAGTAACCAACGTTTCCATGCTTTCTTCTCTGAACTGTCAGCTATGGGCAGTATCAAAGGGTTTCATGAGAGCTTGATGTCATAGGAAAGAATCATAGAATCATAGAATTGTTAAGGTTGGAAAAGACCTTCAAAATCATCAAGCCCATCGACACACCACTGTGTCAACTAAGCCATGTCGTGAAGTGTCATGGCTACACATTTTTGGAACCCCTACAAGGATGGTGACTCCATCACTGCCCTGGGCAGCCTCTTCCAATGCTTCAGCCCTCTTTCAGTAAAAGAGATTATTCCTAATAGCCAATCTAAACCTCCCCTGGCACAAATTCAGGGTATTTCCTCTCATCCTATCACTTGTTGCTTGGGAGAAGAGACCAACAACCACTTTAAAACAATCTCCCTTCAGTGAGCTGTAGAGAGCAATAAGGTCACCACTCAGCCTCCTCCACATCAAAGAGCCCCAGGTCCCTCAGCTGTTCCCCATAAGCCTTGTGTTCCAGACCCTAATGTTTTCAACAGCAAACACTAATTAAATGTTTGCAATGACAGTGCCTGATACATAGCAAACCAGAAAGGATACCTGTCCTTGAAAGATGCAAAGCTGTAGCACCCAATCCTTAACAGTACCTTGTCAAAGAATTACTTGTGCTTCTTCACAGGCTGCCATTTTTATCTTACTTTCTTTTCTTGCCCTTTTAAAAATACCAAGAACTGTATAATCAGACAAAGTGAAAGGGATCACCTTTCATCTCAGGCTTGGCACTGCAAATCAAGGGACTTCACAGAATCACAGAATGTCCTGAGTTGGAAGGGCCCCACAAGGATCATCGAGTCCAACTCCTGTCTCTGCATAGGACAATCCTAAAATTTACATTGTGTGACTGAGTACATTGTACAAATGTTTCTTGAATATTTTCAGGCTTGGCACCATGACTGTTTCCCTTGGGAGCTGTTCCAGTGCTCCACCACCCTAGACTTATGTAGTATTTTAGATTTCCTGCCCAACATTGGACAAACCATTTACGTTCATCACACATAACTTTCACCGTAATGAAAGGCAACTTGTGATGCTTTCACATCTCAGGGTTTGTAAATAATGCTCACAGGTTCATGCACTCATATTAACAATATCTTTTCTCTGTGATGGAAGAAAAGAATTCGTTTGGGCTTGGGAATGGATGCAGAGGTGTAACTAATGGGAATCAGCACTGAGTGTGCATTGGTAGCCGCACAATAGCTCTGTTTTTGTAGCTCATAAGTGGATGTTATTTCAGGGGTCGTTTGTTTTCACAGAGATCTTATCTTGCTAGAGTGAAATAAATACACTGCTTTTATCTGGCGCAGACCAATCTCAGTTTGTGAACACAGAAACTACACAGGCCTTTGTAAATAATATATTTTTTCAGTATAACTGTCTCCAAACTGTCCACCAAACGAAAATTTAAAGCTCTGCTTTGAAACTCTTTACTGAATGCTAACTTAATAACTGCGTTGAAACATGAACCTATAGTCCCATCCAACCTGGTCTTGAACACATCCAGAGATGGGCCATCCACTGCTTCTCTGGGCAACCTGTACCAGGGTCTCATTACCTTCACAGGAAAATATTTCTTCCCAGTGTCTCACCTAAATCTCCCCTCTTTCTGCTTAAAACTCTTCCCCTTATCCTCTCCTTGCAATTCCTCATCTAGAGTCCCTCCTCAGCTTTCCAGAAGCCCCTTTCAGTACTTGAAGGTTGTTCTAAGTTCTCCCCAGAGAATTCCTTTCTCAAGGCTGAACAACCCCAGCTCTGTCATCCTGTCACATATAAAGCTTCTGGAAAAAAAATGGCCACCAAAACAAAGTTGACAGGATATCTTCAACTTGTGTCTTCTTGCAGAAGATGACACTTCTACAAAGGACCTTATCTTTAGTTCAACAATGCCAACAGAGCAGCAAGGTCAATAGAAGTCACTTATCTGAATTCAAAATCTGAGATTATTAAATAAGGAGAGAGTTCAAGATGCTTTTAATGACTAATGTTGCCTCCAAATTGACTACTGATACAAGAACTTCAAAGCCTTTCACAAAATTAGGAGAGAATGACAAGAATGACACAAGATACGTTGTAGTTTCTGTTCCCAGGAAGGGCTCAGCCAACTGAGACTCCTTGGATGTCAGACAGTGGTGTGGAAGGGTCTACTGGAGATCTATAAAACATTGGTTGTTCATTGAAGTTAAACAGGGAATGATAACTCACCACATCATGGACACAGAAAATGAGAGATCCCAAGGAAATCATCAATGACTCTTTTAAACAAATAAACTGAATAATTGGTATGCATAATTAAATTCTGGAACTCCAGGCTGCAAGCTGTTACAGAGCCAAATTATTAAGAAGAAGATAAGATGAATTCAGAGGGAAGATCCAATGTTGCTATTGAACATGACAGATTGAAAGTAACATTTAGCTCTGTCAGTTCCTGCATGTCAGCGGCCAAACAAGGGAGGACTTGCCAAGGCAAGGCCACTTGAAACATGTTTCTTTTTTAATTGTCCATTTCTTCCTATTCTAAGAGACAGGCTACTGACAACATAGACAGTTTTTTTTATCCTGATCAAATTTCTGACCATCTTAGAGCTATCCTGAACTTATGGTTGAATACAAAGCTAATGATGACTTACTCTCCCTTCCACTTTTATAGTAAGCATTCATGAGGCAGAGGCAAGTATCCATGTCACTGGATGTGAGCTTTGGAAACTACTCTAACCAAAACTGGTGTTGACTAATACTAGTTCTCAACCCTCCCATGCAGTTTCACATAACTCTGGGTTTCAATGGAGGGGAAGCAGCTGCAGCAATACCACCACCAACAGTTTCTACATATACAACAGTTTCAGCTCTTCACAAGTTGGTCACTAGAAAGGAAAACTTGTTCATGTCTCCCCAAATACTCCAGTGAGTCCAGAGGAGGCCATGAAGATGATACAAGGATTAGAACATCTCCCATATAAGCGTAGACTGAGAGAGTTGGGCTATTTAGTCTGGAGAAGAGAAGGCTCCAGGTAGACCTTAGAGCATCCCCCCAGTACAGAAACGGGCTCCAGGAAAGCTGAGGAGGTGCTCTTGATCAGGGAGTGCAGGGACAGGTTGAGGGGTAACAGTTTGAATCTCAAAGAAGGGAGATTGAGATCACAGTATTACAGTATCACAGTATCACAAGGTTGGAAAAGACCTCTGAGTTCATCCAGTCCAACCCATGACCCAACACCTCCTCGTCTAAACCATGGCACTAAGTGCCTCATCCAATCTGCTTTTGAACACCTTCAGGGACAATGACTCCACCACCTCCCTGGGCAGCTCATTCCAATGGCCAATCACCCTTTCAGTGAAGAATTTTTTCCCAATGTCAAACCTAAACCTCCCCTGATGAAGCTTGAGACCATGTCCTCTTGTTCTGTCATTGGTCGCACGAGAGAAGAGACCAACCCCTGCCTGCCTACAGCCTCCTTTTAGGTAGTTATAGAGAGCAATAAGGTCTCCCCTGAGCCTCCTCTTCTCCAGGCTGAACAACCCCAGCTCCCTCAGTCACTCTTCACAGGGCTTGTGCTCCAGCCCCTTCACCATCTTTGTTGTTGTCTTCTGGACACCCTTCAGCATCTCAACATCTCTCTTAAACTGAGGGGCCCAGAACTGGACACTCAAGATGAGGCCTGACCAGTGCCGAGTATAAGGGGGTGATAACTTCTCTAGTCCTGCTGGCCACACCATTCCTGATGCAGGTCAGGACACCATTGGCCTTCTTCGCCACTTGGGCACACTGCTGGCTCGTGTTGAGTTTCCTGTCCACCAGCACTCTCAAGTCCTTTTCCACTTGACTACTCTCCAGCCACTCTGTCCCCAGCCTATAGTTCTGCATGGGGTTGTTGTGTCAAAAGTGTAGAATCCGGCACTCGGACTTGTTAAACTTCATCCCATTGAAATCAGCCCATGAGATCTTAGAGAGATCTCATGTGTTTCATGTGAGGATGGTGAGGCCCTGTTTCATGTGAGGTGGTGGCTGTCCCATCCCTCTAGGTGTTCAAGGTCAGGTTGGATGGGGCCTTTGAGGAAAGTGATCCAGTGAAAGGTGTCCCTGACCATGACAGAGAGGTTGAAACTGGAGGGGCTTTAAAGTTCTTGTCAACCCAAATCATTCTATGATTCTGTTTTCTGTTTCCTGGCAACTTCTGAAGTAGCTGTAGCTCCCAGCAATAGCAGTTTTGCAGGTGTTGAATACTTAAATTTTTTTGCTGGTGTTTGGTTGTATTAGGGATTGGATGTTTGCTTCATTCAAAGACGTCCATTGTTTGTGGCATAGCCTGCTAGTTAGACATTGTATTCACATTTCAGATATATTGGAATTAATTCCCTTAGCCTGCAGAAATGCTAGATTCTTATCTCCCACTTCCAAAGACAGAAGAGTGCACACTGCTTGGTGCAGGGTATTCTGGATCAGGATACCTTGTCAAGAAATTGGACAACTACACAGCAATCAAAGTAGCACCATTCTGAGTAGAGGCAAAGCAGGGAAGAAGGAGCTTTATTCCGTGTACAGCTATAACGACGAGAGACCCAAGCCCTCTTTCCAGTATCAGCCACGCATTTTATTCTGGTTACTCACTACCTAAGAAAAGAAAAAGGACTCGAAGAGGCTGCCCAGGGAGGTGGTTGAGTCACTATCCCTGGAGGGATTTAAAAGACAAGTGGACAAGGTTCTCAGGGATCTGGTTTAGGACAGGTACAGTTATACTTGATGATCTTAGAAGTCTTTTCCAACCAAGCAATCCTATGAAAAAAATATCTATGACTACGGAAGAGGAAGTCCAGGTATAGCAAGGAAGTTAACATGATTTTTATGAGCCTAACTCTCACTCTTGGAACAAATTCATTACAGCAACCTCAGCCTGTATTACTTCAGAGAGAAGCATATGGAGAATTGCCATTTCCTAATTTTTAATAGAAGCATCTTTCTTCTCCCACTTAAAACCACATCTTAGCACTGATTAAAGACAACTTGAATAAACAAGAAGAAACAAAATAGAAAAGCACATGTTTGTATTGAATCAATGTGGATATCATCAGCTTAAAACATAATCATGTTACTTTTTATCCGTAACGGTGTGGCCAACAGGTGACATGGAGGGATTGTCCCTCTGGATCCAGTGCTGGTGAGGCTGCACTGGGAATCCTGGGTTCACTTTTGAGTCCCCCATGAGTACAGGAAATATTTGAACTGCTGGAACAGGTCCAGAGAAAGGCAGTGGAGATGGGGAAGGGTTTTGAGCACAGGGGTTCTGTGAGTGGCTGAGCAACCTGGGGCCGTTTAATTTGGAGGAGCACAGACTGAGGGGAGACCTTATCACACTCTACATCAGGGGTGTCAAAGTCATGTCCCACGGGCTGAATCTGGCCCTCCAACTTGTTTTATCTTGCCCAGCACCTTGTTTCTAGCCGGCAGCAGAGCAGAGCTCCTTGCCTCCACACTCCTGCCGGCACTGGTCATGTATGCAGCATGTGTAACACACGTTACACTGCAGGAGTAGAAGCAGGAGAATAATGGGAGCTGTAAGTTTGACAACCCTGCTGTACAGTAACCTGAAAGGAAATGCTAGTAAGGTGGGTGCTGTTTTCTCTTCTCCCAAATAATAAGTGATAAGACAGCCTCAAGTTGTGCCAGGGGAGGTTTAGATCAGGAAAAATTTCCGTTATGGAAAGAGTTGTGAAGCACTGGAAGAGGCTTCCCAGGTCAGTAGTGGAATTTCCATCCCAGGAGGGGTTCATAAAATGCGTAGATTGGGCGCTTCATGACATGGTTTATTAGGCACGATGGTGTTGGGTTGATGGTTGTACTGGATGATCTTATAGGTCTTTTCCAACCTTGATGATTCTATGAGTCTATGTTGATAACAGAATAGAATAGAATCATATATTTGCATGATTGGAAAAGACCTTTGAGATGATTGAGTCCAACCATATCTGTCAACTACTAAACCAGATCCCTGAGCACTTCCAGTGTGAGCGTGGCTAATGCAAAGAATGCAAGAGAGAAGGCAGAGACAATGTAGCATGGACACAAACATACACTATTATTACCAAAGGAAGCCCATTACTAGCTTGAAAAGATTCACCCTGATTTACTTGTTGAAAAGGTGGCATATTTTCCAGTAAAAATGTTCAAATAGGGGTGGGTAGACTGTCAGTAAACTGTGGCTCTTCACTGATGCATTGTCTACTCTATTACAACTTCCATTACAAGAGAAAAAAATTTATCCCATCTTTTGACAGCGAAGGACAAAATGACTGACTACCAGTTTGTATCTTTAAACACAGTGAACCATGACAGAAAAAAAAGCAACAGAGTTGTTGCAGTGAATTCATCCCCTATTCCCGGGGCTCCGTAGTTCTGAAAGTTTTATAGTGTTGAAATATTCTAAATCCAGGAAAACACTGACTTGACGAAGTCGATTTATTTCCATGAGATTTCTTCTTAAACCTAAATCTGTCCAGTTTTATAATTCACTCCCTGAGATTCTTGAACTCTTCCACATTTTGGATTTTTAGAAACTATTGCTGTACCTAACAATTTATGAAGGAGGTTGTGTATGAGTTGAAATGGTGCTAAGGGAAGGAAAAAAAAAGATGTTGGAAAGAATTACTGCTAAGAAACTAAATTGACTTGGAAACCTTACAGATGTTATGAATTCTGCTGCAGCCAATACGATTTTACTTGAGGAACTTGATTTTCACATCACTCTCCCCACAGCTTCTATTGGGTTTACAGGTACATTTTTCCTCTGTGAAGTACCTGTGCTACCTTTCTGTGCCTGTAATTAATTTCAGATACAGGCAGTAATAGTTGCAAGCTGATATGACCATTATTGATACTCCCCAGAAGCCTTAGGGAAACTTGGGAAGAAAGGATTTTATTATCTCAGAAACAGTTTTCAATTTGGAAAAAAAAAAAAAGCCATTTTGCTTCAGAAAAGAAAAAAAAATAATCAAACCAAAATGTAATCTGTCAAAGACATATAAGGGAAAGAAAGCCTCTGTAAAATCTCAAAGTAACCATTGTGGCGAAGATGCTTGGCTAGGGCTGAGGAAACCCAAGTCCAAGAATGCAGCCTGAATTAGAAGAAAAGTGGTTGGTAATTAAAAAATTCATAGAATCATAGAATTGTTAAGGTAAGAAAAATCCTCTAAGGTCATCCAGTCCAACCATCAGCTCAACAGCACCGTGTCTACTAAGCCATCTCCCAAAGTGCCATATCTATACATTTTCTGAACACCTCCAGCAACGGAGACTCCCCTTCCAGTGCTTCTCCACTCTTTCAGCAAAGTCATTTTTCCTGATATCCAAGCTACATCTTGCCTGACATAACTTGAGGCAACTTCCTGCCATCCCATCACTTGTTACCTGAGAGAAGAGACCAACACCCAGCTCACCAGAACCTCATTTCAGGTAGTTGCAGACAGTGATGAGGTCTCTTCTCAGCCTCCTCTTCTCCAGACTAAACAGCCTCAGGTCCCCCAGCTGCTCCCAGAACCCCTGTGCTCCAGACCTTTCCCCATCTCTTCTGCCCTTCTCTGGACATGCTCCAACTTCTCAATATCATTCTTGGGCCCAAAACTGAACCCAGCATTTGAGGTGCAGTATACACAGTACAGGGACACAATCCCTTCCCTGTGTCTGTTGTCCTCACCATTATTGATAAAAGCTAGCGTGGTGTTGGCTTTCTTTACTAGAAGAACCTTCACGTCTCAGTCCAAGCCAATGACAAATTCAGTGATATGGCCACTCCCTGCTTCTGAGCAGAAATACAGTACAGGAAATAAAAAAATCTTTCTCAGCTGCAAAACCAACAACAAAAAACCCCAAACAAACCAAAATTTCTACAATTTTACCCACAAAGCCTAAAAAAGTAGAAAGATGGCCATGTGCACACACATGATTGTGAACATGTACAGAACAAACATAACAAAATTAGCCCTCAATGAGAAGATTTAACTTATGTAAGAAGAAAGAAATATATGCTTTGTAGATCTGTTGAAGTGTGCCTAGAGGAAGTCATGAAGGTGATTCAAGGGCTGGAACACCTCCCATAAGGAGAACAGTCTGAGAGAGATGGGCTTGTTCAGCCTAGAGAAGAGAAGGTTCTGGGGAGACCTGAGAGCATCCTCCCAGCACTGAAAGGGGCTCTAGGAAAACTCAGGAGGGGCTCTTGAACATGAGGTGCAGGGACAGGATGAGGGGAATGGTTATAAGCTGAAAGAGGGGAGACTGAGATGAGATCTTAGGAAGAAATGTTTGCCTGTGAGGCTGGTGATGCACTGGCAGAAGTTGCCCAGAGAAGTGGTGGCTTCCCCATCCCTGGAGGTGTTCAAGGCCAGGTTGGAAGGGGCTTTCAGTACCCTGAGCCTGTGGGAGGTGTCCCTGATCATGGTAGGGGGTTGGAACTGATGGGTTTTAAGATCCCTTCCAACCCAAACCATTTGAAGATTCTATGATTCTATGATTTAAAAACCTGCAGTTGCTAATTGGATCAGGGACACACATAATTTATTTATACTCCAGGGCAAAGGGATTATTAGTAGATTACAGTTGGCAGGGCTCTCCCCATGTGAGCATGACCCTTCACATGTGTCCCTAGAAAAGATCATGCTCCTTCAATTGATGTTTCCTAACAAGTCACTAATTGATAATGCACACTGTATATAATTAGCCTTTCTGTCATAACCTATTAAGCAGAAATGCAGTCATTCCTGTTGAAAACTCCTAAACGGTGAATGCCACGTTAACCCATGCTTAGACCACCTGTACGAAATGATCATCAAATATGATTGCAGTCATGTACTGTGCAACATTTTTTAGGATTGTTGTTTTTTTTTTTAAAATCCGTGCTGCTAGGAAAATGTTAGTACTGTGTTATGTTGGGGAAGCTGAAGAGCCAACAATTTAAAACAACAGAACGACAAATAGTAGAAAAGTGATTTCCATTACTTTCAACCCACTATTCCCTTCCATTTTATCCAGTCACTCACAATAAGCACGATATTGAGCTGTATAGGAAGCAGATAATTATAGCTTTGGACTCTTGTCTTTTGTAGCTGTTGTGATAAACATGTCTTGGATCAGTTCCAAATCTGGGAAAACAGTAAAGTTTTTGGATCAATTGAAGTCAAGCAATGCCATGGGCAACCTTACCTTTCCTTTAGCCTCCAATTATTGCTGACATTTCTCAGAAGGGATGTTTGCTTTCCAGTTGAAAGCAGAAAGATATCTGCAGGAAAAACTTCTGCTAAGTTGGAGTGGGTGTTTTAGAATGTGAAATGCAAAGTAAAGGGAAAATGAGAATGAGGACTCCATTTCACCCACATTTTTTCTCCCATGAATGCAACACAGCCATGCCACCTGCATACATGGAACAAAAGACACCTTACTTATTTGGTAGAATCTTTCAAATAGTTTATTGATACAGTCAAAACCAACTTCTTCATCAAAATGCTTTTAAAAATGAAAAGCTTTCGAAAATCACAGTATCACAGTATCATAAGGTTGGAAAGGACCTCCGAGATCATCGAGTCCACCTTATAACACCAACACTAACACCATCATCTAAACCATGGCACTCAGTGCCTCATCCAGTCTCCCCTTAAACACCTCCAGGGTCAGCGACTCCACCACCTCCCTGGGCAGCGCATTCCAATGGCCAATCACCCTTTCAGTGAAGAATTTTTCCTAATATAAGATATAATATAATAATATAATACAATAAAATATAAGATTATGTATGGATTCTTAATATACCCTGGAATGAGATGGTCATTATCAATTACACTAAGAAGGAATTAAAAGGAAATTTTTATTAAAAATGCCATAAAGACAACTGTATCCTGGGCTGCACCCAAAGCAGTTGGATCAGCAGGGCAAGGGAGAGGATTCTGTGCCTCTACTCTGCACTCATGAGACCCCACCTGAAGCCCTGACACCAGACTTGGAGTCTTCAGCAAGAAAAGACACGGATATGTTGGAGCAAGTCCAGGGGAGGCCATGGAGATAAATGGACGTTCATCATTAGCTCATAATATTTTATGAACTGGATTGTTTAAATAAATGTGTTTGATAAACAGGAATTAAATTAGCAGAGTCCAAGATAGTAAGCTAGGATAAGCTTGTCAAAATCCACTGAAAAAAAAAATAGTTTAAATAGTAAAGCCCGATCTGTAACAGTTGGTAAATTGTTTATTGAACTACGCTCTTCCTCCTCATTCTTTCTACAGCTCACTATTTCTCCAAGACAAAACAAATTTAACACGTGAAATATTAATATTCAGGAAGGAATCAGTGTAAAAAAGAAGACAAAAATATCTTAGATACACACAACTATAGAGAAGAACTGAATTTGGAACTGCTTTTTTTCCTAATTTCAATTTTCTATGCAATCATCAAAGGACAGTATTTCAAAATTCAAACATTATAATTAGATCCAAGCCACTCTGGACTGAACTCTAGCCAACATCATTCTGTAAGAAAAGATGTATAATGCTGTCCTTCTACATTGTGCAATGAACAATTTATTAATATACCATACTCCAGAATCACTTGCTCAATGCATGGAACTAAACAGTTCCTACAGAAAGAACTATTCTGATAGCCTGTCAGGAAGGACCTTCATGAGACCCCATTCTTCTGCCCACCTTTGAGGCATCAACTTGTATGACAAGATGATTGTGTGACAGGAGCTTTCGGTTGCAAGTTGCAGGTGATTTTGCGTAATAGAATCATGAAAGAAAGGAAAAATTTTGCACTGTGAATCAAACAAAAAGTATTTTGGTGACAGAGAAGGAACCAGCCTCAGTCTCTATGGTTTGAAATGGTTTTGTAAGTGACTAAATTACCAGTGGGCTGACCAGGTTTTGCATCAAATTCTTTAAAGTCTCCTCTTGAAAATGCAAGTCCTTTGGACAACAGCAGAGACAGAATGAAGAGTAATCTTGAAAACTAAGAGTAAAACTAGAAACATCTAACTTTCAACAAGATTAAACAATACATTCTGCCCAACTAACACATTGCTTGAACTTGTTGGGCACAGCATTCTTAATTTGGACCTAACTGTAGCATGCATAGAATCATAGAATCATGGAATGGGTCGAGTTGAAAGGGATCTTACAGCCCATCCAGTTCCAACCCTCCTTACCATGGGCAGGGACACCTCTCACTGGACCAGAATGTTCCTTGAACACCTCCAGGGATGGGGCAGCCACCACTGCTCTGTGCAACCTGTGCCAGAGTCTCACCAGCCTCACAGGCAAACATTTCTTCCTAACGTCTCATCTCAGTCTCTCCTCTTTCAGCTTAAACCCATTCCCCTCATTCTGTCCCTACACCCCCTGATCAAGAGCCCCTCCCAAGTTTTTGTGGAGCCCCTTTCAGTACTGGGAGGCTGCTCTCAGGTCTCCCAGGAGCCTCCTCCAAGCTGATAAACCCCAGCTCTCGCAGCCTGTATGGTAAAGCTCCAAAGAAGAGGCCTAAGATGCAATCCTGGTATTCCTAGCATTTGTTTTCATTTCAGTGATCAAAATGAGTGAAAGTTTTCTTCTTCATTAATACGACAAGAGCAGAAGTAAAACAGAGTCAAAGGCTTTTATAAGAATTCTACAAACTCCAGCATACCGTGGCTTGAAAAGTAAATGAGACATTAACAGAGAACACCAAAGCTTCATTTCTATTCTCATTTAATTTTTATAGATTAAAGTTGTCAGAAAACTTTTAACTTCAAGCCATCAGACACTTTCCTGCCTTTTGATTTCAGCATTCAAATGGATAGAGAAAAGCCTGACCAACAAAGCTACAGCAGTCACTAATATTTATTAAAACATTAACAAGAAATCTGGAATTTGAAACAGGAAAAGAAAGACTTACACAGGCACGCACATCTAACAGATCTTCTTGTGCCTTCTCTTGCTGTGGATCTGACTGCTTTGGGCTGTCTGTGTAGGCAGAGAACAGTTCATGCAATACAGAAATTTGAATTCATGACAGTGCCACAGTCCTTTAAACCAGCTGTGAAACTGCATTTTTTTCTAGTTCTTCTGTCTTTTCAGGAATGTTTCCTATGTTCTTTTCTGAATCCATTTTTTAATGATACCCTGCATTCCTAGGTGTTGTCATTCAGGATTCTGGCTCTTGACTCTATTGGAAATAAACCCTGGTTTCAGCTAATTGTCTTACCTAATGTGATAAGCTAAACACAGAGAACAAACATTTCCTCGAGGGGTAAAATAATTCGCAGGGAAAGAGTAACCTTGCTGGCTAAATTGAGGTCTTTATCTTCCCTACAGATCATCCACTGGAACCCTAAGTATTTATTTTCCTCCAGCGTCCCCTGCAACTAAACCCCCAGGAACATTTTGTTTAAATTCAGTCTCAAACAAAGCAAGACTAATTTTTTTTTTTTTTTTTTTTAAAGAATCATAGAAACACAGAAACATTATAGTTAGAAAAGATCCCTAAGCTCATACAACCCAACTGCCAGACCGGCATCGTGTCTAGTAAGCCATGTCCCACAGTGCCACGACTAAACATTTTTGAACCCCTCTGGAGAGGGAGACTCCAACAAGGCCCTGGGAAGCCCCTTTCCAGTGATTCACCATTCTTTCTGCGATGGAATTGTTCCTTATATCTGATCTAAACTTCCCCTGGTGTCATTTATTCTTGTCCTATCACTTGTTACTTGGGAGAAGAAATCAAGACCCACCTCACCACAATGTCCTTTCTGGGAGCCGCAGAGAATGATAGGGTCTCTCCTCAGCTCCTCTTCTCCAGGTTAAACAGCCCCAGGTCCATAAGCTGCTCCCAGAACCCCTCGGCTTGAAACCCTTCCCCCACTTCATTCCCCTTCTTTGGATGCGTTGCAGCCCCTCAGTGTCCTTCTTGTAGTGAGGGGCCCAAAACTGAACCCACGATTCAAGGTGCGGCCTCACCGGTGCTGAGCTGAGCTCAGGGGGACAATCCCTTCCATTTTCCTGCTGGCCACACCATGGTTGACTCAAGCCAGGATGGTGGCCTTCTTGGCCACCTTGGCCACTGCTGGCTGTTGTTCAGCTGCTATCGACCAGCACCTTCAGGTTCTTTTTCAGCTAGCAGTTTTCCAGCCACTCTTCCCACCATTATCTTCCCAATTGCTGAATTAAAAATGAAGCCATACGTGTTGCTTCTTCCCATATCTTTCTGTAGCAAGATGGGCAAACAGTGAAATAATGCCAGCAAGACTCCTTTCAGGATATCTGTGTAGCACTGGAAGTGCAGAGAGAAAGATGTCAGCCCAAATTTTACTTTTGTATGATTTTTCTCTCCAGTCCACATTGTCAAGAATTTCAGACCTGCAGGCACAGAGGGATTTTGTGCTCACTTATAACAAACATGAAATCCAAATTTTGAGATAATCGCCTTTAAAAGTTGCTAGAGAAACATCTGCAAAAGTAAACTGGTGCTGATACACCATGAGATGTGCGCATTTTAAATAGTTTCCTCCTACAAAATTTTTCAGTCTTTGTTTTTTTCTCTCCGATGGTTATGAAAAGGAAGACTTACTCTTTAAACACAGGGTCAGACAGAGTTTGAATTGGGCATGAGAAACCTGAGATGAGAAACATTTTGAATACTTGTAAGCAAGGAGAGACACGTCTTCAAGGACACCTCTAACTTAAAGCCCTCAGTGTTACCTGGCAGTACAGTGAAAAAAAAGGCAGCAGTAAGACACTAAGTGGCTGTGACCAGTTTCCATGATCTCTAGCCTAACATCTTAGAGCAGCCTTACAGTACTGAAAGGGGCTCCAGGAAAGCTGGGAAGAGGCTCTTGATCAGGGAATGCAAGGAGAGGATGAGGGGAAACAATTTGAAGCTGAAAGAGGGGAGATTGAGTTGAGATCTTAGGAAGAAATAATTTCCTGTGAAGGTGGGGAGACCCTGGCACACGTTGCCCAGACACATGGTGGTTGCTTCATCCCTGGAGGTATTCAAGGCCAGGCTGGTTAGGGTTTTGAGCACCATGATCCAGTGGGAAGTGTCCCTGTCCATGGAACGGTGTTGGAACTGAATGGTCTTTAAGGTCCTTTCCAACCCAAACCATTCCACGATTCTATGATCTTCAAAAGTACTTTCTCTCTGAATTTTATATTTCTGATGAACGCCAAAATGGAGGTGAGGTTTGTACATGTGGAAATTCTGTATCAATACTGCAAATTTGCAATAATTACTGCTTGGAGGAAAATAATATATATGCATATACATACTATTTTTTACATACATACTCAAATACACACAGAATTGCAGCTACATATTTACCCCTTTAAGAAGTAACAGTGAAGAGATGGTCTGGACCACTTATTTCCTTAACAGAAATACTTCTATAACAAAAACAAATGAATAAAATAAAATATAAATTGGTCTTTTTTCCACTGATCCCTTAAATAAAGGGGAGAACGTGAAAGGAGTAGCACTGTCAAGGCATACTATGGCAACTGGCCTGGGGACACACATTACCCATATGACAATCTGAGCTTATCACAGTGGGGGGACTTCAGCAGGAGATGAAAATCTTGAAATGCAGGGGTGAAAAGAAAAAAGGAAGGAAATGCCAAAGAAAATTATCTGAAAATGGGAGAAAACGACCTATTATTGCTTCTTTTTTATATCACACCATTGAGAGAACTCAGACTAGCTGTCAAAAAGCTTTCTTTGCTGAAAGAAACTAACAGGGATTCACCGGAGTCTCATGGGACAGTAAGCGACAGAAAAAAGAGAAGGATACTATAAAATGCAAAGGAGAAAGAAGCAGAGAAAAGAAAGGTCTGAAATGGTTAAGGGTGTCAGGCAGAAAGCAGACACATACGTCTCTGGGGGAAATAAAAAGGGAAAAACGCAACCCAACCACAAAGCACTGAGAAAAAGCAGCAGAAAGAACACTTCGTGCCTAGAGACTGCAGTGTCTGGCCCCACATAAAACATTTTTCCTCCTCTACTCCTCTTCCAGGCTCTTGTCAATGAACACCAAAAGCCCAGATTCTTTTTTTCTGAATGTCCCCAGCCTTGTTTCAAATCCTAAGGGAGATCTGTTTGGGAAAGGGATGGTCCTCCCTTCCTGAAAGTCCTGACATCCAAAGTGTCATCAGTCTGCAGCAGCCTTGCTGTATGCAAAGAACGCTGCAGACATCATACATTTCTAACTTATAAGGGCCGTTGGTGTTTACAGCATGAAAAGAATTCTCTTTGCAACATGCTCTTCTGCTCAGTGCAATCTACCACAGGCTGCCTCTTCTCCTGCACAGGAGAGTTATTATCCTTCCTCAAACAGGGAAACGAAATAGCAAAGAGTTATCTCTCTGTATTATAGGCACATAGGCACTGTAAGTAGTATAAAAGGTCAGGTCTCTTGCTTCTTTCCTGGTCATTCCCTGAAAGACAGTTTTCCCTTCTTTTCCGAACTAGATGGAATCATAGAATCGCTTGGTTGAAAAAGGTCTTTGAGATCATTGAGTCCAGTCATACCTGTCCACTACTATATCAGATCACAGAGCACCTCATCTAGTTATCTTTTAAACACCTCCAGGGATGGTGACTCCACCACCTCCTTCTGCAGCCTCTGCCAGTGCCTGAGAACGCTTTCAGTGAAGGAAGTTTTTTTTAAATAGCCAATCTAACACTCCCCTGGCACAACCTGAGGCCGTTTGCTCTTGTCCTGTCTCTTGTTTCTTGGGAGAAAGCATCACCTGCCTCACTACAGTGATGAGGTCTCCCTTCAGCCTCCTTTACTCCATGCTAAACAACCTCAGTTCCCTCAGCTTCCTCTCATAACTTGATAGCCAAGGTGGATGCATTAACACAGGAAAGGCTGCATGACTCTGAAGAACACACAATGGACTTGAATCTCCGGTTAACAAACCGTTTTGTTATGAGCAGACTTCTGAATGTTTTCTGATGAAAACCTGTATTTTTACCCCATTTTTTACTGTGGCCATCGGTAGTCATGTGCCTGTCCCATTTCTGTTCTTGATCAGGCTGTGCTGCTGCACATGTAGCTTTTTTTTTTCATGGAGAAATTGTAGAATTTCTTAGTTGGAAAAGACCTTTGAGATCATCGAGCCCAGCCATACCTGTTCACTATTAAAGCAGATCCCTGAGCACCTCATCTACAGGTCTTTTAAACACCTCTGGGGATGGGGACTCAAACACCTGCATAAGCAGCCTCTTCCAGTTCCTGACAACCCTGTTGGTAAAGTAATTGACGACTGGGGCGGAACCTGAGTATGAACTTGTGCTCTGAACTGCGTTTGAGGGCGTCTCATTGTCCAGGGGTGTAGAAATATGACTAGTAACTGGGTTCTGGTATGACCAGAGTCATATGGGTCTCTCCAGCTCATGGGATCTGTTTGACCATGTATAGTAGGACTCTGGTATGAGTGTGTTGGCCCTTGATGTCCATCCTCTCCTGAGCTGGAGAAGAAGAGAAAACACACAAAATATTGTCCTGTAGGCGCTGGAGGCTTTGCAAGGAAGGACTGACCTCCTAACAAAAAGCCTACCTGGCAGCCCAGAGGCTTGGCTGGAAGTGAGAAGGTGGGAGTGAGCACACAGGCGATGGAGAAAGAAGTGCCAGCTCGCCGTGCCTATGCTGGCATGCGCCACGGGGACACCCTTTTAGATGTTTTTCTTTTCATTTGGGAGGAAAGCAGGTCATAACATGGGATCTAGGGATAACCTGAAAATGTTGAAGCCCTCTTGCTGATCACTCTGCTATTCTCCCTTGGCTCTCCCTTTCGCTGGCAGCACAGAGCCAGCCCATCATCCCAGCAGCCATCCCTCTGCACTCGGCTGGAAGCATCCGTCTCCGTGAACTCTCACACGTTGCTCAGCAGGGGCTGCAGGAACAAAATTACTGTGTGCTGCTGCCATCCCTGCAAATCCACTCACATCTGCAAAATGGAGCTCTCCTCCCCGGTGTCCCATCTGCTCCTTTGTCATTAGAGACTTTGTTCACCCCACTTTACACTCATTATCCAAAGCATTTTAGAAGTCATCATGGGGGACCTTAATTGTCCCTATAAGAGCTGCACAATCGTCAGAGTTTAAATGCAAGAATTGCTCTGAATTACAACAAATGCTGTGAAAAACTTCTAAGTAGTTAAAAAAATGGTTGAAAAGACCAAGCATCCACAACTTCTGTGGGAAACATGTGCCAAGGCCTCCCCACCCTCATAGCAAAAGATTTCTTCCTAAGATTTCATCTCCATCTCCCGTCTTTCAGCTTAAAACTGTTCCCTCTAGCCCTATCCCTGCATTCCCTGATAAAGATCCCCTCCCCAATTTTCTGTAGGCTTCTTTAAATATTGGATGTCTTATAGACATTTTCAGTGCCTTCTGGAGTCAGAAAGTCTGTATCAGGTGTTGAAAATATACCTATATATATTAGTTCTTCTGGCTACTCAAAACCCATGCTTCTCCGTAACCCTAAAAAGCATGGGAGGTCAACCTTCCCCTCTACCTCTCCTCCCTCCTGGATTTCTGCAAGGCTGAATATATCTATTCTTTGGAAGTACTTGGAAATCCTTGGCTAGAAATTGCTACATAAATGCAAAAGATTGTCTCTTAAAATAACAAAAACCCACAAAAAATGAACCAGCTGTACCCATATTTAGGTGATGCGTTAAAAATAAAATACCTTATTGGCACACACAGGACAGAAGATCAATGCTTTTTATGAAAACAAGCACCCATGGAAGGCCCTTTTCCAAGATGGGAAGTAGAGGAGAGAGGCTGGCAAAAAAAACCCCATGGAGACTCATGATTTATTGCAGAATTGCAATACTGATTTGATTTCCTTTAAATAGTGATATTACAGTTTTAATCAAGATTAAATCAAATGACAAATAATAAATCACTGGGCAGAGTTCACACCTGAATAAATAAGTGACTTGGGGGTGGGTGGAAGAAAGCTTTAAGATACTGAGAAAGTTTTAAATTTGTAATACGCTCAGAATTTTTCAGTGGTAAGAGTGAGTAGGTCAGGATGCAACACTGGATTCTGTAATGGATGAGAGGTCACATCCAAAGGGTATTTCAGGGTCCCTCAGAGCTGCCACGAGCAACCCAGAGAGATAAACTTCATAAACTGAGGTTTTAACTTTTTCTCACCGAATCTCAAGCAGGAAGAAAAGGATGCATTTTGACTTTTAGGTTTGTGGGAGCAGAGGAGAAGCAGTGGCAGAGGGAAGAGAAGGAGGAACTCACTGGGTGATGACACCCCGTCAGCTCCTTAAAGCCTTCCCAGCACAGAATCATCACTGACATCCTCCTAGCCTCACCTCTCAGCTCCTCGGCAACTTTTGCAAATACCTCTCTACTCAGCTCCTGTGAGACCCCCACCTAGAGTCCTATGCCCAATTCTGGAATTCCCAGCAAAAGAAGGATGTGGAACTGTTGGAACAAGTCCATAGGAGGACACAGAGATGATCTGAGGGCTGGAGCCACTCTGTTATGATGACAGGCTGAGAAAGTTGGGTTTTTTCAGCCTGGAAAAGAGAAGGCTCTAGGGAGACCTTAGAGCAGCCTCCCAGTACTGAAAGGGGCTCCAGGAAAGTTGGGGAGGGGCTCTTGATCAGGGATTGCAGGGATAGGATGAGGGGAACAGTTTTCAGATGACAGAGGGGAGACTGAGATGAGCTATCAGGAAGAAATGTCTTTCTAAGGGGCTTCTAAGGCCCTGGTCCAGGTTGCCCAGAGAAGTGGTGGCTTCCTCCTCCCTGAAGGTGTTCAAGGCCAGGCTGGATGGGGCTTGGAGTCCCCTGATCCTGTGGGAGGTGTCCCTGCCCATGGCAGCGGTCATTGAACTGAATGGGCTTTAAGATCCCTTCCAACCCAAACCATTCTACAACTTTATGGTTCTATGATGGTCCATTCAGTTTGAGATGGCTCTTGTTCTATCGTATTAGGAAACCAGTGACAAAGGTCTCACTATTAAGAGGTGATTTCCAGCAATTCCTCAGCTTACTGAGCATGGAAACTCATATGTTTGTGAAGTCATCACCACTGCATCCACTATTAAAAATTAAGTCCCTTTTACCATGTCTGTTCCCAATAATCTTCTCCAATGCAAATCAAAAAAAGTGAGGGCAGACAATTGCAAATGACATCTAATTACAGCAGCACCTTGTACTGAAAGATCTCAACAGTCAGTTAATTAAAATCACACCCTGCTCCTGTGGCACATTTATTGGTAAGCCAAAGCACAAATGAGCAAGAACAGCTGTGAAAAGAATAATGACAAAGACACTTTACAGATTACTTTTTAAAATACAACTCAGCTGCCCCTCTACTCCACTCTGGTGAGAGACCATCTGGAGCCCTGCATTCAGTTTTGGAGTCTTCAGCACAGGAAGGACATGGATCTGTTGGAGTGAGTCCAGAAGAGGCCACAGAGATGATCCAAAGGCACCTCTCCTATGAGGACAGGCTGAGAGAGGTGGGCTTGTTCAGCCTGGAGAAGAGAAGTCTACAGGGAGACCTTATAGTAGCCTTCTGGCACCTGAAAGGACCTACAAGAAAGCTGAGGAGGGACATTTTATGAGAGCATGGAGTGATAGGACAAGGAGGAATTGCTTTAAATTGGAAGAGGGAAGATGATCCGAGGGACAGAGCACCTCCCATATGACAAGCTAGGATAGTTGAGGTTGTTCAGCCTGGAGAAGAAAAGGCTCTGGGAAGACCTTACAGCAGCCTTCCAGGACTAAAAGAAGCTCCAGGAAAGCTGGGAAGGTGCTCTTCATCAGGATTTTAAGGACAAGGGGGACAGGTTTTAGGTTGAAAGAGAGGAGATCGAGATGAGATCTTAGGAAGAAAAGTTTTCCTGTGAGGGTGGGGAGGCCCTGGCCCAGGTTGCCCAGAGAAGTGTTGACTGCCCCGTCCCTGGAGGTGTTCAAGGCCAGGTTGGATGAGGCTTTGATCCGGTGGGGAGTGTCCCAGCCCGTAACAGAGGGTTGGAACTGGATGGGCTTTAAGGTCCCTTACAATCTAAACCATTTTATGACTCTGATTCTGTAACTGAGATCTGCAAGACAAGGTGATTACAAACCTGAAAAGACTTTGTTTTTTCATTACCTCACATGTATCTTAAAATTATTTCCCAATCTTATTTTTCACCCTTGCTCTTCCTGGCCCTGTTCTCTCACACAACTGATCTGAAAGACTTCAAAAGTGCAACTAGGTAGACATTTTTCAAAAGAGCAAAGTTTTCCTAAACCACAGATTCTCAGATCAGCCCTCATGGCAAGAGTCTGCCAAAGCCAACAGTGAAAACCTGAACACAGCCCAAGCCCTGGAGAACAGCCAGAAAGCCTCAATCGGGACTCAGTTAGCCATTATTTCCACCAGTCCCTAAAAATAGTCCTCATTTTCAGTTCTACCAAAACCAAGTCATCTGTCCACCTGGCATTGGCTGCACAGCACAAAACTACATCTCGCTCGCACAAGGTACACACTTGCCATGACTTTGAAATATGGCAACAAAAAGTATTAGGTTGAAAGTCTATAAATGGCTTAAAATTGGTGACTTTGTACATCAGTGTAGCTTTCAAAATGCAGGTGATCACATAAAGCAACTCCTTGGGCAGGCTCTCCTCCTCCCCTCCTTTCTGGCTGTTGCTTCCACAAACCAAACAGCAAGTAGAGACAAGTTTCTAAACTCTTTCAATCTAAACACGAGGAGTGTTTCAGGTCATATTTGCCTTGAACAGCCCCCCCCAAGATACCTCAGAGGTACAAGTCCCAGCAGGCATACACAAGGGAGAAATCTTTTGCTAGCTGCGTCATTGCCCACAGGCGATACAGAGGCTACGAAGAACTCCACTTACTTTGAAGTAGCGCAAAGGAAACTTTATTTTGGAGGGTTTAATTTGAATAGACATTTAAATATCAAGGACAGGCAAACTAATGATGGCATTCTATCATCGTAATGTACGTACAGGTTGAGTGGAGGTTTGTATAACATGTAAGAGGAAGATTCACAAGAGCAAAACCAGCCTCTTCCAATCGGAAGGATATCAGGCATAGAACTTGAGGATTTGAGGAACATGAACGAATGGAATGTGTTCCTGCCAATGGTAGGGTTGGAACTGGTTGACATTTAAGATCTTTAATATCCCTTCCCATTCTGGGATTCTGTGATCCCTGGAGGTGTTCAAGGCCAGCCTGGATGAGACTTTGAGCAACCTGATCCACTGAAAAATGTCCCTGTCCATGGCAGGGGAACTGGAAACTGGATGAGCTTTAAAATCCCTTCCAATGATTCTGTGATTCTGTAATCATTCAAAAGTGACTTTGGTTATGATTAAATAATGGGAGGTTTTAATTTTTGAGGATGCCTAGTTTACCATAAATCCTCTCCAGACAATGAAGAAAAAGATCAGTTTCGCAATACGAAGAGAAAATACTGGGAAGATGGTCTGCGTAATAATATTCCAGAAACATTTGGACAACACACTCAGACACATAGTGTAAATTTTGGGGTTGTCCTGTGCAGGGACAGTAATTGAACTTGGTAATCTTTGTAGGTCCCTTCCAACTCAAAACATTTGGAGATTCTGTGATTCCATGAACTTAGTTTCTGGTACCTTGGCTAGCCAAGAGAAGAAAAAAATAAGAAAATCTCTATGTGTTTGTAAGTTACTATTGAAGAAAAAAGTTGTTGAAGCAGAAAAAACTTCAGTCTTTTTTTTTTTGTGAGCTCTCATGTTCAAAACACACTATAAAAATTAGGGATGGGAGATTTCAAGTTTGCATAATTCTCATTAATTTCTAGGAAAAAAAAAGCTTCTTAGTTTTTCCATCATTCTGATGGAACAGGGGTCATAGGATCAAAGAACAACAGAATGGTTTGAGTTGGAAGAGATCTTAAAAGCCCACTTCAACTTCCAACCCCCTTGCCACGAGCAGGGACACCTTCCACTGGATCAGACTGCTCAAAGCCACATCCAAACTCAACATATTTAACAGATAGAAAACTACAGCAAGGTGAGACTGAGTTACTTATCATCTTTTTTTTTGCATAAATTCATCATCCAGGGTTTTTTTCATGTCTCCATTCTGCTTATGGCGGTGCATGCACGTCTCTAAGTCACCCTGGGACTCCTAAGGGGAAGGTTTTCATTTGTATGTAATGTGTGGTGGTGTACGAATAAATAAAATATAAGGGTAATTAATAATAGATGCCAAGTTTATATTTTCAGCAGCGTCCCTTTTCATCTGCAAACTTTTTAAAAGGATGTGACCTTATGATGCTTTTTAGTTATTCCAAAGGTGAAAAATGTTCTCCCTACCTTTTTAATGTGACCATGTCACAGGTCTGAGAAGGCTGTATGGATTTGCCTTGAAATTTTCCAGCATAATCAAGTCTGAATAAACATCAAACACTTGGCATTTCAAATCCAATGAGGATTGACTCGAGAAGCAACTCACATATGAACCCAAGAGACTAGATCAGAACAGAGCTGTCTAGTGTTAGCTATAGGCAGTTGTTTTTTTCCAGTGATGGTCCAGAGTACAAATCCCAATGGCAAATATATACCATCAAATCCCAGCTATGAATGGAAACTATCTTCCCTATATATATAGCGCTCATTAAATAAGCATTCTAATTGCACAAGGGCTTTTTACTGTGCTCCCCTGCACTGGGAGTATGGTCAGACATCTCCAGTAAAGCACTGAGGGGTCATCTCACATCCAAAGTACATATGCGACCCACCATATTCCTGGGCATAGAGACTAGAACAATGAAGAGTCTTGTTGTGTCCAGTTCTGGAATCCCCAACATAAGAAGGATATGGAACTGTTGAAGCTGGTCCAGAGGAGGCTACAAAGGTGATCCAAGGGCTGGAGCACCTCTGCTATCAGGACAGGTTGAGAGAGATTGGATTGTTCAGCCTGGAGAATAGCAGGCTCTGGGGAGACCAGAGAGCAGCCTTCCAGCACCTGAAGAGGCTACAGGAAATCTGGGGAGGGACTTTTTCCAAGGGCTTGTAGTGAAAGGATGAAGGGGAATGGATTTAAATTGTAAGGGATTTAGCTTAGGCATTAGAATACTTCACAATGAGGGTGGGAAGGCCCTGGCACAGGTTGCCCAGAGAAGTGGCAGCTGCCCCATCCCTGGAGGTGTTTTAGGCCGGGTTGGATGGGGCTTTGAGCACCCTGATCCAGTGGGAGGTGTCCCTGCCCATGACAGGAGAGTTGGAACTTAATCATCTTTAAGGTCCCTTCCAACAAAAAACATACTATGATTCTATGATATTAAGACCAGATGCCACATTTTACAGGGTCACATTTTCCCAAACTCCAAGAAGAATGCCAGTGCCCGGAAGACTCAGAGACTTTGCACTCTGGTGTATGCATAAGACCATTTTAATCATGCAACGTTCTTGGGCTGAGACTGGGAGTAATGGTGTGCAGACACATGCAGAGATCATCTGTAGGAAGGCAAGGGTCTGTCTTTCAGCTCTGTCCGAGGAGCTAAGGTGCCTTGGACACAGAGGAATTCCATCTTCAAAGAAGAGCAAGCCCAGCTCTTATGCTTCGTATCCATTTCTTTGTTGTTAGGCCCTTAATTGCCATTCCAAAATTTTTCCTAAAATTTTAGGGACACTGGCATTTTCTAGAGCACAAAGAAAATCACAGGGAAGTAAATCTGCTCAAAGAGCAGCATCTGCAATTTTAAACAGCAGTATGGAGTAAGCATACTGAAAAGTGATGTATGATTACTGTCACAAGTGATTTGATTGATTATTGATTGCAATCATTTCCTCGCTTCCATGATGAAATTGGCTACAGCTCCTTCAGGCATGATAAGACAGTGTGCCTCCCACACTGAGGTGGTGGGGGTGTGCTGCACAGGAGAAATGCCTCTGTGGACAGAGATATCCCCACCACAAGCCACTAGCAGGGCCTTGCTGGATTCATGGTGATGCTGCAGGTCGGCACAGGGCAGGGCAAAATCCCTTCCTGGAGCCCTGATTTAGGGCAGTGGTGACCAGCCCTGGGGCTCATAGCATCACAATATCATAGAATCGCTTCCTTGGAAAAGACCTTTGAGAACATGAAGTTGCACCATACCCATCCACTACTAAGTCAGATCCCCAAGCACATCAGCTGCCCATCTTTTAAACACCTCCCTGGTGACTCAGCCACCTCCCTGGGCAGCCTCTTCCAGTGGCTAAGAATCCTTTTGGTGAAGAAAATCTTCCTGATGTCTAATCTCAACCTCCCCTGGTGCAAATTCCTCTCATCACCTGTTACTTGGGAGAAGAGACCAACACTCACCTGGTTATAACCTCCTTTCAGTGAGCTGTAGGCAGTGACGATGTCTGCTTTTCTCTAGGCTAAATAACCCCAGCTACCTCAGCCACTCAGCCACCTCTCATAAGGGCTATTCTCATGTTCCTTCACTACTTTTGTTTACCTTCTCCAGACGCGCTCCAGCCCCTTTCTAGTGAGGGGCCCAAAACTGAACACGGGATTCGAGGCGTGACTTCACCAATGCCAAGCACATTGGCACAATCACTTCCCTGGTCCTGCTGGTCACACTGAGGTACAGGTCAAGATGTCTCAAGCTCCACACCACTTTTATGCACTGCTCCTGGAGCAACTTAAAAGCCCATTGGAGACCACGCAAAGTCCCACCAAGAGCCCCCCAACCCCACCACAAGCCTGAACAGCCCCATCCACATAGGGCTGAGCTCTGTGGGAAAGCTGGGTAAAGTTGATACCCACTGTCCCCTTTGCTACCCTAACAAGGATTTAACCTGCAAGGAAACACCTCCTCCTTTGGTATTTTACAACTTTCCAAGTTGGGAACACTTTATTCGGGGACAAAAGTAGGGAAATTATAGTCTTTCTGACTTCATCACTGAGAGAACTGCCTTCCTACTGAGTCAGCAGTTTGCTTGCTGAAATATCAAGCGATGTGGCATAGGTATTTTGTCATGCCATGATAATGTGCAGAAATAACCACTAATTAATATGGCATAATAAGGAGAGTGATGAAATACTTTCTCCCTGAAATGTCAAACGGTTGCTGAGTGTTCTTTCTTTTTCTTCTGTTCTGTGTTAATCACTTACACAGAAAATTTCTTCCCTTATCAATTGTTGCTGCAAGCCAGCAGAGCAACCAAAATCCCTGTTGGAGCTTCCAATGCAAGGCAATTTTAGCAGGCATTAGGAAACAGAACAGGGCAAACATATCAGATATTCTCCCTCTAATACACCAATATCTACCCTTCAGACATTTTTATTATAGGAAATCTCTTAAGTCTTTATGCTTTTTTCCCTGTGCTTAGACTAAAGGGACATTTTAAGCAGCATTTTCTTACTTGCTAGAAATCATTTTCCCTTCTATTACGAGGCAAACAAAGCTCTTTTCTCCCATTCTGACTGCATTAACACAGTTCTTCGACTTAATTCCAGCTTTACAAGATAACCTCGTTATAAACAAACATCTTTATTTGTCTGTCACCGATATCAGATGATGATGAGTACAATTCTGAGGATTTGCAGTAGCTGTCAGCTGCTGGAGAGCCTACAAAGCAAGCACAATGCACTGAGTTTTAAAGTAACTTCTAACTGTGTGCTTAACACCAGGAGCATTATAAATAACATAGAATCCAAGATCATACTGGTCTTCATGTCAATTTTTACACTAACAAAGGAAAGGAAAACTTCTTGGTGGCCATTCAGCAGGTGTAATCTAAGTTTTCAGGTAAGTTTAGGCTCTGTTGAATGTATTATAGGGAGGAATACATGCTTTGCAAAGTCTGATGCTCAGAGAGACGAAAACAACTACGATGTACCCCATTTATTTAAAATATGGCCTGCAGACCGCCAAAGACATGACACTGTCATGCATGGCTAAACAATATGCGTTCAGGATACATAATTTCATATTTTGGTAAGGAAAGGTGGTATCAGAGCAGCTCAGTCACTTCTGTATGTATGTATGAGGTCAGAAACAAATACCCTTTATAGCTTGGGAACCAGGAGTGGGAGAGAAGAGACAAAGAGAATGTTACAGAACATGTTCTAATCTGTCACAAACAGATGAAACTTAACTTGATTGCTTCACTCAGTGCAAGTAGAGAAGTGTTCAAACAGAGAGGTTTTCTTACCCTCAGTCAGAAAATCTTGTGTAAGAGTGAACAGTGAGTTGAATATTAAGACAACAGTGTCAGCCATAATGCTTAGTCTGTGAAGTAGTTTAAAACTCCTAACGACATCACTGTAATTGAGCATCCACCCTGTTCATCAGACCTGGCTCCCTCTTCCCAAATATCATGTTGATGTTTAAAGGAACCCATTTGCTGTTAGTACAAGTTGTGAAAGCAAAAACTATGGAGATCCTCAAGAGCTTCTCAGAAAGTGATCTGTGGCATTACTTTGACCGTTGGCAGCATCAGATGCAGCCATAGGTCAGCTCAAAAATATTGTGAAGGTAATCACCGTTGATTTTCTCAATTTGTTGAATAAAAAGACTTACAGGCACGGTCTCAGAGTTTTTTTATGCCAGACCTTGTACATACATGTACACGTACGTAACTCCAGGGATGCACATGCACATATATGTAAAAAATCTGTATACTACTTACATAGTACATGGTTTATACATCTTCCTCAAAATCTTTCCTCTTTTACTGACCGAATATGGTAAAGGAGGTGTAGGCTCAGTGCCCCTTCAGTCATATGCTCAGGGCACAGTAGTACATTTAATTAGTTACACATGCAGGAATTAATACACCCATTTAACAACTACAGAACTGAACTCCAGGCTTTCCTAATACATTTATTTTCATTCACATTGCTAAAAAATGCTGTGATAAACAATGGAATAATACCCCATCGATTAAGTATAATTAAGCTTAATAATTACTTAAACTTGTCATCCATAAATCATGACCAGTAAACCATTATGAACCAATTAATCACTAGTGGCATCATTACGTATGTTTATTTATAGAGTATTTATAGAAAACCTAATCATGTGGTAGAAAAGATTAGTAAGAACAAACTGGCAAAGGGAGGGATGGGGGAGAGGGTTTGTACAAGAGCAGAGAAGCCTTGAATGAGATCACGTCAGGCAAATAACCGTAACACCTCTATTGCAAGCATTAGATATTTAATGTACGAGACACAAACAGGTGTGAGAATCCCATCAAGATGTCAAGTGAAAATTGTAGGTACTAAAGACTTTGCAACAAACAAATAGAAAGCTTAAATTTAAATTTGAGACTGCATTCGTTGGAACTGCAGCAAGTGTCTATAAACTCAAGAGAAAGGGTCCAATAATTTGCTATGCTGAAGTCTGCAACAGCACACAAAAGTGGTGTTTTTCCCCCCAGAACCATATGTCGCTCTCTAACATAAATCATTGACATTTCTAAAGAAACTAAGGAGAATAGGCTCTAAAATAGCACTGAAAGAGAAGGGGACAGAAAGAGGTGCCTAAGCTGCTCTTGGATCCTTGAAATATCCTAACATGGATTTTTCCATCTTAAATACCTGCTCATGTTTTAGTCTTCTTTTTTATTTCATAAGATCAAGAATTCTTCCTTTAACCCCTAAACTCATTCTTACCTCTGAGTACTTATTTGAATGTCTTCAGGGGTTTCGAGCATCAGAGTCTAAGTGGAGACAGATTGGGGAGCCAAATAAATGTATGAATGTTAATGTAATTGACTTTTTTTAATAGAGTTTTGAGTGTAAAAAATTAAACTCCTTCTTGGGAACAGGGCTCTGTGAATAAAACAATCTATTAATTGATCCAGAGGTTCACAAGGCTGCTCATCATCAAATTAAAACAGCTAAGGCATGGATTGCAATAATGCATACACAGTACTGGCATTTATTGTAGCATACCTGTGGTCTCCTGTGATTAATATCTTTTTACCATATTTACGACATGTCATCTTATTATTTAAACACATTTCACTAGAGAAGTAGCCCATTATTGGATTTTATTAACTAGACATTTCCTCAGCATGTACACCCTACACAGCTGAAAATAACTATAGCCTCAGTCTCAGACCAGTGAAATTTCATCATCAGAACAAATTGCAAAAAGAGACCTAAAAAAAGTGCACTATTTTCTAAGCTTTCTAAATCTTCTCCTATTAGAAAAGCACAAATGCTTTCTTTTAATTTGTATTTACTACTACCTTGTTATTTCCAAATATATTTCTTTTTTTTCATGACACTAAACAAGAGTGGGTTATTTTTTAAAAAAGATAATTTCCCATCTTCCTGACCTATCAGCTAACTTCATATTTTGCCATTAGCTTACAATATAGTAAATTTGTCATCTTGAATCATAGAATTATAGAATGTTCGGGTTGGAAAAAACCTTGGAGATCATCAAGTCCAACCGCATCCATCTTCTATTAAAACATGTGCTTCAAAAAGTCATCTACCCATTTTTTAGACACCTTCAGGTATGGTGACTGAACCACCCCCCTGGGCAGCCTCTGTGAACCTCCTCTCGTGCAACTTATGGCCATTTCCCCTTATCCTATCACCGGTCACTTGTGAGAATAGATCGACACTCGCTCTGCCACAGGCTCCTTTCAGGAGGTCTTGTTGGTCTTGTTGAACCTCATCCCATTGGTCTCAACCCATCAATCCACCCTGTCCAGATCTCTTTGCAGCACCTCCCTTCCTTCAAGCAGATCAACACTTGCACTCACCTTGGTGTCATCTGCAAACTTGCTAAGGGTGCACTCGATCCCTTAATCCAGATCATTAATAAAGATACTGAACAGGACTGGACCCATCAATCAACCCTGGGAAACATCGCTTGTGACCGGCCTCCAACTGGATTTAACTCCATTCCCCACCGCTCTTCAGGCCTGGCCATCCAGCCATTTTTTTTACCCAGCAGAGACTGGGCCTGTCCAGGCCAAGGGCAGCAGTTTCTCAATCAGAACACAGTGAGAAATAGTGTCAAAGGCTTTACAAATGTCCAGGTACACCACATCCAGAGTCTTTCCCTCGTCTATTAACTGGGTAACCTTGTCATAGAGGGAGATCAAGTTGATCTGGCAGGACCTGCCTTTCATAAACCCATGTTGACTGGGTCTGATAACTTAGCTGTCCTGCATGTGCTGTGTGATAGCTCCATGAAAACAAGTAATTCTGCATACTCTTCCTAAAATTACAGCAAACTTCAATCAGCCCTGTGGTAGAGGGCAGAAAAACCCAGTTGTGATCAGGCACAAAGCATTGCTGCATCCGGGGACTTGCCTAGTCTGAAGCACCGAATCCCTCCTTATATTGAGAGGATTTACTTAGCTAAACAAAACTGCCAACATTATGAAGTTAAATGGGTTGAAATGTCAATTGATACCTGGTTTATAAAGTGAGCATCTGACACCTGTTAAAACCAGGGTGGAATGTTGGTTCACATAGAGAACCCATAAATCTATCCATGATCCTGTTCATCGCTCATTTCTTTGGTCTATCAAAGAATCATAGAATCATTAAGTTTGGTAAAAAACTCTAAGTTCATCCGGTCCAACTGCCAGCCCAGCCCCACCTTGTCTACTAAATCATGTCCCGAAGCACCACATCTCCACATTTTTTGAACCCATCCAAGATTGGTGAGTCCATCACTCCCTTGGGCACCCCCTTCCAATACTTCATCACTCCTCTGGTAACGCAATTTCTCCTAGTATCTAATCTAAACATTGTTTGGTGCAACTTGAGGCCAGAAAAGAAATTTTATTCCTTATTGAATGGTAGCCCAAATTTCCTTGATATTATCAATAAATAAACTTTAGAAATATAAATGTTAGTCACTGATCCAATGCCAAAAATCTGTCAGCATCGTATAAATTAGCATGAACATATGTTAATGCATAATTCACCATTTGCGCCAGGGCTTTGTTGAAAAATTGATGAAAATTCATGAAAGAACCTTTTCCAGATTAAGTTGCACAATAAACATGTAGCCAGCGGCATTCCTAATGTAAAGGCAATAGTTTAGATTTACCCTCTGAACATTTTGTATATTCAGAGACTGTACATTAAAATTTTAACCATGAAACCCAAACATTGAATTACAACACAGCAGTATGTGTGCATAAGTAAGTGGGTGTTTGCATGAGCGCTTCAGGTTTACATTTCCACTGCTTTGCAAAATACTGCTGCTCTTTCAGATGTTTTCTATCTTTGCTATGCAACAATATTCTTTAGAAATATGGTTTCTGTAGAACAGCAGAAAATTTTCAGTATTTCACTGTGCAGGTTATGTAAATAGAAATCGTAGAAGTTGTTATATCTAGCCTTATTTACTGAATATACAGAACCGTATAACATTTCTAAGAGAGAAAAGTACTTTGTTGTCCCAGCCCAACCAAAAGCATACTGAGATAAATTATGCCACAAACAATAGTATCTTAAGTCCATGCTATGCTAGAAAACCTGAAAGTAATAATAGAATCACAGAATCACAGAATCATAAAATCACAGAATCATAGAATCACAGAATCATGAAATGGTTTGGGTTGGAAGGGACCTTAAAGATCATCCAGCTCCAACCCCCTTGCCGTGGGCAGGGACACCTCCCACTGGATCAGGGGGCTCAAAGACCCATTCAACCTGGCCTTGAACGCCAACAGGAATGGGGCATCCATGACCTCTCTGGGCAACCTGTCCCAGTGCCTCCCCAGCTTCACAGGAAAATATTTCTTCCTAAGATCTCATCCCAATCTCCCCTCCTTCAGATTTAAACCATTCCCCCTCATCTATCCCTGCACTTCCGAATAAAGAGCCCCTTCCCAGCTTTCCTGTCAGCCCCCTTTAAGAACTGTGGGTAACCATTTTTTCTCTCCATCACTGAAAACAGCCTGATTTCCATACAGTGAAAATTCAGTCTACACTCAAAGTGACTACAGACAGGTAGAGTCTTTCCATTCAAAATTAATTAGGCAACAGACACACACCAAAAAGAGGCAACTGCCAATAATTTCTTGCTTATCATTACACCAGTTCAGCAGTATCAGAAGCTTTACTCCTTTTGAAAAAATTCAGTGTTTGTACTGCAAGTTTTGGGTTGATTTGCAATGAACTAATCAATGAAATTAACAGACGAGAATTTGATCTTTTTTTAAAAAAATATGTAATATAGAACCATAGAATTGCTAAGGTGGGAAAAGATATCTAAGACCATCCAGTTCAACTGTCAACACAGCACCACTGTGTCTGCTAAATGTTTCTACTCCAAGAGTCACTGTTGCCACTGGCAGAGTTCTGTGTGTTTGGAGGAACTAATTTCTCTTGTAAATTCAATGATCAAAAATGTATTTTACCAGATTACACCAACTACTTTGTTGAACTGAGTCCCCCAGATCTCTGTATTTAGTCACAGGTGGTTTCGAAGTCACTTTACAATTAATTTGCATAAAGTTGTAAATGGAAACTGTATTTTTAAAGATAAGTATATCTGCCAATGCATGCAGTTAAAAGTGAAAAATCATACATACTAATAACCTAGTCATGCTCCAGAAGCCAGATGCCTACAGAGACATTATGTCTACCTGGAAGAGCTTCAAATCGAAGAGAACAATACAGGATAGGAGGGAAGGCAGTCATTCATACCATGGTCATCACTTGTCAGTTTGTAGCGTATCTATAAAAGAGTCGGGTTTTTTTTATTTGGTTTCCTTTTTTTTTTTTGTTTTGGCCTAAAAGCATGTTAGAAAGGGGAAAAAAATCTTAGACTGATAAAATAGGGGTTTTCCTGAATTTTCCTACTACTATTTTCAATATTCAATAGGAAAATGTGAAGAAAACACACGGTTTGTCCTGACTTTACGCTGAAATTCAGCTGTTAAAATTGCAAGCCAGTATATTATGACTGCTAAACAGATCCTGCACCTTCCCCATCCTGGAAGCTGTTATCTTTGATAGGTTGAAGCCGCATGATACCGGAGGCAATGGCATTACCACTGAGACCCATTTAGAGAGAAAATACCATGTATTTTCCTTCTCTGTCTGTCTCTCTCTGATGGCTTCTGTCCATCACGGTTCACTAGAAGTTCTTCATCCTCGAAACCTGCCTCCCTCAGCTGCCACGCAGCCCCCCAGCCAGCATGGCAATTAGCCAGATGTCAGCAGTCCTATTATCTCCATTCCTCACTTCTGCATTATTTAGGCACTGCACGATAAGAGAGAATTACAGCAGAGGATCCCACCAGGACTCCACTTTAGAAACCTGCATGGATCCTGAAGGAGGGACAGAAGAGCGACCAAAATGATGCAAAAGTAGCTAAACACTGTCTCCTTTCCAGTTGGCACCCGAGTGTTTCTTCTTTAACATCTCCTCGGGAACGAGAGCAGGTTGGGGAGATTATAAAAGCGTAGCGGAGAGTTATTTTTCCTTGTCAGACTCCTGTGCAGCTCTGCATAAAGATCTCCTTTTTTTTTTTCTGCAATACTGGCATAGGAGTCGAACACCATAGAATCACAGAAAGGTTGGGGTTGGAAGGGACTTTAAAGTCCACCCCGTCCTACCCCCCCTCTCACTGGTTCAGGTTGCTCAAAGCCCCGTCCAGCCTGACTTTGAACACCTCCAGGGATGGGACATCCAGAACTTCAGGTAGGGTCTCACAGGAGAGGAGTAGAGGGGAGAATCACCTCCCTCAACCTGCTGGCCACATCTGGTAATGGGAGGGCAGGAAGTAATGCAGCGGAGTGGAGTCACATATCAAATGGAAAATGTACTCAGTAATTTTTTATTTTTTTTTGCATGAAATATAATACCATGTACAGAATTTGTATTTAAAACCCAAAGGGTTATGACTTTCCATTTTCTGATATTTCGTTTTATAAAAATCCTCCGTTACTCATCTAGGGAGGGAGAAAATTCTCATAATAAAGCCAAAAGAAAACTTTCCAGTTTTGCCTACCAAATATGCCTGCTGAGGATTTTCCTTTGCATATAGAAAAGCATGTAAGCACGAGGGCACGCTAGTTAGTATTTCTGGGTCATCATTTGGGTCATCAATTAATCAGTACTTCAGATGTCCAGACAGGCAATTAATCAGTGGTGTGAGCAAAAGATAGACTGTGGATGGAAAGCAAATATGACAGCGGCACTCTGTAAATACTTAGGCTATGATTAATACCTGAAAAACAACTCTAAAAGTGCCTTTATTCTCATTTTCTTCCTCATATGGAGCCTTTTACAGAGAAAGTCTTCTTTCTTCCCAGAGACATGTGACACACCACCAACAGCTCGAAATGCAGATACCTCGTTTCTTTTCTTGCCTCCTTCAATCCTGTATGTTCTGCTGGAGGACTCAAAGTGTTTCACCAATGCTAATGAACTGAACATCAGGACAGTTCTGAGAGAAAAGCAGCTTTTAGTACTATTATTAATTGTCTCAGGTACATACGGAAATAGAGGAAGAAAGAAATGCAGCAGCTAATTCCCAGGTGAAGGCTGTGACCCCACCACAGCAGAGGGAGCAACAGAATGGAGCTATTTCCCAGCGCTGCTGGGGGGAGAGAGACAAGGACAGGGAGCTCGCAGGATCATACAATGCATTTCTGAGTCTTCATTTTGAACTGAGTCCAAGGCAACCAAAGCACCTCAGAGTAGCATGACAATTACATTAGGCTGGTGATAATACCTAAACTCTTTGTGCTCTGCTGGAAGCCTCTTGTCAGGTGTCCTCAACTCTATTAGGATGGCTGCTTTGAGAAGTTTTAAGGTTCCCTCTCATCTTATTCCTGCATTCTCTGATAAAGATGCCTGCCTCAGCTTTCTTGTAGCCCCTTTCAGTACTTGGAGGCTGATCAAGCCCAACTCTCTCAGCCTCTCCTCAAATGGAAGGTGCTCCAGCCCTTGGATCATCTCTGTGACCTCCTCTGGACTCACTCTAGCAGATTCATGTACTTCTTGTGCGAAGACCTGAAGACCTATGCAAGAACTTTTTTTCCTATTGCCCATATTATCAGGTCATAATACTTAATTTTTAGCCTCTCTATAGCTCCTCATCCTAAAATAACACTTACTTCTGACATAAGGAAACACTGGGAAATAAATTAATTTCTTGTGTTGCCTTGCTTTATTGTATCCTACCTTCACCTGCCATTTACTGTATTAATTGTGCCAGTAATGCACAGAGCAGCCACACATTTTGCATTCCAACTAGATGCCCGCTCTCCTGACGGCACCTTATTTGCAAACACTCAACTAACATGCTTCTCTGTGTTTTGAAATTTCAAAAAATTGACGGGGAAATAACATCCCATTTCCTGCCTTCCTTGTTACCAGATTTTGACACATTCGATGCAAGTAATTAGTTAAACCTGATTGGTTTTGCATTACGAAGGAAGATAGCTGAACCAGAATCAGAGACATTATTAAACAAGTCAGTTGTTCCTCAATGTAGCCGAGCTATGGGCATCTTTCATTTTTACTTGTTATGACAAGCAGGCAGCATGGCGCAGGGGCTGAAAAGGGACAGACATGACGACTGAATCGGCATTGAACTTGTTAAAATTTAGGTCATAGAAAAATCACAGAATCACAGAATGGTTTGTGTGTGAAGGGATCTAAAAGACTGTCCAGTTCCAACCCCCCTGTCATGGGCAGGGATGTCTCCCACTGGATCAGGGTGCTCAAAGCCCCAGTCAGCCTGCCCTTGAACACCTCCAGGGATGGGGCAGCCACCTCTGGGCAACCTGTGCCAGGGCCTCACCAGCCTCACCGGAAAATATTTCTTCCTAAGACCTCATCTTATTCTCCCCTCTTTTACCTTAAAAATGCTCCCCCTTGTCCTATCCCTGCACTTCCTGACAAAGAGTCGCTTCCCAGTTTTCCTGAAGCCCCTTTCAGTACTGAAAAACTGCTCTAAGTTCTCCCCGGAGCCTTCTCTTCTTCGGTTTGAACAACTCCATGTCTCTCGGCCTGTCCTCATCCGGGAGCTACTCCAGCCCTTGGATCCTCTCTGTGACCCCGTCTGTACTAGCTGTAACAGATGTGTCCTTCCTGATAGAGATCTGGGGAGTGTGCTGAGAACTCAAGGGTATAAATACTACAGTCTTGTCAAAACTTCCATGCCTCCTGATTGCATCATCTCACATTATTCTGATGGAGGAGCGTAAGATTGTGGAGTTAGAGACCACTGAATAAAAGCAAAGCAGCCCTCCAGCCCGGGGCATTTAACCATTGGCTTTATAATTTTCATTTAAACACAAAGGTTTCAGATCCATACTGCATAGATCTATTCACTCATGACAGTCTTTAAAAACTCAAGTGATACTCACAGCATATGACAACCTAAAACCATCCTGTTGACCACCTTTGCCCACTAGAAAATTCATTTTCCATCATTCAGCTGCAGAGCCAAATGCCCGTGGTAAACTGAAAATAATGGGACCTTGTACAAAATGCCCTGAGGACCTCTGAACTTCTGCTCAGCAGGACAGGTCGTGCTCTGATCTGCAGAGGCACCAAAAGGAGGAGCCACGGCTGAGTTTCCCTGCCAGCAGCCAGCCCCGGGAGGGCATGTGTTTCAAGCTCCCAGATGGAAAAGCTCTCCTGCTATCCGAAATCCAGCTGCCAGCACAGCTCCACAGTACATCTGGCTACCTACCCTCAATCAATACGAACCATTATGAGACTGGACTTTAAACGCAATTATCTAAAATATCAATGATTCACATACAACAGCTGTCACTTCAGATTACCTACACATTCTATCGTCAGTGATTGTTCTTGAATATTTCATTGAAATGCAGGGGTGAGGAAGGGACAAGAAGTTACAGCAGTGGCTAGAGACAGAGACCAAGAAGAGATGACAAATTAGCACAGCCATTAATTGTGGCAGCATCAACAAGCTGCACCAAGGTTTCTTCCTGATGACACATTTTTAAAGTGTAAAGAACACTGTGGTCTAATTTGCTGATTCCCTCATGAAAATGCTTGCTGAAAAGCATCTATCAGGAAGACAACCACAATTAATCCTGGCCTGTGCAGCCACTCTGATAAAACTGCTGTTAAATAGAGATTGCCCTGAGTGCAGGAGGTGGTGTGGGAAGAAGCACAGACACAGGGACAGAAAACACCTCAACAGAGTATAGGGAGATGCAGCAGACCTGAAACATTCTCAATAAATACTTGTTTCTTCCATCCTTAAGAACCTCCAAAGAAAGTTCTTCCATAATTAATTTGATACTTGGGAATATTTTTCCTAGCATCCTGCTGAGATACCTTAGAGCAGCCTTACAGTAATTAAAGGGGGCCTACAAGAAAACTGGGGAGGGGCTTTTTGTCAGGGACTGCAGTGATAGGACAAGGGGAATGGTTTTCAGCTGCAAGAGGGGAGATTGAGATGAGATCTTAGGAAGAACTATTTCCCTGTGAGGGTCGGGAGGCTCTGGCACAGGTTGCCCAGAGAAATAGTTGCTGCCCCACCTCTGGAGGTGTTCAAAGGTAGGTTAGATGGGGTTTTGAGCATCCTGATACAGTGGGAGGTGTCTCTGCCCATGGCAGGGGGGTTGGAACTGAGTGGGCTTTGAGGTCCTTTCTACCCAAACCATTCCATGATTTGTGATTCTGTGATTCTATGATTATATGGTTATGAAATTGACTCTCACAGCAATGTCCCCAGTAAATATAGAAAATAACTGGTAACAGCCTCTCTGCAAGAAGATTTTCTTTTTTCTCAGATCTTCTCACGCCCTTCCTTTTTTTTCCCAACCCAGAGTTTTAACCTTATATTAAAGATCACCATTCCCCAAACCTCTAACAACTCCCTGGAGAGCCAAAGGTCATCTACAGTTTTAAGTGCAGTGCTCAAACCAGAGGAGTGTGTTCCAGCCACGGACTCATCAATGTCAAGTGGAGAGGAATAACTCTCTCCAGGTGCTGCTACACTTCAGTTATTGCAACAATATTTGTCTTTTCCATGAAAGCTTCATGGTTTGGTTATGGGTTCATGGAATCATAGAACCATTAAGAATAGAAAAGACCTCTAAGATCAAATACATCATCAGGGTAACCCCACTGTGCCTATTTAACCATGTACCAAAGTGTCACATCTACACACTTTTTGAACCCCTCCAGATATAGTCTCCACCACTGCCCTGGGCAGCTTTTTCCAGTGCTTCATCACTCTTCCAGCAAAGACAGTTTTCCAAATATCTGATCTAAATCTCCCCTGTCACAACTTGAGGTCATTTCCTCTCATCCCATCCCTTGTTACTCTGGAGAAGAGCCCAGCTCCCACCTCACCACAACCTCCTTTCCAGGAGCTGCAGAGACCAGTGAGGTCTCTCTTCAACTTCCTCTTCTCCAGGCTAAACAGTCCCAGGTCTCTCAGCTGCTCTCCATCACCCCTGTGCTCCAGACACATCCCCACCTCTGATGCCCTCCTCTGGATGTGCTCCAGCCCCTCGACATCTCTCTTAAACTGAGGGGCCCAAAACGGAATCCAGGATTAAGGGAGTGTCCTCACCAGCACTGAATATAGGGACACAATAAGTATCCTGTTCCTGCTGGCCACAGATTTCACAAGCCTTCTTGGCCACCCAGGCCACTGCTGGCTCATATTCAGCAACTGTCAACCAGCATCCCCAGGTCCTTTTCTACCAGACAGCTTTTCAGATTTTCATCCTCAAGCCGGGGTGTTGCATGGAGTTGTTGTGTCCCAAGTGTAGGATCTGGCACTTGGCCTTGTTGTTGACCATCATGGATCAACCACCTCTTCCAGATCCGTTTTTGGCAACACTGCTATCAAGCCCAAACCTTTGTCAACCTGTACCCCTGTTCTTGTTGGTCTCTCACCTACATTTTCTTCCCTTTATTTCACTTTATCATGTCAATTTTGTACCTTTTCTTCAAATTATCATTCCAATATAAAGCCTGGCTCCTTCCTTCCCAGTTTCCTCCCAGGCTGGGTGAGGTTTGCTAACAGTACTTTCTGTTTTACTTTCCTGGTCATTTAGAAGTGAGAACTGGGTTTTACTCCCAGTTTTACCACTAAAAAAGCCTTTGGGTAAATCCCTTACGCTGCTTCCCTGCTCTGATGGGGGGAAGAAAAGGTTAGGAATGTGTAAACACAGAGACCCTATGGCATGGGATGGGAGCAGCAGAACCTAAGTCCTCTTCCTGCAGCAACCCACACCTCCTCCCTCATTCTACCGGCTTTATACATCACTGCTTGGGCTGCAGCAACTCATTTCTTATGAGATAAATGACAAGCTCTAGTACCTGTTATACCTTGGCATAAATCTTTAAAGCATTAAACAGCAGAGCAAAAATAGCTATATATACTTCTTATCCTACATAGTATCTCTGTCAAGGCTTTATTTAGGGCAAGTCTTTTATTAATATTATTATTATTCCACCAGAAAGGTCTTATTTGTCATAAGAATGAAGTTTCCTAAGATCAGCTGGAAACATAATGAGCACACACTGTGACATTAATTGGGACGCTATTACCTGTTTTGGTATAAACACTGCTAATATAATAATACACCTCCCAATCTTTCACTTACAGGGAATGTTATTCACATTAATCATTTAATAACAATTACACAGATGTTAGGGTCTTCTCACAGGATCTAATCTTGAAGCTTTTATTCAGCCTGTATTTACTCCGCAGTGATTTTCAGTGCAATAGGTGAAAATGCATTTAGTGATCTCAAACCACAACATGGAAAGGGTCTAATATCGGGGTCATAGAATCCTAGAAACATAGAATCACTTGGTTGGAAAAGACCTTTGAGATCATTGAGTCCAACCACACCTGTGCACTACTAAACCAGATCCTTGAGCATCTCATCTACCCATCTTTTAAAACTCTCCAGGGATGGAGACTCTACCACCTCCCTGGGCAGCCTCTACCAGTGCCTGAGAACCACTTCCATGAAGAAGCTTCTCTTGCTGTTCAATCTAAACCTTCTCTAGTGCACCTTGAGGCTGTTTCCTCACTTCTAATTCTTTGTTACTTGGGAGGAGAGACTGACTTTCCTCCCTATTACCTCTTTTCAGGCAGTTGTAAACAGTGGTAGTTGTAGACAGTTGTAGACAGCCTCCTCTCCCCTAAGCTAAACAACTCCAGTTCCCTCAGCCACCTCTGATAAGATTTCCTGTCCAGCCCTTTCCCCAGCTCCATTTCCCTTCTATGGACACACTCCAGATCCTCTCTGTCTTTCTTGCAATGAAGGGCCCAAAACTGAACCCGGGATTCTAGTTGCATCCTCACTAATCTTGAGTCCAGGGGCAAAATCACTTCCCTGGTCCTGCTGGCCACGCTGTTTCTGATACAACCAGAGCGCTGTTGGCCTTCTTGGTCACCTGGGCTACTGCTGACTCAAATTCAACCATTGTCAACTAAAACCCTCAGGCCCTTCTCTGCCAGGCAGCTCTCCAGTCATTCTTCCCCTAACCTGTAACGCTGCGTGGGGTTGTTTTGTCCCAAGTGCAGGACCTGGCACTTGGCCTTATTGAACCTCATCCTGTTGGTCACAGTGCATGGATCCATCCTGTCCTGATCTGCAGAACCTCCCTATCCTCAAGCAGAAAAACACTTAGGCCAAATTTAGTGTTATCCACTCACTTATTGAGGGAGTACTCAATCCCTTCATCTAGATCGTTGATAATGACGTTGATCAGAAGTGGTCCCAACACTGAGCCCTGAGGACCCCGCTTGTGACTGGCTTCCAACTGGGTTGAACTCTATTTAACATGACTCTTTGGGCCTGGCCATCCAGCCAGTTTTTTACCCAGCAGAGGACGCACCTTTCCAGGTCAATGACAGCCAGTTTCTCAAGGAGAATATGCAAAACAATGTCAAAGGTGTCATATGGAAAGAAACAGAAAATTGAGGAACATTAAACTAAAGCATTTTAAACTGCACTCTGTGCTTTCTAAATCAATGGTATTTACCCAATCTTAACTCTATAAAATAAAAGTGGATAATATAGTAACTCAGTGAAACTATGTGTTTTGGCTTAGTGCTCATCCCTTGGGAGTTCTGGACTGCAAGACCAGGAATGTAAGAGAAGGTGCTTTAAGCACATCAATATAGTTCACTTTTACAGGAACTGCATGGTGAAGATGTGAAGATGGTCAATGGAGGGAACACCTGGGCCCCGACATACCCTACCTGCCAGTAAAATTTGCAAATTTTTGTAAATGGCCTCTTTAACAGCCTGGCATATGCATTAGCTACAGTGTCACAGCTGTTTCACAGCTTCTTTGAAATCAGGAACAGTTGGACATAATTTCTGATGTTCAAGCCAATTTGCAGAACACAACAGAGATCTTTAGATCCTTAAAACAATAGCTTTCATGTCCATCCCACTCTCCCCTTCCTTACATCTCATTGTATTATAGAGATCCCATTTTGCAGCACAGGAAATTCCAGCATCCTGGGAACAGGGAACCTGTGTGGGGTGAAGAGGTAGTAAAGGACTGAAGCCATGCCCTCTCTACTCCTCTCTGTTGAGACTTCACCTGGACCTCTGTGTTCAGTTCTGGAGTCCTCAGCACAGGCGTGGAGCTGTTGTAGCAAGTCCAGAGGAGGCTACAAAGATGATCTGAGGGCTGGAGCACCTCCTGTATGAGGATAGGCTGTGAGAGATAGGCTTGCTCAGCCTGGAGAAGAGAAGGCTCCATGGAGACCTTAGACCTCCCATTACTGAAAGGGGCTCCAGGAAAGCTGGGGAGGGGCTCTTTATCAGCAGGTGCAGGTATAGGATGAGGGGTAACAGTTTTAAGCCAAAAGTGGGGAGGCTGAGATGAGAACTTACGAAGAAATATTTTCCTGTGAGGGTGGTGAGGCACTTGCCCAGGTTGCCCAGGGAAGCTGTGGCTGCCCCATCCCTGGAGGTATTCAAGGCCAGGCTGGATGGGGCTTTGAGCCCCCTGATCCAGTGGGAGACGTCTCTACCCATGGCAGGGGGTTTGGAAGTGGATGGACTTTGAGGTCACTTCCAACTCAAACCATTCTGTGGTTCCATGATTCATAGGACAGTGCCCAAAGCATTGAGCACTAAAGGGGACACACCTGAGGGCTCAGGCTACCACAAATATCCCGAGGAATTAAACCGCACCATCCCTGGAGGTATTTAAATATGGGAGGTTCGGAGGCATCTGGTTTAGTATTGGACAGGTACGGCTGGACTCAATGATCTCAAAGGTCTTTTACAACCAAGCAATTCTATGATTCTATGTATACAAAAGACCTGAAGAAAAAGTACATGCTAAGGCTTCTTGAAATGACACCTTTCCAGCTGGTGAAACTTGTCCCCATTCCTGTTGGTGCCAATACTCCCGTCACCTTTGCTGCAACGTGGTGTCAAGTAGGACTGTGCAGTTCTAAGGCACCAAGGGTCAGAGACAGCTTGGATCATCAATTACCACTCAGTAAAATCAGTAATTATCATGCTGACAAAGAACGAACAAAGAAAACCTCTGACAGCAGCAAAAGAGCCCATAATTGCCTACAACTACCTACCTGTGCACATATATAGCCCACTCACAAGCAGCCTTGGTGTTCTTCCAAGGTATCACATCTCTTTCCTCCAGGTCAGTGAGCAAAACATAAATGATGAATATAGGACTGAGAAAACCTAATATCCTATCCTGAGTATATAATGTAGCTTCACTAATGGAATAGGGCTGGAGAGGAACAGCTCTGTGCTTTCTGTAATGTATCAAACATAGTTGCTCAGGAACATCTGATTTACTACTTTTTGGCATCTTTGCAGTTGAACTGTGCTGTGCGGATCCCAAGCAGAACGGGAAGGGGTGACATGATGGAAGGCAAGCTCAGGAACTGGGTTACAGCACCGGATACCTTCAGCAGCAAAGCATCATGGATCAGCTCATAGATGCAACTGAATTAATCCTCAGGAGCCCCTGTCCAGCTTCTACTTCAAGCAAATTCCCTCTGCACTGTTTCTGACAAAATAACAGTCTTACAGATTCACGGAATCATGGAATCATTAAGGTTGGAAAACACTCTATGATCATCCAGTCCAACCCATCAGCCTAATAGCACCATGCCTTCTAAATCATGTCCTGAAGAACCCCATCTACACGTTTTTTGAACCCCTCCAGGGATGGGGATTCCACCACCACCCTGGGAAGCCTCTTCCACTGTCTCACAGCTTTTTTAGTAGAGAAATTTTTCCTGATATCCAATCTAAACTTCCCCTGGCACAACTTGAATCCATTTCCTTAGGTCTCTATCACGTTACTTAGGAGAAGAGACCAGCACCCACTTCACTGCGACCTACTTTTAGGTAGTTGTAGAGAGCAATAAGGTCAGACCTCAACCTCTCCTCTCCAGACTAGACAACCCCAGATGCTCCTCATGAGACTGGTTCTCCAGACCCTTCACCAGATCCATTCCCCTTCTCTGGATGCCCTCCAACCCCTCAATATCTTTCTTGGAGTGAGGGGTCCAAAACTGAACCCGTGATTCAAGGTGCGGCCTCATCAGCACTGAGTATAGGGGTTCAATCCCTTCCCTGCTGCTCTTGTACACACCATGGCTGATCCGAATCAGGATACTGGTGGCCTTCTTGACCACCTGTCAGCCACCACCGACCAGAACCCCCATCTTCCTGGGATACCTTTTCCCAACCACTGCCACTGCGTACATTGTGTGCCTCCCAGATGTTTTTTCTCTCTCTGTGGCTGAAAGAAGGAGAAACAGTTGATGGATCCACCGTTAGCATGTTGAGAAATTCACTAGTCTATCTGTAATGGCAGGCATCAGAGGGAATAGAGGAGACGCTGGCAAAGTGTCAGAGAGGGATATCATGAGTATATGCAAGTGGAAACAGCATTCAAATCCAGATAGATTGATGCATTCACTGTTGCATAGAGAACAGACTGGGATCTTGCAACTCTAATTTAATTTAGTATCCTTCAAAACCTAGAAGTTGCCAACTTGTCAAAGAAGCAAGTATTTGACAGCCATACCTAGTTACAAAGCAGTACGTAGTCTCCAGGACCTACATGAATCAGCCCTGGAGAAATTCAGCTGCAAAGAGCAGATAAAGGTGGAAGAATTCCCGGCTGTCTTAGGCGCTTTCATACCTGGATCGTCTCTCTCCGCCAGATACTGATTCCAAGCACCGGGAATCCTCTCTCCCTGCTTAGAAATGATAATGTGGGAAAGGATTTACATAAATGACAGCTTCTCAATAATAGAGAGCTGCACTCCCACAGAAAGGCACTGCACAACAGGCATGTTACCTGCCGATGCCAGAAGGAAATTTGAATTAAGCACGAAGATCACTGAAGCTCAGTAAACAACAAAGAGCAGACCACAAAAATGAATTTTATTCTACCCATTTCAAAGGAAATTACAAAAACGTAACTGCTCACTTAATTTTCTGCCACTGAGTGACAAAATGAATCCTCAATATGAAACTGTGAAGGCAAAAGTGATGAAATTGGCTCCTGGAGACACCTCGGAACGCTGCCATTATAGCGGAGAGGAAGAAATAGCAAGGCTGCATGTGTCCATGAAGAAGACAGAGAAAGAAAGACACTTTCAAGTGCTCAGAAATCTCACAAATCACTGTAAATCACAACAGAAGGGCTATGTTGAAAATCATAGAATCACAGAATCACTAAGGCTGGAAAAGACCTGTTAGCTCATTCAGTTGACTCATCAGCCTAACATCACCGTGTCAACTCAACTATGTCCCCAAATGCTACAGCTACATATTTTTTAATCCCTCTAGGAGTGGTGACTCCACCACTTCCCTGGGCAGCCTCTTCCAGTGTTTCACTACTCGTGCAGTAATTTATTTTATCCTAACACCCAATCTAAACCTCTCCTGGTGCAACTTGAGGCCATTTCCTCTTGTCCTGTCACTTGAGTTAATATGATGGATGACCAATACACATTTTGATGATATTTGTTTTGTTTCTAGTTAGTGGCCACTACTGGAAATAAATCCTATGCTAGAAAAATTGCATGCAAATGCAGTCTATAAAATGGAGGCGTGGATGTTTTTTCCTTTGGTTTTCAAAGGGCTACAACACACTCCCATAAGAATACTGAGCATTTAATGATCTTGAGTGCTGACATTTCTGATAAGAGGATCTCACAAGTAGAGGTTAAATTGCTTGCCCACGGCCACGTGGCAAGTCATCTTCAGAGATGGCAAAGAGGCATGAGTCTCAGCTCCAGCATGACCCTCCTTTTGTGGTGGCTGGTCTCTCATGGTGCACCAGAAAAACCCTGAAACAAGTGCTATCGCAAGTGTCTGCTAATTTTCTGGAGGAGTCTCGAGCTTCACTTGAACTGTTGATGGCAATTTAATGCTATCAAATACAAATCAGACATTTTCTCATACGAGTGGCTCACTTTCCCTCCTTCTATCCCATTCAAAAGACAATGTTCTATTGCTATAATTCCTGTCAAAAACCAGCCTCCATAATCCAGAATGAGTGGAGCAACTTCTCCTTTTTGGGATGGTGACATAAGGGTTGGGAAGGATTCTTGGTAAACCAGAAGCTATCATATCCAGGTCTAACAGCAGCCAAACACAGAACACATGCTGCAGCACCCACTATTTCATAGAATCATAAAATCATGAAGGTTGGAAAAGACCTCTAGGATCATGCAGTCCAAAGGTCAGCCCAAAATCACCATGCCTAGTGAACCATGTCCCTAAATGCTGTAACTACACATTTTTTGAAGCCCTCCAGGGATGAAGGGTCCACTGGTTCTCTGAGTAACTTCTTCCAGTGCTGGACAATAATTTTTTCCTAGTATCCAGTCCAAGTTTCCCCTGGTGCAACTGGAGAACATTTCCTCCCATCTTATCATTTGTTCCTTGGGTGAAGAGACCAACATCCACCTTGCTACAACCTCTTTTCCAGGACCTGCAGAGAGCGATAAGGTCTCCCCTCAGCCTCCTCTTCTCCGTACTAAAGAGCCCCACATCCCTCGGTCAGTTCTCATATGATTTACTCTCTAGACACTTCACCAGCTTTGGTGCTCTTCTCTGGACATGCTGCAGCAACTCAATGTCTTTCCTGAAATGCTCCAGCAGCTTAATGTCTTTCCTTTGGAGCAAGAATCAGGAAAGCTCCTCTCCAAACCATAGAGGTGAGCAGAAACTTCACTACAACTAATGAACACCCTAGATCTTGTCCTGGGACATACAATCACTGCAAGTGGAGAGGAACAAATCCAGATGCAGATAGAAAGCAGGTCCACCTCTGACAGGTGAAGAAACCTCTCCAGGACTGGAGATGTCATGCAGCCCAAGCTTTCTGCAACAGAAACAAGAGCCCACTAGGAGATATGGCTCTAACTCTCCTATTGTCTTGCACAGAAAATACAGTCCAAATGTTCAAAATCCCTTCTTTCAAGTGTTTCTCAATGGGATTCAACAGACTTGGTGCTTAGGGACATGGTTTAGTGGTGGGATTTGGAGTGTTATGTTTATGGTTGGGCTTGATGATCTTAAAGGTCTTTTACAACCTAAACGATTCTGTGATTCTGTGCTTTTTGTGACTGGTTTCCAGTGGAGTTATACACGCTTCTTTTGACAGTCTTCTGTATTTTGGATTTCTCCAGCGTAAGACCTCAAAGAGACATCAGAACATGCTGTTCTGCACATCCCCATCATGCAGTTGTCCCTTATTCAGGCATATAACTGTGGCAATTCCATCTGGTTGTGCACTTACATTCTGTCCCTGAGCTTACACACAACCTCAAGAGTCCGAAGGTACTTTAGTTTCATAGTATGTAGAATATTTTTTTTCCCCTGACAAAAATCTGTGTATCATGCCTGACATCTGTAAAATCATTTTCTTTTATTTTACTTTACATTAAGCCTTAAGGGCCAGCACCTCCTTCACGAAGTGATAAATCCTATAAATTAAATAGGAAGAAGCAAATTTCTACGTAACAAATGACATCCTAATTTGCTAATCCATTACAACCTAGTCAGAGATTCTCTGTTCTGAGTCTTCATTTGTAATTCATGAATATTTCACATGCATCCATGCATTACCAGAGGAACGCTGCGTGGCATTGTTTGCAGGCGTTTTACAGGCATCAACTGTGCATGTAGGATGGAGAAAATAAAAGGTGTGTTGTCATTCTGCTGAGTTGGTGAAAGGAAAACAGAACACTTGCTCTCTGTCACCTGCAATGATACTCCTCAGCACAGAGAGACAGGAAAACTAATGACAATTATGTTAGTATTAATACTGTCAGTATATACAGGACACACATTACAGGTGGAAAACCTTCCTACTGAAGCGTAGCAGTCATCACTGGTAAAGTGAGCTGGTGTTTGCTGGGATCTCCCATCAACAAAAACATTCAGTTTTCAAAGAACAAGTGTTCCCTGTAATACCTTCCCCACTTCCTTGCTCAACCCACTTTTCAGTATTTTTTTAACTGAAAGAAGGGGAAATTGAGATAAGTTGTCAGGAAAAAATGTTTTCTTGTGAGGGTCGGGGGGCCCTGGCACAGGTTGCCCAGAGAAGCGGTAGCTGCCCCATCCCTGGAGGTGTTCAAGGCCAGGCTGGACAGGGTTTTGAGCCCCCTGATCCAGTGGGAGATGTCCCTGCCCATGGCAGGGGGGTTGGAACTGGATGAGCTTTAATGTGCCTTCTAATCCAAACCATTGCATGATTCGTTCATTCTATGATTCAATATCACAGAATCATAGAATTCTTTGGGTGGGAAGGGACCTTAACATTCATCAAGTTCCAAATATCAGAACCAACGAGGCCACCTGCCGCTTTCCGGGGTGACCTGACACAAAAACACTGAGGGGAAAGTCACACTCCTAGCCTGCAGCCTTATTGCAATGCTTTTCAATTTTAGTTCAAAAATACAATATAAGAATTTAATATCTGTGCAGGTCGTGTAAAACCCATCCCGTGCAGCAGTCTGTCTCCAACAGCTGATGATCCTTGACAGTTCAGAAGAAACAAGGGGAAAGAAAGTCCACGGCAAGCAAATGACAGCATAACCTGCTGATGAGAGTCCCAGGGAGACTGCACGCTCATGGACATCACTACCCCTGCGGGGCAAAATGCTTCTTTGCCATAAGGATCCCCAAGTTACATCCCCAGCGACTGGCACTGGGCTAAGCCGCTCCTCACCTGGAAATTCTGGACTCCTCTTGGAAGCTCTGTGCATGCACCTTTTTGCCCTCCAAGTTTGTCTTACTGCTCTTTCTGCTATGGAAAACCAATCTGAGCAACACTGCATTTGGGAATGACCCCCCCAATACCAAGCCAGACGGCAACAAGGCAGTTGAAGAAACACCACACAATACTGAACAGATTTTGCATTCCCACCAAACATGAGGTGGGACAGCGATGTGAGTGCCAGCTCTGAAAATAATCCAAGAACAAGGAAGACCACACAACACAGCTTATCTCAAAGTCCAAACTACTATTTTTTTTTTTTTTGAGAAAGTGTCTTATTCTGGCTCCAGCTGCACCCCAAATCCTGCACAAACATGCTGACTCTCCAGCATCTTTTCATCCCCACCCATGAGCATCCCTACCCTACCAACTTTTGTCTCTCCCAATACGTAGCATGAATTATTGCACCTTGAATAACCTCCCCCTACATGTACTGCTTTTATTTATTCTTTTTAAAGCTATTTAGCTTTGATCAGGATTTTAAGTATACACCAAGCTCCTCAAGACTGCTGCTCCCACTGTTGTGGCATCTTTATTCTCGTCGAAGGCTACCAAGGCAGTGGAGGAGTCGTCCCTAGAGGTGTTAAAAACCGTGTAGAGGTGGCATTTTGGACCATGGTTCAGTAAGCACAGTGGTGCTGTGTTGATGGTTGGACTTGATGAACTTAGAGTTCTTTTCCAGCCTATTGATTCTATGATTAAGTTTGTGGGCCTTTTATTATTGTCTTCAGAGGCAGCAGAGAGCATAATTATGTCCAGGCCAGCTCTTGGCATCAGCTTCTATCCTCCAGCTCTTTTCTGCTACTCCCCCTGATATATCTCAACCTCCAAACAATTGCAAACTGGGTTTGGAGAGGAGACATTTTCATCATGAAGCTGACATGCACGACCTTAAGGAAAGTCTTTATAGTGAGCCAGTTGTAAGTAAATATTGGAATTTAAACTGATGAGAAACAGATCGGGTGTTGCCTGTCAGAGCCCCAAAGGCCACATAATAAATGGCGAGGTAACAACAGTGCCTGCTCATTGAAATGCAGACATTATGTGCTGCAATTTCATATGCACGGCTTACTCTCCACTGCCTCCTTAACAGATGTCAATGAATCAGATATACATGTTCAGTGAAATGAAGTGCAAATACCATTGCAAAATCAGGGGGAGGTGGAAAGGGAGGCTGAGCCTTCTGCACCCCTCCATTCCTCCCAGTCCCAGCGAGCCTTCTGCCCTGCCCCAGCAGGAGATGCACATATGCACGGTCCATGCAAACACACCCCAAGCTTATCTGGTTTTGAGTTTCATATAAACATATCAAAAGATATTCTGAAATCATTCTGCCACGCAGTTGGAAATAGAGAACATCTTATACCTACACAACCCTGAGACGCAAATGCCCCAGGACTATTCTGCCATGAAATCTTAAAATATCAGGATACACTTTCTCACCAAGGGACATTGGAAGTTGAATTATTCAGTGTTGTGACTAAAAATCAACGCAGGGCTCCAGGCAAGCCTGTGTGCCACCAGTAAGGAGATGCTAAGCATGGAAAAGTATTTCCTGTGCCAACCACTGTCTGAACCAGGTATAAAAAAGACGATTTCCCTCTTGCCCTGTCTCTCTGTTAATTTTGTTTTTTCACAGCTTGCTGGTACATCTTCCAGGCTCACAGCCCTCCACACATTACACACCAGATTTCTTCTGGTCCGACATGGTATATCTTCATCAAAGCCAAAGGACAAGCATTGATTTTCACCAGCAAAGAACCTGGAAGTATATTTAGTTTCCGTTATGTAATTTGACTTATTCTTGTGTTCAAACATCAAGATATTCTTTTCTGAAACTGCCATTAAATGCTTTACCTTTACGCAGCTCGTAAATGGAATATCTACAACATAAATATCACCTATATAATAGTCTAAAATTGTTTAACTTAACAAATAATACCCATTTTTTCCATAACTAAAATCAAATACAGGGGAAAATTCCTCCCTCTCTGTTTGCTTTCCTACATTTGAACAGATTCCTTACACATTCAGTTTCAAGGATTTTCCAAGTATCAGTCAGTAACTTTCTCTTCTGAACTGCATCACAGGGATTCAAGTCTCTCAAACCAGTAAGAAATCATAACCGTAGTGGTGAAAGGTGAAGGTTACCAAATCATTCAATCATGGAATCATAGAATTGTAGAATCAGAATGGTGTGGGTTGAATAGGACCTTAAAGTCTATGCAGTTCCAGCCCTCTGCCATGGGAAGGGACATTTCCCACAGGATCAGGGTGCTCAAAGGCCCAGCCAACCTGGCCTTCGATACCTCCAGGGATAGGGCAACCACCACTTCTCTGGGAAACCTGTGCCAGGGCCTCACCAACCTCATTGTGAAGAATTTTTTACTAATGTCTAATATAAATCTTCCTCCTTCCAGTTTGATGCCATTCCTCCTCATCCTATCACTACAGGTCCTTGTAAAAATTCCCTCCTTAGCTTTGATATAGGTCCTTTAATGAACTGGAAGGCTGCTATAGGGTCTCCCTGGAGTGTTAACTTCTCTAGACTGAACAAACCCAACTCTCTTAGTCTGTCCTCATAGCAGATGCTGTGAGCAGCTCTCAGAACATCTCCGTGGCCTCCTCTGAACTCATTACAATAGACCTTTCCTGTACTGAGGACTCCAGAAATGAATGGAGCTAAGTGAGGCCTCACCGGAGAAGAGAAGAGGGGCAGAATCCCCTCCCTCATCCTGATAGTTAAAGCTTGACAAACAGTAAACACAAGTAGAGATTAATTTCAAACATGAATTTGGCTATAAATCATGATGAGTCTCTTTAGAACACTGACATTGTATAAGTTGGCAGCAGAACAGGACCAAAAAGGGTGTCACTGCTGCAGGTTTTCACCTGAACTACTTGCTGTGTGATGGAGGACCAGTCTCCCCTGGCCACAAGCAGCTCTGTATTTAACAAACTGAAGAGATGGAGGGAGGTGGCTCCGGTCCCCATCAAAGTTGGTTTTGACAAGGCGCAATCACCTTAATCTGACAACTCCACCCAATGTTGCCCCTGACCAAACAATGTTGTAGCCATGTGACAGTCACAAAGATGTAAATCATCCCCATCACTCCAGGTTTTCTTTTTTGGATGGTGTTGTTTGATTGACCTCTGAAACCAAACGGCAAATCCACTGTTTTTTAACAAAATAAAACCTTGTTGAGTTTGCAATCCTTGCCTTGAAACTACAGAGCATCTCTTAATGAGCTTTTACAAGACTGACATCCTGAGTCAGAGATTCACCATGTACTTCAGGCACTGCACTCTCATTGCTTTTAAGTTATAAAATTGCTCTTATTGGTACACAAACTAAGAGCACCACCAAGGGAGACATCTATGAAACTATACAACTCTCCATAGTCTCTCTTACAGCCCTGAATTTACTGCTACCTCATGCAATGCTGGTGTTTTACCACCTTTGTGGTTGTAAAATATTTTCATGGTGATTATGGAATCCAACGACACACCATAAACTCCATCACTTAGGCTAGAGAAATCCATAAAATAATGTAAGTGATTAAGATCCATTATTTGGAGGGGTGAAGTCACTCAACCTAGATGAGTGGTGCCAGGAGCAACCCAAGCTCTCAGGCTGTTGCTCGGACCAAGGTGTGCAAGAAGGGTGAGTGCCTTTTGACAACTGTGTTTGGAAGTTGTTCATCTTTGCACAGAAAAATGTCAAGGCTTGATACTCCAGAGGGAATGAGAGCTGGAGTGTCACTGCAGATGACTCCCACAGAAGGCAAGAAAAAGGAGCCCAAATGCTGCTCCTGGAATCCTTAATAAGTTTTCATAAAATCCCGGTTTAAGGTATGCTGTAAAAGCAGTTCGTAGCTGTGACACCAATGACAACCTGCCCTGCCCTTGAAAATCTGCAGAGATTTGGGGTACAGAAGCTCTTAGTACCCTGAGGTTTTGGAAGATTATTATCTATTTTGGATAATGGCTCCTAAGCCCAACTTGAGATGTTCATACCCCAGTGTGAGGAACATTGCAAACCTCAGCCCAGCTCCTGGAAAGCTCTGGGACTCCCTGCATAGACCATGGCTACACTATGCTCCCCAGGGCACCCCGGGCAGTTCAGCTTCCTCCTAGCTCTGCCTGCCGAGGCACAGCATGGGTAGAGGGACCACATCCCAGCTCCCCTGCTCTCAGGCAGCCCTGGGAATCGGCTCAGATTCCCAAACTCTGGGAGGCTTCTGGTTCCCTGGGAGGGTCTGGAACTCTCCTCTTTGCAGGACATTCTTAAACCACCAACTGATGGGCACAGAGCACAAACAGCAACCAGAGAGCCTCAGGCAAAAGATGCATAATTTCAATATGTGCTCCTCTCCCCTACTTCCTTGCTCATTTTGAGGCCAAGAAACATGCTCATTGCAGAGTGAGGAAATTTCTTATGTTGTGCTGTCAAGTCAGGGGATGAATGTGGGAGGAGACCCCTTCAACTCAAAGGAAAAGGACAAGGGGTTATGTTTTTATACTAAAAGAGGAGAAGTTTAGACTAGATATTAGGAAGACATTTTTTATGCTGAGGGCAATGAAACATTGGTACAGGTTGCTCAGAGAGGTGGTGGATGCCCCATCCGTGGAAACACTCAAAGTCAAGTTGGATGGGGCTCTGAGCAACCTCATCTCGTAGGAGGTGTCCCTGCTCACTGCAGGGAAGTTGGGCTAGATGACCTTCATGGTTGTTTCCAAACCAAACCATTCCATGATTCTATGACTCTCCCAATGCAGGGGAGCAGATGCCAGCCCACTACTCACCTCCTCCTCTGCTCCTACAGGAAGAGATTCGCCTCTTGGTGCTGGTTGAAACTTTCTTGATAGAGATACAAATGATTTTAAATCCTCAATCAGATCACAAGGCTTACATTTCTTAATCCTATAAGGAGATATCTTGAATAATTTTGACATAGTTCAGGAGGTCCTGTTTCAAAGACTTCAGTGCACCTATTAAAGAATATCTGAGACTTACAGAGCCAAATGCACAGCGGTAGGTTCAGAAAATCCCACATGCACAGCTTTTATACATCCAGATGATGTTCCCCTCAAGTACTGAAACTCAGATAACCACCCTGTTGTTGTCAGCTGGAACCTCGCTGCTTTACCTTTTCTACCTCCGGTACAATATGAGCAATACCATTTTTCTACCTCGTTAAAAGCTGCCGTTATATAAATTGCTGGATCTATTAGTATATCTTAATTACAGCATCTTGAGCTGCTCTTAGCCTCTTGTGGGACAAAATTGTCATGATTTATACTATACTAACAATGATATTTTTACATTAGTAAGCAATTAAAGGACTAAACAACACCCATGGGAAGTATAGAAAATCTTGGAAGGACCACCATCATTCTGAGTTATATCTAGTCTAATTGTATTTACAGAAACCTTATGAAAGAATAATACCTTGTCAAAATATTTGCAGTGTTCAGAATCAATGTGTATATAAAAATCAACGTTAATAGTTTGAATTTCTGATAAAAGGAAATCATCAAGGAGGGGGGAAAATGGCCTCTGATAAGGTCACAGAGAGAAGATGATTGCGAGGCTTTAGATTTGTCAGCATGGATTGTTAAAAAATGTGGGTCATTTTCAGGCAGGTCTTCACTAGAAATGCAGAGATGACAGGTGTCATCATTACAGCTTATATTTTTAATGTTATTACCGCAGCAGTGGCTGTGCTGAATTAGCTGCAGCAATGCTGTGACTGCAGCTTACACTCGCTGGGACAGGCTGGAATAAAAAGCGGGCATTATTTTCACAGAAGGGCGTGGGGGCACAGTGCAAATGTGCCTTCCTCCTTCATGGGCTTCTGCACCTCCCAGCAACAAGATGTGGAAAGCTCAGGAAAGAGACCGGGCTGGTTTTCATATGTTTCACAGAGTATAAACAACAAAAGAAAAAAAAAAAAAATCATAGAATCATTTGGTTGGAAAACACCTTTGAGGTCATTGAGTCCAATCATACCCGTCCACTAATGAACTTGATCCCTGAGCACCTCATCTACCCGTCTTTTAAACATCTCCAAGGCTGGTGACTTTCCCAGGCAGCTCTGCCATTGCCTGAGAACCCTTTCAGTGAAGAAATTTTTTACTAATATCCAGTCTAAATCTCCTCCGGTACAACTTGAAGTCATTTCCTCTCATCCTATCATTTGTTACCTGGCAGAAGAGACCAACACCCACCTCATTACAAACTCCTTTAACGGAGCTGCAGAGAGTGATGAGGTCTCCCCTCACTACTCTTTTCCAGACTGAACAGCCGCAGCTCCCTCAGCCACTTCTCATAAATGTAGTTCTCCAGACCCTTCACTAGCCTCATTGCCCTACTCTGGACGCACTCCAGCTCCTCAATGTCCTTGATGTGAGGGGCCCAAAACTGAAAACAAGATTTGAGGTGCAAAATTGATAGCAAAGCTTAGATATGGAAATGCAGGAATCCTTGACTGGTTACAGAACTACAGAAGGATTTCTTCAAACTT